>OU696534.1:15457690-16151161 GCA_916048285.2 Bellardia pandia | reverse complement strand
ATATTATATTATATTATATTATATTATATTATATTATATTATATTATATTATATTATATTATATTATATTTATTATATTTATATTATATTATATTATATTATATTATATTATATTATATTATATTATTTTATATTATTTATATTATATTATATTATATTATATTATATTATATTATATTATATTATATTATTTTATATTATATTATATTATATTATATTATATTATATTATATTATATTATATTATATTATATTATATTTATATTATATTATATTATATTATATTATATTATATTATATTATATTATATTATATTATATTATATTATATTATATTATATTATATTATATTATATTATATTATATAGCACTCGAACTTGTTTCCATTTCGAATTCCTACTAATTATCTTTCTATAAATGTTATTGATTTATTTGAATGTCAGATTTCTATCTACATATATATGTATGTACATAAATAAATAATAACATTACTCATATACATATGCATGTACATGCATACATTTGTACATACGATTATAAAAATGTACTTAGTTTTGGTTTCCACAAAGCTTTTATAATTACTCGTAGTATTCAATGTAAAAGTGTTTCATGTTGATACAACAAGCAATTATTATTTATTATAATTTTTTTAATATTTAACTTCTCTTTCGTTAGTATCCTGTGAGCACTTCTGGTCATCACGTGGCTATTTAAACAGTCATTACTTGTTGTACAAAAATAATTTATTGGAGCAAATTGTATGCATAAATTAGTAGAGTCAGCACAAAAAAAATTTCACTACACATATTGTTGAACTCAAGGATTCGCGTGTCTTTGTTTTAGTTTCAGTTGTTTAAAACAGAAAATTAAAAAAAAGTTTGCTACACAAAAGGTTCTACATACATATAGAGCAAAAAATAAGAAATGGCGGAAAATGTGCGAGTAGTTATCAGATGCCGTCCCATGAATAAAAAAGAACATGATTCCAATAGTAGGGTGAGTTTGTTATTAGTATACATTGTTCGGGTTAGTATTAACATTTTTTAAAATTCAAAAAATACGAAAATCTATAATTTTTAGATCGCTTCATAATATGAGCGGGCACAATAAATGTCCAGTTGTCGTTCATATATACATAGTTTAAATTCATAATAAAAATAATATTTTGGTTAAGATCGAAGAGACCTAGTGTTACCGACGCCACGGTATTTCATAAGCTCCAGCGTTGTCAACTTTGAAATTTCAAAACGCACCAAAATGGAGAAAAAATCGCGCCATTTGAAAGAAAACGCACCAAGTTTAAATTTTCTTTTTTGTTTAAAATTGTTTGTATGGGGCGCAAATTCTTTGTCTCAAATGCGGTAGAGAAAAACAACTCTTGTGGTAAATTCAATTTTTTCTTTATTCCGAAATTAATACGGGTTACCTTATTCATCGGCTTATAACAAGACACTAAATTTATTTTGTTACAAAGTTGAGGAATAACCATGAGAAAACAAAAAATGTTTACAAGAGAGAGTTTTAAAATACTAACTTTCCAATACAGTTGGGTCTTGCATAATAAGTTTTATAATAATACAACAATAGAAATAATCTATATATATAAAATTCAATGTATGTATGTATGTATGTATGTATGTATGTATGTAACGTATAGACTCCAAAACGGCTGAGCCGATTTTGATGAAATTTTCACAGCATGTTAATGTGACTCTGGAAGGAATAATAGGGTACTTTTTTTTACCACGCCCACTTTTACGCCCACTTTTTTTAAATATTGTAATTGGAGACCAAACCTCTGGACCGCTATTTTTGAAATTTTCACAGCATTTAGCTAAGACTCTGGAATGATTAATAGGGTACTTTTTTTTTACCACGCCCATTTTTACGCCCACTTTTTTAAAATTATGTAATTGCTCCCATATAGTTTTTAACAGATTTACTTCAAATTGTATACACATTATATACTCCAGGCGAGGTAAAAATAAAGATTTCTTAAGCCACGCCCCTTTCACGCCCCTTTTCACGCCAAATTTTTGAAAGTTTTATTCTCTATACAAATTTGTTCATTCCAACGTATTTTTTTTATTTGGTAGTATATTGCTCCTAATACTGTTAACGTCGCCATATAACTATGAACTACGCCTACTTCATCGCCCCCTTTTTTTAATTCAGATACTTACGTATACCACTAACAATGTTTGCTATACAAAATACTTTTTTTGTAATATGTATTTACCTAAAGTTTTATATACTTTTTAACTACACACATTTTTTTATTACCAAATCCCCATTTTTCGCCCCATTTCACCTTAAATTATATTGCTTTTAATCTATATATATATAAATGAATGTGTGTCTGTATGTTTGTGCTTAATAGGAGGCCAAACCCTTGGACCAATCTGCCTGAAATTTGTACAGCATGTTACTGTGACTCTGGAAGGAATAATAGGCTATATGAAGTTTTGATTGTACAAACGGGGGTGGCACCGCCCATATAACCCACAAATTTAACCCGCCATATTTTGGGCATTTTTTGACGTTCGTCGGCGATATTTGGTACATATGGTATTGGCATAATTAGGAATACGTACCAGGAGAAAAGTGAGTGGGACCACGCCCCTTTTTAGGAAAATTAAACATCGTAATATAGTCTTAACTACTGGACCGATCGTCATTAAATTTTCACAACAGGATATTCTTACGGTATAATATTTTCTTGACTATGTAAGTGAACAAAGGGGCATGGTCTCGCCAAAAGCATTGCAATAAATACATTAAAATTAAATAAATAAATGTTTGTAAATATATAAATACGTTTTATTTTATGACGAGGGGGGGGGGGGGTAGCAAAGCACACCGGGTTTAGCTAGTAATAATATATACAGAGATTACTTTTCTTCATATGCACTTAAACATCCCGGCCCCCTTGCGTTAACGCAATTTCAAAAGGGACTGAACTTTTAAGTTTTTAGTTTTAGAGGTTAAATTCAAATTCAAGGAAAACACTTCATATATAGGATATTTATAATATACAATTCATCGTATGTAAATACATTTTTAGAATATACTATACAATATAAAAAATTCAAAAAATAGTTAAATATTTATAAAAAATAGGAGGAATAAAGAGTATCATTATATTCCAAATTTTTCAATTAATGTCCATCCTAGAAGAGTATCTTGGGCCATAGGTGTGGTAAGTGTTTCCTTGTGAATAGTTGGCTTAACGATTCGCGGGTATACGTCAGCAGCTAAAATAATGTTTATATCGCCTGCTTTATAGAATTTGGGGTCAGCTAAACGTAAATTTTTATAATAATCAGCTATTCTTTCATCAAGATATTCAGAACGAAGTCTGCGAGGCAAATCATTGGCGATTTGAACAGGAATTGTAAAAATAGGTTCTTCGCCAAAATGTGATTTGAATGATATTTTACAAAATCGATCTGAACCTGTCGCTTCTATCGACAAATTGTACCGTTTAGGTCTAAACTCGGCAATTTTGCTATGTACAGCACACGGGTCTAAGATACCTCGGATATTACCCCATTCATTCCCCAGTTTAATAGTTATGATTACAGTAGGTATCAAGGTAGCAGATCGTGTTATAGATACCGTTCGGTTTGCAGAATCAATGAGGTTGGTCTGACGTCTCTCGTGCTGATACAATAACGTATGATGTCGTCCACCACACTGGTGGCATCGGTCAATGCTGCGGCACTTACGTAATAAATGGCTATGCGCCAAACAATTTTCACAGTAGCGATATTTTCTTATGATTTGCATCTTTTTAGTGACATTGAGTTGTCGAAATTGGCGACATGTTCTTATGGGATGATCTCGATTGCATATGCGACAATCAGGAAATTTCCGAAGATGAGTTCGACGAGGTGGTGGACGTCTCTCTTCTTCAAGAGGTGACAGGCTTCTAGATAGACGTGTTTGTGGCGACATAGTACTGGAAAAAGATATAAGTTATATCAATAGTGATTTATTTTTAATTAGAGGGGAGAAGAAGTAGTTTTACTATTGGTCTTAAAACGAGACCAGCAGATGTGCGAATAGAAACAACTCTAACGTTCCTATCTTTGCCGGCGTGTAACTTGTCTATACGACCTACACGCCATTCGTGTGGGGGGAGATTATCTTGTTTTATTACAACAAGATCACCAACGGCAAAATTCCGTTGGGGATATTTCCATTTTATGCGTTTGTGCATTTCTTGTAAATATTCATTCTTCCATCTGCACGCAAAATGGTGATGAAGAACCTTGAGTTTTTGCCAGCGATTTATGTAGCTCAGAGATTGGTTACTGAAGTCAGGTTCGGGGGGAGAAAGTAGGGGTGCTCCAATAAGGAAATGTCCGGGTGTAAGAGCACACAAGTCTTCGGGGTTATCACTCATTGGACTCGGGGGTCTGGAATTTAGACATGCTTCTATTCTAGCAAGCATTGTAGTGAACTCCTCGAAGGTAAAATGTTGGGCATGAGTGATTTTTTTGAGGTGTGCTTTAAAACTTTTGACCCCTGCTTCCCACAGGCCGCCCATGTGTGGTGCACCAGCGGGAATTAAATGCCATTCAATATTTTGGAATGCCAATTGGGATAAAAGATTTCTTCTGACAGATGTAAGAAAATTTGATTGTTCACGATCGAGAATATTTGAAGCTCCTACAAAGGCTTTGCCATTATCTGAGAAAATTGCGCTAGCAAGAAATGCTTGAGTGGAAATCTCACTGGTAGCTTCCAGATGGATGGCTTTGGTAGAAAAACATACTAGCACTAAAACATATCCTTTGGTGGTTTTAAATCCACGGCCTGCAAATGTTTTGATACAAAATGGACCAGCAAAATCCAGTCCTGTATTAGTGAAGGGACGTAAAAGGGTAGTTCTTTCTGGCGATAATGCTGCCATAATTTGTTGGTTCTGTTTATGTTTATACAGAACACAAAGTTTGCAGTTAAAAATTATAGTCCGAATCAAATTTTTGAGTTTTGGAACCCAAAATTCTAATCGCATTAGACGCATAAGCAGGGACTTTTCACCATGAACAGAATACTTGTGAATAAGTTCGAGATATAGCTTTGTAAATCGACCTTCATATGGTAAAATCTTTCTTCATATGATAGTGTAGGACATTGAGACAACCCGCCGTTTACCCTTAACAGCTCATTTGAATCAATGAATGGATTCAAGGCCAACAGGTGACTTTTACGTGGTAGGGTTAGTCCCCGGGATAGCAAAGTATATTCGGTGATATATGAATTCTGACAAAGAGCTATTAGTCGACATTTTACAAATTTCATTTCAGAGTGTTGCAAATCTACAGTAGGACAATTAAAGAATTGTTTTAGAAGTGGATGCGTGGATTTGTAAAAACGAAAGACATATGAAATCACACGTAGGGCCCTAGCTAGATCCGAAAAGCGAGAGAGAATATCATCTTTAGGTAATTGTGTAAAATGGGTTTTAATTGGTCGTGTTTCTTCCTGTGTTTCTGCAATAGTGACTCTAGAAGGCCAATCAGTGTGTGGTCGACACAACCATTGAGGCCCATGCCACCATAGGGAGTTAGAAATCAAATCTTGAGCGAGGAGACCTCGAGAGCTTAAATCGGCAGGATTATTTTTAGAACAAACGTGACTCCATTGATATTTACCGACTTTTTCGAGAATTGATGAAATTCGATTAGCGACGAAGGTGGACCAGTGCGAGGGATGGTTACTCAGCCAAGCTAGCACAGTCATTGAATCTGTCCATAGGTAAATCTCGCTTGTATTGAGATTTATTTGAGAGCGAAACGAATAAACCATTTTAGTCAATAATTCAGCACCACAGAGCTAAAGTCTGGGAAGAGTTATGAATTTTACGGGTGCTCTTTTGGTTTTTGCGAGTAGTAAATGCGTGAAAATGTTGCCGTTAGGGGTAGCAGTTCTTAAGTAAAGGGTAGCACAGTACGCCTTCTCCGAGGCATCGCAGAAACCATGCAGCTCAGTGGAGAATGTGGGGTTATATTCAACAAAACGTGGAATTTTTATATTTCCAATATTAGAATAATCATTCAAAAACAGATGCCATTGCTTAAGAGTCTCTTCTTTGATACATTCATCCCAATTGGTTTTATCCATCCAGATCTGTTGCATTATCATTTTGGCAACGACAATCTTTGGGGCTAGCCACCCAGCAGGGTCAAAAAGTCGGGCTATTTCTGACAAAACCTCTCTTTTAGTGGTAGATTCGCGATTCGGCTGTCTAGTGGGATTGAAATAGAAATAGTCATGGCAAGCATTTCATCTCAGACCTAAAGTCTTTGTTGTTGCGTTGTCAGACAATTTCATAAATTCGGAACTGAGTATGAATTTGGGATCAAGACCTTCTAAAAGGGTTTCGTTATTAGAAATCCATTTGCGGAGGGAGAAACCGGCAGAGCTTAGAACTCGGTTGAGATTATCACGAGTACGTATAGCATGAGACAATTCGTGTGAGCCGGCCAAAACATCGTCAACATACATACATATAGTTTCGAAGAATATCCGAAACTTCGGGGGATTGGGATTCACATTGATTAGCGAGTTCTAGCAAGGTTCTTATTGCTAGGTAGGGGGCGCAGTTAATTCCAAATGTGACGGCTTTTAACTCAAAGTCCTGGGGTTCATTTTCTGGAGTTTTTCTGAAAATAATGCGCTGGTAAGGGGTATGAGATGGGTGAACGAGAATCTGCCGATACATCTTCTCTATATCGGCATTGAAGACGAATCGAAATAGACGCCATCGAGTAATAAGAATCGTGAGGTCCTGTTGTAGGGTAGGTCCTGGGTACAATACATCATTTAAACTGATACCATTTGAACTTGGGCTAGATGCATTGAAAACGACACGAAGTTTAGTTGTGGTGCTTTCAGGTTTTATTACTGAGTGATGGGGTAAGTAATATGATGCTGGGGGGTTGGCAGAATTAATGGGGTTTATCATTTGCATGTGGCCTAAAATGGCGTATTCTTCTATCACGCGATCGTATTCTTCTTTAAGATTAGGGTTTCTTAATAGACGTGTTTCATTTCGTAAAAACTGTGATAACGCCATCCCGCGGGACAGACCAAGAGCAATCGAATCCGGAAACCCTGACTTAAAGGGCAACGAAACAACAAACCGTACATTAGAGTCTCTAAAAGTCGTGGCTTTATACAATTTTTCGCAAAAATTATCTTCTTCAGACAGGGTTACTCCGAACACAGTGTTTTCTAATTCCCAGAAACGAGTTAATTGATTATTTAAGTCAAGAGTACTAATAAATGACGATATAGATCGAAGGGTTTGAGTAGATTTTGAATCGAGCTTGCCCGTCAATATACATCCAAATATAGTGCGTTGTGCCACAATAGACTGATTTAGATCGTAGCGAATTCCATCACGAATAATTTTTGGGTACACGTCCCCACCTAATAGTAAATCGACATGAGAAATTGAACTGGAAAATGTATCTGCGAGTTGAATATCTGGGAACATAGAGGTTAGAAGATTCGAAATTTCATGGTATGGTAAATCACCAGTCAATTTGTTAACAACATAAGCATCAGTTGTAAGTTCAAATTGCTTTTCAATGGGAGAACTGATAGTAATCGAACATAAACGTGTGACTGTAGCAGTTAAAGAACCGCTGAGTCCCGTGATCTGAGTTCGCGATGATTTAGTGGGTAACGACAGTTTTGTTTGCAGTCTTTTCGATATAAAAGATGCTTCAGATGCTGTGTTTATAAGAGCACGAACAGTACATCTGGTGTTTGAAACACAAACATCAACGAGGGCTGTACCAAGTACAGTGGAATGATTCATAGTGGACTGTAGTTTTGTGGAAAAGACTTGTCGGGGTCTAATCTCATTTTGATGAGATGTTGTGGGGGTATCTTCGGAAGGGGTTACATTAGAGGGTATATTTAAAACTTGTAAATTGCTTTGATTGTTCGAAACCATATTAGATGATTGTTTCTGAGTAGGAGTATTTGAAGTATCAGGTCGATGAAGGAGGGAGTTATGTTTCTTTTTGCACAGAGTGCAAACATATTGGCTTTGACATAATTCAAAAACGTGAGAGGTCGCTAAACAATTAGAGCAACGTTTTTCTACATCAAATCTCTCATCGATTGTCATTTTAAGAAATATAAGGCATAGTCTCAGGGGGTGTGAGAACTCACATAGAGTACATTTTATAGGGGGATTAGCAGATATATTTGTTTGATAATTATTAACCTTACGGGATTCAACAGACTTGGATTTGTTATAAGTGTTATTTTTCCCATTTGCGGTAGTATAAGTTTGGTTTAGAGACGATCTAATATCGGTGACGGACTCGAGTGTTTGATATCTAGCAGTTAAGAAAACGTCCATCTGTTTCCATGTGGGTAAATCTGAGCTATCGAGAAGGGATTGTTCCCATAAGTTTAAGGTCAAATCGGGAAGAGAAATGGAACACACAAAAACAAATATTACATCCCAGTTATCTGTTCTAATATCTAGAAGCGCAAGATTGGTAACACAATCATTAATTGTTCTTTGAATTCTTTTTATATTGGGACCTGATTCTTTAGTGGCAGGGGACAGATTAAAAAGTATCTTCAGTTGGGCATTAATAAGAACCCTCTTATTTTCATACCTGTCAACCAAGTTTTGCCAGGCCATTTCGAAACCGTGATTATTTAATGGGCATGTTTTTAAAATATCGTGAGCTTCACCCTGAGTCTTTTTTAGAAGGTGACACAGCTTTTCAATATTTGTTAAACGTGGGTTGTTTCCGTAGAGCGCGGAGAACATATCGCGAAAACTTGGCCAGGAAACATAATCTCCGTAAAATATTTCCGTGTCACATGGTGGCAGGCTAATATTTGGGGCATAAGTAAAAGGCGGTGTTATTGTTTGCAAAATTGGTGAATCTTTAGCTGAAATCGAGTCTAATATTTCTTCAACTTTGGATAACGCCCTTACATGAGAAGAGTACGTCTTATAAAATCTATCTTTAAGAGACTCCAAATTCACTTCTTCTCCCAAGGAACTATAATCAAGTAAAATTCTATCATAACTTGATCGAAAATCAGTCCAAAGTAAGAGTAATTCATCTTTATGGATGTCTAATGAATAAATGGTATGAGTAGCAGTTGGTATACTAGCTAAGTATGCTTCAAATTCTACCACTTTATCCGAGGTTTTGATAAATTTGTCTAATAGTGAACTTTTTGGTGTATTATAAAATTAACGTTAATAATGGGATTTAACCGAATAAGAATATAATTTAGAAATAAAAATTATAACGCACCAAACCAAAAAAATCCCAATGAGATAGATGACAATTAAAAACGTCGGGTTATTTATTATTGGATATGTATGTATATTGGGTAATATGTATAAATTAGGGTTTAAATGTGAGAACATCAATAATACACAGCAACGTATATTTAAAATTTTATAAAAATGTTCCAAATTAAATCATTAATCACTTTATCAATCAAAACTTTATTAACTTTTGTTATACACTGTTAATTTATATGGATTTATCTTTTTGTCAAATGAAAGAGCAAAAAAATGTTCAAAAGCAGCACATTGAACAGTTTGGTGGCTACTGTTGATCTTACATAGATGTGTACGTAACAAAGTTAATGTAATTAGTTTAAGAGTGTAACAATAGTAACTTACAAGTCTCGTCTCATCGAACTGTTCGGACGTGTTTTTTTAGTGCGGCTGAATTTTCGATGAAAAAAACGTAATAGGTGAAAATATAAAAAAAAAACACATCACATAAAAACTGTATGAGTGTTCCTCTCAGATATAATTCTGAGAAAGAGCTTAGCTCAACTAGAAAAACTAAATGGGTCTCTGAGGAAGAATCCATAAAAAAATCTGTGGAGAATCTTCTCACTGCAAGAGCCGTGGAACGGCGTCGTTCCCGTTCGCCCAATATAGTAATTTCAATAGATGAAGGAACATCAACACCTTCTACATTAAATAGTGCAATCAAACCTAGAAAACAAGTAGGTACGGATAAATACGTCACAGTTCTTAAGCGACAGAGGAGCCCAACATCTGCTCAAGTATCATCAAATTCAAAAGCTCCTAAGACCGTGAGTAATGATCAAAATAGGTTTGCTCTCCTCCAGACGGATGAGCCAGAACTTCCTAAGAAGACGTTTAAGCCCCCACCAATTTATCTGAGAGAGCCCACTTCCAGTAAATTGGTACAAAGAATTGTTTCGGTAATAGGTGAAAATACTACTACTACTACTATTTTTAATTATTTTTGGTTTTCTATTTTAAGTAATTCTATTTAAATTTTTTCAATACAATTTTTTAGGGCTATACTGGGACTCTAACTCTGGTTGTTCGTCTACAGTTCGTTAGACCAAACATCAGGCTCCATGTTTAAAATGTTAATTTTATTTTCAAACAAAGATTTTCACTGTATTCACCTTTAGCAATAACCTTCATGTGATGAATTTCATAGTATACATTCTTTTGTCATACATTTGTATTTAAAATAAATTTAATGGGGTCCTTTTTATGGTATATATTTCATGATAATGAATTAATAAATTGCAATTAAAAATTATTAAAAATAAAGATTTCATCACATTTTCGATAGAAGTAAAGACGCACCGAAATTCAAACAAAGCGCACCGCGCATCATCTAAGGAATTTTTCTCACAAAAAAAAAATTAAAAAAGCACCAAGAATGGTGCGAAACGCACCAAGTTGACAACGCTGATAAGCTCTCTTTCTTATAATAGGCCCCTTTCAGATTAGGCAATTTTAATTGCGCAAGTATAACTTTCATTTTAATTTATTTTCTTTTGAACGTCAAAAACAAATAAATATCCTAAGAGAAGAATGACAGCAGCTACAGAATTGAAAAGTACAAACAACCGACCTTTCCTCTCACACCCACAAACACAAGACTTGCGCAAATAAAGTTGCATAATCTGAAAGGGGCCATACTCTTTAATTTTAACTTTTATGAGTATATGCATACATACATATGTATGTACGTGCATAAATATTAACATGCATTCAATGTGAATTGTATGAATGAATGAAAAAAACAAGATTACGCATTGCTCAGGTCCGTTATTTTTGTTGCTCTCACTCAGCTGATTGAGTGACGTAGACAGAGGGCATTGTGGTTTATTGTGAAAAGTAAAAAGTCATTAAAGTTAAAAAAATCGTGTAAATTAAAAATAAAATGTGGTGTGCAGTGAAAAATTATTGTAACAATAATAGAATAAAGCCGTTTATTTAACTTTCCGGCAGATCCAAAGTTATTAAAGCAATGTATAAGTTTATGTTGCCGGAAAAAAAAATCCATAGCAGAAAACGAAAACGTGGGTTGACCATTTGTCTGAGGGCGGACTATCAAAGCCGACTCATACAAGACCTTGAAAATATTTTCAAGCCGTATCGAAACAATTTGTTTTTAAGCTTTCAGCTTGGATTTGTGCTGATGTTTGTAACGCCCAGAAATATAACACCCACCTTAAAGTATACCAATCGTCTCAGATGTCGTCCGTCTGGCTGGCTATCCATTTTGAAGATATTTTGATAAAATTTGGTAAGTGATACTTTTTCGGCCCAAGGACGGACGGGTTTGAAACTGGTGGTGGTGGTCCATTATTTCATCTGGCCCCCATACAAAAGTCCTCCTGAAATTGGGGTATACCGATCATAAATGCTTGAATTATGCAAGTATGCAAAAAATTTCACCACAAGTGAGTAATCATTTTGTTTTCTCGTCTCATCGAACTGTTCGGACGTGTTATTTTTAGTGCGGCTGAGTTTTCGGTGAAAAAGTGTAAAAAGTTGAAATTAAACAAAAAAGTGAAAAATAACTCGTAATAGATAAAAATATAAAAAAACATTAAAAATCGCATAAAAACTGTATGAGTGTTCCTCTCAGATGTAATTCTGAGAAAGAGCTTAGTTCGACTAGAAAAACTATATGGGTCTCTGAGGAAGAATCCTTAAAAAAATCTGTGGAGAATCTTCTCACCGCAACACTGTGGGTGAAATGGTCAATCTAGCTCCGATTAATTAAATATTTCAAAATATATTTTCCCGCCAAAATCGTTTTGCGTTCGATAACTGATACATCAGATAGATGATTGACATTTTTCATTTTGTTTTGCTCTCAATATTCGCATGTCTATTAAGCTTCAAACACAACATATGTTGCACCAGCTGCATTCAAAAGCTTTCCCGCCATTTTTAGCACCAGCTGCAATTTATAATAATATTTTTTTGAGTTGAAATAAATTAATATTTAGTTTTTGTACTTTAAGTTAAAGGTATGTATTAACTAAAAAAAATATGTTTGTGTTCTGTGATTGTGTTTTGTCTTTTAAATTCGTTGTTCTTTATAGTGCTAGTAAGAAATATAATGTTTGCTATTAATTTCACCTATTGAAGAGTAAAACTTCTGTAATTCGACTGGATTCGGTCTAATTTTTGTTTTTAAATTTAATATGGTGTCTTGTTATGTGAAGTGTCTAAAGCATGGTATTCTGTTCGTCATTTCGTGCGAAATACTATCAAAAGTCCATATAAAAAAAATTGATGCGAAATAAATGCGAAATAATGCTGCTGAAGTTGTACTCTGTTCTTGTTGTGAAAAGTTACGAAATGTTTCTGGCAGCATGTTTTTTCAACAAAAAAATGTATATGGCAACATTTTTTTCCAACTGCGAAATAATGTAAGCGGCACTTATTTCGTACGAAATTGAAAACAACAGCTGTTTAGATTTTATTTGTGATTGTGGTTTTAATTTAATAGTTTCGCACAAAAATGAATCAAATTGAAAATAGTACAAATAAAATAAAAAATAAGTTTAGTGAAACTGAGAAGCGTCTGCTGATATCGGCAGTACGAAAAAGAAAACATATATGGGATAAAACCAATAAACTACATTGCAACCGCAATGCCATAAAAGCAGCATGGATGGAAATTGCCAAAGAAACTGGAAAACCCGGTAAGTAATAAAATACTTACTATGTATGTATATATGAATGTTCTAAGTTCTCCAATATTATTTGCATATACACACAGACATATACTCTGCAGATGAAGCATGTAAACAAAATTGGAGGAGCATTCTGGACAGCAAGCGGTACTACAAGCAAAAAGCGTCAAAAAAGTCTGGTAGCAGATGAGATCTAGAGTTTCTTTCAGACGAATCTCACGATCCATGGGAGTTTTCTGAGGAGTTGGAATTTCTGACTGAGGCGTCGGAGCTAAGAACGTAACTATGCTATTGTAACAAAACTGTGTACCTTCATATAACTTACATCAGTGATAAAAATATTTTTAGAACAAGTTGCTCAGAGGTGCTGAACTCTCCAGATTGTGAGCCGGCAGATGATATTTGTATTGATTTGGAGATGCTGCCTACTACTCCAACGGAGATGAAAAAACCTACATATTCTTACGTGAGTATATACCACCATCTTTATCTTGCATATAATAAAATTAATATTTTTTTTGTAGAAAAATACGACAGTGTCATCAAAAACTTCATATCTTAATGAAATGAGAGCAAGTGTTTCAAAGGTGGCTGATGTAATGACAACATTGGTAGATATGGCTAAACAACAAAATGAAAATAACGTCAATACCCCGTTTCTTAATTACATTGATTCTTTGCTAACAAAATTACCACAAGATGTAGTAGAATGTGTCCAATCAAAAATTATTGCCATGCTCCATGAAGAGATCTCTGCTCAAAGACATAACAATGTGCATATTAGCATTTAAAATGCAAAAAGGCCTAACGTCATTTTAACATTTTTGGAGGAGATATAAAAAACTTAATAAAATGCTAACTATTATATTAATAAGAACAATTTATGGTGTACTATAACATCCAGAATAACAATTGTTGTAATCATAATAGTTTGCTTTTTTTTTAAGTTTTTAATATGTCGTACGAAATTACTAAACCTGATCTTAGGCTCTTGCGTTTTAATGACGATATACATATGCACATATGTATTAATATTTTTGTATTTTTTTAATATGAGCTGCAACTTTTCGCAACTTTTTGAAAAATAATATTTTTTAGCTACAATGTCAGTGTCAAAGTGAATACTATTTTTGGTTTGGATTAAGGAAGATGAAGCTTCAAAAAAATGTTCTGCTGTCGAAACCTATGTTTATAACAACATCATAGATATAAGTAAATATAATGATGGCCAACGCACTGAAATTTCCAAAAGGGTTAAAAATTTCGTCTCCAAAATAGGTATGAAGTGGAGAGAAAGCCACCGATCTCGGAGGATTTTTTAGCAAAATAATAAGATGTGGTTAGATGATGAAATTTTATTAGTAGACTCAACTTCAAACTCTGGGCGACCCGAAATAAGTTTTAATGACTGCCAGGTAAAAACAAAAAAGAAAAAGGTCTTTGACATTGTCAAAGAAATCCCTTGTGACGAGTTTATGTCTGCGGCAAGCACTAGTTTATAGTGATGAAAATTTGCCAAAAATATTAAAATCTGCCATTGAACCGGATGATAAAAAAAATCATTAAATATACAGCAGAGGAAGCTTTGGCCCTTTATATTAATGGCGGTTACACAAAAAAGGTCTACATGGACTTGCAAATCTTAGATCAATAGTACTTTGGAAAAACATGAAGCCTTCATCCACTCATTCTTTGTCAAAAGGAAACAGCAGACTTTATCCGTGAAGAAATAAACAATTTCATCATCAGTTTCATATGACCATGATAGATGGAAAGGTATCTAAAAATAGTGAAAAATTTGACTTGCAAGGAAAGTTTGTATGAATGTGGGATGTCAACTTTACATTGCCTACAGAATTCTAATTCAAAAATGGCAGGTTCGTAGTTGTGATAAGGTGATTGTTGATGACAAAAGAAATGAAATACAAACCAAACTGAGAAAGGAAATGGCTATACTAGTTGATATCCCAATGCCTGGATCAGGCACCACTAATAACGGCAACACAGCCAGAAAATTTGTTCAACAGCCAAAATTGACTTCTCAAATAACTGGTGTTAACTATTTACTAATTTATAAATTCAGCGTTATATTACGTACAATGGCTTCGGGATATGAAATTAATACGGATGCTTTCCAACTGTATGCATTCCACACAGCAACTATTTTTGTCGACTTATATCCATTGTTTTACATGCCCTCTTCTGTCCATAAAATTTTAATACATTGTGCAGATATCATCAAATATGTTTCACTTCCAATTGGCATGATGTCTGAAGAAGCTCTGGAGGCAAAAAATAAAGACCTCAGAAAATTTCGCCTTCATCACACTCGAAAAAATTCGAGGAAAAATACAATGGAAGACTTGGCACATAGTCTATTTATTTCTTCAGATCCTTTCATTACCATGTTGTCGAAAACTTCAGTGTCCTCTTCAAAAAAGAATGAGATATTAGATAATGATGTTTTAAGTCTTCTCTCTACTACGGACGAGGAAAATAGAATGTCATACGATCAGAGCTCCGAAATCTTCGCTCGAATTCGAGTAGAGAGTGAAACTCGCTCGAATTCGAGCGCGAGTACTCCTGCGAGTGAAAAAAAAAATCGAGTATACTCTATTTTTCTATGCCACTCGAATAAGAGCGCATATGCTTCGCTCGATTTCGAGTGCGAGTAAAATACACTCGAAATCGAGCAGATTATACTCTTGCCGAGTACTCTTTCAGTCTTTCTCATACAGTGGAAAATAGAAACTGTTCGTTTTTGCCAATTTGTGTGTGCGTGTGTGTGTGTGTAGTAGCAAGTATAGACTATGGTGGGGAAAGGTGACTGACGAGGGAGGACTGGGAGGTCGAGAAGAGAAAAGCAGCAGAATGTATTGTTAGGGACCGGTGGTTTTTGTGTACAAAAATGCTCGCGAAGAAGATTTCTCGAAGATTACGAGTGTTACAAAAATGGTTTATTATTTATTATTGTTTATTAAATTTATTTATTACACGAGTAATAAAATAAGGATGGAAATGAACAGAGTATATGTGTAAAATGCAGTGATTTTTTAATATTTTATATTACAAATTTTAAAATGCCAGCAACAGTTTTATGAAAGCATGTTATGTGTCGTTTTAAATTTGAGATTAAAAATTTTCCACTTAATTTTTTTCCACAATTGTTAATTTCACAAATTGTTTTTTTTTCTTCACTGTCATAACGAAAATATTTTCGTGTTTCATTATTTATGTCTTTATTGTTCATTATAATATAGAAAATATAAGTAAACTTTTAAAAATATAATACAAACAGTTTCTATTTTTCCACTCGATATCACTCTTAAGAGTAAACTCTCACTCTATTTCGAAGATTTTTACTCCCACTCTTAATTTTTAAAAAGGAGTACTCGCGAGTACTCCCACCTAAAACAAACGAGTGGAGAGTAAACTTTTTGTAACACTCGTACTCTTCGAGTACTCTTCTTCGCGAGTGTTTTTCACTCGCGAGTAAAATCGAGTAAATCTGAGCTATGCATACGATAGCTCATCAGATAATGAGTAGAGCACTTTTATACAAAAAAATAAAAAATTAAAAAAATAAAAAAAGTTAGACTAAAAATTATTTTTTTATTAATTTTTATTTAATGCATTTTTATCTACATAAAAAATTTTTGGACACAAAATGTAAGCATTAGTTCAGAAGTTATTAATAAATCTCCGCTAGATTAGTAATTTCTCCCACGGCGTCGTTCCTGTTCGCCCAATATAGTGATTTCAACAGATGAAGGAACATCAACACCTTCTACATCAAATAGTGCAGTCAAACCTAGAAAACAAGTAGGTATGGATAAATACGTCACAGTTCTTAAGCGACAGAGGAGTCCGACATCTGCTCAAGTGTCATCAAATTCAAAAGCTCCTAAGACCGTGAGTATTGATAATCCAAATGATCAAAATAGGTTTGCTCTCCTCCAGACGGATGAGCCAGAACTTCCTAAGAAGACGTTTAAGCCTCCACCAATTTATCTAGAGCCCACTTCCAGTAAATTGGTACAAGAAATTGTTTCGGTAATAGGTGAAAATATGTTTAGCGTAACATCAATTAAACATGGAAATATCACCGAAACCACAATTCAAGTGAAAAAGGAAGATAATTTTCGAAAATTGTCCAACCAGTTGGAGAGGGAGACTAGGGACTAAATATATACCTATCAGCTCAAAAGCACAAAAGGACTCCAAGTCGTTTTAAAGGGTATAGACCCATGTGTTGATGTAATTATCATTTTATTAATTTCTATTTAAGTTGTTGTTTTTCCTTTTCTTCAGTTTTTTCTTTCGTATTCATGTCGAGACTTCGTCTCGAAAACCTGAATACATTTGTTATACCATTCACCATCGTGAGAAGGGTATATATAAGTTTGTCATTCCGTGTGTAATTTCCACAAAAAAATTTTCCGACCCTATAAAGTATATATATTCTGGATCCTTATAGATAGCGAAGTTGATTAAGCCATGTCCGTCTGTCTGTCTGTCTGTCTCTTGAAATCAGTTTTTTGAAGTCCCCAGATATACTCGGGATCCCAACCTTCAATAATTCTGTCAGAAGTGCTTTCGAGAAGTTTGCTATTTAAAATCAGCAAAATTGGTTTAGGTTAACCAGAGTTATGAACCTATATGTGAGACCACCTCCATAAAAATTTGATATTTTTCATCCATTTTATTGCAATATTTTGAAAACTATTGCAGATAATACCATGAAATTTTGTATACGTTGTTTGTACTATAAAAAAAGAAAGTGTGCGGAAAATAGTAAGAATCGGTCCATGATTTCTTATAGCCCCCATACAAATATATATATTCCCGAAATATGGCTTAATGATAAATAAATGCCTATAAAATTGGAATATCAAGACAAAATTCAGCAAAAATAAGTTTTATACCAAAAGAAATCTCAAAACGAAATTTTTTTTTAATTCGGTCCATGTTTGACCATAGACCCCATATAAAGTCCACTTCCAAAATTCACTTAAATACGTATAAAAGAGATATAAATAATGTTAAACGGCTAAAATTTAACATAAATACTCTTTATAGGCAAATAAATTGTTGTACTAAATTTTATGGTAGTCGGCCCAGAATTGGTCATAGCCCCCATACAAAAATCTTCCCGAAATATGGCTTAATGATAAATAAATGCCTATAAAATTGGAATATCAAGACAAAATTCAGCAAAAATAAGTTTTATACAAAAAGAAATTGCAAAACGAAATTTTTTTTAATTCGGTCCATGTTTGACCATAGACCCCATATAAAGTCCACTTCCAAAATTTACTTAAATACGTATAAAAGAGATATAAATAATGTTAAACGGCTAAAATTTGACATAAATACTCTTTATAGGCAAATAAATTGCTGTACTAAATTTTATGGTGTTCGGCCCAGAACTGGTCATAGCTCCCATACAAGGACCACATCTGAAAAAGAGATTTTTCCCTATATATATTGTATAAATATCGGTACCGACTCAAAACTTTGCACAGATCATTTTAATATATACAAAAATCATCCCACAAAATTTTGTGAATTTCGGTCTATTTTTAACTGTATGCCCCATATAAAGCCCTCTTCCGAACATCACTTTAATACTCATAAATCGCTTATAAATAAGGGTACCAATCCAAAATTTTACACGGATCATTTACATACATGCCTAAATCTAACTGCTGGATTTTGAGAATATCGGTCCATATTTGACTATATCCCCCACATAAGGTCCACTCTAGAAATCCACGTTAATACTAATATATATCGTATATATACCGTTATTATGTTGAAATTCAACGTGAAATATCCTCATATGCATGAAAATAACTGTTCCAAAATTTAAGAAGATCGGCCCATAATTTGTCATACCTGCCATATAGAACCATTTCCAAAAAACAAATAAATTCGGGTCAAAAAATATTCTTTTCGGATTTAACCCATATTCGGTCCATATTTTATAATCATGATATATATCGTTGGAAAGGTATTTTTAATACCTTTTATTTAATGTATTACAAATTATCAGACACCCAGTAGTTCCCGAGATATAGGCCTATGTATTTTCAACTTTAAGGGCCCGCCCCCTCGAAAATAGGCGTGACCGGCAACAAATTTTTTTTTGCTGGTATCTCCTCTAAAAGCCCTATTTGATTTTGTTTTTTTTTTTTTTTTTTGAGCAAAATCACTAAAACCGAATTGTACCCCTTTTTATACCCTTCACCATCGTGAGAAGGGTATATATAAGTTTGTCATTCCGTGTGAAATTTCCACAATATAATTTTCCGACCCTATAAAGTATATATATTCTGGATCCTTATAGATAGCGAAGTCGATTAAGCCATGTCCGTCTGTCTGTCTGTCTGTCTGTCTGGATGTTGAAATCAGTTTTGTGAAGTCCCAAGATATGTTCGGGATCCAAACCTTCAATAATTCTGTCAGAAGTGCTTTCGAGAAGTTTGCTATTTAAAATCAGCAAAATCGGTTTAGGTTAACCAGAGTTATGAACCAATATGTGAGACCACCTCCATAAAAATTTGATATTTTTCGTCCATTTTATTGCAATATTTTGAAATATATTGCAGATAATACCATGAAATTTTGTATACGTTGTTTTTACTGTAAAAGAAGAAAGTGTGCGGAAAATAGTAAAAATCGGTCCATGATTTCTCATAGCCCCCATACAAATATATATATTCCCGAAATATGGCTTAATGATAAATAAATGCCTATAAAATTGGAATATCAAGACAAAATTCAGCAAAAATAAGTTTTATACAAAAATAAATCACAAACCGAAATTTTTTTTTAGTTCGGTCCATATTTGACCATAGACCCCATATAAAGTCCACTTACAAAATTCACTTAAATACGCATAAAACAGATATAAATAATGTTAAACGGCTAAAAGTTGACATAAATACTCTTTATAGGCAAATAAATTATTGTACCAAATTTTATGGTGATCGGCCCAGAAATGGTCATAGCCCCCATACAAAAATCTTCCCGAAATATTGCTCAATTATACATAAATGCCTATAAAATTGGAATATCAAGACAAAATTCAGCAAAACTAAGTTTTGTGCAAATAGAAATCGCAAAACGAAATTTTTTTTAGTTCGGTCCATATTTGACCATAGATCCCATATAAAGTCCACTTCCGAAATTCACTTAAATACGCATAAAACAGATATAAATAATGTTAAACGGCTAAAATTTGACATAAACACTCTTTATAGGCAAATAAATTGTTGTACTAAATTTTATGGTGGTCGGGCCACAACTGGCCATAGCTCCCATACACGGACCACATCTGAAAAAGACATTTTTCCCTATATATATTGTATAAATATCGTTACCGACTCAAAACTTTGTACAGATCATGTACATATATACAAAAATCATTCCACACAATTTTGTTAATTTCGGTCTATTTTTAACCGTATGCCCCATATAAAGCCCTCTTCGGAAAATCCCTTTAATACTCATAAATCGCTTATAAATAAGGGTACCAATCCAAAATTTTACACGGATCATTTACATACATGCCTAAATCTAACTGCTGGATTTTGAGAATATCGGTCCATATTTGACTATATCCCCCACATAAGGTCCACTACCGAAATCCACGTTAATACTAATATATATCTTAAATATACCGTTATTACGTTGAAATTCTACGTGAAATATCCCCATATGCATGAAAATAACTGTTCCAAAATTTAAGAAGATCGGCCCATAATTTGTCATACCTGCCATATAGAAGCATTTCCAAAAACAAATAAATTCGGGTCAAAAAATATTCTTTTCGGATTTAACCCATATTCGGTCCATATTTTATAATCATGATATATATCGTTGGAAAGCTATTTTTAATACCTTTTATTTAAAGTATTACAAATTATCAGACACCCAGTAGTTCCCGAGATATAGGCCTATGTATTTTCAACTTTAAGGGCCCGCCCCCTCGAAAATAGGCGTGGCCGCCAAAAAAAATTTTTTTTCCTGGTATCTCTTCTAAAATCCCTATTTGTTTTTTTTTTTTTAACAAAATCACTAAAACCGAATTGTACCGCTTTTTTATACTCTGCTTGTTAAATTACACTGAAGATTATTATGAACATCAGACAGACTCTGTAAATTATGGTAAGAATTGGTAATTAAATCAATTAAAAATGGTAAAAATTAGACAACATTTCAAAATATTTAACATAAATTATGTTGGTCGTAAAATTGTCTTTCAAACAATATATTAAATACTAATAAAATTTGCACTAAGACTGAATAGAAAACACAGAATTAGGATATTCTAGTCTAGTGTAGTTTCTGTATTTCTTATTACGCTTAGGTGAAGGGTATTTAAGATTCGGCACAGCCGAATATAGCACTCTTACTTTTTTATACTCTGTTTGTTAAATTACACTCAAGATTATTATGAACATCAGACAGACTCTGTAAATTATGGTAAGAATTGGTAATTAAATCAATTAAAAATGGTAAAAATTAGACAACATTTCAAAATATTTAACATAAATTATGTTGGTCGTAAAATTGTCTTTCAAACAATATATCAAATACTAATAAAATTTGCACTAAGACTGAATAGAAAACACAGAATTAGGATATTCTAGTCTAGTGTAGTTTCTGTATTTCTTATTACGCTTAGGTGAAGGGTATTTAAGATTCGGCACAGCCGAATATAGCACTCTTACTTGTTTATACTCGTTTGTTAAATTACACTGAAGATTATTATAAACATCAGACAGACTCTGTAAATTATGGTAAGAATTGGTAATTAAATCAATTAAAATGGTAAAAATTAGACAACATTTAAAAATATTTAACATAAATTATGTTGGTCGTAAAATTGTCTTGCAAACAATATATCAAATACTAATGAAATTTGCACTAAGACTGAATAGAAAACACAGAATTAGGATATATATATTATACCTATAACCAGTGTAGTTTTTGCATTTTTTATTACGTTTAGGTGGAGGGTATTTAAGATTCGGCACAGCCGAATATAGCACTCTTACTTGTTTTTTGTTATATTTGTTGTGCACTTTCGTACACATGTAAACATTACGGCTTGTGCCTTAGCACAATTAATAAAATGATAATTACAGAAAACTTCGAACCACCAGTCACTGGTTAAAGGATTGATGTTGTCTGTTGACTAGCAGGCACCGTAGTGGTGCAGGGGTCAGAACGTAAAGAATTCTGATGAGAGAAAGTGGTGTTTCTCGAAACATATGTAAATTCAACCAAACAACCCAGGTTCGAATCCTAGTCAGAAAAATTATCAAAAATAAAAATTTTTTCAAGTTGTTAAACAATTCCTTCTTCAGTAAAAATAATTTAATGAAAATTAAATTCAATGAACTTAAGCCTAATTAATTAAAAATTTTAATAAAAAATACATACCTGATTATTTTATAATTTTTATATTTTTCGTTTTTCTTAAATTTTTTTGTTTTCGCGCACACAGAATTTTTAATATACAAAATGAATAAATTTGAAGGACAACCCTTTTGTCACCTCTTCAAGTACAATTTGGAATGTCTATCTAAAATTTAAATACTCACAAACAGGGCTGCCAGATGAATTTCGGAAAAAATCGTCAAAATCCCGATAAAAAAGAAAAAAATCGTCATTTCAAATTTTAAAAATCGTCAAAAAAATCGGAAAAATAAAAAGTCACTATTTCTAATAGTATTTTGAAATTTTTATTTAAACGAAAACATAAAAATTCAATTTTATATAGTCTCTTGTACAATACATATCAAAATACATAAATTTTAACTTTTTACATAACAAATCACAAAACATATAATGTTAAACACAACTTGTGTAATATTTTTATAATATCTTAGTCCGTTTTCACTTTTGACTCGTCAAGGCAAGTATTTTTGGATGAGAAGGGAAATAAGAACAAAAGGGGTACAAAGTTGACGGTACTGTCAATTTTCTTATTTCCTTTTGTTTTTTTTTTCATGCATGTTGATTTACATTAAAAAGTACGAAAATTGATTTAACGTATGTCAGGACAATTTATTTTAAAATAAATATCATCGTTTTAAATATCATTTTGCGTAAAGAATTCAATTCATCCATCATATACGAGAACAGGTACTTATTTTCAAAGAATTCCGTATTTTTGTTATTTAAATTTATTTGGCTGAATATGCTTTCGACGTTTTGTTAAAATAGGAGAAGTTTTTGTAGAAGAATTTCCTCGTGGAAATTCAGGAATTGTTTCCTCTTAAAATATTAGGTCGTGGAATTCAGTATTTAAAATTGATTTTTATGTTTACAGATAAATAAGTAATTTCGACTATCCTGTCTCAATATTATTTGGAATTATTTTACTTGAACTTAACAACAATAATTAAAAACACTACTATCACTTAGTTTTGTTTTTGAAATATGTCATGTTCTTCTTAATGTTTATGAGATTAATTGAGAACAATAGTTGTTGTCTCAAAAAAGAGAGAATTTGGTAACAAAAACATTAATAAAACTAACAAATGATAAAAATTTTTAATAATTCAGAAAATCGTCATTTTCAATGAAAAAATCGCCAAATCGTCATTTTGCTATTTTTAAAACCAAAAATCGTCAAAATGACGATAAATCGTCAAATCTGGCAGCTATGCTCACAAAAAGAGCGTAAAAATACTAATATTTCATTCAGTTGTTAGTCAACATTCAACAAAGCAGGTCTATGCCGCATGTTTGTTCTTTTTTCAGCTTTTATTTATTTATTTCTCAGTACAAGAGCGTAGAAAAATACAAATATTTCATTCTCAGTACACTGAGAAGCAGCGATCACATAAATGTATACATTTTTGTAATTGAGGTTTATTTAAACATTACATGTTATTTCTTTCTGTGTAGTGTCACCCATACATATGTAATTACCAAATCCTCTCTTTTTGAGGACCACTGATCTAAATATATCCAAAAAATGTCTTTAATTTTGGCAACTGAAAAATTATTTGAGTGTACAATTATTTGCGGTCGTTTGTTTTTTTGCTGCTTCCAACACTAGCAGATATGAGTGAGTATGTGTTTGGGCGACTTTTTTTTGGTACAAATTAAAACTAAAAAGTACCCCTGTCATTTGGTACTATTTCGAAATTTTTCAAACCCAAACATATTTTTAATTGATATTAAATGGCATCGCTTATTTACTGAATGAATATTGTGAATAGATTTTTGCACTTGTTCATTGGGAATAAATAGCAGGTGGTTTTTAGTATTCAGCTAATGTTTTCTTGTTGTTAATCTTCATAGGTATATTAAATAAAGAGAGCAATTGTAAAATTTATACAATTTCATAAAAAAGGGAACGAAATGCTTTGTTGTAGAGTAGCAATAATCTTGTTAAAATACATGGCACACGCTTAATTTTTTTAAATGGCTAGAAAAAACTTCAATACGGTTTTTTGCAGTATGAAATCGTCCTCTTAGTTTTTTTGCAATAAATATAAAATAAAACTCTTCTTGTTACAACTTTAATATAGCAACTGGCTTGTTATCAAAATGTATAGATTTGATCTCATTTATTTGAATGTACCTTACTAATATTTTATATGACCATAATTATCTTCATATGTATAATTAATGAACATGTATGTATTTATGTATTTATTATCTTTACTATACAACATAACATTAGGGTGGAGCGAAAATGTAGCATTTTGAACTTTTGTCAAAATTTGATAAGACTTGGGTGTTCAAAAGTTGTTACTCCGTATACTGATTGTGCCCTTAGAATTTGCAATAAATCGAATTATATCTTCAGGTGCCACGGCGACCTTAAAAATTGTAAAAAAAAATAAAATTACGCAAAAATCAATGCTTATGCAATTTGTGTTTCGTTCAAAATATGATTTAACTTGAGCCAAAAATTAAATATTTATGCTATCAGTAACGCCCTGAAAAAATGTCATAATTTCAAACAGATTTCTTGAGGTGCCACAATATTACTGAATTTCGAATATTTACCACCAAAATCACACATTTTCCAGTTTTTCGTTTTCTTATACCAAATAAAATGGAAACTTTAACGCGTTCAAAAGATAGTAATTGTCCGTTATTTGGAGTTGGAGTACCATTCAATGAAAATGTTTTACCCACATATGGTGATATATTGAGGCAGTATATATCTACACGTAACTACTCGAAATTGGAAGGTCAGTTAAAGGAGCCTACGTTTTCAGAAGTAGTCAAAATTATCGTCCCTTCTCTTGAAACTCTTTGGAAGAAAGCGTCTATACCTATAATATCTACTGAACGCATTATTGAAAGAATCCGTGACTACCACTGTAAATACAGAAATCTTATGAAACCTTTCAAACAACGATCCAATATTCCCAGTTTTATAAAGAAAACCGAAGAATTTAAAGATAAATCGAAAGTTTTGTTCGACATTGCTTCATGCAAATGTAAAAATTGCGAAAACTGCATTTGCGAAAAGAACAAAAAAATTCCTGTGACGGAAGGATTGTTTCTACTAGACCAAAGAACTGCAAGAAAAATGATGATAGGAAATATTGATAAGAAAACGCCAAAAAAGCTCCAAGAACGGGAAAACAGAAAACTGAAACAAGAACAATCCCTACAAGAAGCCAACCGTTCTAAAATGCAGAAATTTGACAAACCCGATAAAGACACATCCGTGGAGTTAGGTGATAGTCTGTTAGATGATCTAACTATGAATTCAGACTTGCCTTTATTTGAAGATATTACCACCCCCTCTACTTCAT
This sequence comes from Bellardia pandia, assembly GCA_916048285.2. NCBI lineage: Eukaryota > Metazoa > Arthropoda > Insecta > Diptera > Calliphoridae > Bellardia > Bellardia pandia. The sequence continues at coordinate 16,125,364 of OU696534.1, read as the reverse complement.
CTGGTATTTCCACATATGTCCAAATGCGTAAAACTCTGCCAACATTAGCTCGTGAATGTGATCGATGGGGTCTTTCTGACCGTGGTGCTGCTGCTGTTTCTTCTGCGTTATTACAAGATTTAGGCATTGTTCATGAAAACGATACAGCGTCTATTATCGATCGCAGTAAAATTAGACGTGAGAGACAGAAATGTCGGAGTAAATTTCAGTGTGATTCCGGGGAAAATGAGGTGCTAAGATCTATTTATTTCGATGGAAGGAAAGATCCATCCAGAAAAACTATTATAAAAGATGGAGTATATCATCCGGTAACAACTACTGAAGAACATATTGTCATTCTTCGGGAACCAAATTCCGAATACTTAGGACATGTTACTCCTCCGTCTGGAAATGCTTTTAATATTTCAAACGCCATCACCGATTACTGTTTACTGAAAAAATATGACACTCAAGAATTAATTGCTATAGGATGTGATGGGACAATTGTCAATACCAGTTATGAAAATGGTGTGATAAGAAAGTTAGAGCTCCATTACAACAAATCTCTGCATTGGTTTGTGTGCTTGCTGCACACAAATGAACTTCCGCTAAGACATCTCTTCACTAGTCTAGACGGCGCAACACATGGTCCTAAATCATTTGGTGGTCCAATTGGTAAATCTTTAAAAGAATGCGCTCAGCCCGTTATAAAATTTAAACCAATTGAAGGACATGAAGGATCTCCACTGCCGGAAATTGATTTAAAGGAATTAAGCAATGATCAGAAATATCTGTATAAGATGGTTCTTGCTGTTATAATGACAATAAGTTTTCAAATCTTAATACTAAAAGCAAATAATAAGTCCAGCCAGTGCTAGACAAAATATTATGATACTACAAAAAATTTATATCCACTGATCCAGTCATCTGTTTTGCGCTTGAGTTAAAGCAAGGGTATCCCTCCTTCTCAACCGAACATGGCCAGTAAAGTTAAGGATGTCTCGTGCAAGTGGGTTTGGATGGTGTTCAAGTTTGCTGACATACTTTGACGCATATTTTGTAAATTCGACTTTTACTAATGGCACGCCTAGATCTTTGTGGATTCGAGAATTTTTAACATACCATGGTGCTGCAGTAATTAAACGTAGAATTTTAATTTGACCCCTTTGAATTTTTTCAATGTTGGATGCTGAGGCAGTACCCCATAATTGAATTCCATAGCACCAGATTGGCTTTAGTATTGCATTGTACAACAAAAGTTTGCAATCCAATTTCAATGTAGAGTTTCTGCCGATTAGCCAATTAAGTTGCACTGCTTTTAATCTCATTTGTGTAAGTTTCGCTTCAATATGAGACTTCCAAGTTAAACGGCGGTCGAGGTGAATGCCGAGGTATTTGACTTCATTGTGTTGCGGGATAATTTGATTATTTATTCTGATGAACGAGCAGGTATCTTTTCGCAATGTGAAAGTTATATGAATACATTTTTGTTCGTTAACCCTGATTTTCCAAAGCTCTAGCCAATTCTCTAGCTTATAAGCATAATTCTGCAAATTCTGTGATGCAACTTGGTGGTCCTTATGGACGCTGATAAAGGCTGTATCGTCTGCAAAAGTTGACGTATGGACTTTGGGGTCTGACGGCATGTCGGAGGCATATATCAAATATAAAGTAGGACCCAGTATGCTACCCTGTGGCTCACCTGATTCAATTGGCTGAGCGGTACTTAAAAAATCACCTTCTTTGATTTTAAATTTGCGACCGTATAAATAACTTTCCATGAGTTTATGGGTGTTAGCAGGCAGAGTTAATTTTATTTTGTGCATTAAACCGTCATGCCAAACTTTGTCGAACGCTTGGGACACATCAATGAAAAGGGCGGAGCAGTATTTTTTATCTTCAAACGACCCTCTTATCACATTTACCAATCTGTGAGTTTGTTCGATGGTGCTGTGTTTAGCCCTGAAGCCGAATTGATGATTAGGAATACATTCAGTGTCATTCAGAATTGGAGTCAACTTAGTCATTAACAATTTTTCGAACAGTTTAGAAATTGTCGGCAGTAGGCTAATTGGCCTATATGACTCTACTTTAGTGGGGTCCTTCCCTGGCTTAGGAATCATGGTAATCATAGATACCTTCCAATCTGCAGGATAGTATTCTAGGCGTAAAATAGCATTGAAAATAAAGAGGATGATTCTTCTAGCTACACGAGGTAACTCCACAAGCATTTTGTTGCTGATTTTATCCATACCTGGAGCTTTTTTAGGATTCAGAGTACCAATAGCGCTTTGAACATCATTAAAGCTAAGTCTTAGAGGTACAGGAGGTCTAATAACGAGTGGAGCCAAATCAGATGCATTAATTGAGTTGTTTATAGTAAACACGTTTCTCAAATGGTTAACAAATAAAGTCCCTTTCTCGGAATCATTTCTAGCCCAGTCTCCAGTCGGATTTCGCAGAGGAGGCTTTCCTCTAACTGGTCTTTTTAAACCTCGTGCCGCCTTCCATAACGAATAGTCAGATTGTGGGGTACTATCAAGACCCTCCAAGTAAGATTTAAGTGAAGCCATTCTTTGGGTTTCTAAGAAATTTCGTAGTATATCTCTGCATACCCGTAGCCTAGCTTTCAGTTCAGGAGACCTGTGAATTTGCCACTCTCTTCTAACTCTTCTTTTTTCTGACAGGAGATGATCGAGTTCAGCGAAATAAGTTCTATTTGTCCCACTTCTGCACTCAACGTCGTATGTGGAGGCGTGATGTACAGCTCTTCGTATGTCCTCAGTAAACTTGCCAATCGACCCATCAATATCCTCGGTAGTTCTCAACACTACATTTTCCGTGCAGTGGGAACTTAAATACTTTTTATACTTTATCCAACTTACTCTGGTTTTAGATATGTCCCGAAATGGAAAGCCATTCCCTTGAAGGAAACGCATTGAAATAATAGAAGGAGAGTGATCTGAAGACAAGTCTAATGAAGGCTCCACTTGTATCGATTCTACAGGGATATTTTTCACTACTCCGAAGTCAATAACATCGGGAATCTTCCGTCGGTCCGTCGGCCAGTAGGTGGGATGACCGCTTGAGAGTACGTCTAATCCCATTTTTGCAATGGTGTTGAAGAGTTCACGACCCTTCGGGGTCACCAGACGTGAACCCCAAAAAGTGTGTTTGGCGTTAAAGTCACCAGCAACTAAAAATCTAGCTCCAAGGGAATTGAAGAAGCTGTAGTATTGGTGTTCTTTTATTGAAAATCGAGGCGGCGAATAAATTGATGATAAAACAAAATTGTATTGACAGAATTCAACACAAATGTTTGTTGCTTGTAGGTAATCCTCACATATGTTGTTCATTAAATAATGTTTTATTCTGTTCTTTATAAGAATTGCCGAACCTCCACATGCTCTTCCGCGTGGATCTTTAGTATCATATAACACGTAGCCATTAATTTTGAAGTACGCTGTCGCCGTCAAGTGAGTTTCAGAAATCATCATGACATCAATCTGCTTATCCATCAGGAAGTGTTCCAGTTCGTTTTTATGTTGGCGGAGGCCGTTCGCGTTCCAAAAACAAATTTTTAAATAAATCATTTCTTTAAAATGGCTTGTAAGATAGTGGATTGCATTTTCAGCATTTCCTGCATCATGGATGTCATAGTGGTCGTAAAAGTGTTCATAGTTTGGACAAGAGTCTGCAATGTAGTCTCTAGAGAGTTAATATTAGGCTCGAAATATTGTGATTTAGGTTCCTGCTCCAAACCTGGCATATTAGATTTAACCACGTTAGCGTAAGAAACTTGTCTAGAACTAGGCGCGTTTACATGACTAGTGGACCGTAATAATTGAGGGAAATTGTCACTCGATGCTAAATTTGGCTGTTGAGGATTATTAGGCAATACTGACGTCTTGTTGGTTCTTATGCCTTTCAAATGAGTGTAAATTGGACAACCTCTATAATTTGCGGTATGATTACCTCCGCAGTTACTGCATTTTTTGATTTTTGAGTCAGTTTTCGACTTATTGCATTGAGCAGTTGCATGTAGCTCCCCACACGCAACACAAACTGACGGCAATTTACAATACGCCTTGGTGTGACCAAATTCTTGACAGTTAACACACTGGAGGGGTCCCTGACGCTTATGCGGTTCTTCCACGGTGATTCTACGATGCAGAAGGTAAATCAGATTGTAGATGGGATGGGACTCGTTTTTCTTTAATACGACATCTCCAGGTTCCAATTCCACCCTAAACATAGGCTGTGGAATCTTTTCACAGTTTCTAATGTTCACAACACTCTTAATTTTGAACCCTTTGTCCATTAAGCCGGTCTTTATCTCCGCAGGGTCAACATATGGGTCTATACCCTTTAGAACGACTTGGAGACCTTTTGCGCTTTTGAGCTGATAGGTGTAGAAATCTCTAGCCTCCCTCTCCAACTGGTTGGACAATTTTCGAAAATCATCTTCCTTTTTCACTTGAATTTTGGTTTCGCTGATATTTCCATGTTTAATTGATGTTACGCTAAACATATTTTCACCTATTACCGAAACGATTCTTTGTACCAATTTACTGGAAGTGGGCTCTCTCAGATAAATTGGTGGGGGCTTAAACGTCTTCTTAGGAAGTTCTGGCTCATCCGTCTGGAGGAGAGCAAACCTATTTTGATCATTACTCACGGTCTTAGGAGCTTTTGAATTTGATGATACTTGAGCAGATGTTGGGCTCCTCTGTCGCTTAAGAACTGTGACGTATTTATCCATACCTACTTGTTTTCTAGGTTTGATTGCACTATTTGATGTAGAAGGTGTTGCTGTTCCTTCATCTATTGAAATTACTATATTGGGCGAACAGGAACGACGCCGTTCCACGGCTCTTGCAGTGAGAAGATTCTCCACAGATTTTTTTATGGATTCTTCCTCAGAGACCCATTTAGTTTTTCTAGTTGAGCTAAGCTCTTTCTCAGAATTACATCTGAGAGGAACACTCATACAGTTTTTATACGATTTTTAATGTTTTTTTTTTTTTTTTTTTTTATATATATTTTAACCTATTACGATTTTTTTTTTACTTTTTGTTTAATTTCAGCTTTTTACACTTTTTCACCTATTACGATTTTTTCACCGAAAATTCAGCCGCACTAAAAAAAACACGTCCGAACAGTTCGATGAGACGAGATTGAGGATCGTTATATCGGGTGAATGCAATAAAGATCTCGCCAATATTCAACCTGGACCAATATCACACTCCCGCTGGCTCACAACTGCCAGTCGAATACTTCGTTTATATGTCTTCTCCAACGAACCCTCACAAAATCTGATCATTTTAGCTACATATGTAGTAAAAGTGTATGCACCGGTCTGGTTTAGTATTAAAGTTAAATCAGCTTGCTGGGAAGGTCCAAGACATTTGTGGAAACTCATCTTTTTAACTAGATATCTTCCAAAACATTTGAAGGATGTAGTTGATCCAGTTATCCAAAGAAACGCCTATTTCGCGCACCCGGAGAACTTATTATTGGCTATGATTAAAGATAAAAGACCAAATATTCGTAAACTTGCCCTTTGTCGAATAATACGTACAAGAGAGCAACAGAGGCCTAATTCAATACGACAGTTTAAAGTTCCCGTGTTAAATTTTGATGCTCAAGAATACTACGAGATGATAGATCATGAGTCTTTTAAAAATATTGAACCTCCCTTAACAAGATCACTTACAACAACCGAAATTAAAAATTATATAACTAACGGCGAAGAAATTATAACTTTTCCCAAACTTGTGTGTCACACTCAAGCCGTCGAACGCTGCGTCCGTTTGGTGACAGAAGCTGCAGCAGCTGTAGGAGACTTAGAAAGAGATGGCTACATTCGATCGAGGCTGATGTCTAGATCTATCATGCCACGATATAATACGAAATCGGAATACAAACTTATGTAGTAGTCTAAACTTATTATTTTAAATGTTAAATGATAAAAATGCGTTTTTTGAAATCTTTTATTTCTCATTAATCTAGTTTATATATTTTATGTACGCCACTGTCGTTGAATATGTATTTGTTTAGTTTAATAGATCTAAATAAAAATTATAAGAGTTAGGCTAGAGCTTATCTTCCGTAAAAGAAATACAAACTTAATTGTAATTAAATGTGATTTTCCTTATTTTTACCAAATTTGGATCCCTTTGTGGCACCTCAAAAGACTACGACACTGTCCTAATTTTTTTCTGTGGTCCTTTTCATAGCTTTGAGTACTTAGTTTTGGGTCAAGTTAAACTATATGTGATATCGACAAGTAATTAAAACAATTAATACAATGTATCAGTTAACCTCATTTTATGAAAAAATCAAGGTCGTTGTGGCACCTTTAAAAATCAGCAAAATTTAAAAAAAAAATAATCACAATCTACTGGTGTATAGAAGCAACTTTTGCGCGCCCAAGCTAATTGATATCAAAAAAAAATTTTTTTCGCTCCACCCTACTATACATGTACCAATGAATTTAAAGTACCTTTTGTTTTTGTTGTATTAAATTTTTGTCTAGTAAAATAAAATTAAAAGAAATTGTAAAAAAATTATTTAGTACTATTGAGGTCGAAAAAGTACGATTTTAAAAGTTCGTTGGTACGATATTGTTTTCTCATTTATCATCCCTGACTTCAACAAAGCAACAGGTTCAACACGTTTTAAATGATCGGTGCTGCCAGATCTTTATCGGTAACAAATTAGGAATTCAACATAAACTTAAAAGATTTTAATAAGGGATTTAGCAATTTTAGTTTGACTATATTTGAATTTCAATAAAAAAAAATTACGGAAGTTGAATTAAAAAAAACTTTAACAATACAAACCACTTATAAAACCTTTTAATATAGTTATCTTAATAATATCCTAGTCATATATAAATAATTATATAGCAATTATATGAAAAAATATGTAAGTATAAAATATTTTATACACATAACCTATTTTTACTCGGGAAGATTTACAAACCTAGTAATATTTTAAAATTGGAATAATGTGAATAGATACGGGATATGTTTGGGAATTTATATGTTTTTCATTGGGAATTAGAAGCTAACAATTTCTGGTAACACCTGATAAACAAAGCAAATTGTCCCGTTAGCTTAAAACAATGTTGCATGCTAACAAAATAAATAAAAACGCGATATTGTGAAATAAACCGCGTATTGTAATTTTCTTGCAGTTGTCATCATTCTTTGAACGGATCTTAAGATTCAATTAAACATTTAATTGAATCAATTAAAAAGTTAATTGAAATTGAAAATTTAGACAATGAAGTGTTTAATTGAACAAAAATATGAAATATTTTTTTCTGTGTACCAAATAAATTGACAGCAGTTACGTTTATTAACAAACTTGTCAACAGTCGTGTTCTATGACCCAAAATAACAAACAAAGTAGCTAACAGCTACATATAAACAGACTGTTAATATTGAAGTTTGAACAAGTAAAAAACAAATTGTTTGTGACTTTTTAAATAATAAAAATATTAAATAAATAAAATTACTTTGTCGCTCATAAAGTTGTCTTTTATTAACTTCAAACTTGAAAAGCAACAGGACCAGTGCAAAAAATTATCGTTTTGAGATTTTTCGTGAAACTTATTTTTGATGAATTTTGTATGGATACTGCTTTCTATAGACATTTATGTACCATAAGGCCATATTCCGGGAAGACATTTGTATGAATACTATTAAAACTTGTAGGCGCTTTTTACAAGTAATTTCTTAATCTTTTGTTTTTCATACGATTCAAAGATTTTTATATTTTTAGAAAAGCCCATATAGACCCAAATACATATACATCATATATTCCATGTTTATTATTGATTTTCGTAATTAATTAGTTGAACCTCTGTTTACAGTCAAAGCAACTATTTCTAGAATGAGTTTTCATTCGTAAAATTTCCAAGCACTTTGACCTACATACAAGTACACACAAATTTACAGCTAAACAAACAGATATGCAATAATTACAGATATGTATGTATATTGTGAATCGTTTTGCAACAATAACATACATAGCTTTCTTTACCTAATTTTCAGAATATAGTTTCTGTGGATAAATGTACGGTGGCAGTAACTAACCCATCCGATTGCACAGCACCAGCTAAAACGTTTACATTTGATAGCGTGTACGGCGAATTAGAACGGACAGAATTACTATACAATGAAGCCTGTTATTCTCTTGTTGATAATGTTCTTGAAGGATATAATGGAACAATATTTGCATATGGGCAAACTGGCTGCGGCAAAACACACACAATGCAGGTATAGTTAAATAATGTTTAAATTATTGCACGTTAGTGTTAGTGTGACTATTTTTGAAACTAAATTTAGCACTTTTTGTTTTAATTTAGCTAACAATTAAACTCATTAGAAAAATCCATTCCAAAATGGTCAGAACTTTTTTATTTTCCGATTTTTAACTACAGATTGCAGCGAAATTTACTACTATATAATTCTTTAGTATAAATAATATAATAAATACAACCGTCTTCAGTATAAAGACAGTTGTCTTTAGTATAAAGAGAGTTGTATTTAGTATAAAGACAAAAAATTGTATACTTTACAACAAAGTACACAATAACATACTATAAAGTATACTAAAGACAACTGGCGGCAGCGTTACCGTTGTTGCGACTAGTCGCAATTTGACCCTTTTACAGATGCCTTGCCACTTTTTGTGTATCTTTCCTAAAATGAACTAAGTCTGCCACATTTTCAGATTTTTGACCCTTCTTCCCCTTTTTTTAACAAAAATTTACTATTTGCTTTTATTTAACAAGATGCTTTTATATATGAAAATGGTTAACATAATGGTTTTACAATGGTTTCTTTTACATTATTTCATTATTGGTAGCACTGCTTACATAACGAAAAGTGGAAAAAATTTTAAATACTGGTAATACTCTTCTTATTCTTATCATACCGTAATGTAGGTAATTTGAAATGTGTGTACCTTATTCAGCCCAATCATTAATAAAAAATTCGCTGGAGTTTTTTTCCTTTCCCCATTTTTCTTATTCAAATTCAATGGTATAATTGGGAAAAGGGATCCCTCGGATTGGGATTTGTTAAAAATACATAAGTATATTTGTGTAATTTTTTTTTTTTTTTTTTATTCAAAATATTTATTTGATATTGGAAGTAGGTGCCTCAGCGCCACTAGGACATTATAGAGGCAAGCTAGCAACTATTTTTACAAAATTTTTACATATGCATTGATTTTTAATTAAATTATATAAAAAATGAGATCATTCTAAGTTAATAGCATTTATAGCAGAAGCATTTCCAAGTTTTCATATAAATATTCTTTTAATCTCTTTTTGTAAATTGAGATTGTTTCAGCCTCTTTAACAAATTGTGGTAATTTGTTATATTCCACACTACCCAAGTATTGAATTCGCTGTTTTGTAGTTTCTAAGCGACAGCTTACTACACTGAGATCAGTACGGTGTCTTGTATTGAAATTATGATGACCGGTTTCCAATCGGATACTGTGATATCCTATGTTATGCAATACTTTATAAACATAAATTAGTAACTGCAATCTATGAAGGCCGAAAATAGGCATAATACCTTTAGCAATGTTTTTATATAAGTCCAAAGTAGGGTATGATCTGGGAAGGTTATATATCAGATTCAATGCCTTATTTTGGAATAATTGCAAAGATTTTATATCGGAGTTCCTTTTATGTCCATATATAAGTACAAGGTAATTCAGATGGCTTTGAATTAAAGATTGATAGATAAGCAGCTTTGTATGTCTATCGAGTTTGTTTCTCATCCAATGGCCGATGATAATTTACGTTTTAGTTGATCTATATGCGACTTCCAGGATAGGTTGTTCTGTATATGGATCCCAAGGTATTTAATGACAGAAACCTCTTCTAGTTCTTTTCCATCAACAAAAATTACACAATTTTGTTCAATACGATTTGACTGCGCTTTAAACCGAATGAACTTTGTTTTGGTAGCATTCAGTACCAGTTTGTTAAGTCGTGCGTATTCAGATATTAACAGCGCATCTCTTTCGGCATATGTTTTTAGTACTAGTTCATTCTTATATGGGTATAATAAACATAGGTCATCAGCGTACAAAAATATTCTCCCGGTAAGTCCAAGGTTGTTGATATCATTAAGGTATAATTTGAATAACAACGGTCCCAAAACACTACCTTGAGGCACACCACACACAACATCTTGTATTGAACTTTGACTTGTATTTATTTTAACATATTGTTTTCTGTTTTCGAGGTAGCTCTTAAATAACTCCAACTCTTGGCCACGAATACCATAAAAAGGTAATTTTTCACATAAAATGACATGTTCTAAAAGATCAAATGCTTTTGAAAAATCGTAAAAAATACCTCCAACACCAGAAAACCCTCTGTCTAGTCCATCGCACACATAATTCACGACATTGATTACTGCTTCCTCGGTGCCACACCCTTTTTTAAATCCGTATTGATTTTCATACAACATATGATTATCTTCTAAGTACGTGGATAGCTGTGTGAATAATATTTTTTCGTATATTTTGTCAAGAATAGACAGTAAAGCTATAGGTCTGTATTGTTGAAACAAGTTTGCATTTGGTACCTTTGGTATAGGAACAATTTTGTGATATTTTAAGGAATCAGGATAGATAGAAGTGTTTATAATGTTATTAAAAATGTTTACGAAACATGGACTCAATTCTTCAACGCATATAATGAAAACTAATGGCAATATGTCATCACTTACAGCACTCTTGCTCTTCTCACACTTTGTTATTATATCATACATTTCTTCTGTTGTTGTATTTTTGAATTTGAACGTACGGTTGTGATATTGAAGTGTTCGAAGTGAATTACAGTTCTCGTTTTGATATACTTCAATTTGCCGCCTTTTTTTTTAAATTAATTGTTTTTATACCCTACACCACCATAGTGGGGAGGTCATATTGGATTTGTGCATATGTTTGTAACGCCCAGAAATATTGGTCCAACACCCACCTTAAAATATAACGATCGACTCAGAATCACTTTCTGAATCGATTTAACGATGTCCGTCCGTCCGTCTGGCTATCTATGTAAAGTTTGCGCGCAGAGTACAGGTCGCAATTTCGAAGATATTTTGATAAAATTTGGTATGTGATATTTTTCCGACCCAAGGGCGGATGGAACTGAAACTGGTGGAAATCGGTCCATTATTTCACCTGGCCACCATACAAAAGTCCTCCCGAAATTGGGGTTTGCCGATCATAAATGTTTGAATTATACAAGGAAACAAACAAATTTCATCACAAATGAGTGCTAAATGAAGCCAAATCAGATCTACAAATTTTGTGCAGATCGGTCAATAACACTGTGCTAGAATTTGACACTTTTTTTTTGTGACAAACGGGGCACGTGGCGGGTTAACCTAATTCGGATACGCTGAATCCAGTGGTGCTAACCGTTTTTTTAGGTTAGCTCGTTTTTTAGAAATATACCGTTATTTCGAAAATGGAGGAGGTTGCACAACATATATTCGCGTAACTCAAAAACGGTTTAGTTTATTAAATAAACTAAAAAAACCGAAATTCCGCAATGAAATTTTCTTTAAGCAACTTTAAACTTTTTCTAATATTTTTTTCCAATATGAGCAGTCGTTGTAGAAGCATAATTTTTTGTTTACCAAAAAAAATAGTTTTTTTTAGCAAAATTTCAAAAATTTTGTTTTTTAAAACGGCATAAAAAATTGGAAAACGCAGCTGTGCTTCTAATTTTTTCTGCAGGTATAGCAAATGAAGTTCCAAATAAAACAAGACATAAATAATTAAAATCTGTCTACAACTTTTGATTTTATTCACAAAATATGAAATATATAATAACCAGACGAAACTTCAAAAATGAAAACATTTATTTTTGTTGTTAATTAAAGTTTAAGTTTTTATTTACAAATTTATTCTTCTTCCTCCTGCAGATTCCAACAAATATCCCGTAATAGCGAATCAAGTTGTTTGCCACTATACCAGTGTTCGAGTCTGGCTGTTACTTGGTGAAATCTCTCGCCATGTTCATCAGACTCGGCTGGTGATTGTTCATTAAAATTTTCTGCATGACAATGCAAAAAATGTATTTTCAATGACATTTTGACGTTTAAGTTTTTAAATGCGGTTAGCATATCTTCAATTAAAATTCGTCAATGTTCAGACCGATGATTTCCTAATACATTTTCTATTACTGATTTCACAGAATTCCAGCACAATAGCTCCATATCATGCAATGCAAGTTCAAATTGTTGGTCCTTCATTAGACGACGAATGTCCGGTCCATTAAAAATTCCTGCAAAATAAAAACATTATGATATGAAATATAAATCTAATTTAATAAAGTAGCTAGAGTTCATACCTTATTTTACTTTCATGCCGCTTAATCGTGGAAAAATTCGGCGCAATTCGGTAAAAGCAATTCCATCTGGGTTCAATGCTTTTATAAAATTTTTTACAATACCCAGTTTGATGTGGAGTGGAGGAAGCAAAATCTTTTCCATCGGCACAAGTGGTAATTCAATAATATTATTTCTATGCAATCTGCTTTCCTCACGTATAGCCCAATCCCGTGTATTGTACTGGTCGCCATGGAAACGCGTATTCCATAAGCACATGAAGTACATATTTTTAGTATAGCCCAATTGCATGCCTCTTAAAAAAGCCACCACTTTTAAATCTGCGCATATTTTCCACTTGTGGTCTTCATATTTATTTAACTCTATTATTTTTTTTTATTGATGTGTATGTCTCTTTAGTATTTGTGCTTAGTGCTATCGGAATAGGACTTTTTAAATTAGTGACATGTAGCAAAACTGCTTTTAAGCTACTTTTGGACGAATCGATGAATAAGCGCCAATCTTCAGGATTATATCCATGTTGCATTGTTAAAACCAAGCTGCGAATGTCAGTACAATACGCGAGAGAATTATTCTCAATAGATTTCAAAAAAGTCGTAAATCGACGATGGCGATTGATAGCCCCGTATATTTGTACGTCTGGTGCTAAAATATTAGCTTGTCTTTTGTTAAGAGAATGCTCTGTCTTTGAGACAATTTTAGGCGTCGTACCATTATATCCAGACGATTTTGCGTGATTTCGTTGTGGTTACATGGAATCGTGATGTATGACGGTTGATACATCGATGCAGCTGCTCCACAGGTTTCAACAGATTGAATTATTGAGGGAATATCTTCTGTTGGTATTTGGCTATCCGGAACAGGAATTTAGTCAGAATGTGGCATCGGAAATTGAGCATATATTGTTGCAGTGTAAGATATAGAACCACTTTTTCTTCTGTTCATGCCGGCTGTATGATTTATGCACGCATAACACTCATCTTCAACATGGAGTATGGGATCTCTCCAAATCATTGGAACACCAAATTGCATGGCATCTCCATTTTTTCCACTTATTTAAATGGTAAATGCACTTTGTACACACTATTGATGGTGACCAACTCTTGCCACATATGACACTTAAAGAAAAATATGTTTCATACAAGTTAATTGTTTCAGTAGTCATTTTACGGCGACTTGGCATATTTGTATATTTCCCACACACATAACAAAAGTTATGAAACTTGTTACACGCTTCCATCTTCGATATTTCAATATAAATGATTAGACTCAAGGCTGTCAAAGACTTTAAACTTCACTATTCACTTTCGCAAGCACTCGCCATATGACATTGAAGGGGTTGAGGAACTCTTATTTATACTGTAATTTTTTTATCAAAGTACCTGTCAAGACCTTCATGATATTTGGATATTTGTTGGAATCTGCAGGAGGAAGAAGAATAAATTTGCAAATAAAAACTTAAACTTCAATTAACAACAAAAATAAATGTTTTAATTTTTGAAGTTTCGTCTGGTTATTATATATTTCATCTTTTGTGAATAAAATCAAAAATTGTAGACAGATTTTAATTATTTATGTCTTGTTTTGTTTGGAACTTTGTTTGCTATACCTGCAGAAAAAATTAGAAGCACAGCTGCGTTTTGCAATTTTTTATGCCGTTTTAAAAAACAAAATTTTTGAAATTTTGCTAAAAAAAAACTATTTTTTTTTGGTCAAACAAAAATTATGTTTCTACAACAACTGCGCAAATTGGAAAAAAGTTTAATCTTGCTTAAAGAAAATTTCATTGCGGAATTTCGGTTTTTTTAGTTTATTCCATAAACTAAACCGTTTTTGAGTTACGCGAATATATGTTGTGCAACCTCCTCCATTTTCGAAATAACGGTATATTTCGAAAAAACGAGCACCACTGGATTTAGCGTACCCGAATTAGGTTAACCCGCCAGGTGCCCCGGTTGTCACATTTTTCAACTAGCACAGTGTAATTAGTCGTAGCTCCCATATAAGGCTTTCTTCCTAAAATCACTTTAAAGAGCATAAATTTCTTAAGAATGTTGGTAATCGAATAAAATTCGACACAAATAATATACAGAAATGATGATACCTAATTTTATAATGGTTGGTCCGTAATTATTCGAAACTCTAATATAACATCCTCTCCGTAATCAACTTTAGCCTCCATAAATCTTTTAAAAGTATTTATATCGAGATAAAGTTTAACACATATAATATTAATATTCATAGACATCATTAGTTTTAATAGTATTTTGTAACAAATTAAATATTTTTGTTTTACTTGATACATATTCAGGTCTATTCGGGAATACGCGCTTAAACTTCTTCGTCGTCGAACGTTCACTTTCGATATTTCGTCTTCGACATATTCTAATACTACGTTTCCACGGTACATGCTTCGCTCTCTATTCACGCTTCACACCCCAATCATGAGTGAAACAACTTGCTTCACCATACAAAGTTTTAAGAGCGAATCAAGCAGATTCATTTTGAATCAATTTGCGAAGCACGAAAAATTGCACTCTTCTCTAATTTTTATCGCAAGTTTATCTGCACTAGCTGTAAAAATTTAATATTATTGTAAACAAAGCAAATTATTTTTTTGCTGCTGGAAGTAAAGAAACTAAATACGTACGAATGTATGTTTTTTTTTCAAATAAGCTAACTAATTTCCACTCAGTTTTTTTGTCGATTAAAAAAAATATTTTCCACAAATTGTAAATTCTGTTTTTATACCCTTCACCATCGTGAGAAGGGTATATATAAGTTTGTCATTCCGTGTGTAATTTCCACAAAAAAATTTTCCGACCCTATAAAGTATATATATTCTGGATCCTTATAGATAGCGAAGTTGATTAAGCCATGTCCGTCTGTCTGTCTGTCTGTCTGTCTGTCTGTCTGTTGAAATCAGTTTTTTGAAGTCCCCAGATATACTCGGGATCCCAACCTTCAATAATTCTGTCAGAAGTGCTTTCGAGAAGTTTGCTATTTAAAATCAGCAAAATCGGTTTAGGTTAACCAGAGTTATGAACCTATATGTGAGACCACCTCCATAAAAATTTGATATTTTTCATCCATTTTATTGCAATATTTTGAAAACTATTGCAGATAATACCATGAAATTTTGTATACGTTGTTTGTACTATAAAAGAAGAAAGTGTGCGGAAAATAGTAAGAATCGGTCCATGATTTCTTATAGCCCCCATACAAATATATATATTCCCGAAATATGGCTTAATGATAAATAAATGCCTATAAAATTGGAATATCAAGACAAAATTCAGCAAAAATAAGTTTTATACAAAAAGAAATCGCAAAACGAAATTTTTTTTAATTCGGTCCATGTTTGACCATAGACCCCATATAAAGTCCACTTCCAAAATTCACTTAAATACGTATAAAAGAGATATAAATAATGTTAAACGGCTAAAATTTGACATAAATACTCTTTATAGGCAAATAAATTGTTGTACTAAATTTTATGGTAGTCGGCCCAGAATTGGTCATAGCCCCCATACAAAAATCTTCCCGAAATATGGCTTAATGATAAATAAATGAATATAAAATTGGAATATCAAGACAAAATTCAGCAAAAATAAGTTTTATACAAAAAGAAATCGCAAAACGAAATTTTTTTTAATTCGGTCCATGTTTGACCATAGACCCCATATAAAGTCCACTTCCAAAATTCACTTAAATACGTATAAAAGAGATATAAATAATGTTAAACGGCTAAAATTTGACATAAATATTCTTTATAGGCAAATAAATTGTTGTACTAAATTTTATGGTGGTCGGCCCAGAACTGGTCATAGCTCCCATACAAGGACCACATCTGAAAAAGAGATTTTTCCCTATATATATTGTATAAATATCGGTACCGACTCAAAACCTTGCACAGGTCATTTTAATATATACAAAAATCATCCCACAAAATTTTGTGAATTTCGGTCTATTTTTAACCGTATGCCCCATATAAAGCCCTCTTCCGAAAATCACTTTAATACTCATAAATCGCTTATAAATAAGGGTACCAATCCAAAATTTTACACGGATCATTTATATACATGCCTAAATCTAACTGCTGGATTTTGAGAATATCGGTCCATATTTGACTATATCCCCCACATAAGGTCCACTCTCGAAATCCACGTTAATACTAATATATATCGTATATATACCGTTATTATGTTGAAATTCGACGTGAAATATCCTCATATGCATGAAAATAACTGTTCCAAAATTTAAGAAGATCGGCCCATAATTTGTCATACCTGCCATATAGAACCATTTCCAAAAAACAAATAAATTCGGGTCAAAAAATATTCTTTTCGGATTTAACCCATATTCGGTCCATATTTTATAATCATGATATATATCGTTGGAAAGCTATTTTTAATACCTTTTATTTAATGTATTACAAATTATCAGACACCCAGTAGTTCCCGAGATATAGGCCTATGTATTTTCAACTTTAAGGGCCCGCCCCCTCGAAAATAGGCGTGACCGGCAACAAATTTTTTTTTGCTGGTATCTCCTCTAAAAGCCCTATTTGATTTTGTTTTTTTTTTTTTTTTTGAGCAAAATCACTAAAACCGAATTGTACCCCTTTTTATACCCTTCACCATCGTGAGAAGGGTATATATAAGTTTGTCATTCCGTGTGTAATTTCCACAAAAAAATTTTCCGACCCTATAAAGTATATATATTCTGGATCCTTATAGATAGCGAAGTTGATTAAGCCATGTCCGTCTGTCTGTCTGTCTGTCTGTTGAAATCAGTTTTTTGAAGTCCCCATATATACTCGGGATCCCAACCTTCAATAATTCTGTCAGAAGTGCTTTGGAGAAGTTTGCTATTTAAAATCAGCAAAATCGGTTTAGGTTAACCAGAGTTATGAACCTATATGTGAGACCACCTCCATAAAAATTTGATATTTTTCATCCATTTTATTGCAATATTTTGAAAACTATTGCAGATAATACCATGAAATTTTGTATACGTTGTTTGTACTATAAAAGAAGAAAGTGTGCGGAAAATAGTAAGAATCGGTCCATGATTTCTTATAGCCCCCATACAAATATATATATTCCCGAAATATGGCTTAATGATAAATAAATGCCTATAAAATTGGAATATCAAGACAAAATTCAGCAAAAATAAGTTTTATACAAAAAGAAATCGCAAAACGAAATTTTTTTTAATTCGGTCCATGTTTGACCATAGACCCCATATAAAGTCCACTTCCAAAATTCACTTAAATACGTATAAAAGAGATATAAATAATGTTAAACGGCTAAAATTTGACATAAATACTCTTTATAGGCAAATAAATTGTTGTACTAAATTTTATGGTAGTCGGCCCAGAATTGGTCATAGCCCCCATACAAAAATCTTCCCGAAATATGGCTTAATGATAAATAAATGCCTATAAAATTGGAATATCAACACAAAATTTAGCAAAAATAAGTTTTATACAAAAAGAAATCGCAAAACGAAATTTTTTTTAATTCGGTCCATGTTTGACCATAGACCCCATATAAAGTCCACTTCCGAAATTCACTTAAATACGCATAAAACAGATATAAATAATGTTAAACGGCTAAAATTTTACATAAATACTCTTTATAGGCAAATAAAATGTTGTACTAAATTTTATGGTGGTCGGCCCACAACTGGTCATAGCTCCCATACAAGGACCACATCTGAAAAAAATTTTTCCCTATATATATTGTATAAATATCGTTACCGACTCAAAACTTTGTACAGATCATGTACATATATACAAAAATCATTCCACACAATTTTGTTAATTTCGGTCTATTTTTAACCGTATGCCCCATATAAAGCCCTCTTTGGAAAATCCCTTTAATACTCATAAATCGCTTATAAATAAGGGTACCAATCCAAAATTTTACACGGATCATTTACATACATGCCTAAATCTAACTGCTGGATTTTGAGAATATCGGTCCATATTTGACTATATCCCCCACATAAGGTCCACTACCGAAATCCACGTTAATACTAATATATATCTTAAATATACCGTTATTAGGTTGAAATTCTACATGAAATATCCCCATATGCATGAAAATAACTGTTCCACAATTTAAGAAGATCGGCCCATAATTTGTCATACCTGCCATATAGAAGCATTTCCAAAAACAAATAAATTCGGGTCAAAAAATATTCTTTTCGGATTTAACCCATATTCGGTCCATATTTTATAATCATGATATATATCGTTGGAAAGCTATTTTTAATACCTTTTATTTAATGTATTACAAATTATCAGACACCCAGTAGTTCCCGAGATATAGGCCTATATATTTTCAACTTTAAGGGCCCGCCCCCTCGAAAATAGGCGTGGCCGCCAAAAATTTTTTTTTTTGCTGGTATCTCTTCTAAAATCCCTATTTGTTTTTTTTTTAACAAAATCACTAAAACCGAATTGTACCCCTTTTTATACCCTTCACCATCGTGAGAAGGGTATATATAAGTTTGTCATTCCGTGTGTAATTTCCACAAAAAAATTTTCCGACCCTATAAAGTATATATATTCTGGATCCTTATAGATAGCGAAGTCGATTAAGCCATGTCCGTCTGTCTGTCTGTCTGTCTGTCTGTTGAAATCAGTTTTTTGAAGTCCCCAGATATACTCGGGATCCAAACCTTCAATAATTCTGTCAGAAGTGCTTTCGAGAAGTTTGCTATTTAAAATCAGCAAAATCGGTTTAGGTTAACCAGAGTTATGAACCTATATGTGAGACCACCTCCATAAAAATTTGATATTTTTCATCCATTTTATTGCAATATTTTGAAAACTATTGCAGATAATACCATGAAATTTTGTATACGTTGTTTGTACTATAAAAGAAGAAAGTGTGCGGAAAATAGTAAGAATCGGTCCATGATTTCTTATAGCCCCCATACAAATATATATATTCCCGAAATATGGCTTAATGATAAATAAATGCCTATAAAATTGGAATATCAAGACAAAATTCAGCAAAAATAAGTTTTATACAAAAAGAAATCGCAAAACGAATTTTTTTTAATTCGGTCCATGTTTGACCATAGACCCCATATAAAGTCCACTTCCAAAATTCACTTAAATACGTATAAAAGAGATATAAATAATGTTAAACGGCTAAAATTTGACATAAATACTCTTTATAGGCAAATAAATTGTTGTACTAAATTTTATGGTAGTCGGCCCAGAATTGGTCATAGCCCCCATACAAAAATCTTCCCGAAATATGGCTTAATGATAAATAAATGCCTATAAAATTGGAATATCAAGACAAAATTCAGCAAAAATAAGTTTTATTCAAAAAGAAATCGCAAAACGAAATTTTTTTTAATTCGGTCCATGTTTGACCATAGACCCCATATAAAGTCCACTTCCAAAATTCACTTAAATACGTATAAAAGAGATATAAATAATGTTAAACGGCTAAAATTTGACATAAATATTCTTTATAGGCAAATAAATTGCTGTACTAAATTTTATGGTGGTCGGCCCAGAACTGGTCATAGCTCCCATACAAGGACCACATCTGAAAAAGAGATTTTTCCCTATATATATTGTATAAATATCGGTACCGACTCAAAACCTTGCACAGATCATTTTAATGTATACAAAAATCATCCCACAAAATTTTGTGAATTTCGGTCTATTTTTAACCGTATGCCCCATATAAAGCCCTCTTCCGAAAATCACTTTAATACTCATAAATCGCTTATAAATAAGGGTACCAATCCAAAATTTTACACGGATCATTTATATACATGCCTAAATCTAACTGCTGGATTTTGAGAATATCGGTCCATATTTGACTATATCCCCCACATAAGGTCCACTCTCGAAATCCACGTTAATACTAATATATATCGTATAAATACCGTTATTATGTTGAAATTCGACGTGAAATATCCTCATATGCATGAAAATAACTGTTCCAAAATTTAAGAAGATCGGCCCATAATTTGTCATACCTGCCATATAGAACCATTTCCAAAAAACAAATAAATTCGGGTCAAAAAATATTCTTTTCGGATTTAACCCATATTCGGTCCATATTTTATAATCATGATATATATCGTTGGAAAGGATGACAGAAAAAAAAGCTGGAATGACAGGAGAAAGCACTGGAGTGATATCAAGTAGTAATTGAGCTAAATCTGTTGATTTAAATGTAAGTGACCAAGAACCAGGTAGTTCCCGAGATATAGGCCTATGTATTTTCAACTTTAAGGGCCCGCCCCCTCGAAAATAGGCGTGACCGGCAACAATTTTTTTTGCTGGTATCTCCTCTAAAAGCCCTATTTGATTTTGTTTTTTTTTTTTTTTTTTTTGAGCAAAATCACTAAAACCGAATTGTACCCCTTTTTATACCCTTCACCATTGTGAGAAGGGTATATATAAGTTTGTCATTCCGTGTGAAATTTCCACAATATAATTTTCCGACCCTATAAAGTATATATATTCTGGATCCTTATAGATAGCGAAGTCGATTAAGCCATGTCCGTCTGTCTGTCTGTCTGTCTGTCTGGATGTTGAAATCAGTTTTGTGAAGTCCCAAGATATGTTCGGGATCCAAACCTTCAATAATTCTGTCAGAAGTGCTTTCGAGAAGTTTGCTATTTAAAATCAGCAAAATCGGTTTAGGTTAACCAGAGTTATGAACCAATATGTGAGACCACCTCCATAAAAATTTGATATTTTTCGTCCATTTTATTGCAATATTTTGAAATATATTGCAGATAATACCATGAAATTTTGTATACGTTGTTTGTACTATAAAAGAAGAAAGTGTGCGGAAAATAGTAAAAATCGGTCCATGATTTCTCATAGCCCCCATACAAATATATATATTCCCGAAATATGGCTTAATGATAAATAAATGCCTATAAAATTGGAATATCAAGACAAAATTCAGCAAAAATAAGTTTTATACAAAAAGAAATCACAAACCGAAATTTTTTTTTAGTTCGGTCCATATTTGACCATAGACCCCATATAAAGTCCACTTACAAAATTCACTTAAATACGCATAAAACAGATATAAATAATGTTAAACGGCTAAAATTTGACATAAATACTCTTTACAGGCAAATAAATTATTGTACTAAATTTTATGGTGATCGGCCCAGAAATGGTCATAGCCCCCATACAAAAATCTTCCGAAATATTGCTCAATTATACATAAATGCCTATAAAATTGGAATATCAAGACAAAATTCAGCAAAACTAAGTTTTGTGCAAAAAGAAATCGCAAAACGAAATTTTTTTTAGTTCGGTCCATATTTGACCATAGACCCCATATAAAGTCCACTTCCGAAATTCACTTAAATACGCATAAAACAGATATAAATAATGTTAAACGGCTAAAATTTGACATAAATACTCTTTATAGACAAATAAATTGTTGTACTAAATTTTATGGCAGTCGGCCCAGAACTGGTCATAGCTCCCATACAAGGACCACATCTGAAAAAGACATTTTTCCCTATATATATTGTATAAATATCGGTACCGACTCAAAACTTTGCACAGATCATTTTAATATATACAAAAATCATTTCACAAAATTTTGTTAATTTCGGTCTATTTTTAACTGTATGCCCCATATAAAGCCCTCTTCGGAAAATCACTTTAATACTCATAAATCGCTTATAAATAAGGGTACTAATCCAAAATTTTACACGGATCATTTATATACATGCCTAAATCTAACTGCTGGATTTTGAGAATATCGGTCCATATTTGACTATATCCCCCACATAAGGTCCACTACCGAAATCCACGTTAATACTAATATATATCTTAAATATACCGTTATTACATTGAAATTCTACGTGAAATATCCCCATATGCATGAAAATAACTGTTCCAAAATTTAAGAAGATCGGCCCATAATTTGTCATACCTGCCATATAGAAGCATTTCCAAAAACAAATAAATTCGGGTCTAAAAATATTCTTTTCGGATTTAACCCATATTCGGTCCATATTTTATAATCATGATATATATCGTTGGAAAGCTATTTTTAATACCTTTTATTTAAAGTATTACAAATTATCAGACACCCAGTAGTTCCCGAGATATAGGCCTATATATTTTCAACTTTAAGGGCCTGCCCCCTCGAAAATAGGCGTGGCCGCCAAAAAAAAAATTTTTTGCTGGTATCTCTTCTAAAATCCCTATTTGTTTTTTTTTTTTGTTAACAAAATCACTAAAACCGAATTGTACCCCTTTTTTATACTCTGTTTGTTAAATTACACTGAAGATTATTATGAACATCAGACAGACTCTGTAAATTATGGTAAGAATTGGTAATTGAATCAATTAAAAATTGTAAAAATTAGACAACATTTGAAAATATTTTGCATAAATTATGTTGGTCGTAAAATTGTCTTTCAAACAATATATCAAATACTAATAAAATTTGCACTAAGACTGAATAGAAAACACAGAATTAGGATATTCTAGTCTAGTGTAGTTTCTGTATTTCTTATTACGCTTAGGTGAAGGGTATTTAAGATTCGGCACAGCCGAATATAGCACTCTTACTTGTTTTAATTCAGATACTTACTTATACCACTAACAATGTTTGCTATACAAAACACTTTTTTTGTAATATGTATTTACCTAAAGTTTTATATACTTTTTAACTTCATAAATTTTTTTATTACCAAATCCCCATTTTTCGCCCCATTTCACCTTAAATTATATTGCTTTTAATCTATATACATATATATATAAATGAATGTGTGTCTGTATGTTTGTGCTTAAAAGGAGGCCAAACCCGTGGACCAATCTGCCTGAAATTTTTACAGCATGTTACTGTGACTCTGGTAGGAATAATAAGCTATATGAAGTTTTGATTGTACAAACGGGGGTGGCACCGCCCATATAACCCACAAATTTAACCCGCCATATTTTTGGCATTTTTTGACGTAGGTCGGTGATATTTGGTACATATGGTATTGGCATAATTAGGAATACATACCAGGAGAAAAGTGAGTGGGACCACGCCCCTTTTTAGGAAAATTAAACATCGTAATATAGTCTTAACTACTGGACCGATCGTCATTAAATTTTCACAACAGGATTTTCTTACGAAATAATAAATTCTTGACTATGTAAATGGACAAAGGGGCATGGTCTCGCCTAAAGCATTGCAATAAATACATTAAAATTAAATAAATAAATGTTTGTAAATATATAAATACGTTTTATTTTATTTTATGACGACGGGGGGTAGCAAAGCACACCGGGTTTAGCTAGTATATATATAAATGAATGTGTGTCTGTATGTTTGTGCTTAATAGGAGGCCAAACCCTTGGACCAATCTGCCTGAAATTTTTACAGCATATTACTGTGACTCTGGAAGGAATAATAGGCTATATAAAGTTTTGATTGTACAAACGGGGGTGGCACCGCCCATATAACCCACAAATTTAACCCGCCATATTTTGGGCATTTTTTGACGTACGTCGGTGATATTTGGTACATATGGTATTGGCATAATTAGGAATACGTACCAGGAGAAAAGTGAGTGGGACCACGCCCCTTTTTAGGAAAATTAAACATCGTAATATAGTCTTAACTACTGGACCGATCGTCATTAAATTTTCACAACAGGATATTCTTACGAAATAATAAATTCTTGACTATGTAAGTGGACAAAGGGGCATGGTCTCGCCTAAAGCATTGCAATAAATACATTAAAATTAAATAAATAAATGTTTGTAAATATATAAATACGGGGGGGGTAGCAAAGCACACCGGGTTTAGCTAGTACATATATAAAATAGGATGTATGTATGTATGTATGTATGTATGTAACGTATGGAATCCGAAACGGCTGGGCCGATTTTGATGAAATTTTTAGAGAATCTTTAGAATATTCAGGCGGGGGACACTGTGAACTTTGATTTTTGATTTTCCATCGGCGGGCGGAGGGCGTTTAAAAATCCATTTTTCATCACTGTGTACCTTATAAGAGACCAAACATCTCGACCGATATTTTTGAAATTTTCACAGCATTTAACTGGGACTCTGGTATGATTAATAGGGTAGTTTTTTTTACCACGCTCACTTTTACGCCCACTTTTTTAAAATTATGTAATTGCTCCCAATGGCACTCGACTTGCAGTAAACAAAACTGAAAAATAATTTAATAGAAGCGACAATTAGAACAGGAAAATATAAAGGTACAGATGTACTTTTGCTACGCATTCCAATGCTACCAACATATTTACCATTCGATTTTTAACAATTTTTTCCTGTTCGGTTAGCGTTTGCGATGACTGTTAACAAAGTTCAAGGTTAATATCCCGTGTATATGTGTATACTACTGATGGGCAAACTAAAAATATCCTGAAGCTTTGCAATAAATACATTAAAATTAAATAAATAAATGTTTGTAAATATATAAATACGTTTTATTTTTTTTTTATAACGAGTGGAGGGGGGGGGGGGGGGTAGCGAAGCACACCGGGTTTAGCTAGTGCAAAGATAAAAATAAACAATAAAAGTCCTCAACTTAAAATTTTAATATATAATGACCCAAAAAGAATAACCGATGACATATTGAAATATAAACTCATCAATGAATTTCACAATACCACACACGTAGGCCACTTAGGCCCAATAAAACAGTGCGTATTTAAGTGCCATTTATTTTTAAAGTGCATTTAAGTACAAAATTTTGTTTTTCACTGAAAACTTAAATGCTACTTAAATGGCCAACGATGATCATTTAAGTGCAACTTAAGTTGTAAACATTGAACATATGGTTTTGACATTTGTTTTTGTTTTTTTTTTCTTTTCAATCATGCTGCTGTATTCTTTAACAGTGTCCAACAAGAAGTCAAAAGTTGGGACTTCTTTTATCCATATTTATGCCACCAAATTTAATATATAAAACACACAAAACAATAAAACACACAAAACAATACAACAAGTAAACACAAAAACCGAAACACAAAATTGTTGGCAAATTTTATTAAAAAAATCAGCTGTTTTCTGAAATATATCGATAATTTTGTTGACATTTCAAAGTGCTACCATATTTTTACCACAAAATCATAACAGCAATTAAGTATGACTGAAAAAATGAATCTGTATTTAAATGCAACTTAAGTTTTTATGAAAATTAACTAAAACTACACTTAAATACGGTCTGTTTTATTGGGCCTTAGGAGTTAGAAAAACAATAATTAAATTGAAACAGAGATACATTTGGAAAAATATGAGCAAAATGATTAAACAATTTGTAAGATATTGTGACAAGTGTAACATAAACAAACAAACAAAGAACATTAAAGAACCACTTACGTTAACAAACACCCCAAACAACAGTTTTGAGACAACATCAGTTGATACTGTAGGACCTCTTCGTATTTCAAACGGATGCCGATACATATTGACAATGCAATGTGAACTAACAAAATTCGTTATTGCTCACCCAATGTCAAGAAAAGATGCACTTACAACTGCCAAAACATTAGTAGAACAATTAATTTTAAAATATGGTAAATTTAAAGTACTCAAATCAGACAATGGGACTGAATTTAAAAACGAACTAATGCGTAACATATGCTCGTTACTTAATATCAAGCAGACATTTTCAACCCCTTACCACCATGAAACAATAGGTTCGGTAGAAAGGAATCATAGAGTTCTCAATGAATTCTTGCTAACAACAGCAAATGATTACGAATGGGATAAGTGGATAAATTATTTTACTTTCGCCTCCCTGTAGGAAGTCAAACACATTTTTAAGTAACTTCAAACTGGTTTTTTAATAAACACAACTAGTTGCTTAAGTGACTTTTTTTCTTGTCGTCGACTCATTATTTTAACATAGGCATGTCATAGGCTGTAGTCAATTGGTCACCTCTGCATGACTTTTAAATTGACTACTAATTACTTATTTCCCAACCAATTTATAGTTAATTAAAAAATTGGTTATTAATAATCGCTTTATACTAAATTATTTAAAAACCACTTTCTTTTAAATTAAATTTTAAACAATTTAATTTTAATTCTTTTTTGTCAAAATATATACATACATATATATATACGTATATACAATATATATTTATAAATAGAAATAATTATTAAACTAAAAAAAAATAAAAAAATAAATGACTTAAAATAAAAGTTGTAATGAAAACAAGTAAAATGCAAAGTTTGTACTGCTCATAGAAAGGCTGTTTTCATAAACGCAGTATGCAATGCAACATTTCATTGCATAGAGTTCATAATAGCATTTAGAAATATAATTTAAAAACTTTTATCACATAAAATATAAAGATATTAAAATTGAGCACCGTTTACCTCAAAGACCTTGTTTGCTTTGATTGACATGTGACATTTGACTTCAGCTTCTTTTGTTTTCTTTTTTTACATTTTGCTTTTATTTATTTCTTACATGTTGTGCTTCCCCCCTTTCAAACTCACTTTTCAAAGAAAACAACAGCGCAAGAGACTTGCGCAATATGTTTGGTTGATATCTGCATGAGATTTAAACCAATTTGTAGTCATTTGCAAAATAATTAGTTTATAATTAATGTTTTTTATCAACTGACTATTTTATTTACTACAGGGCTATAACACGGCACCACACATAGATACTGGATACACGCCATTCGAATTGGTTTATGGTAAATTACCATGCTTACCATCAGAAATTAGTGATAACAATGAAATAAAAATCTATAATTACGATGATTATGCAAAAGAGTTAAAACATAAACTAAAATTTTCTTTAGATAGAGCAAAAGAATTAACAATTAAGACTAAAGAAAATAGAGTTAAAAACAATAAATTTACAAATAGTCTTAATCTAGACATAGGAGATTACGTACTAGTAAATGTAGATAATAGGAAAAAGAATCAAAGTCCATATAAAGGACCATTTAAAATAATAGCTAGAAGTAATGTAAATACAACTATACACTATAATGGATTAGAAAAACATACCATAACAATAACCTTAAGCCTTACAAACATTTATAACTTACCAATTTAAGAATACTTTCTATTTTAATATAAGAAACACTCTTGTAATTGTAAATTATAACTTAACAATTTAAGAATACTTTTTACTATAACTATATAAACACTCTTGTAATTGTAATTATTTTAAACACATATTAAAATTGTAATACGGAAACAAAGAAAAATCACTTTCGTAATTTTTCTCTTAAGGGTAAGGGTGTAGTGTACCTCACATATGTGTACACCCTGTTATACAATTGCCAGCATATATACAATGCATGCATGACGAATGTATAAATGACTCGCTGCACTGCACTGATATATGCTGACTAAACAAACATTGAGTGACACACTTGTGAGTATCAGAATACTTATTGAGTGGAAATCAATTACAACGCAGTCTCGTCTCATCGAACTGTTCGGACGTGTTACTTTTAGTGCGGCTGAATTTTCGGTGAAAAAATCGTAATAGGTGAAAAATTGTAATAGGTTGAAATAAAACAAAAAAGTAAAAAAATAATTCGTAATAGGTTAAAAAAAATCTACGGTACTATCGGTAATTAAAAAAAAACACTAAAAATCGCATAAAAATTGTATGAGTGTTCCTCTCAGATGTAATTCTGAGAAAGAGCTTAGCTCGTCTAGAAAAACTAAATGGGTCTCTGAGGAAGAATCCATAAAAAAATCTCTGGAGAATTTTCTCACTACAAGAGCCTGTTCGCCCAATATAGTGATTTCAACAGATGAAAAAACATCATCTTCATCAAATAGTGCAGTCAAACCAAAAAAACAAGTAGGTATGGATAAGTACATCACCGTTCTCAAGCGACAGAGGAGCCCGACGTCTGCTCAAGTGTCATCAAATTCAAAAGCTCCTAAGACCATGAGTAATAATCAAAATTGGTTTGCTCTCCTCCAGACGGATGAGCCAGAACTTCCTAAGAAGACGTTTAAGCCCCCACCAATTTATCTGAGAGAGCCGACTTCCAGTAAATTGGTACAAAGAATTGTTTCGGTAATAGGTGAAAACATGTTTAGCGTAACCTCAATTAAACATGGAAATATCTGCGAGAAAAAGATCCAAGTGAATAGGGAAGATGATTTTCGAAAATTGTCCAACCAGTTAGAGAGGGAGACTAGGGACTTCTATACCTACCAGCTCAAAAGCGCAAAAGGACTCCAAGTCGTTATAAAGGGTATAGACCCATGTGTTGATCCTGCGGAGATAAAGACCGGTTTAATGGACAAAGAGTTCAAAATCAAGAGCGTAGTGAATATCAGAAACCGTGAAAAGATCCCTCAGCCCATGTTCAGGGTAGAATTGGAACCTGGAGATGTTGTCTTAAAGAAAAACGAGTCCCATCCAATCTACAATCTCATTTATCTTCTGCATGGTAGAATTACCGTGGAGGAACCGCATAAGCGCATTGGACCCGTCCAGTGTGTTAATTGTCAAGAATTTGGCCACACCAAAGCGTACTGTAAATTGCCGTCTGTTTGTGTTGCGTGTGGGGAACTACATCCAACTGCTCAATGTAATAAGTCCAAAACTGACGTAAAAATAAAAAAATGCAGTAATCATACCGCAAATTATAGAGGTTGTCCAATTTACACTCATTTGAAAGCCATAAGTACCAACAAGACGTCAGTATTACCTGATCATCGTCAACAGCCTATTTTGGCATCGAGTGACAATTTCCCGCAATTGTTACGGTCCACTAGTCATGTAAACGCGCCTAGTTCTAGACAAGTTTCTTACGCTAACGTGGTTAAATCTAATATGCCAGGTTTGGAGCAGGTACCTAAATCACAATATTACGAGCCTAATATTAACACTCTAGAGACTACATTGCAGACACTTGTCCAAACCATGAACGCTTTTATGACCACTATGACATCCATGATGCAGGAAATGCTGAAAATGCAATCCACTATCTTACAAGCCATTTTAAAGAAATGATTTGTTTAAAAATTTGTTTTTGGAATGCGAACGGCCTCCGCCAACATAAAAACGAACTGGAACACTTCCTGATGGATAAGCAGATTGATGTCATGATGATTGCTGAAACCCACTTGACGGCGACAGCGTACTTCAAAATTAATGGCTACTTGTTGTATGATACTAAAGATCCCCGCGGAAGAGCATGTGGAGGATCGGCAATTCTTATAAAGAACAGAATAAAACATTATTTAATGAACAACATATGTGAGGATTACCTACAAGCAACAAACATTTGTATTGAATTCTGTCAATACAATTTTGTTTTATCATCAATTTATTCGCCGCCTCGATTTTCAATAAAAGAACACCAATACTACAGCTTCTTCAATTCCCTTGGAGCTCGATTTTTAGTTGCTGGTGACTTTAACGCCAAACACACTTTTTGGGGTTCACGTCTGGTGACCCCGAAGGGTCGTGAACTCTTCAACACCATTGCCAAAATGGGATTAGATGTACTCTCAAGCGGGCATCCCATCTACTGGCCGACGGACCGACGGAAGATTCCCGATTTTATTGACTTCGGAGTAGTGAAAAATATCCCTGTAGAATCGATACAAGTGGAGCCTTCATTAGACTTGTCTTCAGATCACTCCCCTTCTATTATTTCAATGCGTTTCCTTCAAGGGAATGGCTCTCCATTTCGGGACATATCTAAAACCAGAGTAAGTTGGATAAAGTATAAAAAGTATTTAAGTTCCCACTGCACGGAAAATGTAGTGTTGAGAACTACCGAGGATATTGATGGGTCGATTGGCAAGTTTACTGAGGACATACGAAGAGCTGTACATCACGCCTCCACATACGACGTTGAGTGCAGAAGTGGGACAAATTTCGCTGAACTCGATCATCTCCTGTCAGAAAAAAGAAGAGTTAGAAGAGAGTGGCAAATTCACAGGTCTCCTGAACTGAAAGCTAGGCTACGGGTATGCAGAGATATACTAAGAAATTTCTTAGAAACCCAAAGAATGGCTTCACTTAAATCTTACTTGGAGGGTCTTGATAGTACCCCACAATCTGACTATTCGTTATGGAAAGCGGCACGAGGTTTAAAAAGACCAGTTAGAGGAAAGCCTCCTCTGCGAAATCCGACTGGTGTATGGGCTAGAAATAATTCCGAGAAGGGGACTTTATTTGTTAATCATTTGAGAAAAGTGTTTACTATAAACAACTCAAATAATGCATCTGATTTGCCTCCACTTGTTATTAGACCTCCTGTACCTCTAAGACTAAACTTTCGTGATGTCCAAAACGCTATTGGTACTCTGAACCTTAGAAAGGCTCCAGGTATGGATAAAATCAGCAATAAAATGCTTGTGGAGTTACCTCGTGTAGCAAGAAAGATTATCCTCTTTATCTTCAACGCTATTTTACGCCTAGAATACTATCCTGCAGATTGAAAGGTGTCTATGATCACTATGATTCCTAAGTCAGGGAAGGACCACACCAAAGTGGAGTCATATAGGCCAATTAGGCTACTGCCGACAATTTCTAAACTGTTCGAAAAATTGTTAATGACTAAGTTGACTCCAATTCTGAATGACACTGAATGTATTCCAAATCATCAATTCGGATTCATTCAGTCTCGTCTCATCGAACTGTTCGGACGTGTTACTTTTAGTGCGGCTGAATTTTCGGTGAAAAAATCGTAATAGGTGAAAAAGTGTAAAAAGTTGAAATTAAACAAAAAAGTGAAAAAAAATCGTAATAGGTTAAAATATATAAAAAAAAAAAATAAACATTAAACATCACATAAAAACTGTATGAGTGTTCCTCTCAGATGTAATTCTGAGAAAGAGCTTAGCTCGACTAGAAAAACTAGATGCATCTCTGAGGAAGAATCCATAAAAAAATCTTTGGAGAATTTTCTCACTGCAAGAGCCGTGGAACGGCGTCGTTCCTGTTCGCCCAATATTGTGATTTCAACAGATGTAAAAACATCATCTTCATCAAATAGTGCAGTCAAACCCAAAAAACAAGTAGGTATGGATAAGTACATAACCGTTCTCAAGCGACAGAGGAGCCCGAAGTCTGCTCAAGTGTCATCAAATGCAAAAGCTCCTAAGACCGTGAGTAATGATCAAAATAGGTTTGCTCTCCTCCAGACGGATGAGCCAGAACTTCCGAAGAAGACGTTTAAGCCCCCACCAATTTATCTGAGAGAGCCGACTTCCAGTAAATTGGTACAAGGAATTGTTGCTGTAATAGGTGAAAACATGTTTAGCGTAACCTCAATGAAACATGGAAATATCTGCGAGACAAAGATTCAAGTGAATAGGGAAGATGATTTTCGAAAATTGTCCAACCAGCTGGAAAGGGAGACTAGGGATTTCTATACCTACCAGCCCAAAAGCGCAAAAGGACTCCAAGTCGTTCTAAAGGGTATAGACCCATGTGTTGATCCCGCGGAGATAAAAACCGGTTTAATGAACAAAGGGTTCAAAATCAAGAGCGTAGTGAATATTAGAAACCGTGAAAAGATCCCTCAGCCCATGTTAAGGGTAGAATTGGAACCTGGAGATGTTGTCTTAAAGAAAAACGAGTCCCATCCCATCTACAATCTGATGTACCTTCTGCATCGTAGAATCACCGTGGAAGAACCACATAAGCGTCAGGGACCCGTCCAGTGTCTCAACTGTCAAGAATTTGGTCACACCAAGGCGTATTGTAAATTGCCGACAGTTTGTGTTGCGTGTGGGGAGCTACATGCAACTGCTCAATGCGATAAGTCGAGAACTGACTCAAAAATCAAAAAATGCAGTAACTGCGGAGGTAATCATACCGCAAATTATAGAGGTTGTCCAGTTTACACTCATTTGAAAGGCATAAGAACCAACAAGACGTCAGTATTGCCTAATCGCCCTCAACAGCCAAATTTAGCATCGAGCGACAATTTCCCTCAAGTATTACGGTCCACTAGTCATGTAAACGCGCCAAGTTCTAGACAAGTTTCTTACGCAAACGTCGTTAAATCTAATATGCCAGGTCTGGAGCAGGAACCTAAACCCCAATATTCTGAGCCGCATATCAACAATCTAGAGACAACATTGCAGACACTTGTCCAAACTATGAACACTTTCACGACCACCATGACATCCATGATGCAGGAAATGCTGAAAATGCAATCCACTATCTTGCAAGCCATTTTAAAGAAATGATTTATTTAAAAATTTGTTTCTGGAACGCGAACGGCCTCCGCCAACATAAAAATGAACTGGAATACTTCCTGATGGATAAGCAAATTGATGTTATGATGATTGCTGAAACTCACTTGACGTCGACAGGGTACTTCAAAATTAATGGCTACGAGTTCTACGATACTAAAGACCCCCGCGGTAGAGCTTGTGGAGGTTCGGCAATTCTTATAAAGAACAGAATAAAGCATTATCTAATGAATAACATAAGTGAGGATTACCTCCAAGCAACAAACATTTGCATTGAATTCTGTCAATACAAATTTGTTTTATCATCGATTTATTCTCCGCCTCGATTTTCAATAAAAGAACACCAATACCATAACTTCTTTAAATCCCTTGGAGCTAGATTTTTAGTTGCTGGTGACTTTAACGCCAAACACACATTTTGGGGTTCACGTCTGGTAACCCCAAAGGGTCGCGTACTCTTCAACACCATTGCTAAAATGGGCTTAGATGTACTCTCAAGTGGACATCCCACCTATTGGCCGACGGACCGACGGAAGATTCCCGATGTTATTGACTTTGGGGTAATGAAAAATATCCCTGTAGAATGGATGCAAGTGGATCCTTCACTGGACTTGTCCTCAGATCACTCTCCTACTATCATTTCAATGCATTTCCCTCAAGTGTGTGGTTCTCCATTTATGAACATGACTAAGACCCGAGTAAGTTGGATAAAATACAAAAAGTATTTAAGTTCTCATTGCACGGAAAATGTTGTGTTGAGAACTACCGACGATATTGATGAGTCGATTGGCAACTTTACCGAGGACCTTCGACGAGCTGTGCATCACGCTTCCACTTATCACGTTGAATGTAGAAATAGGACAAACAGAACTTATTTCTCTGAACTCGAACATCTCCTATCAGAAAAAAGAAGAATGAGAAGAGAGTGGCAAATTCACAGGTCTCCTGAACTGAAAGCTAGGCTACGGGAATGCAGAGATATACTAAGACATTTCTTAGAAACCCAAAGAACGGCCTCACTTAGATCTTACTTGGAAGGTCTTGATAGTACCCCACAACCTGACTACTCGTTATGGAGGGCGGCAAGAGGTTTAAAAAGACCAGTAAGAGGAAAACCTCCTTTGCGAAATCCGACTGGTGACTGGGCTAGAAATGATTCCGAGAAGGGGACTTTATTTGTTAACCATTTGAGAAATGTGTTTACTATAAACAACTCAAATAATAACGAATCTGATTTGCCACCACTTGTTATAAGGCCTCCTGTACCTCTAAGACTAAACTTTCGTGATGTCCAAAACGCTATTGGTACTCTGAACCTTAGAAAGGCTCCAGGTATGGATAAAATCAGCAATAAAATGCTTGTGGAGTTACCTCGTGTAGCAAGAAGAATTATCCTCTTTATCTTCAACGCTATTTTACGCCTAGAATACTATCCTGCAGATTGGAAGGTGTCTATGATCACTATGATTCCTAAGCCAGGGAAGGACCATACCAAAGTGGAGTCATATAGGCCAATTAGTCTACTGCCGACAATTTCAAAACTGTTTGAAAAATTGTTAATGACTAAATTGACTCCAATTCTGAATGACACTGAATGTATTCCTAATCATCAATTCGGCTTCAGAGCTAAACACAGCACCATCGAGCAAACACACAGATTGGTAAATGTGATAAGAGGGTCGTTTGAAGACAAAAAATACTGCTCCGCCCTTTTCATTGATGTGTCGCAAGCGTTCGACAAAGTTTGGCATGACGGTTTAATGCACAAAATAAAATTAACTCTGCCTGCTAACACCCATAAACTCATGGAAAGTTATTTATACGGTCGCAAATTTAAAATCAAAGAAGGTGATTTTTTAAGTACCGCTCAGCCAATTGAATCAGGTGTGCCACAGGGTAGCATACTGGGTCCTACTTTATATTTGATATATGCCTCCGACATGCCGTCAGACCCTAAAATCCATACGTCAACTTTTGCAGACGATACAGCCTTTATCAGCGTCCATCAGGACCACCAAGTTGCATCACAGAATTTGCAGAATTATGTTTATAAACTAGAGAATTGGCTAGAGCTTTGGAAAATCAGGGTTAACGAACAGAAATGTATTCATATAACTTTCACATTGCGAAAAGATACCTGCTCGTTCATCAGAATAAATAATCAAATTATCCCGCAACACAATGAAGTCAAATACCTCGGCATTCACCTCGACCGCCGTTTAACTTGGAAGTCTCATATTGAAGCGAAACTTACACAAATGAGATTAAAAGCAGTGCAACTTAATTGGCTAATCGGCAGAAACTCTACATTGAAATTGGATTGCAAACTTTTGTTGTACAATGCAATACTAAAGCCAATCTGGTGCTATGGAATTCAATTATGGGGTACTGCCTCAGCATCCAACATTGAAAAAATTCAAAGGGGTCAAAATAAAATTCTACGTATAATTACTGCAGCACCATGGTATGTTAAAAATTCTCGAATCCACAAAGATCTAGGCGTGCCATTAGTAAAAGTCGAATTTACAAAATATGCGTCAAAGTATGTCAGCAAACTTGAACACCATCCAAACCCCCTTGCACGAGACATCCTTAACTTTAGTGGCCACAATCGGTTGAGAAGGAGGGATACCCTTGCTTTAACTCAAGCGCAAAATAGATGACTGGATCAGTTGATGTGAAATTTTTTTAGTATCATAAAAATTTTTGTCTAGCACTGGCTGGGCTTATTATTTTCTTTTTAGTATTAAGATTTGAATACTTATTGTCATTTCATTTTGAAGATTCAATAAATAATTAAATGCAAAAAAAAAAAAAAAAAAAAAAAAAAAAAAAAAAAAAATTCGGATTCAGAGCTAAACACAGTACCATCGAACAAACTCACAGATTGGTAAATGTGATAAGAGGGTCGTTTGAAGATAAAAAATACTGCTCCGCCCTTTTCATTGATGTGTCCCAAGCGTTCGACAAAGTTTGGCATGACGGTTTAATGCACAAAATTAAATTAACTCTGCCTGCTAACACCCATAAACTCATGGAAAGTTATTTATACGGTCGCAAATTTAAAATCAAAGAAGGCAATTTTTTACAGGGTAGCATACTGGGCCCTACTTTATATTTGATTTATGCCTCCGACATGCCGTCAGACCCCAAAATCCACACGTCAGCTTTTGCAGACGATACAGCCTTTGTCAGCGTCCATAAGGACCACCAAGTTGCATCACAGAATTTGCAGAATTATGTTTATAAACTACAGAATTGGCTAGAGCTTTGGAAAATCAGGGTAAATGAACAAAAATGTATTCATATCACTTTTACATTGCGAAAAGATACCTGCTCGTCCATCAGAATAAATAATCAAATTATTCCTCAACATAATGAAGTCAAATACCTCAGTATTCACCTCGACCGCCGTTTAACTTGGAAGTCTCATATTGAAGCAAAACTTACACAAATGAGAGTAAAAGCAGTGCAACTTAATTGGTGAATCGGCAGAAACTCTACATTGAAATTGGATTGCAAACTTTTGATGTACAATGCAATTCTAAAGCACAATGAAATTCTACGTATAATTACTGCAGCTCCATGGTATGTTAAAAATTCTCGAATCCACAAAGATCTAGGCGTGCCATTAGTAAAAGTCGAATTTACAAAATATGCGTCAAAGTATGTCAGCAAACTTGAACACCATCCAAGCCCACTTGCACGAGACATCCTTAACTTTAGTGGCAACAATCGGTTGAGAAGGAGGGATACCCTTGCTTTAACTCAAGCGCAAAACAGATGACTGGATCAGTTGATGTGAAATTTTTTTAGTATCATAAAAATGTTTGTCTAGCACTGGCTGGGCTTATTATTTTCTTTTTAGTATTAAGATTGGAATACTTATTGTAATTTCATATATGAAGATTCAATAAATAATTAAAAGCAAAAAAAAAAAAAAAAAAAAAAACTTTAATGTAGAATTTCTGCCGATTAGCCAATTAAGTGGCACTGCTTTTAATCTCATCTGAGTAAGTTTTGCGTCGTTATGAGACTTCCAAGTTAAACGGCGGTCGAGGTGAATGCCGAGGTATCTGACTTCATTGTGTTGCGGGATAATTTGATTATTTATTCTGATGAACGAGCAGGTATCTTTTCGCAATGTGAATGTTATATGAATACATTTTTGTTCGTTAACCCTGATTTTCCAAAGCTCAAGCCAATTCTCTAGTTTATAAACATATTTCTGCAAGTTCTGTGATGCTATTTGGTGGTTCTTATGGACGCTAATAAAGGCTGTATCGTCTGCAAAAGTTGAAGTATGTATTATGGGGTCTGACGGCATATCGGATGCATAAATCAAATATAAAGTTGGACCCAGTATGCTACCCTGGGGTACTCCTGCTTCAATTGGCTGAGCGGGGCTTAAAAAATCGCCTTCTTTGATTGTAAATTTGCGACCATATAAATAACTTTTCATAAGTTTGTGGGTGTTAGCAGGCGGAGTTAATTTAATTTTATGCATTAAACCTTCATGCCAGACTTTGTCGAACGCTTGGGAAACATCAATGAAAAGCGCGGAACAGTATTTTTTCTCTTCAAACGACCGTCTTATCACATTTACCAATGTGTGTGTTTGTTCGATGGTACTGTGTTTAGCTCTGAACCCGATTTGGTGATTTGGGATACATTGAGTGTCGTTTAGAATTGGAATCAACTTAGCCAATAACAATTTTTCAAACAGTTTTGAAATTGTCGGCAGTAGACTAATTGGCCTATATGACTCTACTTTAGTGGGGTCCTTCCCTGGCTTAGGAATCATGGTAATCATAGATACCTTCCAATCTGCAGTATAATATTCTAGGCGTAAAATAGCATTAAAGATAAAGAGGGTAATTCTGCTAGCTACACGAGGTAACTCCACAAGCATTTTGTTTCTGATTTTATTCATACCTGGAGCTTTTTTAAGATTCAGAGTACCAATAGCGTTTTGAACATCATCAAAGCGAAGTCTTAGAGGTACAGGAGGTCTTATAACGAGTGGAGGAAAATCAGATGCATTATTTGAGATGTTTATAGTAAACACATTTCTTAAATGGTTAACAAATAAAGTCCCCTTCTCGGAATCATTTCTAGCCCAGTCACCAGTCGGATTTCGCAGAGGAGGCTTTCCTCTAACTGGTCTTTTTAAACCTCGTGCCGCCTTCCATAACGAATAGTCAGATTGTGGGGTACTATCAAGACCCTCCAAGTAAGATTTAAGTGAAGCCATTCTTTGGGTTTCTAAGAAATTTCTTAGTATATCTCTGCATACCCGTAGCCTAGCTTTCAGTTCAGGAGACCTGCGAATTTGCCACTCTCTTCTAACTCTTCTTTTTTCTGACAGGAGATGATCGAGTTCAGCGAAATAAGTTCTGTTTGTCCCACTTCTGCACTCAACGTCATTTGTGGAGGCGTGATGTACAGCTCTTCGTATGTCCTCAGTAAACTTGCCAATCGACCCATCACTATCCTCGGTAGTTCTCAACACTACATTTTCCGTGCAGTGGGAACTTAAATACTTTTTATACTTTATCCAACTTACTCTGGTTTTAGATATGTCCCGAAATGGAGAGCCATTCCCTTGAAGGAAACGCATTGAAATAATAGAAGGAGAATGATCTGAAGACAAGTCTAATGAAGGCTCCACTTGTATCGATTCTACAGGGATATTTTTCACTACTCCGAAGTCAATAACATCGGGAATCTTCCGTCGGTCCGTCGGCCAGTAGGTGGGATGCCCACTTGAGAGTACATCTAATCCCATTTTGGCAATGGTGTTGAAGAGTTCACGACCCTTCGGGGTCACCAGACGTGAACCCCAAAAAGTGTGTTTGGCGTTAAAGTCACCAGCAACTAAAAATCTAGCTCCAAGGGAATTGAAGAAGCTGTAGTATTGGTGTTCTTTTATTGAAAATCGAGGTGGCGAATAAATTGATGATAAAACAAAATTGTACTGACAGAATTCAATACAAATGTTTGTTGCTTGTAGGTAATCCTCACATATGTTGTTCATTAAATAATGTTTTATTCTGTTCTTTATAAGAATTGCCGAACCTCCACATGCTCTTCCGCGTGGATCTTTAGTATCATATAACACGTAGCCATTAATTTTGAAGTACGCTGTCGCCGTCAAGTGAGTTTCAGAAATCATCATGACATCAATCTGCTTATCCATCAGGAAGTGTTCCAGTTCGTTTTTATGTTGGCGGAGGCCGTTCGCGTTCCAAAAACAAATTTTTAAACAAATCATTTCTTTAAAATGGCTTGTAAGATAGTGGATTGCATTTTCAGCATTTCCTGCATCATGGATGTCATAGTGGTCGTAAAAGTGTTCATAGTTTGGACAAGACTCTGCAATGTAGTCTCTAGAGTGTTAATATTAGGCTCGAAATATTGTGATTTAGGTTCCTGCTCCAAACCTGGCATATTAGATTGAACCATGTTTGCGTAAGAAACTTGTCTAGAACTAGGCGCGTTTACATGACTAGTGGACCGTAACAATTGAGGGAAATTGTTACTCGAAGCAAAATTAGGCTGTTGAGGACGATCAGGTAATACTGACGTCTTGTTGTTTCTTATGCCTTTCAAATGAGTGTAAATTGGACAACCTCTATAATTTGCGGTATGATTACCTCCGCAGTTACTGCATTTTTTGATTTTTGAGTCAGTTCTCGACTTATGGCATTGAGCAGTTGCATGTAGCTCCCCACACGCAACACAAACTGTCGGCAATTTACAATACGCCTTGGTGTGACCAAATTCTTGACAGTTGAGACACTGGACGGGTCCCTGACGCTTATGTGGTTCTTCCACGGTGATTCTACGATGCAGAAGGTACATCAGATTGTAGATGGGATGGGACTCGTTTTTCTTTAAGACAACATCTCCAGGTTCCAATTCTACCCTGGACATGGGCTGAGGGATCTTTTCACGGTTTCTAATATTCACTACGCTCTTGATTTTGAACCCTTTGTCCATTAAACCGGTCTTTATCTCCGCAGGATCAACACATGGGATTATACCCTTTAGAACGACTTGGAGTCCTTTTGCGCTTTTGAGCTGGTAGGTGTAGAAATCCCTAGTCTCCGTTTCCAGCTGGTTGGACAATTTTCGAAAATCATCTTCCCTATTCACTTGTATCTTTGTCTCGCAGATATTTGCATGTTTCATTGAGGTTACGCTAAACCTGTTTTCACCTATTACAGCAACAATTCCTTGTACCAATTTACTGGAAGTCGGCTCTCTCAGATAAATTGGTGGGGGCTTGAACGTCTTCTTCGGAAGTTCTGGCTCATCCGTCTGGAGGAGAGCAAACCTATTTTGATCATTACTCACGGTCTTAGGAGCTTTTGCATTTGATGACACTTGAGTAGACTTCGGGCTCCTCTGTCGCTTGAGAACGATTATGTACTTATCCATACCTAATTGTTTTTTGGGTTTGACTGCACTATTTGATGAAGATTATGTTTTTTCATCTGTTGAAATCACTATATTGGGCGAACAGGAACGACGCCGTTCTACGGCTCTTGTAGTGAGAAAATTCTCCAGAGATTTTTTTATGGAGTCTTTCTCAGAGACCCATTTAGTTTTTCTAGACGAGCTAAGCTCTTTCTCAGAATTACATCTGAGAGGAACACTCATACAGATTTTATACGATTTTTAATGTTTTTTTTTTGTATATATTTTAACCTATTACGAGTTATTTTTTTCACTTTTTTGTTTAATTTCAACTTTTTACACTTTTTAATCGAAAATTCAGCCGCACTAAAAGTAACACGTCCGAACAGTTCGATGAGACGAGACTGAATTACATTAAAGTTGGATTGCAAACTTTTGTTGTACAATGCAATTCTAAAGCCAATCTGGTGTTATGGAATTCAATTAATTTACTGCCTCAGCATCAAACATTAAAAAAATTCAAAGGGGTCAAAATAAAATTCTACGTATTATTACTGCAGCTCCATGGTATGTTAAAAATTCTCGAATCCACAAAGATCTAGGCGTGCCATTAGTAAACGTCGAATTTACAAAATATGCACACCATCCAAACCCACTTGCACGAGACATCCTTAACTTTAGTGGCCACAGTCGGTTGAGAAAGAGGGATACCCTTGCTTTAACTCAAGCGCAAAACAGATGACTTGATCATATGACTTGATTGATATGAAATTTTTGTAGTATCATAAAAATTTTTCTCTAGCACTGGCTGGGCTTATTATTTTCTTTTTAGTATTAAGATTTGAAAACTTATTGTTAGTTCAAGATATGAAGATTCAATAAATAACTAAAAGCTAATAAAAAAAATGTAAACAGCATGATTCATAAACATGATTCAGAGAGCGAAGCAGGTGATACAAGTTGTCGTGGAAACATAGTATAAAATACGAGTGAAGAATTATCGTTTGCAGTAATCGATTTTTGAAAAACATAAACATTGAAAACAGCTGTCTAATTAATACACAGAAAATTTTAAAAACAAAAATATAATTTAAAAATAAAAATTAAGATGGATTCGATTGCATTTTTAATTAATGCACAACCTGAAAACCTTAGAGGAATAATTAAAAATTTAAGAAATAACACGCCGGATATATTTAAAATGAATGATGCCAGGTATGTACATATATATGTACATATGTTTATTACAAATTTAAAATCATCTCTTCTAATACCAAGAGAAGTTTTAGGAAAAATTTTAGAATCAACAAAGAGGCATTTAAATATATTTTATCTGAATTGGAAGACAAAATCAAACAGCAATCACGGCTTGGATGCTCAAGGCCTGTTGACATCGTTTCTTCGATGAAGGAAATTACCAACATGGAGTTGGTAAGGATTAGCATCTTAATATTTCTCAGTCAACTTTTTCAAAACTTCTGTCTGAAGTATTAGTTGCAATCGAAGAGCAATTATGCCATAAATGGATAAGTATCAAAATCGATGAACAGACAAAATAGCCCGAATGTACTTCTTTCGAAAATCGTCGATACCAGGCTTAACCATGGCTATTGATGACTCTGAACTGTTGCGGTGATGTTTGTTTTTTAGAATTGGACAAAGAAACAGAATTAACTTTCATTAAATGTTTTTTATACATGTACATACATATATTTACTTACATTTGAAGCATACGCTTGTTATTTATTTTTCAGTTATGTAGGTATTTTATTTTTACGCGCTAAATGAAGCGTCGAACGAAAATTATGTAGATGTGTGGTGAACAAGTATTTTAGAATGCATACAAAGTGAACAAAAACATATGCTTTGTGTTTGCACATCTTTTGTTTTCTGGTACTCACATCACTAACGTATTTTAGAATAACAAAAAGTGAATGAAACGCGTATTTGTGGTGAAAGTGACTTCCCGAATAGACCTGATTAGTTTTTTTTATTAATTTTTTTTATTATATGAAACTTATGTTAAAAAATTAATAAATTGTTGAATATATGTATGTATATGTAAACATACATCATATACAACATTTAAATGAAAAATAACTAAAGGCCTTATGATACTACATTTTTAATGCATTGTTCAAGTTTTGGTGAACAGTACAAATATAATGTAATAGAAAAATTTACTAAGTGCAAAGAGTTCAGCAGTGTTAAGATAAATGGCAAACTGTCAAACATTTTACATAAGTTATCTATAAAAAATTAAGTTATGTCAAAAAAAATGTAAAATTGTTCAACTTAAAATTGACATTTCAAGCTTGAAATATTAAAAGTGTTGCTGAATCAGCGGTTTATGGGCAAATTTGGCGATTAACCGTTTTTTTGTTCGTTTTGTTTTTATGTTTCTCATAAACAAAAAGTTGACAACATTTAACAAAAAAAAAACTAAAAGGCTTTTTTGTTTACATTTTTTATAGTTTGCTTTTTCTAACATTTTCTGTTTCTTTCTATCAATTCTATATCAATTTAATAAACAAAAAATGTAGTGTCATAAGGGCTTAAGAGTGGTATATTCGGCTATGCCGAATCTTATATACCCTTCA
Source organism: Bellardia pandia (assembly GCA_916048285.2). Taxonomy (NCBI): domain Eukaryota; kingdom Metazoa; phylum Arthropoda; class Insecta; order Diptera; family Calliphoridae; genus Bellardia; species Bellardia pandia. The sequence goes on along the minus strand of OU696534.1, from coordinate 16,082,770 downwards.
CCTATGTTGTAGATGCATAATTATATTATATACATATATATAAATATATATTATATTAATTGTTACGTTTTTACCTTTTAAAAACGGTGGGTTATTTCCTTTAAATAAACCGGATTCTTTTTAATTGCAAAATAAAAGCGTCAAGTAGTTTGAAGAAAATATGTATATCGAGTCTTTATTTATTTAAATGTATAGAAACTCAATTAAAACAAGTAAGAGTGCTATATTCGGCTGTGCCGAATCTTAAATACCCTCCACCTAACCGTAATAAGAAATACAAAAACTACACTAGACTAGAATATCCTTATTCTGTGTTTTCTATTCAGTCTTAGTGCAAATTTTATTAGTATTTGATATATTGTTTGAAAGACAATTTTACGACCAACATAATTTATGTTAAATATTTTGAAATTTTGTCTAATTTTCACCATTTTCAATTGATTTAATTACCAATTCTTACCATAATTTACAGAGTTTGTCTGATGTTCATAATAATCTTGAGTGTAATTTAACAAACATAGTATAAACAAGTAAGAGTGCTATATTCGGCTGTGCCGAATCTTAAATACCCTTCACCTAAGCGTAATAAGAAATACAGAAACTACACTAGACTAGAATATCCTAATTCTGTGTTTTCTATTCAGTCTTAGTGCAAATTTTATTAGTATTTGATATATTGTTTGAAAGACAATTTTACGACCAACATAATTTATGTTAAATATTTTTAAATGTTGTCTAATTTTTACCATTTTAATTGATTTAATTACCAATTCTTACCATAATTTACAGAGTTTGTCTGATGTTCATAATAATCTTGAGTGTAATTTAACAAACATAGTATAAACAAGTAAGAGTGCTATATTCGGCTGTGCCGAATCTTAAATACCCTTCACCTAAGCGTAATAAGAAATACAGAAACTACACTAGACTAGAATATCCTAATTCTGTGTTTTCTATTCAGTCTTAGTGCAAATTTTATTAGTATTTGGTATATTGTTTGAAAGACAATTTTACGACCAACATAATTTATGTAAAATATTTTCAAATGTTGTCTAATTTTACCATTTTTAATTGATTTAATTACCAATTCTTACCATAATTTACAGAGTCTGTCTGATGTTCATAATAATCTTCAGTGTAATTTAACAAACAGAGTATAAAAAAGGGGTACAATTCGGTTTTAGTGATTTTGTTAAAAAAAAAAAAAAAAACAAATAGGGATTTTAGAAGAGATACCAGCAAAAAAATTTTTTTTTGGCGGCCACGCCTATTTTCGAGGGGGCGGGCCCTTAAAGTTGAAAATATATAGGCCTATATCTCGGGAACTACTGGGTGCTTGATAATTTGTAATACATTAAATAAAAGGTATTAAAAATAGCTTTCCAACGATATATATCATGATTATAAAGTATGGACCGAATATGGGTTAAATCCGAAAAGAATATTTTTTGACCCGAATTTATTTGTTTTTGGAAATGCTTCTATATGGCAGGTATGACAAATTATGGGCCGATCTTCTTAAATTTTGGAACAGTTATTTTCATGCATATGGGGATATTTCACGTAGAATTTCAACGTAATAACGGTATATTTAAGATATATATTAGTATTAACGTGGATTTCGGTAGTGGACCTTATGTGGGGGATATAGTCAAATATGGACCGATATTCTCAAAATCCAGCAGTTAGATTTAGGCATGTATGTAAATGATCCGTGTAAAATTTTGGATTGGTACCCTTATTTATAAGCGATTTATGAGTATTAAAGGGATTTTCCGAAGAGGGCTTTATATGGGGCATACGGTTAAAAATAGACCGAAATTAACAAAATTGTGTGGAATGATTTTTGTATATATGTACATGATCTGTACAAAGTTTTGAGTCGGTAACGATATGTATACAATATATATAGGGAAAAATGTCTTTTTCAGATGTGGTCCTTGTATGGGAGCTATGACCAGTTGTGGGCCGACCACCATAAAATTTAGTACAACAATTTATTTGCCTATAAAGAGTATTTATGTAAAATTTTAGCCGTTTAACATTATTTATGTCTGTATTATGCGTATTTAAGTGAATTTCGGAAGTGGACTTTATATGGGGTCTATGGTCAAATATGGACCGAACTAAAAAAATTTCGTTTTGCGATTTCTTTTTGCACAAAACTTAGTTTTGCTGAATTTTGTCTTGATATTCCAATTTTATAGGCATTTATGTATAATTGAGCAATATTTCGGGAAGATTTTTGTATGGGGGCTATGACCATTTCTGGGCCGATCACCATAAAATTTGGTACAATAATTTATTTGCCTATAAAGAGTATTTATGTCAAATTTTAGCCGTTTAACATTATTTATATCTGTTTTATGCGTATTTAAGTGAATTTTGTAAGTGGACTTTATATGGGGTCTATGGTCAAATATGGACCGAACTAAAAAAAAATTCGGTTTGTGATTTCTTTTTGTATAAAACTTATTTTTGCTGAATTTTGTCTTGATATTCCAATTTTATAGGCATTTATTTATCATTAAGCCATATTTCGGGAATATATATATTTGTATGGGGGCTATGAGAAATCATTGACCGATTTTTACTTTTTTCCGCACACTTTCTTCTTTTATAGTACAAACAACGTATACAAAATTTCATGGTATTATCTGCAATATATTTCAAAATATTGCAATAAAATGGACGAAAAATATCAAATTTTTATGGAGGTGGTCTCACATATTGGTTCATAACTCTGGTTGACCTAAACCGATTTTGCTGATTTTAAATAGCAAACTTCTCGAAAGCACTTCTGACAGAATTATTGAAGGTTTGGATCCCGAGTATATCTGGGGACTTCAAAAAACTGATTTCAACAGACAGACAGACAGACGGACATGGCTTAATCGACTTCGCTATCTATAAGGATCCAGAATATATATACTTTATAGGGTCGGAAAATTTTTTTGTGGAAATTACACACGGAATGACAAACTTATATATACCCTTCTCACGATGGTGAAGGGTATAAAAAGGGGTACAATTCGGTTTTAGTGATTTTGCTCAAAAAAAAAAAAAAAAAAAAAAACAAAATCAAATAGGGCTTTTAGAGGAGATACCAGCAAAAAAAAATTTGTTGCCGGTCACGCCTATTTTCGAGGGGGCGGGCCCTTAAAGTTGAAAATACATAGGCCTATATCTCGGGAACTACTGGGTGTCTGATAATTTGTAATACATTAAATAAAAGGTATTAAAAATACCTTTCCAACGATATATATCATGATTATAAAATATGGACCGAATATGGGTTAAATCCGAAAAGAAAATTTTTTGACCCGAATTTATTTGTTTTTTGGAAATGGTTCTATATGGCAGGTATGACAAATTATGGGCCGATCTTCTTAAATTTTGGAACAGTTATTTTCATGCATATGAGGATATTTCACGTCGAATTTCAACATAACGGTATATATTAGTATTTACGTGGATTTCGTTAGTGGACCGATATTCTAAAAATCCAGTAGTTTGATTAAGGCATGCATGTAAATGATCTGTGTAAAATTTTGGATCGGTATCGTTATTTATAAGAGAATTATGAGTATTAAAGTGATTTTCGGAAGAGGGCTTTATATGAGGCATACGGTTGAAAATGGACCGAAATTCACAGAATTTTGTGGGATGATTTTTGTATATATGTAAATGATCTGTGCAACGTTTTGAGTCGGTACCGATATTTATACAATATATATAGGGATAAATGTCTTTTTCAGATGTGGTCCTTGTATTAGAGCTATGACCAATTCTGGGCCGACCACCATAAAATTTAGTGTAACAATTTATTTGCCTATAGAGATTATTTATGTCAAATTTTAACCGTTGACCGTTATTTATATCCGTTTTATACGTATTTAAGTGAATTTTGGAAGTGAACTTTATATGGGGTCTATGGTCAAACATGGACCGAACTAAAAAAAAATTCGTTTTGCGATTTCTTTTTGCATAAAACTTATTTTTACCGAATTTTGTCTTGATATTTTATAGGCATTTATGTATAATTGAACACTATTTCGGGAAGATCTTTTTGCATGGGGGCTATGAGAAATCATGGACCGATTCTTACTATTTTCCGAACACTTTTCAAAAGCATGTCTGACAGAATTATTGAAGACTTGGATCCCGAAGATATCTGGGGACTTCAGAAAATTGATTTCAACAAACAGACGGGCATGGCTTAATCGACTCCGCTATCTATAAGGATCCATATATATATATGTACTTTATAGGGTCGAAAAATTTTATTGTGGAAATTACAAAGGGAATGACAAACTTATATATCGTTGGTCTCATGCAGAAAGGCCCTAACTCGATATTTTTTCGGAATTAGTTTTTTTTGCGATTCCAATGCATTTAACGCAAATACACCTCCTCACAAAAATTTATTGCAATAGTGTAAAAAATAACGCTTTTATAAGCAGTTGTACAAAAAAAGTTACATGTTTAATACTACAGTTTCTATTATGTTTTTACCTTCTCCTGTAAAGTTTCAAATATGCGAGTTAGGGCCTTTCTACATGAGACCATCGATATACCCTTCTCATGAAGGTGAAGGGTATAAAAATACGATTGTTATTTTTGTTTATTTTTCATCTTTTTAAAAGTGGTGCTCCTTTTTATCCCCTTTTTCAGCGACTTATTTTTAAGAAATCCCCTTTTTGTGCGACTTTCTCAAATTTGCCAACGGTAACGCTGGGCTGAACTTCACTGATTTAGATGTAGTATGTAGGTCTTTTATAAATAGACTAGAATTTTAAACTGACACTTTCTTAGCGGAGTTATTAAAATAAAAGAAAATTGAGCGAATTAGACTCGTTATGTATTCAGACAAAAATTAAGTTTCAATGTGAAAACTAATATACTTCAACTTTTTACAGGGTCCTGATAATACTAAGCAGAAAGGTGGAATTATTACGTGTTCCTTTGATCAGATTTTTGAAGGAATTTCTGTGGCGACAGGAATACGATATTTGGCTATGGTTAGCTATTTAGAAATCTACAATGAGAATATACGGGATCTACTAAACCCATACGAAGATTTAAACGCCAACCACGCTTTAAAAGAGCAACACGGTGTTGGTGTAACCGTGCCTACACTTAGCACTCATACGGTGGTAAATGCCGAAGAATGTTATCACCTGTTCAATATGGGTAATCGTAATAGAGTTGTTGGAGCCACTTTAATGAACGCCAGCAGTTCCCGTTCTCATTCAATATTTACAATAAGTTTGGAACAAATACCAATCGAGGAGGGCACTGTCGAGCAAATGCCAGTTGCCGGTGGTATTCGTCGAGGAAAGTTGAATTTGGTAGATTTGGCCGGTTCAGAGCGTCAAAATAAGACTGGAGCAGTTGGTGAGCGCTTTAGAGAGGCAACTAAAATAAATCTATCGTTGTCAGCACTAGGTAACGTGATATCAGCATTGGTAGATGGTAAAACGAAACACATACCCTACCGGGACTCAAAATTAACACGTCTCTTACAGGTAAGTTTAAATAACTACCAGTAGTATGGAACAGTTGTTTTCGTGCCATTTACTTTGTAAAGATGAAAAACTTATAATTTTACGTTGTTTAGTTTTTTGAATTGATTTTGGGTTTTTTCATTGGCATTTTTGTGTAGTAATTTGTAATGTAGTTACAATATTATTACTAATATCAATTAATTAGTCTGCATTAGGAGGAACACTCTCATAACAAATATGTGTTGTAATTCTAAGTTGTGTTTAGGCTAACAGTGATTTGTAATTTTAAAGAAAGTGCCTAAAAAGAACACGAAAAAAACAATATTTTTGAATTACTAAAACTCTCATTACAATTTATTTTTGTGTTTAGGATAACATTGATTAATTGATTAATAAAATTTGTATAAAATGTTTAAAAGTTTATTTTCATGAAAAGTTAAATAACTCAAACCCAAATATGCGTTGTAATCGTAAATAAACGTACTTTTTGAATAAATTCTATAGTACTATACAAGGTGGAGCAAAAGTGATCCTCCTATCAGAAAATGCTATAAATTTTGCGAGGACCCTAATGTCAGTTCTGTTTTGACATTTGTGTAGTAAACACATGCGAAATACACGTTAATAAACAATGTTACGCTACACTGCTCCAGAACGCGGAATATTGCTGACAGAACTGACATTAGGGGCCTCGCAAAATTTATAGCATTTTCTGATAGGAGGATTACTTTTGCGCCACCTTGTAGTTTCTTAATAAAATAATGTATAAAAACGTCACCAAAGTTCAAAATTTTTTGAAAAATCTACATAATTTGTGTTTGGTCGACAATAACACCCAAATTTCTCAAGTTTTCTTAGATAAATTATATATCATTCGAAAGATTTCAGGCTTATAAGTGCGCAAAGGTACAAAACCGTTTTTTTTAACCGTAAATCCGGATTTTGGAGGTGCCCGGCTTATTCCACTATTGGAATCTTGTTTTACTCGACAAGGCCTACAGAAAAATAATATTTGCTCCCAGGTTATTCCATTTCATTCAATTTTGTAACACTGTGTTATTTGTATATACATATATGAAACATATTTGTGTTCAATATTATTTGGATACCAACATTTTTAAGAGAGTTATGCTCTTTAAAATGATTTTCGCAAGTGGGCCTTATATGGAAGCTATGCTCAATTATAGACCGATGTGCACAAAATTTGTAGATGTGGTTAGGCTTTATTTACCACTCATTTGTGGTCAAATTTGTTTGGATACTTGCATAATTCAAAATTTATAACCGTTAAACCTACTTTTCGGGAGGAATCCCAACCGTCCTTGGACCGAAAAAATATCATGTACTAAATTTTATTTAAATTCGAAATTGCAACTTTTACTTTGTGCACAAGCTATACATGGACAGCCAGACGGCCATATAAATCGAGTCAGAAAGTGATGTTGTAGGTTATAAAAACTATTTAATTCAACAAACAAAACAACGAAAAATTATTCTTGTATACAAAACAATAAATTTTTTATCTTCCATACTACTACTACCTATTAAGTTGAATTTGCTTCTACTTCTCCACCAAAATGTAATTATTTTAATATTTTAGTAATTGCTCAAGCTTTAGGCCTTTTTTTATTAAAACAAAAACAAAAAAAAATTATAATTTCTACTGTAAACTTATGATTAAATTTGTTAAGAATGGACTTTTAGCTGAATCACTTTTATATATTATACCTATAATAGACAAAGTAAATGTTTCTCGTCACTGACATGCATGGTGAAATTAATTTACAAGGTGACAGCATTGCTACAACAATTACAACAAGTCAAAAACAACAGGCATTTTTGAAGTTTTTGATATTTATTTCTTTTATAAGCTAATTGGACCTAAATTATACTATTGTAAATTATAAACACATTTAATTACAATTTTTCCCAACGTTTCGTCAATTTTTTGTTGACTTCTTCAGGGGAACATCTATTTAAAATTTTTTTTTTAATTACATTATTATAAACATTTTTTATATATTTTTACTTACTTCCAATATCGACAGCTTCTGGTGGCTAGTGCGCCGTTATAGTCGCATAGATACAAAAATAAACAAAACAATTGCGTTCATTGAAGATTTATTTTTCATAAAACAGTTAATTCAACGTTGTAGTGCAAAGTGTTCGTATGTGAATTTTTTACGTTTGGTGCTTTTTGAAAAAATTTTAAATTATGAGTTCAGCCAAAAGATAAGTGAAAAAAACGCCGTGAATTATATATATATGTAGAACTTAAAAGTTAACTAAAATGAAAGTTTACATTGGGTTACAATATTTTTTTAAAGAATCACCAGTTGTGTTGTAGAAAAAAATAATTTTTTTTGAGAATACATTTGTGTGTCGTAATATGATGACACTATGATAAAATGGACATATTCTGATTTTTAAATTTGATTTTGTTTTTGGATTTGTGAGCAGCAAGTTTCTTAGCGTTGCAGAAATATTGGATGTTTTGGAGGAAGAATGTGAGATAAATGATTTTTACAGACGAACCTCCAGAAATTAGCGTTTTAACTGATGAAGATTCGAATGAAGAAATCGATGAAATATCAATTCTTTGTCTCATAATCAACTTCTGATACCTTCTGAAATACGATTAAAAGGCAATAAAGAACTTCTTGCACGTACTGAACAGCAAGATGCCAAAGAAAAAAGTGAAAAGACAATGCGGTCGTCACAGCAGATTCAACAGCTTATTCTGCAGATCCCGAAAGAAAAGCAAAGAGATGAAATAAGGCTGACCTTAAACATCTTGAACTAAATATTCCATATTCTGTTCAACACTATAATAAAAATATGGGCGAAACCGATCGAAAGGACCAAAACATAAATGCTGACCGTATACTTATACGAAGCAGAAAATGGTAGTGGGCATTGTTTTCTTGGCTGTTGTACGTTTTTTGAGTATTAGTTTGAGAACATTTTTTTTTTTATTACTTTTAATTTAATTATTGGATCTTTCTTTACAAAAGAAATTTACAATAAGTATTATTTCAGTCTCGTCTCATCGAACTGTTCGGACGTGTTTTTTTAGTGCGGCTGAATTTTCGGTGAAAAAATCGTAATAGGTGAAAAAGTGTAAAAAGTTGAAATTAAACAAAAAAGTGAAAAAATCGTAATAGGTAAAAATATAAAAAAAAAAAAAAAAAAAAAAAACACTAAACATCACATAAAAACTGTATGAGTGTTCCTCTCAGATGTAATTCTGAGAAAGAGCTTAGCTCAACTAGAAAAACTAAATGGGTCTCTGAGGAAGAATCCATAAAAAATCTGTGGAGAATCTTCTCACTGCCGTGGAACGGCGCACACTGTGTCCACTGCGGCAATAAATCAATTTGGACCTTCTGTCCGATTTTGATGATTTTTGCACAGATGGTTAAAAACTATCTGAAGGTCATGTGTGGAAAATTTCATGCAAATACCTCCATTGGTTTTCTGTCCCGAGCAGCGCAAAGTTGAAGTATGTGAACAAGTCTCAAATGTGATAGTTTTCTATGTTATATTCAAAAGCTTGTTACTTATAAACTATACACCGAATGTACCTTATAAGTATTTTTTCACTTAAAATAGACATTAAGCATTATGTCAATTAAAAAAAAAAATTTTAAAAAATTTAAAAAAAAAATTTCCTTTGACAATATATTTTGAGCCAAAAAAATAAACATTTATGATTTTCTTTTAGACTTTTAGTTGTGTGCGAAGCAGTGCGACACATGGAGTCATATACCAAATTAAAGCTGAGAGTCTCAGCTAACAGACTAAAAAAAAAAAACCTGCCCCAATTTGCCCGCCGCCGAAAAAACAATGAAAAACCAAAAAATTACAGTAAAAAATATGCGTTATTTTACGCGTGCAAAAACAAATGCGCATTCTTTCTTTCTTTGCTACTCGTACACGTAGCCGGTGCCAATTTGGGATCGAGAAATACGAAAATTTCATTGCATGTGTACTATATAGAAAAAACCTAAATTTGAGTCCCGATTACAAAAACAAATGTACACAAAAGTGTTTATCGAAGCAATATCAGTACATTGTTTACGTAGACTAAACAACAAAAAATCTAAATGTGAACTTACTCCACATTAAATGAAGAGCTTTACATATATTACACTGCTTTACAAATTTTTAATTTGGAAAAATACCAAGAACGCCACTTGTCTAAATAAGTTAATTGGGAACACGAAAAACGCTGTAATTTTTTTTCTAAGTACCGTTTTTTAGATAACGGTACTTTTGTGTTTTTCGGTGTATGGTCCCATTCAAACCCTTGTGGAGCCCAACCGAAGAGCCCGATCGAGATGAATGATAAGAAATAGCTCAGTTATGGCACCTCAAAGTTCGAAATTTGTCTATTTTTTACGTTTTTTCAAAAATTTTCTTTTTTATTTCGTTTTTTTTTCTACGTTACAGTTAATATCTGGAATGTTTTATTTTTTATCCAAATAGTTTATTTAATTACCAACATTTTAAACGTAATTTGAAAAAAATAGGATGAAAAATAAAGTTTTTATTAAGGATTTTGTGGAACGACAATATTTTCATCTTCATTTTTACACACTATATTCGGCGTAAATTCAAAAACTTTAAATTAAAATGACAAGTGTAAGCGTACTTCATCAAGATTTTTTAATGACAATGAAGAATGGCTAACACATTCTTATACGTTGACTGATGAAGTAGTGGATGATACATTGGATGAAGAAGAGGATTTTCTTCATATTTTCAAAACAGCATTTAATAGATGTTATATGCATTTTTGCGAAAAATAAACATTCTAGTTACAAATTTACAGAAGATATGGCATTTTTGAAATATAATTTGTATGGGAGGTGGGCGTAAAAGTGGGCGGATTAAGTTCATATTTTCAGGAGCTCATTCCACAATTATAATATTAACGTTTTATGAAAATTGAGTTGATATATTTAAAATCATGGAAGTTATGCCACATTTTCTATTTAAGTTGTATGGGAGGTGGGCGTAAAAGTGGGCGTATTTAAAAAAAAAAAAAAATTAAAATTCTTAAAAAATTTAACATAAATGTGTGCAAAATTTCATGAAGCTCCGAAACCTCCTTGATTTAAGGCCATTAAATGCACTACACGGCCACAGTGTGCGGCGTCGTTCCTGTTCTCCCAATATAGTTTTTTTTTTTACATTTAATTTATTTATTGAATCTTCAGAAATGAAATGACAATAAGTTTTCGAATCTTAATACTAAAAGCAAATAATAAGTCCAGCCAGTGCTAGACAAAATATTATGATACTACAAAAAATTTATATCCACTGATCCAGTCATCTGATTTGCGCTTGAGTTAAAGCAAGGGTATCCCTCCTTCTCAACCGAACATGGCCAGTAAAGTTAAGGATGTCTCGTGCAAGTGGGTTTGGATGGTGTTCAAGTTTGCTGACATATTTTGAGGCGTGTTTTGTAAATTCGACTTTCACCAAGGGAATGCCTAGATCTTTGTGGATTCGAGAATTTTTAACATACCATGGAGCTGCAGTAATTGTACGTAGAATCTTATTTTGACCCCTTTGAATTTTTTCAATGTTGGATGCTGAGGCAGTACCCCATAATTGAATTCCATAACACCAGATTGGCTTTAGAATTGCATTGTACAACAAAAGTTTGCAATCCAACTTTAATGTAGAATTTCTGCCGATTAGCCAATTAATTTGCACTGCTTTTAGTCTCATCTGGGTAAGTTTTGCGTCGATATGAGACTTCCAAGTTAAACGACGATCGAGGTGGATTCCGAGGTATTTGACTTCATTGTGTTGCGGGATAATTTGATTATTTATTCTGATGAACGAGCATGTATCTTTTCGCAATGTGAAAGTTATATGAATACATTTCTGTTCGTTAACCCTGATTTTCCAAAGCTCAAGCCAATTCTCTAGTTTATAAACATATTTCTGCAAGTTCTGTGATGCTATTTGATGGTCCTTATGAACGCTAATAAAGGCTGTATCGTCTGCAAAAGTTGAAGTATGTATTATGGGGTCTAACGGCATATCGGATGCAGAAATCAAATATAAAGTTGGACCCAGTATGCTACCCTGGGGTACTCCTGCTTCAATTGGCTGAGCGGGGCTTAAAAAATCGCCTTCTTTGATTGTAAATTTGCGACCATATAAATAACTTTTCATAGTTTAGCTCTGAACCCGAATTGGTGATTTGGGATACATTGAGTGTCGTTCAGAATTGGAATCAACTTAGCCAATAACAATTTTTCAAACAGTTTTGAAATTGTCGGCAATAGACTAATTGGCCTATATGACTCTACTTTAGTGGGGTCCTTCCCTGGCTTAGGAATCATGGTAATCATAGATACCTTCCAATCTGCAGGATAGTATTCTAGGCGTAAAATAGCATTAAAAATAAATAGGATAATTCTTTTAGCTACACGAGGTAACTCCACAAGCATTTTGTTGCTGATTTTATCCATACCTGGAGCTTTTTTAAGATTCAGAGTACCAATAGCGCTTTGAACATCATTAAAGCTAAGTCTTAGAGGTACAGGAGGTCTAATAACGAGTGGAGGCAAATCAGATGCATTATTTGAGTTGTTTATAGTAAACACTTTTCTCAAATGATTAACAAATAAAGTCCCCTTCTCGGAATCATTTCTAGCCCAATATAGTAATTTCAATAGATGAAGGAACATCAACACCTTCTACATCAAATAGTGCAATCAAACCTAGAAAACAAGTAGGTATGGATAAATACGTCACAGTTCTTAAGCGACAGAGGAGCCCAACATCTGCTCAAGTATCATCAAATTCAAAAGCTCCTAAGACCGTGAGTAATGATCAAAATAGGTTTGCTCTCCTCCAGACGGATGAGCCAGAACTTCCTAAGAAGACGTTTAAGCCCCACCAATTTATCTGAGAGAGCCCACTTCCAGTAAATTGGTACAAAGAATTGTTTCGGTAATAGGTGAAAATATGTTTAGCGTAACATCAATTAAACATGGAAATATCAGCGAAACCAAAATTCAAGTGAAAAAGGAAGATGATTTTCGAAAATTGTCCAACCAGTTGGAGAGGGAGGCTAGGGATTTCTACACCTATCAGCTCAAAAGCGCAAAAGGTCTCCAAGTCGTTCTAAAGGGTATAGACCCATGTGTTGACCCTGCGGAGATAAAGACCGGTTTAATGGACAAAGGGTTCAAAATTAAGAGTGTTGTGAATATTAGAAACCGTGAAAAGATTCCACAGCCTATGTTTAGGGTGGAATTGGAACCTGGAGATGTCGTATTAAAGAAAAACGAGTCCCATCCCATTTACAATCTGATTTACCTTCTGCATCGTAGAATCACCGTGGAAGAACCGCATAAGCGTCAGGGACCCGTCCAGTGTGTTAACTGTCAAGAATTTGGTCACACCAAGGCGTATTGTAAATTGCTGTCAGTTTGTGTTGCGTGTGGGGAGCTACATGCAACTGCTCAATGCGATAAGTCGAAAACTGACTCAAAAATCAAAAAATGCAGTAACTGCGGAGGTAATCATACTGCAAATTATAGAGGTTGTCCAATTTACACTCATTTAAAAGGCATAAGAAACAACAAGACGTCAGTATTACCTGATCGTCCTCAACAGCCTAATTTTGCTTCGAGTAACAATTTCCCTCAATTGTTACGGTCCACTAGTCATGTAAACGTGCCTAGTTCTAGACAAGTTTCTTACGCAAACGTGGTTAAATCTAATATGCCAGGTTTGGAGCAGGAACCTAAATCACAATATTTCGAGCCTAATAGTAACTCTCTAGAGACTACATTGCAGACTCTTGTCCAAACCATGAACACTTTTACGACCACTATGACATCCATGATGCAGGAAATGCTGAAAATGCAATCCACTATCTTACAAGCCATTTTAAAGAAATGATTTGTTTAAAAATTTGTTTTTGAAACGCGAACGGCCTTCGCCAACATAAAAACGAACTGGAACACTTCCTGATGGATAAGCAGATTGATGTCATGATGATTTCTGAAACTCACTTGACGGCGACAGCGTACTTCAAAATTAATGGCTACGTGTTATATGATACTAAAGATCCACGCGGAAGAGCATGTGGAGGTTCGGCAATTCTTATAAAGAACAGAATAAAACATTATTTAATGAACAACATATGTGAGGATTACCTACAAGCAACAAACATTTGCATTGAATTCAGTCAATACAATTTTGTTTTATCATCAATTTATTCGCCACCTCGATTTTCAATAAAAGAACACCAATACTACAGCTTCTTCAATTCCCTTGGAGCTAGATTTTTAGTTGCTGGTGACTTTAACGCCAAACACACTTTTTGGGGTTCACGTCTGGTGACCCCGAAGGGTCGTGAACTGTTCAACACCATTGCAAAAATGGGATTAGATGTACTCTCAAGCGGTCATCCCACCTACTGGCCGACGGATCGACGGAAGATTCCCGATGTTATTGACTTCGGAGTAGTGAAAAATATCCCTGTAGAATCGATACAAGTGGAGCCTTCATTAGACTTGTCTTCAGATCACTCTCCTTCTATTATTTCAATGCGTTTCCTTCAAGGGAATGGCTCTCCATTTCGGGACATATCTAAAACCAGAGTAAGTTGGATAAAGTATAAAAAGTATTTAAGTTCCCACTGCACGGAAAATGTAGTGTTGAGAACTACCGAGGATATTGATGGGTCGATTGGCAAGTTTACTGAGGACATACGAAGAGCTGTACATCACGCCTCCAGATACGACGTTGAGTGCAGAAGTGGGACAAATAGAACTTATTTCGCTGAACTCGATCATCTCCTGTCAGAAAAAAGAAGAGTTAGAAGAGAGTGGCAAATTCACAGGTCTCCTGAACTGAAAGCTAGGCTACGGGTATGCAGAGATATACTAAGAAATTTCTTAGAAACCCAAAGAATAGCTTCACTTAAATCTTACTTGGAGGGTCTTGATAGTACCCCACAATCTGACTATTCGTTATGGAAGGCGGCACGAGGTTTAAAAAGACCAGTTAAAAGAAAGCCTCCTCTGCGAAATCCGACTGGTGACTGGGCTAGAAATGATTCCGAGAAGGGGATTTTATTTGTTAACCATTTGAGAAATGTGTTTACTATAAACAACTCAAATAATGCATCTGATTTGCCTCCACTCGTTATTAGACCTCCTGTACCTCTAAGACTTAGCTTTAATGATGTTCAAAGCGCTATTGGTACTCTGAATCTTAAAAAAGCTCCAGGTATGGATAAAATCAGCAACAAAATGCTTGTGGAGTTACCTCGTGTAGCTAAAAGAATTATCCTATTTATTTTCAATGTTATTTTACGCCTAGAATACTATCCTGCAGATTGGAAGGTATCTATGATTACCATGATTCCTAAGCCAGGCAAGGACCCCACTAAAGTAGAGTCATATAGGCCAATTAGTCTACTGCCGACAATTCCAAAACTGTTTGAAAAATTGTTATTGGCTAAGTTGATTCCAATTCTAAACGACACTCAATGTATCCCAAATCACCAAATCGGGTTCAGAGCTAAACACAGTACCATCGAACAAACACACACATTGGTAAATGTGATAAGACGGTCGTTTGAAGAGAAAAAATACTGTTCCGCGCTATTCATTGATGTTTCCCAAGCGTTCGACAAAGTCTGGCATGAAGGTTTAATGCATAAAATTAAATTAACTCTGCCTGCTAACACCCACAAACTTATGAAAAGTTATTTATATGGTCGCAAATTTACAATCAAAGAAGGCGATTTTTTAAGCCCCGCTCAGCCAATTGAAGCAGGAGTACCCCAGAGTAGCATACTGGGTCCAACTTTATATTTGATTTATGCATCCGATATGCCGTTAGACCCCATAATACATACTTCAACTTTTGCAGACGATACAGCCTTTATTAGCGTCCATAAGAACCACCAAATAGCATCACAGAACTTGCAGAAATATGTTTATAAACTAGAGAATGGGCTTGAGCTTTGGAAAATCAGGGTTAACGAACAGAAATGTATTCATATAACTTTCACATTGCGAAAAGATACATGCTCGTTCATCAGAATAAATAATCAAATTATCCCGCAACACAATGAAGTCAAATACCTCGGAATCCACCTCGATCGTCGTTTAACTTGGAAGTCTCATATCGACGCAAAACTTACCCAGATGAGACTAAAAGCAGTGCAAATTAATTGGCTAATCGGCAGAAATTCTACATTAAATTTGGATTGCAAACTTTTGTTGTACAATGCAATTCTAAAGCCAATCTGGTGTTATGGAATTCAATTATGGGGTACTGCCTCAGCATCCAACATTGAAAAAATTCAAAGGGGTCAAAATAAGATTCTACGTACAATTACTGCAGCTCCATGGTATGTTAAAAATTCTCGAATCCACAAAGATCTAGGCATTCCTTTGGTGAAAGTTGAATTTACAAAACACGCCTCAAAATATGTCAGCAAACTTAAACACCATCCAAACCCACTTGCACGAGACATCCTTAACTTTACTGGCCATGTTCGGTTGAGAAGGAGGGATACCCTTGCTTTAACTCAAGCGCAAAACAGATGACTGGATCAGTGGATATAAATTTTTTGTAGTATCATAATATTTTGTCTAGCACTGGCTGGACTTATTATTTTCTTTTAGTATTAAGATTCGAAAACTTATTGTCATTTCATTTCTGAAGATCCAATAAATAAATTAAATGTACAAAAATGTACAAAAAAAAAAAAAAACCACTAAGTAATAAAATCTTAAAATTAATTAATCATTTCTGGGTCTATTGCCATTGCAATAGAAACTCCATTTCTGGTTGCGGAAACTGTTCATCTATCTTGCAGTGCAGCGAGAGCCAAGGTGTCTACCCTTTTTAGGCGAGTATGTCCATTATAATACAGTAGATCCTGTGCAAGAGGATTTGGATGCGTTGCCAGTTTTTGTACATATTTGGAGCAGAAGGTTTTTATTTCGTCGCGAACAAATGCAATATTAAGGTCCTTATGAATATTCGCGTTACTAATATACCACGGGTCACCGGTAATTTGTCGCAATATTTTATTTTGTCGTCTTTGTAATTTCTCTATATTAGAAGCAGAAGCTGTTCCCCATAATTGGGGTCCATATTGGCTTAATAATAGATTTATAGAGTAGAACTTTGCAGTTTAGATTTAGAGCAGAATGGGAACAAAGGAGCCATTGCAGCTGTAGTGTTTTAATTTTGAGTTGCGTGGATTTGGAATCAATATGTTGAGACCAGGTAAGGCGGCGATCGAGGTGTATACCAAGATATTTTATGTGATTTTGCTCGGGGATATCGATGTTATTTATCTTCAGTTTGGGACAATTTCCCCTTCTCAAGGTGAAAGTAACATGTGCACTCTTTGCTGTATGTACTTTTATTTTCCATTTGTCAAGCCATTTTTCGAGTTCTTTGGTATGAGCCTGTAGACAACTAGAAGCAATAACTGGATTTTCATGTATGCTTATAAACGCTGTATCGTCTGCAAATGTTGACGTGTGTATTAGGTTATTTGTGGGCATATCTGAAGTATAAAGTATATACATTAGTGGACCAAGTATACTACCTTGTGGAACTCCTGCTGCGATGTTTCTTGAGTCAGAATTGTGGTCTTTATACTTTACTACAAACGAACGATCTAATAGATAGTTTCGCATCAGCTTGTGGGTGTTTTGGGGTAACAAAGAGTATATTTTATATAAAAGCCCATCATGCCAGACTTTGTCAAAGGCTTGGGAAATGTCTATGAAGAGAGATGAGCAATAGTGTTTATCCTCAAAAGCCTTTCTAATAAGAGTTACTATGCGATGAACCTGTTCTATAGTGCCATGATTCTTTCGGAATCCAAACTGATGAACGGGAATGATATGGTGGTCGTTTAGATACGGAGTCAGCGCATTCAAACTTTCTCGAAGAGCTTTGAAAATATTGAAAGTAAGCTTATCGGGCGATAAGATGACACTTGAGAAGCGTCCTTACCTGGCTTAGGTATCATAATTATTTCTGATATTTTCCATGAATTAGGAAAGAAACCAGTTCGCAGAATGGAATTGAAAATTAATAAAATTAGCTTAAGGGCCGCTGTTGGTAGTTCACGAATCATTTTTCCTGAAATTTTGTCCATACCAGGGGATTTATTTGTTTTAATTTTTTTGATTTCTGTGGTTAAGGAAGCGAAACGAATTTTCATTGGGGAAACAACACAGTCTTCAATAGCTGGTAGGGTTATGTCGGAGCTAGAATTATTAGGCGTAAACACTTTTTCGAGGTACTCGGCAAAAACTTCAGCTTTGTCTTTGTGGGACCTAGCCCAATTACCATCGCTACAACGAATAGCAGACTCACATTTAATCGGGTTTTTAAGTTTTTTGGTGGCTTTCCAAAGACTGTAATCCGTGGTTTTTGTTGGGTCTAGACCTTCTAAATATGCTCTTGGATCTGATCGTTTGTCCTCTAAGAGAGCGCTATGAAGGGCTCTTTGGCATTGGTTTAGTTGACTTTTCAAGGTAGGTGAGCGATGTGTTTGCCATTGTCTTCTAATGTTTCTCTTTTCCTTTATAAGGTTTAGAATAGTTGTTGAGCATTTATTTTTAGTGCTGTTGTAGCGTTTATGAGGTGTAGCTACTTTTGCTGCGGTTGATAATATGTCAGTAAATACGTATATAGCATCGTGTATTTCATTATCGGATCTAAGTGAAGTATTTTGCGGTACGTGGGAGCTTACATACTTTCTATATTTGAGCCAGTTAGTATGTCTATTAGGGAAACAAAAGGGTGTTTCGATGTTTTGCTAATTTAACATTGATATAATAGTGGGGGAGTGGTCTGAGGACAGGTCGTACAAAGAGACTGTAGAAAGCTGATCACGTTTGATGTTTTTAATGACTGCAAAATCTATTAAATCAGGAGCTTTATGCAGATCTGTGGGCCAATAAGTGGGTTGTCCATCAGATATAACATCAAGTTTAAGAGATGAAATAGCTTTTAATAGCTGTCTGCCCTTCGGAGTAATGAGCCGTGAGCCCCAGATCGTGTGCTTTGCATTGTAATCACCTGCCGCTTTAAATTTATTGCCTAGCGTTTTGTAAAAAGTAGTGAATTGTTCTTCAGTTATTTTGTGTCTTGGGGGACAATATATAGAAGATATGGTGATGTTTGTGGCCGAGAGGCATATTGATGAGGCTTGAATGTGATCAGTTTTATATTCCGGCATTGGAAAGTGACTAATTTGATTCCTAATTATTAAAGCTGCACCACCACATGCTTTGCCATTGGAATGTTTTGTGTCGTATGTGGAGTACCCTTTTATTCGAAAACAATTTTTTAATGTAAAATGCGTTTCAGAAACCAGCAATATATCAATAGACTGAGACTTTAAAAAACTTTCTACTTCTACCTTGTGTTGGCTTAAGCCGTTTGCATTCCAGTAACATATTCTTATCTGGTTCATTGTTTACAGGCAAATGTTTGAAGAAGCATACCCTGGTTTCTTAACAGTTCCTGCATCATGACTTGCATATTTGATATAAAGCTGTTCATGGTTTGTATCAAAAGCTCTATTGAGTTTTCTAAGGGTGATTTCTGTAATGATTCTTTAGGTGTTCTAGATTCTGGGGTTTTCTGAGCGACTGGTTGTACCAAAGGAATACTACTGAATTTGGCAGCTTGAGCATACGATAATTTTTTAGTGGGGATAGGGAGTGAATTGGCAGAGTAATTGACAAAGTTGTTATTAATTTGATCAGAGGGCCTATGTTGAGTGGAGATATTATTATTGATGGATAAATATGGGAAGTCATTTGACTGGAAACGGCGATAAGCAGGTTTATTTTTAGAGTTTTGCGTTATCTGTAGAAATACTGGACATCCCCTGTAGTTTGCGGTGTGGTTGCCACCACAGTTGCTGCATTTTTTGTTTCTGGGGTCGCTTTTAGTTTTTGTACATTCAGAAGTTTTATGAACATCACCACAGATCACACATACTGCTGGAAGCTTGCAATAGCTTCTGGTATGCCCAAATTCCTGGCAGTTTACGCATTGTGGAGGTTCTTTTCTTTTACGTGGTTCTTCTACAGTAATTCTTCGGTGAAGAAGGTATCGAAGGTTATAAATTGGGTGGGGCTCGTTTCCCTTTAATTTGCTAGATTCAAAGGCAATTTCGACTTTAAAAAGTGGTTGCGGTATTTTATCCTTATTATTTATATTGTGTACTGACTTTACCTTGTAGCCTTCATTTTCTATAGCATTTGCTATTTCGCTAGTTGGTACGTTGCTTTCAATGCCTTTTATGACGATTGATAAACCTTTTGCGCTTTTGAGCTGATGAGTGTAGTAATTTTTATTTTCCAAATCGAGATATGAAACAATTTTACGGAAATTTTTTTCTGTAAATGTTTGAATTTTCGTTTCAAGAACGTTTCCTCTACGCAGAGATTCTACAAAAAAGTTATCTTTTCCAACTGTTGTTTTTAAGGAATTCACCAGAATGTTGGAGTTTTTTTCACGTAAGAAAATTGGTGGGGGTTTGTGCTGTTTAGCAATTTCAACTGCATCTTCTTCGGAATCGTTAGTAGCTAACAAAGAAAAACGATTTTGGCTCATTGTTTGAGTAGTACCTGTTTTTTTGGTTTGCTTCGGAGTGGGGTTATTTTTGGAGGAATTTGGGCTACGCTTTCGCTTTAATATTGTAAAATATCGATCGATCCCTTTCAATGGTTTGTCGTTACCTTTTGCTGAATCTATTTTAGTTGTTTTAGGTATAGCACCCTTTGAGACGACCATTACCGACTCTGTTGAAGTAGCATCATTGGCTTGCGTGCTCGATGTAAGAGAATTTTTAAGAGCCTCACTTGTTTGCTCTTTATAATTATAAGTTTGTATAGTTGTATTTTGTGTAGTAGTGGGAGTATTAGTAAAAAGAGAATTACATACTGACATTTTTGAAGATGTTGAGATTGTAGTTGTTGTAAATGCTTGTGATGTAAATGACGAACAAGTATTTGTACTTGTTGTTGTTGGTGTTTTACACTGAACAGCCCATGCTGCTTCGTTATATAGAGGGGAACTTGCAATTTGCGGAGGTGAACGCAGTATTTTTATTTTTTCACTGTATATTGGCGGTGAATGCCCGATAGGCATTGTTTTTTTATTGTTTCTGTTGTTTTTTTAAGTTTCTTTTTCTTTGCCTTTTTTATAAAAAAAAAACTGAATATATGTATATATGTGTTAATAACACATTATTTTTATTTAACTCTTTTAATTATAAATTGGTTTTGTTTTAATAAGTTCTTTTATTGTTTAGTTATTTTGTTGCGCATTTAAAATATACACGTCTTTACACGGCGACTGTTAAAAAAGCTATGATGGGTACATGCACTATGTGCAAAGCACCACAAACAATAAACAAAGATGATCTTTTGGCGATAATTGCAAATCCAGTGTAAGAAGGGAGTGCAAAAAATGTGACAATGGCTTATGTATTGATTGCTTCACCCCTTATCATGATAAATTTTATATTTTATATTGTACTAGCTGTACCCTGCGCGCGTTGCTATGCTACCAATTAAAATAAACTTGAAAGAAAGACATTACACAAATATTCAATTCATTTTGAGTAATTTTATTGATTTTTCACATTTTGAAAAAAGTAGGCGGTCGAAAGAAGTATTCTTAGTGTGACGTACACTCACGACTAAGTGTCATAACACCAACGGTAAGTCAGTAGGGTGTATTATTGTCTGGTTCACATGATGAAACCCGACTAAACCCTTTAGCGCTGACTAATCGTTTCCCACAGTCTGTGATTCTACGTCGCAAGTAAATACCTTTTTGTATATAGATGTAAGTTAGTTTATTAAGTAAATAATAATAAAGATTCAGTTTAATAACAAAACTCAAACAATAAGGTTATTTTAATCACATGGCGATCCTGCCAAGTTAATAAAGTGCAAAGAAATTTATTAAATATCAAAAATGTGTTTAAAAAAATCCCTTAAGAGTGATAAAATAAAAAAAAATGATTTAGACTTTATCAATTACAAATACATACTTAAATACTACGATACTTAAATACTTCATATAACTAAGTTATTAAAAATATTTAAAACAACAAAAATAAAAAAAGACAAAGTGGAAAAAAACAATTGGTGTCAAAGTGAGACGAAGATAAATTTTAAACATAAATAAACTTAAAATGTGTTAAATCACACACAATCGCAACAAACAATTCACAAAGCTTTAGTATATGTACAAAACAAAAACAAATTAAATTTTTCCTTGTAATTTTTATACCCTTCACCATCGTGAGAAGGGTATATATAAGTTTGTCATTCCGTGTGTAATTTCCACAAAAAAATTTTCCGACCCTATAAAGTATATATATTCTGGATCCTTATAGATAGCGAAGTTGATTAAGCCATGTCCGTCTGTCTGTCTGTCTGTTGAAATCAGTTTTTTTGAAGTCCCCAGATATACTCGGGACCCCAACCTTCAATAATTCTGTCAGAAGTGCTTTCGAGAAGTTTGCTATTTAAAATCAGCAAAATCGGTTTAGGTAAACCAGAGTTATGAACCTATATGTGAGACCACCTCCATAAAAATTTGATATTTTTCATCCATTTTATTGCAATATTTTGAAAACTATTGCAGGTAATACCATGAAATTTTGTATACGTTGTTTGTACTATAAAAGAAGAAAGTGTGCGGAAAATAGTAAGAATCGGTCCATGATTTCTTATAGCCCCCATACAAATATATATATTCCCGAAATATGGCTTAATGATAAATAAATGCCTATAAAATTGGAATATCAAGACAAAATTCAGCAAAAATAAATTTTATACAAAAAGAAATCGCAAAACGAAATTTTTTTTAATTCGGTCCATGTTTGACCATAGACCCCATATAAAGTCCACTTCCAAAATTCACTTAAATACGTATAAAAGAGATATAAATAATGTTAAACGGCTAAAATTTGACATAAATATTCTTTATAGGCAAATAAATTGCTGTACTAAATTTTATGGTGGTCGGCACAGAACTGGTCATAGCTCCCATACAAGGACCACATCTGAAAAAGAGATTTTTCCCTATATATATTGTATAAATATCGGTACCGACTCAAAACGTTGCACAGATCATTTACATATATACAAAAATCATCCCACAAAATTCTGTGAATTTCGGTCCATTTTCAACCGTATGCCTCATATAAAGCCCTCTTCCGAAAATCACTTTAATACTCATAATTCTCTTCTAAATAACGATACCGATCCAAAATTTTACACAGATCATTTACATGCATGCCTTAATCAAACTACTGGATTTTTAGAATATCGGTCCACTAACGAAATCCACGTAAATACTAATATATACCGTTATGTTGAAATTCGACGTGAAATATAATCATATGCATCAAAATAACTGTTCCAAAATTTAAGAAGATCGGTCCATAATTTGTCATAGCTGCCATATAAGAACCATTTCCAAAAAACAAAAAAATTCGTGTCAAAAAATATTCTTTTCGGATATAACCCATATTCGGTCCATATCATGATATATATCATGATATACGTGATATACAAATTATCAGACACCCAGTAGTTCCCGAGATATAGGCCTATATATTCTCAACTTTACGGGCCCGACCCCTCGAAAACAGGCGTGACCGCCAACAAATCTTTTTTGCTGGAATCTCCTCTAAAAGCCCTATTTGATTTTGCTTTTTTTTTTTGAGCAAAATCACTAAAACCGAATTGTACCCCTTTTTATACCCTTCACCATCGTGAGAAGGGTATATATAAGTTTGTCATTCCGTGTGTAATTTCCACAAAAAAATTTTCCGACCCTATAAAGTATATATATTCTGGATCCTTATAGATAGCGAAGTCGATTAAGCCATGTCCGTCTGTCTGTCTGTCTGTTGAAATCAGTTTTTTGAAGTCCCCAGATATACTCGGGATCCAAACCTTCAATAATTCTGTCAGAAGTGCTTTCGAAAAGTTTGCTATTTAAAATCAGCAAAATCGGTTTAGGTTAACCAGAGTTATGAACCTATATGTGAGACCACCTCCATAAAAATTTGATATTTTTCATCCATTTTATTGCAATATTTTGAAAACTATTGCAGATAATACCATGAAATTTTGTATACGTTGTTTGTACTATAAAAGAAGAAAGTGTGCGGAAAATAGTAAGAATCGGTCCATGATTTCTTATAGCCCCCATACAAATATATATATTCCCGAAATATGGCTTAATGATAAATAAATGCCTATAAAATTGGAATATCAAGACAAAATTCAGCAAAAATAAATTTTATACAAAAAGAAATCGCAAAACGAAATTTTTTTTAATTCGGTCCATGTTTGACCATAGACCCCATATAAAGTCCACTTCCAAAATTCACTTAAATACGTATAAAAGAGATATAAATAATGTTAAACGGCTAAAATTTGACATAAATACTCTTTATAGGCAAATAAATTGTTGTACTAAATTTTATGGTAGTCGGCCCAGAATTGGTCATAGCCCCCATACAAAAATCTTCCCGAAATATGGCTTAATGATAAATAAATGCCTATAAAATTGGAATATCAAGACAAAATTCAGCAAAAATAAGTTTTATACAAAAAGAAATCGCAAAACGAAATTTTTTTTAATTCGGTCCATGTTTGACCATAGACCCCATATAAAGTCCACTTCCAAAATTCACTTAAATACGTATAAAAGAGATATAAATAATGTTAAACGGCTAAAATTTGACATAAATATTCTTTATAGGCAAATAAATTGCTGTACTAAATTTTATGGTGGTCGGCCCAGAACTGGTCATAGCTCCCATACAAGGACCACATCTGAAAAAGAGATTTTTCCCTATATATATTGTATAAATATCGGTACCGACTCAAAACCTTGCACAGATCATTTTAATATATACAAAAATCATCCCACAAAATTTTGTGAATTTCGGTCTATTTTTAACCGTATGCCCCATATAAAGCCCTCTTCCGAAAATCACTTTAATACTCATAAATCGCTTATAAATAAGGGTACCAATCCAAAATTTTACACGGATCATTTATATACATGCCTAAATCTAACTGCTGGATTTTGAGAATATCGGTCCATATTTGACTATATCCCCCACATAAGGTCCACTCTCGAAATCCACGTTAATACTAATATATATCGTATATATACCGTTATTATGTTGAAATTCGACGTGAAATATCCTCATATGCATGAAAATAACTGTTCCAAAATTTAAGAAGATCGGCAAATAATTTGTCATACCTGCCATATAGAACCATTTCCAAAAAACAAATAAATTCGGGTCAAAAAATATTCTTTTCGGATTTAACCCATATTCGGTCCATATTTTATAATCATGATATATATCGTTGGAAAGGTATTTTGAATACCTTTTATTTAGTGTATTATAAATTATCAGACACCCAGTAGTTCCCGAGATATAGGCCTATGTATTTTCAACTTTAAGGGCCCGCCCCCCTCGAAAATAGGCGTGACCGGCAACAAATTTTTTTTTTTGCTGGTATCTCCTCCAAAAGCCCTATTTGATTTTGTTTTTTTTTTTTTTTTTTTTGAGCAAAATCACTAAAACCGAATTGTACCCCTTTTTTTATACTCTGTTTGTTAAATTACACTCAAGATTATTATGAACATCAGACAGACTCTGTAAATTATGGTAAGAATTGGTAATTAAATCAATTAAAAATGGTAAAAATTAGACAACATTTCAAAATATTTAACATAAATTATGTTGGTCGTAAAATTGTCTTTCAAACAATATATCAAATACTAATTCAATTTGCACTAAGACTGAATAGAAAACACAGAATTAGGATATTCTAGTCTAGTGTAGTTTCTGTATTTCTTATTACGCTTAGGTGAAGGGTATTTAAGATTCGGCACAGCCGAATATAGCACTCTTACTTGTTTTTATTATATAATGTTAAAAAAGAAAATTAAATAAAAACACTATAATATAATAAAAATCCCTATAATAATCGGTATTTATCTAAATTCAAAAATTGACAACGCAAACATGGGGCTACCTAATTCTAAAATGGAAAACCCGAACGCCAATGTTATAACAAATGTGGAAATAATAGACCATACTTGGCAAATAGAATCACTAAGGAATCTCCTAATAATTTTAACAATTATTGGTGTAATGGATTTATTAATAAAAGTATACATCCTGCACAAAAGAGCTTTACGAAAAAAATATGCTAGCCGTGCTACTGATTTGGATAAAATTTAAGAATTAAAATCAACAAAACACAAAAAAGGGTAACATTCCGAGTTGTCCGAAGGAAGATGCTGGTGCGGCCAAAGCACCATCCATAATAACAACAGCAGCAGCAACGATTGTGCACAACAACAATATTATCAACCATAAGAACAACAACATAGTATGTAATTTTTTATAATTATTATTAATCAGGGACCGTAACTCTTATGACTTTTATCAAAAAAATCAAGAAATAAGAGTTATTTTTGATTTTTATATTTTTAGATAGAAAATAAGAGTTATTTTTGATTTTTATATTTTTAAATGAAAAATTTTTTTTTTTTTTTTTTTTTTTTTAGCTTTTAGTTATTTATTGAATCTTCATATTATGAACTAACAATAAGTTTTCAAATCTTAATACTAAAAATAAAATAATAAGCCCAGCCAGTGCTAGACAAAAAATTTTTATGATACTACAAAAATTTCATATCAACTGATCAAGTCATCTGTTTTGCGCTTGAGTTAAAGCAAGGGTATCCCTCCTTCTCAACCGACTGTGGCCACTAAAGTTAAGGATGTCTCGTGCAAGTGGGTTTGGATGTTGTTCAAGTTTGCTGACGTACTTTGACGCATATTTTGTAAATTCGACGTTTACTAATGGCACGCCTAGATCTTTGTGGATTCGAGAATTTTTAACATACCATGGAGCTGCAGTAATTGTACGTAGAATCTTATTTTGACCCCTTTGAATTTTTTCAATGTTGGATGCTGAGGCAGTACCCCATAATTGAATTCCATAACACCAGATTGGCTTTAGTATTGCATTGTACAACAATAGTTTGCAATCCAACTTTAATGAAGAATTTCTGCCAATTAGCCAATTAAGTTGCACTGCTTTTAATCTCATCTGAGTAAGTTTCGCTTCAATATGAGACTTCCAAGTTAAACGGCGGTCGAGGTGAATGCCGAGGTATTTGACTTCATTATGTTGAGGAATAATTTGATTATTTATTCTGATGGACGAGCAGGTATCTTTTCGCAATGTGAAAGTGATATGAATACATTTTTGTTCATTTACCCTGATTTTCCAAAGCTCTAGCCAATTCTCTAGTTTATAAACATAATTCTGCAAATTCTGTGATGCAACTTGGTGGTCCTTATGGACGCTGACAAAGGCTGTATCGTCTGCAAAAGTTGACGTGTGGATTTTGGGGTCTGACGGCATGTCGGAGGCATAAATCAAATATAAAGTAGGGCCCAGTATGCTACCCTGTGGCACACCTGATTCAATTGGCTGAGCGGTACTTAAAAAATTGCCTTCTTTGATTTTAAATTTGCGACCGTATAAATAACTTTCCATGAGTTTATGGGTGTTAGCAGGCAGAGTTAATTTAATTTTGTGCATTAAACCGTCATGCCAAACTTTGTCGAACGCTTGGGACACATCAATGAAAAGGGCGGAGCAGTATTTTTTATCTTCAAACGACCCTCTTATCACATTTACCAATCTGTGAGTTTGTTCGATGGTGCTGTGTTTAGCCCTGAAGCCGAATTGATGATTAGGAATACATTCAGTGTCATTCAGAATTGGAGTCAACTTAGTCATTAACAATTTTTCGAACAGTTTAGAAATTGTCGGCAGTAGGCTAATTGGCCTATATGACTCTACTTTAGTGGGGTCCTTCCCTGGCTTAGGAATCATGGTAATCATAGATACCTTCCAATCTGCAGGATAGTATTCTAGGCGTAAAATAGCATTGAAAATAAAGAGGATGATTCTTCTAGCTACACGAGGTAACTCCACAAGCATTTTGTTGCTGATTTTATCCATACCTGGAGCTTTTTTAGGATTCAGAGTACCAATAGCGCTTTGAACATCATTAAAGCTAAGTCTTAGAGGTACAGGAGGTCTAATAACGAGTGGAGCCAAATCAGATGCATTAATTGAGTTGTTTATAGTAAACACGTTTCTCAAATGGTTAACAAATAAAGTCCCTTTCTCGGAATCATTTCTAGCCCAGTCTCCAGTCGGATTTCGCAGAGGAGGCTTTCCTCTAACTGGTCTTTTTAAACCTCGTGCCGCCTTCCATAGCGAATAGTCAGATTGTGGGGTACTATCAAGACCCTCCAAGTAAGATCTAAATGAGGCCGTTCTTTGGATTTCTAAGAAATTTCTTAGTATATCTCTGCATTCTCGTAGCCTAGCTTTCAGTTGAGGAGACCTATGAATTTGCCACTCTCTTCTAACTCTTCTTTTTTCTGCCAGGAGATGATCGAGTTCAGCGAAATAAGTTCTGTTTGTCCCACGTCTGCATTCAACGTCATATGTGGAGGCGTGATGTACAGCTCTTCGTATGTCCTCAGTAAACTTGCCAATCGACCCATCAATATCCGCGGTAGTTCTCAACACAACATTTTCCGTGCAGTGGGAACTTAAATACTTTTTATACTTTATCCAACTTACTCTGGTTTTAGATATGTCCCGAAATGAAGAGCCATTCCCTTGAAGGAAACGCATTGAAATAATAGTAGGAGAGTGATCTGAAGACAAGTATAATGAAGGCTCCACTTGTATCGATTCTACAGGGATATTTTTCACTACTCCGAAGTCAATAACATCGGGAATCTTCCGTCGGTCCGTCGGCCAGTAGGTGGGATGCCCGCTTGAGAGTACATCTAATCCCATTTTGGCAATGGTGTTGAAGAGTTCACGACCCTTCGGGGTCACCAGACGTGAACCCCAAAAAGTGTGTTTGGCGTTAAAGTCACCAGCAACTAAAAATCGAGCTCCAAGGGAATTGAAGAAGCTGTAGTATTGGTGTTCTTTTATTGAAAATCGAGGCGGCGAATAAATTGATGATAAAACAAAATTGTATTGACAGAATTCAATACAAATGTTTGTTGCTTGTAGGTAATCCTCACATATGTTGTTCATTAAATAATGTTTTATTCTGTTCTTTATAAGAATTGCCGATCCTCCACATGCTCTTCCGCGGGGATCTTTAGTATCATACAACACGTAGCCATTAATTTTGAAGTACGCTGTCGCCGTCAAGTGAGTTTCAGCAATCATCATGACATCAATCTGCTTATCCATCAGGAAGTGTTCCAGTTCGTTTTTATGTTGGCGGAGGCCGTTCGCATTCCAAAAACAAATTTTTAAACAAATAATTTCTTTAAAATGGCTTGTAAGATAGTGGATTGCATTTTCAGCATTTCCTGCATCATGGATGTCATAGTGGTCGTAAAAGTGTTCATGGTTTGGACAAGTGTCTGCAATGTAGTCTCTAGAGTGTTAATATTAGGCTCGTTAATATTAGGCATATTAGATTTAACCACGTTAGCGTAAGAAACTTGTCTAGAACTAGGCGCGTTTACATGACTAGTGGACCGTAACAATTGCGGGAAATTGTCACTCGATGCCAAAATAGGCTGTTGATGATGATCAGGTAATACTGACGTCTTGTTGGTACTTATGGCTTTCAAATGCGTGTAAATTGGACAACCTCTATAATTTGCGGTATGATTACCTCCGCAGTTACTGCATTTTTTTATTTTTACGTCAGTTTTGGACTTATTACATAGAGCAGTTGGATGTAGTTCCCCACACGCAACACAAACAGACGGCAATTTACAGTACGCTTTGGTGTGGCCAAATTCTTGACAATTAACACACTGGACGGGTCCAATGCGCTTTGCGGTTCCTCCACGGTAATTCTACGAAAATGAAATGAAAAATAAAAGTTATTTTGATTTTTATATTTTTAAATGAAAAATAAAAGTTATTTTTGATTTTTATATTTTTAAATGAAAAATAAAAGTTTTTTTTGATTTTTATATTTTTAAATGAAAAATAAAAGTTATTTTTGATTTTTATATTTTTATATCAAATAAAAATCAATTCAAACCTCTTATTTATTTGTTGATGCCGTATGTATTATAATATGCTGCTTCATTCAAATTTCTGTATGAATATAATTTATTATGTGACTTATCCATTATCAGCTATAAAAACATTAATGCATAGAAATAGCTTATAAGTTTTGGCTGCCATTCAAGTCAGTGTTAAGAGGTCGTTTTCAGGTGTTCAATTTTACCATCATAATTGATTTTAAATGTTCCTCAGATAAATTATATCTCAAATCTCCCAATATTAATCTGAATGCTGAAAATGACCTTTCTACACTGACTTGAGTGGCAGGTACAGAATGAACAATTAAAGCTAATTTTCGAAGCCATGGAAACACAAATTTTTTGTTCTCCCAATATTCCAATAAATTAGCAGAAGTATCGAAACGCTTTTCATTGTAATTGTCTATTTCCAAATAAGCTTTGCGGACGCTGTCATTTATTGTCGTAGGAGTATCATCGTCGTCCGAAGACGAATAATTCATCTCAATTGACCTTAAACCGTCTGCTAAAACAGATCGACAGCTTGCAACGGAGCTTTCATCTATTACAAATAAGTTTTCTTCAACAGGTGGCGTACCGCGTACATATGTCACGAATTTTGAATTGATTTCTATTATTGATATAAAAATATAAAAATCAAAAATAACTTTTATTTTTCATTTAAAAATATAAAAATCAAAAATAACTTTTATTTTTCATTTAAAAATATAAAAATCAAAAATAACTTTTATTTTTCATTTAAAAATATAAAAATCAAAAATAACTCTTATTTTCTGTCTAAAAATATAAAAATCAAAAATAACTCTTATTTCTTGATTTTTTTGATAAAAGTCATAAGAGTTACGGTCCCTGGTATAAACTGATAAGTCAATTAAAATAGAAATTATTAACAATATATGGAGTGGCAAAATATACTTACCAAAGTAAGGTTAATAAAAGAAAACTTGGATAAGTCTGAATAGCGATATATTTACGACGGACGAAACATTGTTCAAACACATAGAAACTTTAATAGATTCTCTTGAAAAAATTAGAATTTTACTTAATGTAAACTATACTAGACATAAAACATCAGCCGAAGCATTTTAGTTAGACGTTAGAGGAAAAATACAGTAGCCTCAAGGAAGGGCGTATAACTAGAAATACCAAATAGCCTCCATGAGGAAATAATAAAAAACCAAAAGGGTATTGAGAAAATACGGACAAATACTAAAATTAGTAACAATACAACAACACAGAAAAAAAGCAATATGCCTCAGACAGCAATAGAGTTTTTGAACCTGCAAAGCTTTATAGATGCGTTGTGCTTAGTGGATTCCATTAAGGAAACACATGAAGCAATCGCAATTAGTTTAGTGGAAACCAAACTGAAAGGTGCGGTAAGAAATACTATTTCTAGTGAAACCACCTTACAGGAAGTCATAGTTAAACTAAGGAAATCTATTAAGGGAGAAACAGTGGATGTGGTCACAGCAAAATTAATGAATATCAGGCAACAGAATAAAAATGCTAATTCATACGCGAGTGAGATAGAAGACCTCGCCAAAAGATTGGAAAGTGCATACATTTCCGATGGCCTACCAATCGAAGTTGCAAGTACATACGCTACAAAAGCAGCGGTTAAAGCTATAATAAAAAATGCCACTAATGAAAAAGTGAGACTAATAATGGAGTCAGGAAACTTTTCAACTATGAACGATGTAATGGCAAAGTTTGTAAATAGTTGTACGCAAGTATTCGGCCAACCTAACTCAATACTATTTTATGGTTCCAATAACAGAGGAAATGGTTCAAATCGTAGATAGTTTTTTGGTAATGGATATAGGAATAACAATAGGCGTAATAATAATAATAATAACAACAATAGGTATCGCGGTGAGAACAACAATTACCGTGGAAGAGGTACGAATAATAACAACAGAAATACAAGAAATATACGGCTTGTAACCGAAGATAATTCGGAAAACTTGCAGGCCCCACTGAATGTATAATTGCAAACATTTATAACATCAATATTGGTCTATACAGCTATCTTAGCTGTGGATCATCGTTAAATGCCGGTAAAACGACATTTCTCATCGACACGGGAGCGGACATTTTTCTTATTAAGCAAACAAAGGTTCTTAACGAACATATAAATTATGGTATCACTACTAGTCTCAGTGGAGTAGGCCATGGTTTAACTACTACCATGGGAAAAGTAGCCACTGATTTGATGATAGAAGATATTCTTATTTCACATGAATTTCACGTTGTCAAGGACAACTTTCCTATTCCAGTGGACGGAATAATTGGAATGGATTTTGTACGAAACTACAATTGCATTCTAGATTATTCACGAGATCCAGATTTAATAATACTACGGCCAGATGATTTTGTTTCAGACATAGGAATTACGTTATTAAATG
The DNA here is from genome assembly GCA_916048285.2 of Bellardia pandia. Taxonomy (NCBI): domain Eukaryota; kingdom Metazoa; phylum Arthropoda; class Insecta; order Diptera; family Calliphoridae; genus Bellardia; species Bellardia pandia. The sequence continues at coordinate 16,050,641 of OU696534.1, read as the reverse complement.
CACCAGAGGAAAACTTGATATCGATTCCAGCGCGATCAGAGGTTATAAGATTAATTAACGTTCAAACCACTGAAAAAGAATATTTAATTCCTCATCAAATGATTGATGATGGTGTTTTTATTGCAAATACCATTACATCAAAATCTAAATCAATGGTTCGACTTATAAATACAACGGACAACAACGTTATTATCAAAAACGTTAATATTAGAACGGAAAGTCTTAACGACTACAACATAGTCCAGCTTAAAAATAATCGTAAAGATAATGATAAAAAAGAAATATTAAGAAAACTTTCTAAAAATTTTCCAGAATTTGTGGATGAAGAGTTAAAAACCCTTTGCTCCAAATTTATTGACATTTTTGCATTAGAAACGGAAAAAATAGCGTTAATAACTTTTATAAACAAAAACTGAAATTAAGTGATAACCAACCCGTCTACATTAAAAATTACAGAATCCCTTATTCCCGCAAAGATGAAGTTAATTTACAAGTGCGTAATTAATAAAAAGATGATATAGTGGAACCATCCGTTTCCGACTACAATAGTCCCAAAGAAACCTTTACCAGGTTCAGACCAAAAGAGATGGAGATTAGTCGTTGACTATAGGGCAATTAATAAAAAGTTAATTGCCGATAAATATCCTCTACCACGCATGGACGACATCTTAGATCAGTTGGGCAGAGCAAAATGTTTTTCATGAACTCGAGGAAGACTCAAGAGACATTACATCCTTCTCTACTTTCGGTTCAAAAGATTACCATACGGAATAAAAATAGCACCAAACTCATTTTAGAGAATGATGTCCTTAGCCTTCTCAGGTTTAAAACTGACCCAAGCTTTCCTATATATGGACGATTTGATCATAATCGGTTGCTCAACTGACCACATGTTACAAAATCTTAGAGACGTCTTTGACATATGTCGAAAATGTAATTTAAAACTTCACCCTGACAAGTGCTCATTCTTCAGCCGAGAGGTAACATTCTTGGGACACAAATGCACTGACAAAGGAATTTTACCTGATGACATCAAATTTTCCATAATAAAAAATTACCCAACACTAAAAAATGGTGATGAGGGAAAACGCTTTATAGCATTTTGTAATTATTATAGGAGATTTATTCCAAATTTTGCGGAATACTCAAGCCACCTGAGTAAATTATCCAGAAAAAACATCCCTTTCGAATGGTCTCAAGAGTGCGAAAAATCTTTCAACTACCTTAAAATTAAACTACTAAGTCCCAAAATACTACAATATCCTGATTTTGAAAAAGAATTTTGCATTACTACTAATGCAAGTAAATACGCATGTGGCGCCGTTTTAAGTCAAGAATATCAAGGTATTCAATTGCCCATAGCGTACGCATCCAGAGCATTTACAAAGGGCGAAATCAATAAGTCGACAATAGAGCAAGAACTAATTGCCATTCATTGGGCAATTCTATATTTTCGACCATATGTCTATGGCAGAACATTTTTAGTCAGAACTGATCACAGACCACTCATGTATCTATTTTCAATGAAAAATCCCACTTCAAAATTAATTCGCATTAGACTGGACCTGGAAGAATACAACTTTGTAATTGAATACATCAGGGGAAGAGAGAACTACGCGGCTGATACTTTGTCGCGAATAGAGTTCTCTGATATTTGCAAAAAAGTAACTACTTGACTACAAACCCGAAATAAGCAGGGAAGAACAAGTGATATAAGAAATGAAGATAAAAAGAAACTATCAGAAATGCTAAATGTATTTGAAGCCATCAATACACAAGAGTACAGTAAAAAGCCTCGTTTATATTTTAAAAACAAGAATTTTATTATCCAACGTGGAAAAAATAAACTTTATGAATCGCAGAACCATATTATTAATGATTTTAATTGATTTAGAACAATTATTGCCAAAGCTTGAAAAAGTAGCTAATAATAATGGCCTCGCGTATTTACAATTATCATTGAGAAATAATTTGTATGATAATGTGCACATTGAAACATTTAAGAATACAGGTAATATAATATTGAAAAATTTAAAAATATTACTCGTACCAGTACTAACAAAGGTAGAAGCAAATTCTGATTGGGCTAAAATTATCAAAAGATATCACGATGATCCAGTATGGGGTGCACATCCTGGAGCAACCCGCTTGCTTAGGAAGATTAGGTGAAGATATCACTGGAAAAATATGACAAGAGATATTTCTCGTTATGTCAAAGCTTGCAGTGAATGCCAAAGTTCTAGGTCTGGCGTTAGACCTAAGGAACCTCTTATCATAACGCCAACACCAGCAAAGGCATTCGATATCGTTATAGTCGATACCATAGGTCCCTTGACAAAATCTGACCTGGGTAATGAATATGCGGTCACAATAATGTGTGATCTGACAAAATACCTAGTTACGATTCCAATTAAGAATAAATCTGCTAATGAAGTTGCAAAGGCAATATTCGAAGGATTTGTTTTAATTTATGGTCCGATGGCAAAATTGCTTACTGACATGGGAACGGAGTATATGAACAAAGTCTTGCATGAATTATGCACCCTAATGAAAGTTGAAAAATTAAACTCTACTCCGTACCATCACGAGACTCTCGGAACGATTGAAAGATCTCATAGGATATTAAACGAATATTTGAGGATATACATTTTATCCGACAAGACGGATTGGGGCATAGGTAAAATTTTTTACTTATTGTTATAACACCACACCATCCACGGCACACGATTATTGTCCATTCGAACTCCTATATGGAAAATGCCCCCCTGTCTTAGATTTCATTAGTAATAATCTTTTAGACCCATTGTATAACATAGAATCATACCAAAAAGAGGTAAAATTTAGATTACAGGTTGCTCATAGAAGAGCTGCAGAACTTCTTGAAGAATCCAAATTAGTTAGAAAGAAACAATCAGAAATAAAATCAGATATTTCAAATATTAAAGTTAATGATTTTGTTTTAGTCCATATTGTATCTTAAATAAGAAAAAACGCGTAATTAATGTTTTAATAAACTTTATTCTACTAATACAATATCAAGAATAAAAAAAGATCAGAAAAAGTATATACATAAGAATAAGAGGAAAAGTATAACAGCAGGTTCTTTGCGGATACGACCCGATCTTCGAGGTGTTGGCTGTCCCGCTTCTTCGACAATGATGCGATGTGGAGCTGCATTTCTCGAGTTTTGTTGGCTAGTGGATGGTGTTTGCAAATCGTTGAAGTTCCGATCTGATGCTTGTGGAATTTCCACAAGGTCTTGAAGATTTGGTATATGATGTTGCTTCGGCTTTTCTGTAGACTGTTCAACGGACTTATCCAATGATTTTCCAATAATTGTGGCTTTTAACTGATTGATGTGACGCTTGAACTCGAATCCATTCTCTAATCGTACCCAATAGTGAAGATGACCAAATTTTTTACAGATTCTCCCAAGTTTCCAGAGTGATTTATTTTCCGAGTAATAGCGAGCTAATACTCGACCTCCCACGCTAAGTTGTCTCGTTTTGCATTTATCACCAGAACTTGGATTATGTTCTATGGGCTTAATAGCATCTAATTGTATGCGGATTTGCCGATTTAAATATTGTTTAGATGGGGTTTTCCCATTATTCAATGGCGTTGCACGATACCTAAAAAGGATTTCTCTTACCTTCACTCTAACTGGTCGAGAATCAGACTCCATCGCTTTTAATCTTCGTTTTAATGTCTGGACGTTCCGTTCAGCAAGTCCGTTTGTTGCCGGATGTCCTGGAGCTATAATTTTTGAAAGATACCCACTTGCTTACAGAATTGTTTTTTAATACATTTAATTTATTTATTGGATCTTCAGAAATGAAATGACAATAAGTTTTCGAATCTTAATACTAAAAGAAAATAATAAGTCCAGCCAGTGCTAGACAAAATATTATGATACTACAAAAAATTTATATCCACTGATCCAGTCATCTGTTTTGCGCTTGAGTTAAAGTAAGGGTATCCCTCCTTCTCAACCGAACATGGCCAGTAAAGTTAAGGATGTCTCGTGCAAGTGGGTTTGGATGGTGTTTAAGTTTGCTGACATATTTTGAGGCGTGTTTTGTAAATTCAACTTTCACCAAAGGAATGCCTAGATCTTTGTGGATTCGAGAATTTTTAACATACCATGGAGCTGCAGTAATTGTACGTAGAATCTTATTTTGACCCCTTTGAATTTTTTCAATGTTGGATGCTGAGGCAGTACCCCATAATTGAATTCCATAACACCAGATTGGCTTTAGAATTGCATTGTACAACAAAAGTTTGCAATCCAAATTTAATGTAGAATTTCTGCCGATTAGCCAATTAATTTGCACTGCTTTTAATCTCATCTGGGTAAGTTTTGCGTCGATATGAGACTTCCAAGTTAAACGACGATCGAGGTGGATTCCGAGGTATTTGACTTCATTGTGTTGCGGGATAATTTGATTATTTATTCTGATGGACGAGCAGGTATCTTTTCGCAATGTGAAAGTTATATGAATACATTTCTGTTCGTTAACCCTGATTTTCCAAAGCTCAAGCCAATTCTCTAGGTTATAAACATAATTCTGCAAATTCTGTGATGCAACTTGGTGGTCCTTATGGACGCTGATAAAGGCTGTATCGTCTGCAAAAGTTGACGTATGGATTTTGGGGTCTGACGGCATGTCGGAGGCATATATCAAATATAAAGTAGGACCCAATATGCTACCCTGTGGCACACCTGATTCAATTGGCTGAGCGATACTTAAAAAATCACCTTCTTTGATTTTAAATTTGCGACCGTATAAATAACTTTCCATGAGTTTATGGGTGTTAGCAGGCAGAGTTAATTTTATTTTGTGCATTAAACCGTCATGCCAAACTTTGTCGAACGCTTGCGACACATCAATGAAAAGGGCGGAGCAGTATTTTTTGTCTTCAAACGACCCTCTTATCACATTTACCAATCTGTGTGTTTGTTCGATGGTGCTGTGTTTAGCCCTGAAGCCGAATTGATGATTAGGAATACATTCAGTGCCATTCAGAATTGGAGTCAACTTAGTCATTAACAATTTTTCAAACATTTTTGAAATTGTCGGCAGTAGACTAATTGGCCTATATGACTCCACTTTGGTGTGGTCCTTCCCTGGCTTAGGAATCATAGTGATCATAGACACCTTCCAATCTGCAGGATAGTATTCTAGGCGTAAAATAGCATTGAAAATAAATAGGATAATTCTTCTTGCTACACGAGGTAACTCCACAAGCATTTTATTGCTGATTTTATCCATACCTGGAGTCTTTCTAAGGTTCAGAGTACCAATAGCGTTTTGGACATCACGAAAGTTTAGTCTTAGAGGTACAGGAGGCCTTATAACAAGTGGTGGCAAATCAGATTCGTTATTATTTGAGTTGTTTATAGTAAACACATTTCTCAAATGGTTAACAAATAATGTCCCTATCTCGGAATCATTTCTAGCCCAGTCACCAGTTGGATTTCGCAGAGGAGGCTTTCCTCTAACTGGTCTTCTTAAACTTCGTGCCGCCTTCCGTAACGAATAGTCTGATTGTGGGGTACTATCAAGACCCTCCAAGTAAGATCTAAGTGAGGCCGTTCTTTGGGTTTCTAAGAAATGTTTTAGTATATCTCTGCATTCCCGTAGCCTAGCTTTCAGTTCAGGAGACCTGTGAATTTGCCACTCTCTTCTCATTCTTCTTTTTTCTGATAGGAGATGTTCGAGTTCAGAGAAATAAGTTCTGTTTGTCCTATTTCTACATTCAACGTGATAAGTGGAAGCGTGATGCACAGCTCGTCGAAGGTCCTCGGTAAAGTTGCCAATCGACTAATCAATATCGTCGGTTGTTCTCAACACAACATTTTCCGTGCAATGAGAACTTAAATACTTTTTGTATTTTATCCAACTTACTCGGGTCTTAGTCATGTTCATAAATGGAGAACCACACACTTGAGGGAAGTGCATTGAAATGATAGTAAGAGAGTGATCTGAGGACAAGTCCAGTGAAGGATCCACTTGCATCCATTCTACAGGGATATTTTTCACTACCCCATAGTCAATAACATCGGGAATCTTCCGTCGGTCCGTCGGCCAATAGGTGGGGTGTCCACTTGAGAGTACATCTAAGCCCATTTTAGCAATGGTGTTGAAGAGTACGCGACCCTTTGGGGTTACCAGACGTGAACCCCAAAATGTGTGTTTGGCGTTAAAGTCGCCAGCAACTAAAAATCTAGCTCCAAGGGATTTAAAGAAGTTATGGTATTGGTGTTCTTTTATTGAAAATCGAGGCGGAGAATAAATCGATGATAAAACAAATTTGTATTGACAGAATTCAATGCAAATGTTTGTTGCTTGGAGGTAATCCTCACTTATGTTATTCATTAGATAATGCTTTATTCTGTTCTTTATAAGAATTGCCGAACCTCCACAAGCTCTTCCGCGTGGGTCTTTAGTATCGTAGAACTCGTAGCCATTAATTTTGAAGTACCCTGTCGACGTCAAGTGAGTTTCAGCAATCATCATAACATCAATCTGCTTATCCATCAGGAAGTATTCCAGTTCATTTTTATGTTGGCGGAGGCCGTTCGCGTTCCAGAAACAAATTTTTAAATAAATCATTTCTTTAAAATGGCTTGCAAGATAGTGGATTGCATTTTCAGCATTTCCTGCATCATGGATGTCATGGTGGTCGTGAAAGTGTTCATAGTTTGGACAAGTGTCTGCAATGTTGTCTCTAGATTGTTGATGTGCGGCTCAGAATATTGGGTTTTAGGTTCCTGCTCCAGACCTGGCATATTAGATTTAACGACGTTTGCGTAAGAAACTTGTCTAGAACTAGGCGCCTTTACATGACTAGTGGACCGTAATAATTGAGGGAAATTGTCACTCGATGCTAAATTTGGCTGTTGAGGATTATTAGGCAATACTGACGTCTTGTTGGTTCTTATGCCTTTCAAATGAGTGTAAATTGGACAACCTCTATAATTTGCGGTATGATTACCTCCGCAGTTACTGCATTTTTTGATTTTTGAGTCAGTTCTCGACTTATCGCATTGAGCAGTTGCATGTAGCTCCCCACACGCAACACAAACTGTCGGCAATTTACAATACGCCTTGGTGTGACCAAATTCTTGACAGTTGAGACACTGGACGGGTCCCTGACGCTTATGTGGTTCTTCCACGGTGATTCTACGATGCAGAAGGTACATCAGATTGTAGATGGGATGGGACTCGTTTTTCTTTAAGACAACATCTCCAGGTTCCAATTCTACCCTGAACATGGGCTGAGGGATCTTTTCACGGTTTCTAATATTCACTACGCTCTTGATTTTGAACCCTTTGTCCATTAAACCGGTCTTTATCTCCGCAGGATCAACACATGGGATTATACCCTTTAGAACGACTTGGAGTCCTTTTGCGCTTTTGAGCTGGTAGGTATAGAAATCCCTAGTCTCCCTTTCCAGCTGGTTGGACAATTTTTGAAAATCATCTTCCCTATTCACTTGTATCTTTGTCTCGCAGATATTTCCATGTTTCATTGAGGTTACGCTAAACATGTTTTCACCTATTACAGCAACAATTCCTTGTACCAATTTACTGGAAGTCGGCTCTCTCAGATAAATTGGTGGGGGCTTAAACGTCTTCTTCGGAAGTTCTGGCTCATCCGTCTGGAGGAGAGCAAACCTATTTTGATCACTACTCACGGTCTTAGGAGCTTTTGCATTTGATGACACTTGAGCAGACTTCGGGCTTCTCTGTCGCTTGAGAACGGTTATGTACTTATCCATACCTACTTGTTTTTTGGGTTTCACTGCACTATTTGATGAAGATGATGTTTTCTCATCTGTTGAAATCACTATATTGGGCGAACAGGAACGACGCCGTTCTACGGCTCTTGCAGTGAGAAGATTCTCCACAGATTTTTTTATGGATTCTTCCTCAGAGACCCATTTAGTTTTTCTAGTTGAGCTAAGCTCTTTTTCAGAATTACATCTGAGAGGAACACTCATACAGTTTTTATGTGATGTTTAATGTTTTTTTTTTTTTTTTTTTTTTTTTTTTATATTTTTACCTAATACGATTTTTTCACTTTTTTGTTTAATTTCAACTTTTTACACTTTTTCACCTATTACGATTTTTTCACCGAAAATTCAGCCGCACTAAAAGTAACACGTCCGAACAGTTCGATGAGACGAGACTGAATACAGAATGGTTGAAACTCGAAACTTGTAAAAATCGTTGCGTTGTCTGATACAAAAACATCAGGGTATCCATGCCTTGCAAACAAGTAGAGAAGAATTTCTAGTGTTAACTTTGTAGTTGGTGCCTCTTTTACAATTCCAATCTCGGCCCATTTAGATTTTGCATCGATAACTACTAGATAATAATATCCTTGAAAAATGCCTGCATAATCAATATGCACACGTTGCCAATTTCGTTGCGGTTCATCCCAGGAATGTAGTGGTGCTCTTGTTGGATTTGAATTTGTTTTTACACATGATGTGCATTCTCGAACTTTTCTTTCAATATCCTTATCGATGGATTTCCAATAAACGTATCTTCTAGCTAGTTGTTTCATTTGGCATGTCCCTATGTGCGTCTGGTGTAATTGTTCTAACACGGCTTCTTGGAGAGAATTTGGAATGACGACCCGGTTATTTCTAAACAGTATGTTTCTATTGATTGTGAACATGGAATCGTCATTACCATTGTTTTGGAGGTTTGAAATAATATTATATAATTCGATATCTTCTTTTGTTGCTTTTTTCAGAGTCTCGTAATTTAAATTGATGGTTGAAATCTGTTGAATTGACATTTCGCATAGTTGATTTACTTCTTCGTTAATTGCTTGATGTGTGCGCATGTCTGTTTTCATGTTGATCGGAGCTCGAGACAAACAGTCGGCGTTGACATTATCGATACCTTTTTGATGGATGATTTCATAATTAAATCCCGAAAGGAAAGCTGCATACCTTTGTAGGCGAGCATACGTCATCTGAGGAAGTTTTGCATTTTCATTGAAAATTCGAAATAATGGCTTATTATCCGTTACGAGTTGAAATTTTCTTCCTAATACATATTGATAAAAATGGTCCACAGCAAAAACAAACGCCAGTGCTTCGCGATCTATTTGTGAATAGTTTTTTTCAGCGTCTGTTAATGATCTCGATGCGAAAGCTATTGGACGATCTTCGCCATTTATAATGTGTGAAAGTACTCCAGCAATGCCTCTTGGACTCGGGTCGCATGCTAACTGTAAAGGCAGTTGAGGACTATAAGGCACTAATACCCGATCACTTGATATTTCCATTTTAATTTTGTTGAAAGCTTTATTACATTGCGTAGACCAAATAAATTTTGAGTTTTTCTTCGTAAGATTTCTTAATGACGTCGTAAGTGTTGAACAATTAGGAATGAAACGTGAATAATACGTTACCATTCCTAAGAAACGTCTAACATCATCAATAGAATTTGGAACTGGCATGTTTTTTATTTCTAATATTTTGGCATTTGATTTCAATATTTTATTATGTTTTATAACGTGGCCAAGGAATTCTATTTCCTCTTGAAAAAAATTGCATTTGCCTTTGTTTAAATGTAAATCGAAATTTTGAAGCTGCTGTAAACACTTAATCAAGTTTTCTGAACATTCTTGTTTTGTAGAGCCATGAACTATAATATCGTCAAAATACGATTCAGTTTTAGGTATACCTTGCAAAACTTGATTAATAATCCGATTGAATTCTGATGGTGCAGTTTTGATACCAAATGATAACCGATTTACCTTGTATGTTTCTCGATGCGTAGCCATTGTTTGGAATATGTAAGTAGGCTTTATATAAGTCCAAACGACAGAAAAATTTGGAGTCCCGCGATGAATTGAAGATGTCTTCAATTTTACGTATAGAATGATGAGCATCGACCAAACGTTGATTAACTCCAACTTTATAATCAACACATAAACGTAGACCTCCGTCCGATTTAGGGATGACTACCAGAGGCGAACCCCAATCGCTTATTTCCGTTTTTGTTATAACACCGGCTGACTCCAGCTGATCCAGTTCTTGATTAACTTTTTCGATTAAAGCGTAAGGTATTTCACGTTGTTTGTTAAATATTGGCTTAGCATCCTCGCGTAGAGTAAGGAAACTTTATGTTGTTTTACACAACCAATTTTTTGCTCAAAAATTTTAGAGAATTTTTCGATTATTGAATTAATGCAATAATTAGATTCTTGTTTACACGTATTTATTGAGTTAATGTTATTTAGATCAATGTTAAGTTTTCGTATCCAGTCGCGCCCTAAAATAGCTGTGTATTTATCTGGTACAATGTAAATTTCTTCCTTTATTGAATTGTTACCATATGCGCCTTCTACTCGAACTTTGCCATCTGGTCTAAAAACATTACGTGTATAAGATCTGAACTTGATATTTGTTGGCAGAACTGGAACATTGAGGTTTAATTTTGAAAATTGATTCTTTGGCAGAAATCTATGTCCAGATCCGGTATCAATTTCAAACTTGATTGGATTTCCTTCAATATTGATATCAACAAAAAATCTGTCAACATTTTTTGAATTGTTGCTTCGAATGTCGACAATTTTTAAAACGCCATAATCTTGAATTTGATTCGTTGAGCCTTGATTTGCTTTTGTACGGGTACACGGGTTTATATAGTAACAAATATATATAAAATAATATGGGGGTAAATAATATACAAATAAGAATGGGGAACTTACGGTTGCTGTGCTGACTGTAGTGTGAATGTGGATGATGGGGATGAGTTACCGTAGTGATGGCCTTTGTTGGATGAAATGGGATGAGTTTTTACGTTCAAATAAATGTTGAGCCAAATGGGGGCTGATGTAATTGATGATTGAGGTGTCTATTACTTCAGACTCTTCTAGTAGTTTGGGTTTGGTTAAATATCACCCAGTTGTTTCCTCTTCTTGGGCTTGAGATGATAATGTAGGAACAAATTCCGATTATTATTATAGTTAGTTTATTATTGTCGCCATTCACTTCAATAAAAATTCACGAATTTTTAATTATAATTAATTCCTTTTATTTGGTGTCACTTTTGAGTTTCTTTTGTATAATGTTGAAATACAAAAATCGTGTTAAATAATATTTCGTAATTTTACTTTTAATTTAAGAATAATATAACAATTAACTGTATACTTTCCCTACATTTCCAAAAGTGAAAAATTTATTTACTGGGATATGTGAAATTTCCTATAATCTGGCAACATTGTGAATTGTCAGCTTGAAATTGAATTGTCAATGTCAACTTGTTAAAATAACAATGTAAATGATTATGGTTAGTAATTTATTTATTTATTTAAATTCACATTTAAAATAGCATTCATTTTATTAGAGATATGGCTCCAACAAAAAGAAAATGTAATTTCAATGATGACTTAAAAAGCGAGTTTCCATTTATTAAAATAACAAGTAGCTCCAATGAGGTGAGATGTGAAAAATGTTTGGCACATTTTTCTATAGCAAATAGTTGACGTACTGATATTAAATAGCATTTGCAAACACAAAAGCATAAAAGAGCAGATTTAGCCAAATCATCACGTAAAGTTTTAACGAATGATAAAGAAAAGGAGCTGGCTATTGTAGAAGGTACTTGGACATTTCACAGTGTTCAGCACAATTTTTCATTTAGGTCCAGCGATTGCACATCAAAACTGATCAAATCGTGTTTCAGTGAAAAATATACTTGTGCTAGAACAAAATGTGAATCAATTGTTAACAATATTTTTACACCAATGTCATTAAATACAATCAAAGCAGATTTGTCAAACGTTCAATGTATCACAACATATTTAGATTGTTCGAATCACAAAAAGGTTAAAATTTGTCCAATATTAATTCGATACTTTCTGCCGAATAAAGGAATTAAGATTAAGATTTTGGATGTTAAAGACCTTATTGGAGAAACTTCAGATATTATTTCAAAATATGTGCAAGAGACTATTGAAAAAAATGAAATAATTAGTAAAATTATAGCGTTTTGTGGAGACAGCACAAATTGTAATTTTGGTGGTGCAGCGAGAAAAGGTCAGAATAATACCTTTCACAAAATGCAAAACAGGTTCGGCAATTCTTATAAAGAACAGAATAAAACATTATTTAATGAACAACATATGTGAGGATTACCTACAAGCAACAAACATTTGCATTGAATTCAGTCAATACAATTTTGTTTTATCATCAATTTATTCGCCACCTTGATTTTCAATAAAAGAACACCAATACTACAGCTTCTTCAATTCCCTTGGAGCTAGATTTTTAGTTGCTGGTGACTTTAACGCCAAACACACTTTTTGGGGTTCACGTCTGGTGACCCCGAAGGGTCGTGAACTCTTCAACACCATTGCAAAAATGGGATTAGATGTACTCTCAAGCGGTCATCCCACCTACTGGCCGACGGACCGACGGAAGATTCCCGATGTTATTGACTTCGGAGTAGTGAAAAATATCCCTGTAGAATCGATACAAGTGGAGCCTTCATTAGACTTGTCTTCAGATCACTCTCCTTCTATTATTTCGATGCGTTTCCTTCAAGGGAATGGCTCTCCATTTCGGGACATATCTAAAACCAGAGTAAGTTGGATAATGTATAAAAAGTATTTAAGTTCCCACTGCACGGAAAATGTAGTGTTGAGAACTACCGAGGATATTGATGGGTCGATTGGCAAGTTTACTGAGGACATACGAAGAGCTGTACATCACGCCTCCACATACGACGTTGAGTGCAGAAGTGGGACAAATAGAACTTATTTCGCTGAACTCGATCATCTCCTGTCAGAAAAAAGAAGAGTTAGAAGAGAGTGGCAAATTCACAGGTCTCCTGAACTGAAAGCTAGGCTACGGGTATGCAGAGATATACTAAGAAATTTCTTAGAAACCCAAAGAATGGCTTCATTTAAATCTTACTTGGAGAGTCTTGATAGTACCCCACAATCTGACTATTCGTTATGGAAGGCGGCACGAGGTTTAAAAAGACCAGTTAGAGGAAAGCCTCCTCTGCGAAATCCGACTGGTGACTGGGCTAGAAATGATTCCGAGAAGGGGATTTTATTTGTTAACCATTTGAGAAATGTGTTTACTATAAACAACTCAAATAATGCATCTGATTTGCCTCCACTCGTTATTAGACCTCCTGTACCTCTAAGACTTAGCTTTAATGATGTTCAAAGCGCTATTGGTACTCTGAATCTTAAAAAAGCTCCAGGTATGGATAAAATCAGCAACAAAATGCTTGTGGAGTTACCTCGTGTAGCTAAAAGAATTATCCTATTTATTTTCAATGCTATTTTACGCCTAGAATACTATCCTGCAGATTGGAAGGTATCTATGATTACCATGATTCCTAAGCCAGGCAAGGACCCCACTAAAGTAGAGTCATATAGGCCAATTAGTCTACTGCCGACAATTTCAAAACTGTTTGAAAAATTGTTATTGGCTAAGTTGATTCCAATTCTGAACGACACTCAATGTATCCCAAATCACCAATTCGGGTTCAGAGCTAAACACAGTACCATCGAACAAACACACAGATTGGTAAATGTGATAAGACAGTCGTTTGAAGAGAAAAAATACTGCTCCGCCCTTTTCAGTGATGTGTCGCAAGCGTTCGACAAAGTCTGGCATGAAGGTTTAATGCATAAAATTAAATTAACTCTGCCTGCTAACACCCACAAACTTATGAAAAGTTATTTATATGGTCGCAAATTTATAATCAAAGAAGGCGATTTTTTAAGCCCCGCTCAGCCAATTGAAGCAGGAGTACCCCAGAGTAGCATACTGGGTCCAACTTTATATTTGATTTATGCATCCGATATGCCGTTAGACCCCATAATACATACATACTTCAACTTTTGCAGACGATACAGCCTTTATTAGCGTTCATAAGGACCACCAAATAGCATCACAGAACTTGCAGAAATATGTTTATAAACTAGAGAATTGGCTTGAGCTTTGGAAGATCAGGGTTAACGAACAGAAATGTATTTATATAACATTGCGAAAAGATACATGCTCGTTCATCAGAATAAATAATCAAATTATCCCGCAACACAATGAAGTCAAATACCTCGGAATCCACCTCGATCGTCGTTTAACTTGGAAGTCTCATATCGACGCAAAACTTACCCAGATGAGATTAAAAGCAGTGCTAATTAATTGGCTAATCGGCAGAAATTCTACATTAAAGTTGGATTGCAAACTTTTGTTGTACAATGCAATTCTAAAGCCAATCTGGTGTTATGGAATTCAATTATGGGGTACTGCCTCAGCATCAAACATTGAAAAAATTCAAAGGGGTCAAAATAAGATTCTACGTACAATTACTGCAGCTCCATGGTATGTTAAAAATTCTCGAATCCACAAAGATCTAGGCATTCCTTTGGTGAAAGTCGAATTTACAAAACACGCCTCAAAATATGTCAGCAAACTTGAACACCATCCAAACCCACTTGCACGAGACATCCTTAACTTTACTGGCCATGTTCGGTTGAGAAGGAGGGATACCCTTGCTTTAACTCAAGCATGAGTTTTTACGTTCAAATAAATGTTGAGCCAAATGGGGGCTGATGTAATTGATGATTGAGGTGTCTATTACTTCAGACTCTTCTAGTAGTTTGGGTTTGGTTAAATATCACCCAGTTGTTTCCTCTTCTTGGGCTTGAGATGATAATGTAGGAACAAATTCCGATTATTATTATAGTTAGTTTATTATTGTCGCCATTCACTTCAATAAAAATTCACGAATTTTTAATTATAATTAATTCCTTTTATTTGGTGTCACTTTTGAGTTTCTTTTGTATAATGTTGAAATACAAAAATCGTGTTAAATAATATTTCGTAATTTTACTTTTAATTTAAGAATAATATAACAACTCAAGCTTTAACTCAAGCGCAAAACAGATGACTGGATCAGTGGATATACATTTTTTGTAGTATCATAATATTTTGTCTAGCACTGGCTGGACTTATTATTTTCTCTTAGTATTAAGATTCGAAAACTTATTGTCATTTTATTTCTGAAGATCCAATAAATAAATTAAATGTATTAAAAAAAAAAAAATGCAAAACTTCATTGGCCAAAAACTGATAGGTGTAAATTGCGCTGCACATATTTTGAACAACTGCATACGAACTGCAGCAGAATGCTTACCTATTGATATTGAAGTTATTATTGTCAAAATTTATTCTTTTTTATATATTTATACAGTTAGAATTGAAAATGTCAAAGAAATATGTGTAGATATTGAAATAGAATATAAAAAGTTACTAGGACATAGCAAAACTCGATGGTTAACTTTAATGCCTGCTTGGGAAAGAATCATAAAACTATTTGAAGCTTTAAAATTATATTTTATGTCTCAACCAAAATGTCCGACAATATTACGAAATTTTTTTATGAATCCTTGTGCTGAATTATGGTTATCTTTTGCATATAGCCAAGCTTCAACATTTCATAAAGCTATTCTTAATGTAGAATCACAAAATATTTCAATGCCTGAGGCTTCAACTATTTTAAAAGATTTAAAAAAAGGAACTGTTTTTACCCCTTACCGTCAAAAATATTATTCTCGAATTACAGAAAAGTAATGATATTGATGAAACAATAACTAAAGAACATATAACAAATTTTTACCAAACATGCATTGATTACCTAAATCAGTGGGATAAAGCTTTTAGAGATGTAGAAATTTTAGACTGGATATTGTTACGAAATATGTTATCTTGGGACAAGATTGAAAAAACTTTATCCTATCTAAATGAATTTAGAAATGATTTAAAAATAAATAATGAAAATTTATTTGATGAATTGAGCTGCGTGAAAAATTTTGCAAATAATGAAAAAATAGAAGACTGGAGGGTAAAAAATATATCAGTAGATGAAAGATGGATTGAAATTTTTAATCACTTTAAGACAAATGTGATTGCATATAAAAATATATTGATACTTGTTGAATTTTGTCTATGTCTACCAGCTTCAAATGCTGCTATCGAGAGAGTGTTTTCAATAATGAATAATATTTGGACCACCGAAAAATTGCAATTAAAAGTAAATACTTTAAGATCATTATTAATTACAAAATGCAATTTTAAAATGAATTGCTCAGAATTTAAAGGATTTGTAACTAACAATCCAGATGTTTTAAAAAAATCCATTCTGTGGAAAAATATCCAACTTCATAACTAAATTTATCATTTATGTAGTTTTTTTCTATTTTTTTTGTTAGCCTTAGTCAAGAAGACTGTTTATAAAACCAAATTTATATTTTTAAATTATAATATTATAAAAACTTTTTATTTAACTTTTTACTCTAGTCAAGAAGACTTTTTTTCTGTTTTTCTTTTAATTTTTAACATAATATTGTATTTGTCCTGTATTTTCCTTTTCCAAAAATGGTCACCGTAATTATAGGTGATTTATTTGTAATTTATTTTAAATATTAAACACTGTTAGTCTAGTTTTGTATATAAAAGGAATTTATGTTTGTGGTGCTTTTCTTTAAGTTGATGTGCTTTTATCAGTTGTTTTAATTTGAATGAGTTGTAGTTTAAAAAACACCACCACAATTGCCTGTCGGTATGAGCTGAGAAAATAAGAAAAGGAGGAACAAAAGTAGCGAGTAACGCTGCAGTTGCAGGGTTACCGTACCAAAGCTAATTAAATGGTTATTTATATAGGGGTTTAGTGTGTAAACATCCCGCCCCCTTGTTATATCCCGAGATAACAAATATGAGTTTACTTTCCACACAGGCAATTGGGTGGTTAATATCGGATAAAGTAACTAATTTATAATATGTAATAATTAATTGGATATAAGTATCAAAAAGGTAAGTATAATAGATCCAATAATTAACAATAAATTAAAGATATATAATAATTCGATTGGATATAAGTATGAAGGGTTAAGTATGATGTATAACAATTTGATATAAGTACAAAAAAGGTAAGTATAACAAATTCAATAATAACAATGTAAAAAGGAGGTAAGTAGGTAGTATGAATTCAAAAATTAACAAGATAAAAAAGAGGTAAGTATAATAATAAATTTAATAATGAACAATGTAAAAAAGTGGTAATTAGAATAGTAATTTCAATAATGAACAATGTAAAAGAGGTAAGTATGTAATAATTCAAGAATGAAGATGTAAAATATAATTATAATAATAACAAACGTGGGTGGGTAGGTATGTATAATCAATTTTTTTTTTTTTGTAAATATTTATAATTCAAATTTTAAGTAAATAGGTAAGTATATGCACATGTGTATAATTCAATATATTATAAATGTAAAAAAGGGTAAGTATAATATTAACAAAGTTAAGTAAATAAAATTCAATTATGTAAAAATGAAAAAGGCTAAGTATAATGTATAATAATAACAATTTGTAATTTAGACATCAAATTTGCCGATTATGACAAAACCTAGAGCCGTATCCTGTGCTAGAGGTGTTCCTTTTGTTGCCATCTGGATGCCGCCTCGGATCAGTTGCGGGTAGATATCCGCTCCCAGGATAAAGTTGATGGATCGACTTTCAAAGAAGTCCGGGTCGGCCAGCTTTAGGTTGCAATAGGCGTCAGTCACTTTTCGCTCTAGTGATTTCTTGGGGTAGGTCCTTGCAGATTCTCGCCCTTAGTTTAAAAGTACCACCTTCTCCTTCAAAACGGGTCCGAAACGTAATCTGGCACCATTTATCTGCATCAAACCTCTCGAACGGCACGTGATACCGTTCGACTATGAACTCTGCTATGGAGCTCGTGGGTGCACAGGCATTTAGTAGGCCTCGAACTTGGTGCCACTCTTTGTTTAGCTGCATCCTTATGATGACGGTTGGGACAACAGAGGTTTGTAGTGAACGGTTTGGTATAAAACCAAAAATTCATAGCAATGTATTTTTTTTTTGCTTCAAAAATTTGCTCGTGGTCTGTTTTGTTTTTTTTAAACAAGGTATTTACGCGTAATATACTGTCAAAATTTCAGGAACTTTTATTTAAAACTTAATTATACAGGCGTAAATTTACATATTTTTAGATATTTAATTTCGATGTTATGTTTCTTGTTTTTTTTTTATATACAGAAACAGAGCTATTGGCATAGAAATGTTTGTTGGTATGTAGTAGTAACAAAAAGCTTTTTGTTATTAACGAATGGTGCTACAACTATTTTGTCAACATCTTCTAGCAACATGTTGAGTAAGGTTTTATATACAAAGTATTATTATACTAAATAAAGTTGTCAGATATTAATAAAGACAGCATAATAAACTTTACATTTCATCACTGTATTTATATTTACTATTAACAAATTCGTGAAGTTAATTTGTTTTTGAATATATATACAATCGGATTAAGGCAAATTTTCTTATGTCAAGATATTTATGTCTGATGTTATGTCTGGTTGTTGGTGTCTGACATTGCCATATCTAAATGTGAATTTGCAATTCCACTCTTGCCATGAGTAAAATAATGCAAATGTTTTACGTGTTTTGTCTTTACCCTCTTCTTCTTTGAACTTTCATGCTATGGAAAATTACCACACTCGATCACTTTAACGGATCTTCTACACGAGCTTACATCAGATAGTAGATAGCTCCTTGTAATTATAAGTAAAATTATAAAAATTAATAAATTAATTAAGTTTTTATAGATTTTTAAACTTGTAGAATAAATTTTCTTAACATTTTAAAAAGTTTTCAAAAATATTTTAAAATCCAAATAAACCTCAAATTATTAAAAAAAAGTCCGCTCCTAAGTCCGTCCAAGTGGCCCATGTGGTCTGTCCTGGACTTCCGGCATCCATCTGGAAAGGTAATTATTAAAAAACCTATTTAAATAATAGTGGAACAATTCAATATTCAGAAATCACAATTCTTGTAACAGATTTCAACGCCAGCTTGCAAGCAAACTGAGCCACCTTCACACAATCCAAAGAAAACCTAGCAATAGACAACTGCTTTAGAAAAAGTCCTTTGAATTGCCTAATCGATTTGTCTTTGGGAAAGTCTTCACCAGAATTTGTAAAACAATACGACGGAGTTGGAACCACATAATATGCAATATATAAAGCTCACGTTTAAGAATCACCTAACCTAAAAAAAAAGGAAATCAGTTGTCGATTACATAATCTCCACCTTTTGAACTTCATTTGATTAAAAATTTAAATCAGTTTCATTGTTTCTAATAACATTTCATTAAAACATTACCAAGTATAATTTCATTAGTTAACATTTTAATGCAATAAGGCAAACTCTTTACTTTGCAAACTAATTACAAACATCTAACATGCATACTGTAGCGATAAAATGTTCTTGATCTTATATTCTAAGTAATTGCATATAAATCTATTTTATTGTGTTAGCTAATTCATTTAAATAACTTCAAAAAGAAACCAAACAAAAATCATGAAAGTATAAGAAAATAAAACATTTTAATATTTGCTGGTGATACAAGCGTAACGATCATTTATTATACCTGAACTTTGTACTCTTATTTTTATACAATTGTCACTAAATGATCATTACGCTTACCCACAACTCTCAACTTAAACTTAATCATAATAACAATTCAATAACTACAGAAATTTAAAACAAGAATGAAGTTACACATTTTAAATTAACTTTAACTTTGCCTAATTCAAATTAACATAATTTAACTATTCACTTAAATTATAAGTCAATCGTAAGATAAGAGGTGGGTAAGAACCAAATATAATATTGGGGAGTTTATACAACTATTTGCAACAATAACCTTTCAGCCTCAACTCAACATGTACATCGAATCTTGAAGGCCTTCCAGAACATCGACAACATATATGAGTGGTGAGTCCAATATTTATTTAAACCTCTAATATTTTATATATTTTTTTGTGCGAGCAGTAATAATGATCATCAACATGTGTAGTGCTCTATTAAGATGATCACACCGATTTTTGTTGTAAATCATACCAATGAGAATTGGTTCATACCGATTGAGATTTTTTTGCAATTAAAGCTTATTGTGTGATTATTATTATTGCTGATACACACATATTTATTACTACATATTTTATTTTTTTACCATTCTACTTTGTTTTTATATTTGCTTTATTTGTTTATCGTTCATGCTAATATATATTTTTTCTTTACTTAACTAACGCGGTTTAATATTTTCTCCAAAACATATTAATGCTTTCACAGTTTACCATTCAAAGTTATTGGTTATAAATATTTAGTAATTAGTTTCAATTTAGAATTTATTTGGAAATCGAAAAAGATTTTGTTAGTATGTTAAAGTATCTATACGGTTAGTTTATTTTTTTCAATAGACCGAAAGGTTATTTATTAAACATTTATCATATAAGAAATGAATGAATAAATTTTGAATTTGACAGAATGTCTAATTAAACAAAGTAATTGTGTTTTCTAGGTAGATAATGAGTTAGGTTTATGTTGAATGTGGGGTCCTAAAACGAATATGTAGTCATTAGGACATAGGTATTGGGAGGGTTATGAGACTAGCCTATCAACAACATCTGATAGAGCTCTCATTCTGGGTGTATTAGATAAAACATGTCTTATTTTGTTTCTGGTGTTTACATGACTATAATCGGGCTTATTTTGATAATATTGTAGTCATTTTGGTCCATATAAAATTCCGATTATTTATATCATTTAAAAAAATAGGGAGTCTATAAAACTACCTCTGTATACAAACCGTATTTTGTTTTAAGAGAGGACCGAACCCCCCTGCCCGACTGTTAGCTAGCTCATCAATGACTCCCGTAGTCCTCTCTTGACAATTTATCAATGCACTGATTTTCAATGATTCAGTAGCAGAAATATTACATTGTTTTGTGTTCATTACAGTAAAATGAATGGCGCCCAACGTGGGGCATGAAAGTATAACAACCCATAATTTTGCTTTCTGTTCCAAATTCCGATAATTTTTTTTCAATTTTAATTAAACATCATTATATGCATTTTCATAAAAATTATATGGTAATTTTGCATTTCTAAGCAAATAACAAGCAACACTTGTTAGGATTTTCGTTAACTTGTACTGCAAACGAGTTCAATGACCAACAAGTCAATGGTTTGAGATTTTGTTTCAGTTTTGTATGTTGTTATACAGTTTTTATTGAAAACATTAGATATTTATATCAATTTGTTTATTACTTCATAATGGTTAGGTATCAGACCGTAAATAAATTTTAGGATTACAGAAACTTTGCTTTTGCGAAAATCTGTCCATTGTTTGTTTATGTTAATAGTAAACCAAATTTGTCTGGTTTGTCATTTAGAAGTTTAGAACTTATTGATATAAACATCCCCATAGACAGGTTTATTTTATCTTACATGTTTTATTTGCTCAATTATACCCAATCTTAATACCTGATTCAGTAATTATCAACCTAAAGAAAACACCTCTTATGAAAATTGATTTAATTGATTTTATTCTTGAGCCTAGAAAATAAAATATTTTTTTTTGAAAAAAATATTGTTATAATACAACATCTGATTTCATTTGATTTTGTATTTGCTCAGATTTTACACTTATTATAAAATGACACTAAGTAATTATTTCTTTATTTAAAAATTTGAATTGATTTGATACCAGTATTTTAATATACATATGTATATTTGGGCTGATTCTCATTTTTGAGGCTCGTCACTAAATTTTATCTTTAAAATTTAATTATACTAGTGTAGATACAACTTTAATTATTTATATATTTTTTTTTTTTAAAATCTTACTTTAAGAATTTTTGGTATTTTTGATTATAATCTTATTTATTAGCTTTGTTTTTATAAATTATAATCTAATCTATTTCTGATTATAAATTTGTTCGGGTAATTTTGGTATCTTAATATCAGTTGCTTTCTATTGTTTGCGAAAAATTTTACAACAAGGTAATATTTCTTATTTTTGTCTTCTTTCGGAATTGTATATATTCTACAGGAAAATGTCTCTTCCAAGAACACCTCCCATTGAAGCTTCTGCTTCAGCTCCAATATTTCCTTCGGTAACAGCTCCAATAATGTTTTCTGCTGTAGAACTTGCTTCAGGCGCTACTTCTAATTCAGAATTAGTATGCCAAATTTGCAATAATGTTATGTTGGAAAGTGATGATTGTTTGGTTATTACAAACTGTAATCATTCTTTTCATCGATCTTGCATCGAAAATTGTTTGTCGAATACCGCAGAGTGTCCCATTTGCAAAAGGCCATGTGAATTAGTGGACATAACGAAAATAAATGTTTAAAGTAAACAAAAACAAATAGGAAAAACCTCGAATAGAAATCTAGGCCGTGGTGCCATGAGGAAAACATACAATACCCGTTTTCAAGCTAAGCACTTGCTTCAAGATAATCAGCGATCGATTTTTGAAACTAGTACTGAGAATAATGATGCAGAAGAAGTTTCTACACCAGTTCGTGTTACACGTCAAAGTCCGGTAACTTCACCGAATCAAAATGATCTTTCAACTTCGAGATCTAATAGAAATTCCAAAGTTACAGTTGATTATGAGGAGCTAAATAGGATGATTGAAACAAATATTGCGCGCTTACTTACTAATTTAAATATAGTTACAAATCAGAATAATTTGCCACCGCAATTAGAGTCGAATGAAAATAGGTATACTGGAAATGGAAATTCAAATGCCAACAATTTTGTGCATAATTCAGCAAATCGTGTGAATACACCATCTGTATCAAATTCTAACTTTTCTAATTACAATATGGACAAAATAACAGCTATTATATCAAGCTGGAATAATAAGTTTGATGGTTCTCCATCTGGGCTCAATGTAGAGGAGTTCCTCTATCGAATTCGTTCATTGAGGCATGACAATTTTAATGGTCATTTTACTCCAATAATTAAAAACTTAAATGTGCTTTTAAATGGTAAGGCAAAAGACTGGTATTGGAGGTATAGGAAACAAGTCCAGTCATGTAATTGGGATGAATTTTCAGAGGCTATCAAATGTCAATATCGCGATTTCAAATCTTCTTTTGACATTAGAGAAGAAATCAGAAACAGAAAACAAAAAGTTGGAGAAACATTCGATGTATATTTCGATTCTATTTCATCAATTATGGATCGATTACCTTCTCTCATGTCAGAGATGGAATTAATCGAAATCCTGACAAGAAATTTGAGGCCCGAAATCCGTCAAGATTTACTTTATGTGCCAGTAAATTCTATACCTCATCTGCGCAAATTAGTGCAAATGAGAGAGTCGTTTCTGAACGACGAATATGTACGCAAAAATTTAGCATATCGACAACAAAATCCGTTAGCCACTAGGAGGCATATTGCCAAAGTAGATTTTTTAGAAGACAATGTTGTTTTGGATTCCAATAATTCAGATACAAATGAAGTTAATGCAATTTAAATACACGAAAAAAATGTACGCTGCTGGAATTGTGACGAAACTGGTCACTATTGGGACGATTGTCTTAAACAACGTAATATTTTTTGCTATGGCTGCGGAGCCAAAAATACTTACAAACCGCAATGCCCCAAATGTTCTTGTAGAAAGATTAATGTATCAAAAAACTTGAAGTCATTAGAGACAATGAAGACAAACCATTAAGCAATTCCCAAAAAAGCAAAGAAATCGATGAAACTGTAACGATTTTAAAAAGACAAAATAATAATATTCAGTTAACAATAATAATACATCCGTAATTGCTATGATTTCACGACGACACCCAAAACGATCTACCCTACGATTGCGTTTATTTTATAAAACACGTAAGTTGTGCAAAAAGTTTTTGGTATCTGCCATAATAAGCAATTCTCTAGACCATCGCTTTTATGCTAAAGTTTCATTTCTGACCTTTCAAGAGTATGGACTCCTGGACACAGGTGCTAATATTTCTTGCATCGGTGGTGAGCTTGCTAAAAATAATTTTGTTAATATAAAAAATTTTCACAAATGTCGTTCAGAAGTTAAAACAGCTGATGGTCAGTGTCAAAGTGTTACAGGATGGTTGAATGTAGATATCGAATTCAGATGCCAGAAAAGTAAAATTAATCTTTTTATTATTCCATCAATAACCCAAAACTTAATCCTGGGTATTGACTTTTGGAACGCATTTAATTTGATTCCAAACCTAGTTCAATCCGGTGATATTATAGATAAGTCTTTGCTAAATTATTGTTCTCCATCTACTTTTATCAAACATGCATCTGAAGTCCAATCCGTAGAAAATGTTAAGTCTAACGATAGGTTTGATGAAAATAATTTCCCTTTAACTTATAATCAACGCCAACAATTAGATGCTATAATAGCATTATTCCCAAACTTTGAAAAGCAAGGTTTAGGAAGAACTGCGCTTATAAGGCACGAGATCGACATAGGAAATGCTAAGCCGATTAAACAGCGTTTCTATCCAGTTTCTCCCGCAGTGGAGAAACTTATGTTTGCAGAAATAGATAGGATGCTGGAATTAGGGGTAATTGAGCCGACCCAATCTTCCTGGAGTTCTCCAATGAGACTTGTCATCAAGCCAAATAGAGTACGCCTTTGCCTCGACGCAAGAAAACTTAACTCTGTTACTATTAAGGATGCTTATCCGCTGCCTTCAATAGAAGGAATATTTGCTAGGCTTCCCAGAGCCAATATAATATATAAATTGGACCTTAAGGATGCTTATTGGCAAATTGGCCTAGCCGAAAGTTCAAAACCACTTACAGCATTTACTGTACCAGGTAGGCCGCTGTACCAGTTTGTCGTTATGCCATTCGGGCTTTGTAACGCCCCACAAACTATGTGCCGCCTGATCGACCAGATAATACCACCAGAACTTCGACACTCAGTCTTTGGTTATCTGGATGACCTGATAATCGTTTCTGCCGACTTTGAAACCCATTTGTCCTTGCTAGTTCGAATATCGGAACAGTTCCGAAAGGAAAACCTAACGCTGAACATCTCAAAAAGCAAGTTTTGCGTAACTCGGGTCCAGTACCTTGGTTATGTGATAGGCAATGGAGGCATTTCTACTGATCCACAAAAAGTTAGCGCCATAGTTGATTGGCCAGTTCCAAAAACCATTAGACAGGTTCGTGGTTTCTTAGGGCTCGCAGGATGGTACAGAAGGTTCATCGAAAATTTTTCTAGTGTAGTATTTCCCATTACTGAAGTCCTGTCAACAAAAAACAAATTTTGTTGGTCTCCTGAGGCACAGAAAGCGTTTGAAACCATAAAAACATTGTTAACAACTGCCCCGGTTCTGGTAAACGCAGATTTTTCTAAAAAGTTTTATGTTTACTGTGACGCCAGTGACTGCGGTATTGGAGCTGTATTTGTACAGCTGAATGAGGATGGAAATGAGCGACCCGTCGCGTTTATGAGCAAAAAATTAAACACTGCTCAAAGAAACTACAGCGTCACAGAGCGTGAGTGCTTGGCTGCCGTAGAAGCCATTAAACGTTTCCGATGCTATCTCGAATTACACGAATTCGAGATAATTACAGACCATTCGAGTCTGGTATGGTTGATGAGGCAACCCGATCTTACAGGACGCCTTGCTCGTTGGGTTTTTAAGCTCCAGTGTTTCAAATTTAAAATAAGCCATAGAAAAGGTAAAGAAAATGTCGTGCCTGACGCACTGTCGCGTAATTGTTGTGATGCGATTTCTGCTTTAACCCTTACAGAACCTGAAAATAACTTGAATTCGCCACATTTTATGGACTCAGATTACGTAAACTTGAAAGAGAAAATTACCACAGACCAATCAAAATACCCCGATGTGAAAGTTCTTGATAACTATATTTATATTCGAACAGAACATTATAGTGGAGAAAAAGATCAAGAGGAAAAGAGTTGGAAATTGTGGATACCAGCAAAGTTGCGAAAAGACATTATAAAAAGGGCTCACGAGGACCCTATAGCATCTCATGGTGGAATGGTAAAGACCATACAGTTAGTACGTAGGAACTTCTATTGGCCTGGTTTAGTGAAAGACGTCAGAGAATATATAAGAAAATGTGATACGTGCAAAAGCTCTAAGGCGCCAAACTACAACTTAAAACCCGAAATGGGCAAGCAAGCGGTTTCTTTACGCCCCCTACAACGCTTATATATCGATCTGTTAGGACCGTATCCCAGGAGCAAATGCGGTTTTATTGGATTGCTAATCGTTTTGGACCATTTAACCAAATTCCATTGGTTGTTCCCTATGAGAAAATTCACATCCACCATCATTATTGACTACTTACAAAAACAAATTTTCCACATTTACGGTGTACCGGAAGTTATTATCAGCGATAATGGATCTCAATTCCGAGCAAACGACTTCAATGCATTTTTGACCAGTTATGGAATTAATCACATCTATACGGCAGTGTATTCCCCCCAAAGTAATGCGTCTGAACGGGTCAATAGGTCCGTAATAGCTGGTATTAGAGCCTATCTCAAAGCCGATCACAGATTATGGGATGAAAATTTATCCAAAATAAGTTGTGCTCTCCGAAATTCGTACCATCAGGCAATCCAAAGTACGCCATACCATGCACTTTTTGGACTAGATATGGTCACACATGGCAGTTCCTATACTTTGCTCAGAAATTTGCAGTTGCTCGATGAACCTTCGTATCGCCTCTCTCGTGATGATAGCTTAAATTTGATTCGTTGCAATTTGAGAAAACATATAAAAGATGCTTACGAAGTAAATCGCAAACAATACAACTTACGCACAAGACCTCAAACTTTCCAAGTAGGCCAAGAAATATTTAGAAGGAGCTTTGTGCAAAGCAGTAGTGAAAAAAATTTTAATGCCAAATTGTCGCCACTATTCATCAAATGTAGAATCAAGGAAAAACTTGGTAAACATTATTATGTAATAGAAGATTTGCAAGGTAAATTAGTCGGTACATATCACGCCAAGGATTTACGCATATAAACCGCTCTTTTTCAAGCTAATAATTATATGAAAACATAATTATTATCTAGTTTTGTAGTGAACGGTTTGGTATAAAACCAAAAATTCATAGCAATGTATTTTGTTTGCTTCAAAAATTTGCTCGTGGTCTGTTTTGTTTTTTTTAAACAAGGTATTTACGCGTAATATACTGTCAAAATTTCAGGAACTTTTATTTAAAACTTATGGCGTTTTCTTTTCTGGCAGAAATGTCACACGTTTTTCCCATTTCGCACCTTTTTTAATTTTTTTGTGTTCTTTTCTGAAAAAATGTCAACACTGCTAAAGTGTAGTGTGTTCTTTTCTATAAATGTCACACTATAAATTTAAAAAATGGTGCACCTTTCACACTTTGTATTTTTAGAGGGGGAGAATCGCACGATAAAACAGCTGACATTTGTTTTGTTTATGAATGTGTATTTGTGTTAAGAAACAAAAAAAAATATATACTTTTTTATGTGCTGAAAAAATTTTGGATGACTTGTTGGATTCATCTTCATCATCTGATGATGATAAAATATTTTATATGATTATGGAAAGAAATCCACAACCGTGAGTGAAACGCTTTGTAAAGAACGTAATTAATGAATACTCTGAAGTTGATGTATGTCAATATCTCCTACTTCTTCTATATGTTTTTTTTTTTTTTTTTTTTTTTTTTTTTTTTAACTTCCCTTTATTATTACACCTGTCAACAAGATGACAATAAGTAATTTAATTTACAGAGGTGGGATGATAATTATCTTAAATCAGTACCTAAGATAACTTAAATCGAATTATTGAATGATAAGTAATATATAAATTTTTTTTTTAGAATCGCTTAGCTAGAGCTGAAGGTGTATACCGTTTAAGTCTTCTAGGTGCCAGGATTTCGTTTGCCGGTCTTTTTGATAAATATTCATTGTCTTATTTCAAGCGATCTTACCAGGGAGCTATCTGCTTCTTCTTTTTTAACAAAAAAAAAAGAACAAAAACAGCTGTACATGAAAATAAAGTGTTACACTGTTGTAATTTTATGTTCTATTCTGACCATTAAAAATGCGACATATTTAAAATGTGGGGTAAACATTATAAAAATGTACATAATAAAGGTGTAACATTTTATTTCAGAAAAGAAAACACCATTAATTATACAGGCGTAAATTTACATATTCTTAGATATTTAATTTCGATGTTATGTTTCTTCTTTTTACAGAAACAGAGCTATTGGCATAGAAATGTTTGTTGGTAAGTAGTAGTAACAAAAAGCTTTTTGTTATTAACGAATGTTGCTAAAACTATTTTGTCAACATCTTCTAGCAAATTTTCTTATGTCATGATATTTATGTCTGATGTTATGTCTGGTTGTTGGTGCCTGACATTGCCATATCTAAATGTGAATTTGCAATTCCACTCTTGCCATGAGTAAAATAATGCAAATGTTTTACGTGTTTTGTCTTTACCCTCTTCTTCTTTGAACTTTCATGCTATGGAAAATTACCACACTCGATCACTTTAACGGATCTTCTACACGAGCTTACATCAGATAGTAGATAGCTCCTTGTAATTATAAGTAAAATTATAAAAATTAATAAATTAATTAAGTTTTTATAGATTTTTAAACTTGTAGAATAAATTTTCTTAACATTTTAAAAAGTTTTCAAAAATATTTTAAAATCCAAATAAACCTCAAATTATTAAAAAAAAGTCCGCTCCTAAGTCCGTCCAAGTGGCCCATGTGGTCTGTCCTGGACTTCCGGCATCCATCTGGAAAGGTAATTATTAAAAAACCTATTTAAATAATAGTGGAACAATTCAATATTCAGAAATCACAATTCTTGTAACAGATTTCAACGCCAGCTTGCAAGCAAACTGAGCCACCTTCACACAATCCAAAGAAAACCTAGCAATAGACAACTGCTTTAGAAAAAGTCCTTTGAATTGCCTAATCGATTTGTCTTTGGGAAAGTCTTCACCAGAATTTGTAAAACAATACGACGGAGTTGGAACCACATAATATGCAATATATAAAGCTCACGTTTAAGAATCACCTAACCTAAAAAAAAAAGGAAATCAGTTGTCGATTACATAATCTCCACCTTTTGAACTTCATTTGATTAAAAATTTAAAACAGTTTCATTGTTTCTAATAACATTTCATTAAAACATTACCAAGTATAATTTCATTAGTTAACATTTTAATGCAATAAGGCAAACTCTTTACTTTGCAAACTAATTACAAACATCTAACATGCATACTGTAGCGATAAAATGTTCTTGATCTTATATTCTAAGTAATTGCATATAAATCTATTTTATTGTGTTAGCTAATTCATTTAAATAACTTCAAAAAGAAACCAAACAAAAATCATGAAAGTATAAGTAAATAAAACATTTTAATATTTGCTGGTGATACAAGCGTAACGATCATTTATTATACCTGAACTTTGTACTCTTATTTTTATACAATTGTCACTAAATGATCATTACGCTTACCCACAACTCTCAACTTAAACTTAATCATAATAACAATTCAATAACTACAGAAATTTAAAACAAGAATGAAGTTATACATTTTAAATTAACTTTAACTTTGCCTAATTCAAATTAACATAATTTAACTATTCACTTAAATTATAAGTCAATCGTAAGATAAGAGGTGGGCGCATTAATAGGTAGTAATTGTTTTTCATAAGTAACCAAATATAATATTGGGGAGTTTATACAACTATTTGCAACAATAACCTTTCAGCCTCAACTCAACATGTACATCGAATCTTGAAGGCCTTCCAGAACATCGACAACATATATGAGTGGTGAGTCCAATATTTATTTAAACCTCTAATATTTTATATATTTTTTTGTGCGAGCAGTAATAATGATCATCAACATGTGTAGTGCTCTATTAAGATGATCACACCGATTTTTGTTGTAAATCATACCAATGAGAATTGGTTCATACCGATTGAGATTTTTTTGCAATTAAAGCTTATTGTGTGATTATTATTATTGCTGATACACACATATTTATTACTACATATTTTATTTTTTTACCATTCTACTTTGTTTTTATATTTGCTTTATTTGTTTATCGTTCATGCTAATATATATTTTTTCTTTACTTAACTAACGCGGTTTAATATTTTCTCCAAAACATATTAATGCTTTCACAGTTTACCATTCAAAGTTATTGGTTATAAATATTTAGTAATTAGTTTCAATTTAGAATTTATTTGGAAATCGAAAAAGATTTTGTTAGTATGTTAAAGTATCTATACGGTTAGTTTATTTTTTTCAATAGACCGAAAGGTTATTTATTAAACATTTATCATATAAGAAATGAATGAATAAATTTTGAATTTGACAGAATGTCTAATTAAACAAAGTAATTGTGTTTTCTAGGTAGATAATGAGTTAGGTTTATGTTGAATGTGGGGTCCTAAAACGAATATGTAGTCATTAGGACATAGGTATTGGGAGGGTTATGAGACTAGCCTATCAACAACATCTGATATAGCTCTCATTCTGGGTGTATTAGATAAAACATGTCTTATTTTGTTTCTGGTGTTTACATGACTATAATCGGGCTTATTTTGATAATATTGTAGTCATTTTGGTCCATATAAAATTCCGATTATTTATATCATTTAAAAAAATAGGGAGTCTATAAAACTACCTCTGTATACAAACCGTATTTTGTTTTAAGAGAGGACCGACCCCCCTGCCCGACTGTTAGCTAGCTCATCAATGGCTCTCGTAGTCCTCTCTTGACAATTTATCAATGCACTGATTTTCAATGATTCAGTAGCAGAAATATTACATTGTTTTGTGTTCATTACAGGTTTCGGCTGCAGGGCTCAAGTGTTCATTGGCACGAATGATTTCTGCGTGGTGCAGAAGAGTGTGGTGCTGGCCGTTGCAGTCACGACAACGTGCTTCGCTGTGACATTTGTCCGTGCGATGTGAATGCGCAAGGCAGTTTCGGCAGTACCTGTGTTGTTGGACTATGTCCTTCCTGGCGGATACAGTCATTTGTAGATATTTTATGCATTTTCGGAGCGGGTGCCCTTTGCTACATAAACGATAGTCAGGTGCTCTTTTTGGTGATCTTGCTGTTGGTTTCGTCTTTCGATCATGGAGATCTGGCTACGGGAGGGCATCTTTGCTATAATGAGGAAAATTAAGGGGGTAGAGTTAATTATTATGATGTCAGGGGGAGGGGGAGTAAAATCAGTTTTACAATGGGTCGCATGACGACGCCATTAGCCGTGCGTATTTCGGCTATTCTGACTCGATGATCGGAGCCAGAGAAGATTTTCTCAATACGTCCGAGACGCCGATTTCGAAGTCTCGTTGCGGGTACTTCCACTTGTTTCTTTTATGAAGTTCTGATAAGTATTCGTCCTTCCATCTACGGGCTAAATGATGATGAAGGATTTTAAGCTTTTGCCAACGGTTGACATAGCTGATGGAATGGCTTGCCAAATCAGGTTCTGGGGGCGATAAGAGTGGGGTTCCGATGAGGAAATGACCTGGTGTTAGAGCGCATAGGTCGTTTGGGTTTTCACTCATGGGACTTAAGGGTCTAGAGTTTAGACACGCTTCAATCCTTGCCAACATGGTGCTGAATTCTTCATACGTAAAACTTTGACTATGACAAATCTTTTTAAAGTGGGATTTGAAGCTTTTTACGCCAGCTTCCCAGAGGCCACACATATGAGGGGCGCCAGGAGGGATAAAATGCCATTCCACGGAAGTAAAAGCATCTTGAGCAAGAAGACCTTTTTGTATATTTGAAAAGAAAAGTTGTTTATCGCCTTTTAAGATGTTAGCTGCGCCTACAAAGGCGGTGCCTTTATCAGAAAAAAAGGCGCGCGTTAAAGTCGATCGCTCGGGGGGTAAGGCAGCCATTATTTGTTGACTGATTTGGCGTTTATGTTTGACACATGTTACGCATTGAGATAAGGTTGATTTTATGAGAGTCTTGAGTTTGGGGACATAGTAACGTAATCTAGTCAAACGGCATAAAAGCGCATTTTGACCACGTAGGGAGTATTGGTGCAAATACTTGAGAAATAATCTCGTAAAACGTGCATGATAAGGCAGTAAAATGGGATATCGTTCGGCATAACTTAGAGTAGGGGAGTCAGCTAGACGACCATTTATTCTCATAATTCCGTTGGAATCTAGAAAAGGGTTAAGAGTTAAAAGGGAGCTTTTTTGGGACAGTGGTCTTTGTATAAGTAATTGTGAATATTCTTCGCAAAAATGAGATTTCTGACAAGCTATGATTAAACGGTTTTTTGAGAAGACTATTTCCTTGGGCGATAGTTCTTTTCCACTGATCTTTTCTACTGTTTTATTGGCTTTTATTCGGGTATAAAAACGGAAAATGTACGCGGTGTCTCTTAATGTTCGAGGTAGGTTTGAAAAGTTTTCTAGAATGTCATTCTGTTGTATTGAGGTAGTGAGCACGCGGATTGGTTTGGCTTCTTCTTCCGTGTCAAACTCTTGTTTGCTTGTGGGCCAGTTTGAATGGGGACGCCTTAGCCACGCGGGCCCATACCAACATAACTCACTTGATGCCAAATCATTTATAGTAGTACCACGAGACGCCAGATCGGCGGGGTTACTTTTTGATTCAACATGAGACCACGAGTCTTTTCCTACCTTTTCGATTATAGAGGAAATTCTATTTTCGACGAAAGTTTTCCATTTGTGAGCAGGTTTTCGCAGCCAAGCCAATACGATTGTGGAATCTGTCCACAGGTAGAGTTTATAGTCCTTGAGAGTTATTTGAGCTAGAATAGAATCTATCATATTAGCAAGCAATTCTGCTCCGCAAAGTTCTTTACGGGGTAGGGAGACAAATTTTATGGGGGCAACTTTCGATTTTGCTGCTAACAGATGGCAACTGACAAATCCTTGGTTTTCAGAGCGTAGATAAATGGCAGCTGCATACGCTTTCTCCGAGGCATCACAGAAACCGTGTAACTCAATTTTGTAAGATGGGTCGAAATCGATAAAACGGGGAATTTTCACTTCTTCAATTCTGACATAATCGTTGAGAAATTCGTGCCATGTGTTCATCGTAAGGGGGTTCACGTCTTCATCCCAATCAGTGCCGTCTTTCCATATTTGTTGCATGATCATTTTGGCAACGATGATCTTGGGAGATAGCCATCCTGCGGGATCGAATAACTTGGCAATCTCAGAAAGTACACATCTCTTTGTGGTTAATTCACGGTTTGGATTAGCTTTGAGTTTAAAATAAAAATGGTCATTGCCTGCATTCCACCTGAGCCCTAAAGTCTTGGTAACACTGGATTCCGACAGTTGTAGAAATTCTTCACCCAGCAAGTGTGTTGGCGGCAGACCTTGCAGTAGCTTTTCATTATTGGAAGTCCATTTCCGTAGAGAAAAACCCGCTGTTTCCAGAACCTTTATAAGTTCATCATGATATCTTACTGCTGACGATATTGTATGGGCTCCTGAAAGGACATCGTCAACATACATATAGTCGCGCAAAATTTCGGCAACTTTCGGGTAAGCGGTTTCATTTTCTTTAGCAAGTTCCAACAATGTCCTAATTGCTAAATAGGGGGCACAGTTTACACCGAAGGTGACTGTGTTCAACTCAAAGTCCTGAATTAACTCATTCGGAGAATTACGATGCAAAATTCTTTGAAAAGGGGTATGTGTGCGGTGCACCAAGAATTGGCGATACCTTTTTGTCAATATCCGCATTGAAAACATAGCGGAAAAATCTCCATCTCAAAATTAAGATCATTAAATCTGCCTGTAGGATTGGACCGGGGTGAAGCAGATCATTAAGACTTGTGCCATTTGTTGAGGGGCTTGAGGCGTTAAATACCACGCGTAATTTAGTTGTCGTGCTGTCGGGTTTTAAAACAGCATGGTGGGGCAAATAGTAGTTGCCGCTATCACCATATATGGGGGTTACTTTGGTCATTTGACCTAGAGTAGAGTACTCTGTGATTACCTTATCGTAATCGATTTTCATTTGGGGATCTTTGATTAATCTCGTTTCGTAGAAACTGCGAGAAGGCAATTTTTCGAGAGGGGCCAATATTTATTTTTTCGGGGTAATCTTTTCTAAAGGGGAGAGAAACTACATATCGACCTTCTTTATTACAAAACGTAGTAGATGTTTACAAATTTTCGCAGTATGTGTCCTCCGGGGAGGGCGTTTTTCTTCTCGGAATATCCTCTAATTCCCAAAACCGCTGAAGTTGATTGTTCAATTCTATTGTGTTATAGAATGATAACACTGCCCTTTTGCACGGGCTTGCTGGCACCTTTCCAGTAATAATCCAGCCAAAAACTGTCTTTTGGGCTAGCAGCGATTGCTGTGTATCTCTTTGCAGACCGTCTTGAATTATTTTTGGATAAACATCTGCGCCGAGAAGTAATTCAACTTCAGAGCAATTGCGGCGGTAAGTATCAGCCAATTGTAATTGTGAAAAATTGTCATTTTGTAACGCAGATGAGGGGTAATACGGAAGATGGCCAGTAAGCTTATTTATGACTAAGGCATCTGAAAAAGTTTCAAATGACTTGTCAACTGGGGATCCAATTTTTAGTTGACAGCTTTGGGTTGAGGTCGCGGTCACGGTGTCACTTAAAACGTGGACTTGGGCTGTAGATCGCCGAGTAGGGAGGCCGAGGTGCCTTTGTAACTTTTTTGAGATAAAAGATGATTCTGAGGCGGAGTCGATCAGTGCATTTGAGGTCATTATTGTAAATATCAACTAACGCTGTACCGAGAATAACCGATTGTGTAGTGGGTTCGAGGTGAGTGGAAAAAGATTGCAGCGTTCTACTGGCTGCTTGTGCCGATGTAGAGGGGGAGAAATCCAAGTCACGAGGGGATTATTAGGATTATTGACTTGGGTATTTGCCACCTGAGGGCTACTGGTTTGCTTTTGTTCAACGCGATGAAGCAACGTGTGGTGTTTTCCTTAGCATGTCTTGCAAACATATTTGCTGGGGCATGTTTTGGCTCCATGAGTTCCCAAACAGTTAGTGCATTTATTTTTGCTTTTTCACGATCGTATAACGCTCTTCAGCTGACATCTCTAGAAATATTGAGCAATATCTGAGGGGATGATATTGGGGACACAATTTGCACTTGCCAAGCTTGTCATTGGAAACGTTGGTCTGGTAGCTTTTAGTCTTGGATGAATTCGATTTATTATATTTAGCGGTTGGAGAACTTTGTGGGGCATGTAAACTGACAAATGTCGACCTAATATCTGCTACTGACTCCAGAGTTTGAAATCTCGTTGACAGGAATTCATCCAGAGCTTTCCACGTTGGCAAATCAGTAGTGCGCGGTAAAGACTGCTCCCATAAGTTTAGGGTAGTTTCGGGCAGACATGTTGAGCAAATGTATACGAAGATGACATCACAATTTTCCGCTTCGATATGTAGCAAACGCAAATTGGTGATACAATCATTTATGGTGCGCTGCAACTGCCTCAGATCAGCACTGGTCTCCTTCACTATGGGTTTCAAATTAAAGAGCAACTTCAGTTGGGCGTTTACTAATATGCGCTTATTTTCGTAACGATTGACTAGAGTCTGCCAAGCCATATTGAAACCATTATTGGTCATAGGGCACGTTTTCAAAAGTTCGTGAGCTTCACCCTGCGTTTTCCTGACTAGATGGCACATTTTCTCCACTGGTGATAAGCGTTTGTTGTGGCGGTAAAGGGCTGTGAACACGGAAGGTTGGCCAGGATTGGTAGTCACCATGAAAGACTTCGGTATCGCATGGTGGCAATGAAATATGAAGGTTTAAATCGAATTGGGTATCGGTTGAGGGGGAGGTCAATTTTGCCTTGGCTTGAAAATCTTCGTTGAGCTCGTGAATTCTCGCGACGACAGCGGTATAAGCGCCAAAAGTGGCGTAATAACGTCCCTTGAGGGTATCGTAATCAAGTTCATCTTTGATAGAATCATATTGATCCAGAACGGTTTCGTAAGATGATTCAAATTTGGACCAATGGAGTTGGATCTGTTTCTCAAAGTGTGTCGCGAGTGCGATTCTATCGCGAGCCCTTCAAAATAGCTTTGAAATTCGACCACTTGATCCGAATAACGGATTAAATTTTTTATGGCAGACATGGTTGAATTGTCTTTTTTCTATAGAGTTGGGAAAAGATTTTCAAGTGTGCTTCGTAAGAGCGGCGAATATTATTCGAGAAAAATGTTTGGGAAAAGTTTGCAAAGGTGCTTCGCAAAAGCGACCGAGGTTATTATTTTTTAAAAAATTTAAAGAAAATTTTTATTGGCGCCTCGTAAAGGCCACCGAGGTTATTATTTAAAAAATTTTAAAGAAAATTTTTATTGGCGCTTCGTAAAGGCAACCGAGAGATTATTTAAAAATTTTTAAAGAAAATTTTTATTGGCGCCTCGTAAAGGTAACCGATGGGTTAATATTTAAAAATTTTTATTGGCGCCTCGTAAAGGCAACCGATGGTTATTATTTAGAAAATTTTTAAGAAAAATTTTCATTGGCGCTTCGTAAAGGCAACCGAGAGATTATTTAAAAATTTTTAAAGAAAATTTTTATTGGCGCCTCGTAAAGGCAACCGATGGATTATTATTTAAAAAATTTTAAAGAAAATTTTTATTGGCGCCTCGTAAAGGCAACGGATGGATTATTTTGAAAAATTGTGAGAAAATTTTTCATTTGGGCTTTTTTAAGTTTTTTAAGAAAATTTAGATAAATTTTCCATTGTACCTCGTAGAAGCAACCATGTTATATTAAGAAAATAATTTTATTTACGGTATTGGAAGACGCACAAAAAAAAAACGCATAATATTTTTATTAAGTATTTAAATTTTTTTTTTTTTATAATTTTATAGCGACCCTCGTATTGGTTAGTATATACATAAATTATTATATACCAACTTTTGTCCCAGTGACCTACTTATTTTTCTTTCATGTACATATGATATAAATATGTATATACATATGTATGTAGGTACATGCTTTTTTCCCTTTTGTATTTTAATGAGTACCAAAAAAAACCAACGAGTTGATCTGGTAGAGAACAATTTATGAGAGAATAAAAAGAGAGAGATTCGCAAAAAAAAAAACAAAAAACGGCAGAGAATTGAGAAGAACGTGATGTAAAGACGACAAGTAGAGTTGTTAATTGAGTAGATGAAGACAAGTGTGAAGTTCAGAAACAATATGTATTTGTGTATGTATGTATGTATGCCTTGATATGAAATAAACTTTTGGTATTTGCTTTTTGTTTGTTTGTTGCGAAACTTACAAAAAATGCCAACAGTTATTTCATATGCCTGTATATTAAAAAATACAACAACAAGACTATGCACTATGTTACAAATGTTGTGTTTGGTATTTTTACTTATTTCAGGCTACCGTTAGGTCTCTCGTTTAATAAAGAATGCACAACAAATAAACAACAAAATGTCAAGATGCCAACGTTTTTTTGTTCCCTTGTTTTTTTTGAAGCGGTAATTTACCGTATGATAAATAAACGCAAATAAGGGACAACAAAATGCGCAAATGACGACACGTTGTTGTTTTTGTGCAAACGGCAATTTTATTTTTGAGAAACTTGACTATACATACATACTTACATGGGTATAGAAAAATTCCTAACGGGATACTGTTTTGACAAAATATATTAAAGATGTTAAGGGGGGTAAAAAAAATTCAATTTTCAGTTTCAATTTTTTCGCGGTTATAATTTTGCGGGGTAATATTATAACCACATGAATTTTTTGCGCGAAAAAAACGAAAATGGCTATAATTTGCGGGGTAATATTATAGTCATGTGAAGTTTTTGCGGAGAAAAAAAAAACTAAAATGGCTATAATTTGCGGGGGAATATTATAGTCACGTGAATTTTGCGCGGGGGAAAAAACGACGTAGTCATAATTTTATGAAATATTATGAGTATTTTTTAGAGATAGGGGGTATACCGGGTTGTGGATTGCCCGAAATGAATTAATACCTAATGAGGTGAGGAAGGAGAATCTCTGGGTTATAGATGACCCAGATCCGGTTCGAAGGACCAAAATGTACGGGTACACGGGTTTATATAGTAATAAATATAATATGGGGGTAAATAATATACAAATAAGAATGGGGAACTTACGGTTGCTGTGCTGACTGTAGGGTGAATGTGGATGATGGGGATGAGTTACCTTAGTGATGGCCTTTGTTGGATGAAATGGGATGAGTTTTTACGTTCAAATAATTTTGAGCCAAATGGGGGCTGATGTAATTGATGATTGAGGTGTCTATTACTTCAGACTCTTCTAGTAGTTTGGGTTTGGTTAAAGATCACCCACTTGTTTCCTCTTCTTGGGCTTGAGATGATAATGTAGGAACAAATTCCGATTATTATTATAGTTAGTTTATTATTGTCACCATTCACTTCAATAAAAATGCATGAATTTTTAATTATAATTAATTCCTTTTATTTGGTGTCACTTTTGAGTTTCTTTTGAATAATGTTGAAATACAAAAATCGTGTTAAATAATATTTCGTAAATTTTTCGTAATTTTACTTTTAATTTAAGAATAATATAACAATTACTTAATTATATTATAGGTGATTTATTTGTAATTTATTTTAAATATTAAACACTGTTAGTCTAGTTTTGTGTATAAAAGGAATTTATGTTTGTGGTGCTTTTCTTTAAGTTGATGTGCTTTTATCAGTTGTTTTAATTTGAATGAGTTGTAGTTTAAAAAACACCACCACAATTGCCTGTCGGTATGAGCTGAGAAAATAATAAAAGGAGGAACAAAAGTAGCGAGTAACGCTGCAGTTGCAGGGTTACCGTACCAAAGCTAATTAAATGGTTATTTATATAGGGGTTTCGTGTGTAAACAGCTTTTGTTTTATTCATGCGTGCTTTTATACAAACTTTTACGACATGACCTGTTTTTTTGCATTCTGAACATTTTAGGTTATGTGTGTTGCAACGGCAATCTTTGGCATAGTGGTTATTCTTGCCGCACCTGAGACACAAGCCTTCTAACCCCAATTCATTGTAGTCGATTTCTGGTCTGCCGAATTTTTTATTTGATTTTTGATGAAATTTTTTATTTTTATTGAAAGTTGGTTTGCCTGCAATTCTGTTTACTTCTATAGAAGTTGACTGAAGATTTGCATTCGAAAATTTGTTGCTATTGTTTCTTGCGGCCTCAAATGCAATAGCTTTTGTTACAATACTGTTGAATTCGGGCAATTCTTCCAGTTGAAGCAATCGTTCACGAATGTTGTTGTCTTTAATTCCTCGAATGAACTGTACTCGCAGGAAAATATCTGCAATTGACTTTTTACACTCGCATTGAAATTCGCAGTCGCCTATATCAGTACGAAAAGCCGCAACATAATCGGCAATTGTTTGATCATCACTTTGGTATATTGACAAGAATTGGTGTTGCATCACCAATACGTTTTGTTTTGGTGACATGTGTGCTTCTAAGAGCTTTACTAAATCGTCATAACTTAGCTCGTTGGGCAGTTTTGGTGCTGATAATGCTGCAATTGTATTAAAATTTCTTGACCCAATTGAGTTTAATAATAACTTCACACAATACTCCTTATTCTTTTCCACGCCTTTCATTGTGGTGTAAATTTCAAAACGTTGTTTATAGTGGCAGAAAGACTCCTTTGATGTATCAAGGGGTTCGAAGTTTGGTACTAATGCAACATTAGTAGTCGCCTTTTCCACAGGGGCTGTTGGTGAAGCATTGCGTGTAATATTTTCCAGAATCTTTGTGTGTATTTCCATGAACTGCTGAAATTGTTCTTTGTCCATCTTGAATTTTGCAGGTTATGTTGTGTGACTATTGAAGAAAATTTTTAAATTCCAATTAATATTGGTAATTTTGATGGCAGTCGAATGAATTTAGTGTCTATCGATTTATTCTTGAATTATTTTTCAGCTCGTCGCCAATTTATTGTATTTTAAATAAGAAAAAACGCGTAATTAATGTTTTAATAAACTTTATTCTACTAATACAATATCAAGAATAAAAAAAAAGATCAGAAAATGTATATACATAAGAATTTATTTTTTTTTTTGCTTTTAATTATTTATTGAATCTTCATATATGAAATGACAATAAGTATTCAAATCTTATTTATTTATTTATTGATTCCATTTCCTGTACAACAAGACTGAGTCTTATACTTATAGCACAGGAACGTATTACGTTACAAAACAAACTTGATGCAAGTAAATATAACAAAAAAAAGAAATTATAAATTAAAATAAAAATTATAAATTATTATTTAAAAAAATTTAATAAAAATTATAAACTATTATTTAAAAAAAAATTGAATAAAAATTATAAATTATTATTTAAAAAAAATAAAATTGAATAAAAATTATAAATTATTATTTAGAAAAATTGAATAAAAATTATAAATTATTATTTAAAAAAATTGAATAAAAATTATAAATTATTATTTAAAAAAATTTAATAAAAAATTATAAATTATTATTTAAAAAATGAATAAAAATTTTTTGAAACTATTAGCATTGCTGTTTAGTTGTTGACTTTGTGGAAGATTGTTCCAAAGACGAGCGGCATGCACATAAAACTGCCATTCAGATACAAGTAAATTATGTCGAGGTATTACAATATTTCGGTTTCGTGGCGATTGAAAAAAACGTATTTTATCGAATATATATTTAGGTGTTTGAAAGTTGATTATTTTATGTAAAAAAATAAGAGTGCGAATTTTTAGCAAACTTTCAAAGGATACTCCATAAAGATTATTGGCAACAGAGGAAACATGATCAGACCGTCTTAATCCATACACATATCTTATTATGTTATTGAACAAGACATTCAATTTTCTCATACCAACTGAGTCACAGCTTCTAAATATTTCACACCCATAGATCAGGGAAGGAATCAAGTATGATTTAGCAAGTAAGGCCCTTATTTTAAAGGGTGTGAAATATTGTGTGGACCAGAGAGCACGTAACTTTGCATAGTTTTGACCAACCAGCAAATTTACATGATCAGTCCAGGTCAAATTACACTGTGACACAAAATCAAACTTTTGGAATCCGAATGGGATGAGACCAAATACAAATGATAGCTGGCATTGTCCATAACAAAACCTCTAAGGGATTTTTTTGGTTCAGTGCTAGATTTTTTTTTATTAGCATTTGAAATTTGTGATTTTGGAACCCTGGCTAACGAGAAAAACTCATTACAATTTTGATAAAATAATGGCTATATATTTTTACTATCCGGGAGAAATGTGATTTATTTATGTTTATGGGGTCGGGGAATCCATTTTTGATATTATGTTTTACCTAAAACTAACGCTAGGTGGCGCTGTCATACAATTTGCGTTATTATTTGTAGACTTTCATAGAAAAAACGGTGCATATGCTTTCTTGAGGATGAATAATCAATTTTTGTTGTTGGATTTATTTTAAAATATAATTATAATGTTTTTACAAAGTACATTTTATTATTGCCAGTACGTTTCTTTAAAAAAATGCTGTTTTCATGGAAAAAATTAGTTTTTATTGGAATTACATATTTTCTATTAAAAAAAAAAACGTTTTATTTCAAAGTATTATATTTTTATAAAAATGTACATATGTTACTTTATTTATCTTTTAAAATTTGCAAAGAAAAAAAAATATAAAATCGGTTCATTAATTTATTTCGTTTGAAAATACAAGTTTTCTAATTTTACAGGTATGTTTAATGGTCCAGACATTAGAAGATTGATGAAAAATAGTGATTTTGATAATTCGTTAAATCAAAATGAGTTAATTGCATGGAATGCAATTAAGGACGTTATTTGAAATGTTCTTGGTAGAAAACGAGAAGCAGACAGTTCACAAAGAGTAAAACGTCTCTTACAGGCCTTTGAGGAACTAGGAGTAAACATGTCCTTAAAAATTAATTTTCTCCATCAACATAAGGATTGGTTTGCAAACCTTTCCAGCTGAATCAGAAACTGAATCAGATGAGCAAGGTGAACGTTTTCATCAAGTGGCTTTAACAATGGAAACCAGGTATAGAGGAAAAAAACTAGACGCTATGTTAGGTGATTTATGCTGGTGGTTAAAGAGAACCACAGATGAAGACAATAATGACGAAGAGCAAGAACTAGATATATACACAGATCCACAACCCTCTACTTCTTCAAACAATACAAACTGACAGTGATAGTAATGATATAATATATACAGGGTGGCCAAGTTTGACTGAATGATTTGAACTCTATTGGCATATTGTAGCCGTTGTGGTGCATCCCTCGGCAATAATTCTTGGGCCAATTGAATTTTATATGGAAACATCTTCAGATCAACTTTTAGAATACGTCGTAGCGATGTTCTGGAGATGTTCAATTGAGTA
Source organism: Bellardia pandia (assembly GCA_916048285.2). NCBI lineage: Eukaryota > Metazoa > Arthropoda > Insecta > Diptera > Calliphoridae > Bellardia > Bellardia pandia. Next base: position 16,008,304 of record OU696534.1, on the reverse strand, counting down.
TTAAATTAAAAATGCAAAAGTTATAAGCATTTCAAATCAGTCAGTCCAAGTTGGCCCACCCTGTATAATAAGTTATAATTCATTTTAATAAAACATTTTTTGTGACAGAAAATAGGTAATTCCAATAAAAACTAATTTTTTCCATGAAAACAGCATTTTTTTAAAGAAACGTACTGGCAATAATAAAATTTACTTTGTAAAATCATTATAATTATATTTTAAAACAAATCCAACAACAAAAATTGATTATTCAGCCTCAAGAAAGCATATGCACCGTTTTTTCTATGAAAGTCTACAAATAATAACGCAAATTGTATGACAGCGCCACCTAGCGTTAGTTTTAGGTAAAACATAATATCAAAAATGGATTCCCCGACCCCATAAACATAAATAAATCACATTTCTCCCGGATAGTAAAAATATATAGCCATTATTTTATCAAAATTGTAATGAGTTTTTCTCGTTAGCCAGGGTTCCAAAATCACAAATTTCAAATGCTAATAAAAAAAAATCTAGCACTGAACCAAAAAAATCCCTTGGAGGTTTTGTTATGGACAATGCCAGCTATCATTTGTATTTGGTCTCATCCCATTCGGATTTTGGTTGTTGCACTGTGTTACCATTGAAAATGATACCAAGATTTTTTGCTTTATTAACAATTTCAATTTTCTCGCCATTTAAAACAATATCCTCAGATATGGAGTGAATTAAGCTTTTTTTGCATATTACAATGCATTTAGATTTATGAGGATTCAAACAGAGACCGTTTGCACTAGCCCAGAGGTAAATTCTATTTAAGTCGCCATTTAGGTAGGAAATCCCCAACGCTATATTTTGAACTGGGCTACTTAAAGTGAGCTGCACGTCATCGGCGTATAAGTGGATGTTACATTTAGTGAGTTGATTTGGTAAATCATTTACATAAATGGAAAATAAAAGTGGACCTAGAATAGAACCCTGAGGCACTCCCCTAGTCAGAGATAGGCTATCCGACCGTACATTGTTCACAAACACCGATTGTGTGCGTTCTGAAAGATAAGACAGTATAAGTTTGGTTGACGTGCTCGTAAATCTAAAAAAGTGTTTAAGTTTTCGGATGAGGATGTCATGATCTACCGTATCGAAAGCCTTAGAATGGTCAAAAAGTACCAAATTATTAATATTTCCATTTTCTAATCCTTGCCGTATATTTTCACTAACTTCCACAAGAGCCGTTACGCAGCTATGACTCTGACGAAAACCAGATTGCTTGTTGAATAGTAAATTATGAGTATTAATATATGTAATCATTTGTTTATACATAAGTTTTTCCAAGACTTTCGACAGAAAACACAAGATGGCTATAGGTCTGTATTCTCCATTCGACTTAGGTAATGGCACAACTGGTCATAGCTCCCATACAAGGACCACATCTGAAAAAAATTTTTCCCTATATATATTGTATAAATATCGTTACCGACACAAAACTTTGTACAGATCATGTACATATATACAAAAATCATTCCACACAATTTTGTTAATTTCGGTCTATTTTTAACCGTATGCCCCATATAAAGCCCTCTTCGGAAAATCCCTTTAATACTCATAAATCGCTTATAAATAAGGGTACCAATCCAAAATTTTACACGGATCATTTACATACATGCCTAAATCTAACTGCTGGATTTTGAGAATATCGGTCCATATTTGACTATATCCCTCAACTAAGGTCCACTACCGAAATCCACGTTAATACTAATATATATCTTAAATATACCGTTATTACGTTGAAATTCTACGTGAAATATCCTCATATGCATGAAAATAACTGTTCCAAAATTTAAGAAGATCGGCCCATAATTTGTCATACCTGCCATATAGAAGCATTTCCAAAAACAAATAAATTCGGGTCAAAAAATATTCTTTTCGGATTTAACCCATATTCGGTCCATATTTTATAATCATGATATATATCGTTGGAAAGCTATTTTTAATACCTTTTATTTAAAGTATTACAAATTATCAGACACCCAGTAGTTCCCGAGATATAGGCCTATATATTTTCAACTTTAAGGGCCTGCCCCCTCGAAAATAGGCGTGGCCGCCAAAAAAAAATTTTTTTGCTGGTATCTCTTCTAAAATCCCTATTTGTTTTTTTTTTTTTTAACAAAATCACTAAAACCGAATTGTACCCCTTTTTATACCCTTCACCATCGTGAGAAGGGTATATATAAGTTTGTCATTCCGTGTGTAATTTCCACAAAAAAATTTTCCGACCCTATAAAGTATATATATTCTGGATCCTTATAGATAGCGAAGTTGATTAAGCCATGTCCGTCTGTCTGTCTGTCTGTCTGTCTGTCTGTCTGTCTGTCTGTCTGTCTGTCTGTTGAAATCAGTTTTTTGAAGTCCCCAGATATACTCGGGATCCCAACCTTCAATAATTCTATCAGAAGTGCTTTCGAGAAGTTTGCTATTTAAAATCAGCAAAATCGGTTTAGGTTAACCAGAGTTATGAACCTATATGTGAGACCACCTCCATAAAAATTTGATATTTTTCATCCATTTTATTGCAATATTTTGAAAACTATTGCAGATAATACCATGAAATTTTGTATACGTTGTTTGTACTATAAAAGAAGAAAGTGTGCGGAAAATAGTAAGAATCGGTTCATGATTTCTTATAGCCCCCATACAAATATATATATTCCCGAAATATGGCTTAATGATAAATAAATGCCTATAAAATTGGAATATCAAGACAAAATTCAGCAAAAATAAGTTTTATACAAAAAGAAATCGCAAAACGAAATTTTTTTTAATTCGGTCCATGTTTGACCATAGACCCCATATAAAGTCCACTTCCAAAATTCACTTAAATACGTATAAAAGAGATATAAATAATGTTAAACGGCTAAAATTTGACATAAATATTCTTTATAGGCAAATAAATTGCTGTACTAAATTTTATGGTGGTCGGCCCAGAACTGGTCATAGCTCCCATACAAGGACCACATCTGAAAAAGAGATTTTTCCCTATATATATTGTATAAATATCGGTACCGACTCAAAACCTTGCACAGATCATTTTAATATATACAAAAATCATCCCACAACATTTTGTGAATTTCGGTCTATTTTTAACCGTATGCCCCATATAAAGCCCTCTTCCGAAAATCACTTTAATACTCATAAATCGCTTATAAATAAGGGTACCAATCCAAAATTTTACACGGATCATTTATATACATGCCTAAATCTAACTGCTGGATTTTGAGAATATCGGTCCATATTTGACTATATCCCCCACATAAGGTCCACTCTCGAAATCCACGTTAATACTAATATATATCGTATATATACCGTTATTATATTGAAATTCGACGTGAAATATCCTCATATGCATGAAAATAACTGTTCCAAAATTTAAGAAGATCGGCCCATAATTTGTCATAGCTGCCATATAAGAACCATTTCCAAAAAACAAATAAATTCGGGTCAAAAAATATTTTTTTCGGATTTAACCCATATTCGGTCTATATTTTATAATCATGATATATATCGTTGGAAAGGTATTTTTAATACCTTTCATTTAGTGTATTACAAATTATCAAGCACCCAGTAGTTCCCGAGATATATGCCTATATATTTTCAACTTTACGGGCCCGCCCCTTCGAAAATAGGCGTGACCGCCAATAAATTTTTTTTTTGCTGGTATCTCCTCTAAAAGCCCTATTTCATTTTGTTTTTTTTTTTTATTTTGAGCAAAATCACTAAAATCGAATTGTACCCCTTTTTATACCCTTCACCATCGTGAGAAGGGTATATATAAGTTTGTCATTCCGTGTGTAATTTCCACAAAAAAATTTTCCGACCCTATAAAGTGTATATATTCTGGATCCTTATAGATAGCGAAGTCGATTAAGCGATGTCCGTCTGTCTGTCTGTCTGTCTGCCTGTCTGTTGTGTGTTATTGCCAAGAGGGCTAACCAATATCTTCTTATATAAATCACTTGTGTAATTGCCAAGAGGGCTAACCTATATCTTCTTAAATAAAACACTTGTCACGTTTTTTAAGAATTAGGTTTTTCTTTATTACAACCTCACGTGTCGAGATCAAGGTTAAGAAGAAGGAAATGTAAAATGACATTTATTTATAATTACATATTTATAATGACATTATCTAAATAAATTGCTACTAGATGTCGCGAGGGTGTTTTATTTACAATAGGTGTTTTCGTATATTTTGCATCTTACACTACATCCCCCTTTTTTAGATCAATATTTTAAATATTAATTAATATTACAATAATTCAGTAATTCAATTTACATTACATTAGTAGAAGATTTTATATTAATTTGTTATTATTAATTCATATATTTTTTACATAATAATTTCATTTAAATGATATAGTATAATACATATATACAACTTTTACAAATATGTATTTATTATTTGCGTACAACTATTATTCAAGTACATAATCATTCACCCATGCGGGCGTTTTTCGTTGCCTAGCTGGGCGTGTTGAAGAACTAATTTCTTCATTTTCCACAGAAGATAAATCTTCTGTGTGGGTTTGTAAATCCTTTGGATTATTATTATTCTCAATTATAAAATTTTCATCTGGGTTATATAATTCTTCTGAACCATAAAAATTGTTAGTACCTGATACAGGAATAAGGTGAATTCTGTTTCGTCTATAGTTCATTCTATCTGCCTGAATCAAATACGATCTTGGTTCATCCAATTTTCGCAAAATTTTTCCGTATTTTCGCAAATCAATTATCCATACTCTATCCCCTGTTTTTAGTTCCGAAAGATCTTTAGTACCATGTCTTTTATTATAATTCTCAATTTGTTTTTTCTTAATTAGTAGTTCCTTTTCCGTTGCCTTGTTATTATAACCTGTTTCTAATGCACTGGGCAACATCGGAACCAATGATTTGAATTTTCGACCCATCATTAATTCTGCGGGAGAAAATCCGTTTGCTAACGGGGTCGAACGATAGTTGAGTAGACCATCGTATATGTCGTCGCATTTTTTCAACAATTGTTTGCCACTTTAACTGCCGATTCGGCAGCACCATTTGATTGGCTATAATAAGGGCTACTTGTCACATGTTGGAAGTTATAATCATGTGCAAACTGTTTAAATTTTGATTGGAACTGAGGGCCGTTGTCACTTCTACATACAGTACAAATTCCAAACCGTGAAAAATATATTTTCACATTTTCAATTATGTCTTCCTCGGACATAGAGGTTAAAGGAAAAAATTCAAAATAACGAGAGTAATAATCTGTTATTATAAGGTACCATTTATTCCACTTAAATAAATCCAAACCTATTTTTTCCATTGGTCGAGTTGGTAGGGTCTCAGATTTGAATGTTTCCCTTGTGTTAATTCGTTCCTCTATACATTTTGGGCAATTCTTTACTAAGTCCTCTAACTGTATGCTAAGACCTAACCACCAAACTGACGTTTGTGCCAATCTACGACATTTCGTAATACCCTGATGGCCAACATGTATATAATTAAGAACTTCCTTTTGCAAATCTGGGGGGATTATTATTCGAGATTCTTTCAACAACAAATTTTCCGAAAATGAGATATCATACCGGTGTTGATAGTATGGTATCATAAAATCTGGTAATTTATCTTGAGATGGCCAACCGTCTACTGAATATTGGCGCAATAGTTGACATACTTTATCGCTTGTCTGAGCTATGATAATCTTTGCTAAATAATTATCTCTAACTGGAAAGTTTTTAACAATAAAATGAACAAAAGCCTCAGTCTCCATTTCTAGCTCTTGGGGTTCATTATTTTTACGAGGTATTGGACTCCGCGATAGAGCATCTGCTATTTTGAGGTCCTTTCCTGGTATATATATTACCGAGTAGTCATATCGCATGAGGCGCATTCTAAATTGCTGAAGTCTAGGGGTCAAAGTGTCTAAATTTTTAGATTGTAAAATTTGAACCAACGGCTTATGATCCGTTTCAAATACTACATGAATCCCCGTTATATACTCTGCTAGTTTCTCCGCAGCCCACGTTATACCTAGTGCCTCCCGCTCAATCTGAGCGTAGTGTTTCTCTGTTTCCGTCATGGTCCTGGATATATAAGATACTACTTGTCTATTTCCCTGATTGTCTATTTGAAACAGACATGCACCAATACCATAGTACGATGCGTCAGAGCTAATGATTATTCTTTTTGAGGGGTCATAGAAGGCTAAAATTGGTGCTTTTGTTAAACTGTTCTTAATTTCTGTGAAAGCTTTCTCTTGAAATTCGTCCCATACAAAATCAGTTTTACCCGTTAATACATTTATAGGTTCCAATATTTGTGAGCGATTAGCAACAAACTTTGCAACAAAATTAACCATACCTAGAAACCTTTGAACTTCCGTCTTATTTTCAGGTCTGGGATAATTAACTATAGCCTGTATACGTTCTGGATCAACCGAAATACCCTCTGCCGAGAGGACGTAACCTAAATAAGTAACACGTTTCACACCAAAACATGACTTTTCCCTATTTATGGTTATTCCTTCCCTGCTCAGACGTTCCAAGACTTTCTCTAGTGCGTTGTCATGTTCTTCGCGATTTCTACCAAAAATCAATATGTCGTCGACGTGCGAAATACAGTTTTCTATTCCATCTAGAACCTTATTAAATTTTGAAACAAAATATTCAGGCGCACACGAAATTCCAAAAGGCAGCCTTTTGAAAATAAAACGTCCAAACGGACATATAAAACAAGTTAGCAATTGACTTTCAGGTGTTAATTTTATCTGATAAAATCCCTTATTAGCATCAATTTTCGAAAATATTTTTGCTTCCCTAATTTCCGCTAAGGAAAGTTCAATTCTTGGCATTGGAAAATATGGTCTAATAACTGCTTTATTTAACTGAGTGTAATCTACGCACAGTCTTATTTCATTATTGGGTTTTGGAACAACTACAATGGGACTGACCCAATCAGTTGCGTCATCCATGCGCTCAATTATGTCCAGGTTCAATAATCTATCTATTTCGGTTTTCAGTTTAGGAAGTAAAGGGATTGGTACTCTTCTTGGTGTACTTTGCACAAAGGGAATCGCATTATCCTTTAATTTAATGCTAATCTCTCCCTTAAACTCTCCTATTTCCCGAAGTAGTCCGGGGAATCTTGAAACTATATCAGAAGATTTATCCCTATCCTCTGAAACATAAAAATTATCTAATACAGGGGGCTGAATAATTCCTAAATTGACTATTGCCTTTCGCCCCAATATGGAAGTACCTAATCCACTAACTATGTAAATATCATCAAAAAATTTCCTATCTTTGTAAATCAGGGTCATTTTAGAAACATCTACAACCTTTAAAGAGTTGCCATCGGGTCCTTTTAAATTCGTAGTGGTCTGAAATATATTTAAGTTATGATTTTCCGGAACTAAATTTTCAGGGATGCAAATACAATCTGCCCCCGTATCTATAAGAAAATTAAATTTATTTTGTAACTCAAATACGAAACACTGTATGAACCATGATTCTACACCTGATTTTTCAATATTTCCAACGAACAGTTTACTAATTGATCCAATCATGTACTCAGAATGTTCATGGTTTCCAGAAGAATTATTTTCTGATTCATTAATTTCAATAATATTTACTTTTCTATTTCCATCGGATTTAAACTTGTTCTCATTTTTCTTTTTACAAACATTTGCAAAATGCCCACGTAGACCACAATTTTTACAATTTTTATTTTTTGCGGGACAATTATTTCTATTATGGGATTTATATCCACAATAACTACACATATTATTATGACTTGAATTATAGTTACCACTGATGTTTGATTTTTGATACATTGGAGTTCGCTGTTGACCACCATAATTTCGTTGTTTAGCTTCTTTTTGAACGTTGAAAACTTGTTTATCGTCTGTAATAATTTTAGTTTGTTTTATCTGGATCTCTGCTTGTCGTGCCGTATCCATTGCAATTTTTAGGGATAAGTCAGACTTCATTTGCATTTGTTCACTGACTTTAGTGTTCAGCATGCCGACCACAATTCGATCGCGGATTAAATCATCTTTAAGGTTTCCATAATCGCAGTTCTCCGCCAAAGAATGCAGGTCAATTATGAAACTGTCAATCGATTCTCCTTGCTTTTGAGCACGTGAGTTGAACTTGAATCGTTCGAAGATAACATTTTTCTTTGGGTTGAAATAGTTGTCAAACAGATTTAAGGTACTTTCCAGAGTTGTTGGCGAATTACCAAATTGTAGTAAAACTTCTTCACTTTTGTCACCCATTATGTAGAACAGCAAATCAATTTGTTCCTGTGGATTCTTTGTAGATTGTCCGGAAACATTCATGTACCGCTCAAATCTTTTACGCCACTTAGTCCAACTTTCTGGTTGTAAAAAATTAAAAGGCTCAGGAGGAGCGACATTTGCGACAAAAATGTTTTCCTTTTTGTCTTCTGTAGGGGCCATAATTTTAGTATAAAGTCGGTTTTACCGCTGCCACCATGTGTTATTGCCAAGAGGGCTAACAATATCTTCTTATATAAATCACTTGTGTAATTGCCAAGAGGGCTAACCTATATCTTCTTAAATAAAACACTTGTCACGTTTCTTAAGAATTAGGTTTTTCTTTATTACAACCTCACGTGTCGAGATCAAGGTTAAGAAGAAGGAAATGTAAAATGACATTTATTTATAATTACATATTTATAATGACATTATCTAAATAAATTGCTACTAGATGTCGCGAGGGTGTTTTATTTACAATAGGTGTTTTCGTATATTTTGCATCTTACACTACATGTTGAAATCAGTTTTTTGAAGTCCCCAGATATTCTCGGGATCCAAACCTTCAATAATTCTGTCAGAAGTGCTTTCGAGAAGTTTGCTATTTAAAATCAGCAAAATCGGTTTAGGTCAACCAGAGTTATGAACCAATATGTGAGACCACCTCTATAAAAATTTGATATTTTTCGTCCATTTTATTGCAATATTTTGAAATATATTGGAGATAATACTATGAAATTTTGTATACGTTGTTTGTATGACAAAAGAAGAAAGTGTGCGGAAAATAGTAAGAATCGGTCCATGATTTCTCATAGCCCCCATACAAATATATATATTCCCGAAATATGGCTTAATGATAAATAAATGCCTATAAAATAGGGATATCAAGACAAAATTCAGCTAAAATAAGTTTTACACAAACAGAAATCGCAAAACGAAATTTTTTTTTAGTTCGGTCCATGTTTGACCATAGACCCCATATAAAGTCCACTTCCAAAATTCATTTAAATACGTATAAAACAGATATGAATAATGCTAAACGGCTAAAATTTGACATAAAGACTCTTTATAGACAAATAAATTGTTGTACTAAATTTTATGGTGGTCGGCCCAAAATTGGTCATAGCCCCCATACAAAAATCTTCCCGAAATATTGCTCAATTATACATAAATGCCTATAAAATTGGAATATCACGACAAAATTCAGCAAAAATAAGTTTTATGCAAAAAGAAATCGCAAAACGAAATTTTTTTTAGTTCGGTCCATGTTTGACCATATACCCCATATAAAGTCCACTTCCAAAATTCATTTAAATACGTATAAAACAGATATAAATAATGTTAAACGGCTAAATTTTGACATAAATACTCTTTATAGGCAAATAAATTGTTGTACTAAATTTTATGGTAGTCGGCCCAGAACTGGTCATAGCTCCCATACAAGGACCACATCTGAAAAAGACATTTTTCCCTATATATATTGTATAAATATCGGTACCGACTCAAAACTTTGCACAGATCATTTTAATATATACAAAAATCATCCCACAAAATTTTGTGAATTTCGGTCTATTTTTAACCGTATGCCCCATATAAAGCCCTCTTCCGAAAATCACTTTAATACTCATAAATCGCTTATAAATAAGGGCACCAATCCAAAATTTTACACGGATCATTTACATACGTGCCTAAATCTAACTGCTGGATTTTGAGAATATCGGTCCATATTTGACTATATCCCCCACATAAGGCCCACCCTCGAAATCCACTTTAATACTAATATATATCTTAAATATAGCGTTATTATGTTGAAATTCTACGTGAAATGTCCTCATATGCATGAAAATAACTGTTCCAAAGTTTAAGAAGATCGGCCCATAATTTGTCATACCTGCCATATAGAACAATTTCCAAAAAACAAATAAATTCGGGTCAAAAAATATTCTTTTCGGATTTAACCCATATTCGGTACATATTTTATAATCATGATATATATCGTTGGAAAGGTATTTTTAATACCTTTTATTTAATGTATTACAAATTATCAGACACCCAGTAGTTCCCGAGATATAGGCCTATATATTTGCAACTTTAAGGGCCCGCCCCCTCGAAAATAGGCGTGACCGCCAACAAATTTTTTTTTTGCTGGTATCTCCTCTAAAAGCCCTATTTGATTTTGTTTTTTTTTTTTTTTTTTAAGCAAAATCACTAAAACCGAATTGTACCCCTTTTTTTATACTCTGTTTGTTAAGTTACACTCAAGATTATTATGAACATCAGACAGACTCTGCAAATTATGGTAAGAATTGGTAATTAAATCAATTAAAAATGGTGAAAATTAGACAAAATTTCAAAATATTTAACATAAATTATGTTGGTCGTAAAATTGTCTTTCAAACAATATATCAAATACTAATAAAATTTGCACTAAGACTGAATAGAAAACACAGAATTAGGATATTCTAGTCTAGTGTAGTTTCTGTATTTCTTATTACGCTTAGGTGAAGGGTATTTAAGATTCGGCACAGCCGAATATAGCACTCTTACTTGTTTATACTCTGTTTGTTAAATTACACTGAAGATTATTATGAACATCAGACAGACTCTGAAAGTTATGGTAAGAATTGGTAATTAAATCAATTAAAAATGGTAAAAATTAGATAACATTTCAAAATATTTAACATAAATTATGTTGATCGTAAAATTGTGTTTCAAACAATATATCAAATACTAATAAAATTTGCACTAACACTGAATAGAAAACACAGAATTAGGATATTCTAGTCTAGTGTAGTTTCTGTATTTCTTATTACGCTTAGGTGAAGGGTATTTAAGATTCGGCACAGCCGAATATAGAACTCTGACTTGTTCATACTCTGTTTGTTAAATTACACTGAAGATTATTATGAACATCAGACAGACTCTGTAAATTATGGTAAGAATTGGTAATTGAATCAATTAAAAATTGTAAAAATTAGACAACATTTGAAAATATTTTGCATAAATTATGTTGGTCGTAAAATTGTCTTTCAAACAATATATCAAATACTAATAAAATTTGCACTAAGACTGCATAGAAAACACAGAATTAGGATATTCTAGTCTAGTGTAGTTTCTGTATTTCTTATTACGCTTAGGTGAAGGGTATTTAAGATTCGGCACAGCCGAATATAGCACTCTTACTTGTTTATACTCTGTTTGTTAAATTACACTGAAGATTATTATGAACATCAGACAGACTCTGTAAATTATGGTAAGAATTGGTAATTAAATCAATTAAAATGGTAAAAATTAGACAACATTTAAAAATATTTAACATAAATTATGTTGGTCGTAAAATTGTCTTGCAAACAATATATCAAATACTAATGAAATTTGCACTAAGACTGAATAGAAAACACAGAATTAGGATATATATATTATACCTATAACCAGTGTAGTTTTTGCATTTTTTATTACGTTTAGGTGGAGGGTATTTAAGATTCGGCACAGCCGAATATAGCACTCTTACTTGTTTTTTTATTCTGTTTGTTTATTAAATACAACTGTCAAATCGAATCAAGTTTATTAGTCATGTACACAGCATTATTTATAAACATGATTCAGAAGGCGAAGCAGGTGATTCAAGTCGTCGTGGAAACATAGTATAATACTATTTTCCACGGTACATGCTTCGCTCTCTATTCATGCTTCACACCCCAATCATGTGCGAAACAACTTGCTTCACAATACAAAATTTTGAGAGCGAATCAAGTAGATTCATATTGTATCTACTTGCGAAGCACGAAAAATTGCACTCTTCTCTAATTTTTATCGCAAGTTTATCTGCACTAGCTGTAAAAATTTAATATTATTGTAAACAAAGCAAATTATTTTCTTGTTGCTGGAAGTAAAGAAAGTAAATACGTACAAATGTATGTTTTTTTTTCAAATAAGCTAACTAATTTACTCACTTTTTTTTGTCCATTAAAAAAATTATTTTCCACAAATTGTAAATTCTGTTTTTTTTTTTATTCTGTTTGTTTATTAAAAACAACTGTCAAATCGAATAAAGTTTATTAATCATGTAAACAGCATGATTCATAAACATGATTCAAAAGGCGAAGCAGGTGATTCAAGTCGTCGTGGAAACATAGTATAACATTGTATTTTAATAGGAAAATGTGAAAAGGGAACAAATTTAATGTGGAATTCTTATTCACGATAGGGGTGTATAAATCAGAATTAACTAAATCGTAAAACACGATAGTTTAACACATATGAAATACTTAATATAAATTCCGTTTCTCAATGTGCAACCATTTGTCTTTTAAACAATCGCCTGTGTTCTACATATATTCCACTACAAAATGAAAGTGAAAAACTTTTTAATTTCACATTTACAAAATCACTGTGTTCTTAAAAAGTAATGAAACTTTATTTTCATGACGATTTCATTTTTATTTTGTTTCAAATAACTATTTAAAGAAATATGAGAAAAAACAAAAATTGTCATGCTAAAGTGAATGGTTAACATTATAATTACAATTAGTGACACAAATTATCAATGTATCTGACTACCCGATATTATCAAAATACTCACACAATGTTTATATATGTCTTTAACATTGCTTTTTTCAATGTACAAAATATGAAAAATACTTTCGGGCTATTATATTTGCTAAGAAGTTTTCAAATTAAGTGGGAATACATACAAAAAGTGTTGAAGAATAATTTTTGTAAACCTAATACTCGATGCTACAACTACTCATTGTCGATAAAGACAACTTTCTATGTCACTAAAAAATTAAACAAACAAAATAAAACAAACTAAATAAAAAATAAATTTTATATTAAAAAATTAAAATGAGTGGTGTGTTTTTAATTTCCGTCTTTATTGAAAAGGAAAAAATTAAAGCGGAAAGAATATGTAGGGACTGTTCAAATCCATTGGAATTGCCGGAACAATCGTAAGTAAATACATATTTTTCCAGAAACGTTTTTAACCAATCTGTGATCTATCTAAAATTGATTAATATATATTTTAGATTTATAGCGTATTACAGACTTAATAAAGATGCATTTAAAATGGTTTTAGAAGAAATATCCCACATCGCCAACGAGACCAGCATTCCAACAATTTTGAAGTTGGCCACTGCACTTCGTTACTTCGGCCAAGGTAGTGCCCAACAAATGATTGGGAAGGACTCGAATTTGGCTTTAGGACGAAGTACAGTTTCCAAAGTCATAACATGTATGTGTAACGTTTTGGAATCCACACTATGCCCAAAATGGATTAAATTTGAAAGGAGCAATGAAGACATTTTAAAATCAAAAAGGCACTTTTATCATTGGTTGTGTAGATGGCACTCATGTCAAAATTAAAGCACCAGCCAAGGATAGCCATCTATTTTACAATAGAAAGGGATATTTTAGTTTAAACGTAATGACTGTAAGTAGAAAAAAAACAATTTATATAACACTGAGAAATTTAATTTTTAGATATGTGATCATTAAATGAACATCATTGCAGTAAACGCATGTCATCCTGGAGCTTGTCATGACGCATTCATTTAGAAACTCAGTGATGAAAGACAGCATCTGATGGCAAATTACAACAGTGGCGCTGGGTCATGGCTTTTGGGTGATTCATTGGAACCATTTTTACTCACACCTTATAGATGTCCAGAAATAAATACACCAGAGCATAAGTTCAACAAAAAACATGCATCAGCAGAAACATTGTGGAGCGCGTAATTGGAGTTTTAAAAAGCCGATTCAGATCTCTGCTTGATACGATGTCGTATGAGCCACGAAAAGTAGTACAAATTGTTAATATTTGCTGCGCACTTCACAATATTTGTAATTCCTACAATTTCAATAATGGAGAATGCAGTGATTTTGTTGTGGAAAATATATTCGAAGAAACTGCACCGGAGGACAGCGAAGTCAATGATGTAAGACTACTAAATGAAGCTCTTAGAATTTGAAAAAACATGTTTTTTTTATTAAACAAAATTCATTTCATGAAAGGAATAAAGAGTTATTTAAAATAAAAATATCACAATTCGTTATTTTATAAGGCATTAATACATATGTATGTATAAGGTACATACTTCAATTCACTAAATATACATATGTATGTACATATTTATATAAAAAAAAATAAAAATATCGCAGTTTATAAAAAAGTTCAGTTAAAGTAAAATGCATAAATTGTAGTAGTAATTTAAAAAAATTACTTTTTCAGAAAACTGTTTCTTTCTAATTCAAGTTCCAACTCTTGAATTTTAATTTCATTCTTTTTTTTCAAGCATTTTTCAACTTCATAATGATTGCGTTTTATCTCCATCATTTTTTCATTATGGTAAAGATGTTCTTCCTCTTTTTTTTCTTTTATAACCTCTGTAAAAGTTTCCAAAGCTTTTCTCATTTTGTAAATATTTTTAGATATTTCTTTCTGCTCTTTTAACATATTTTTGGAGGTGTTACTGATGTCTTTTAAAATTGTACAAATATTTTCGTTTGTAGTAATTTGATTTTGAATAAAATCATGTTTTGTTGGTTCAACTCTTCTCATTTTTCGCTTTGGTTCTATAGCTTCATCTGAAAGTTCATCTGGCAATTCATTTAAGAATGTATCTTCGAAACTATTTACATTTAAGTTTTCCAGTTCAATGGATTCATTTGTCTCTTTTCTAGATATACCGAATGATTTTGCACCTTTTATACCTTCGACAGCTGTGTAGAGACCGCAAAGCTTAGCAATTACATCTTCTTTGGAGGATATGTGCTGCATATTGTTAGGACCTCCACCAGTTGCAGTTGTTTCCGCTCTGTTCTCGGACAATTTTTTGCGAATCCAGGCTTTCCAATCAGCCCAAGCCTTTTTCCAACCTGATGCATCTTTTTCTGGAAGACCTATGGAGTTAAGTTCTCTTGCTAGGTCCTTCCAGAGTTGATCACTCACCGTTCTATCACCTTTATAAAATCCCTTAGCTAATCCGGGGTGTTTTTCCATGAATTTTAGCATTGACTGCTCTTGTTCCGCATTTTTGTGCTTACCCCTTTAAAACAGAAGTAAACTTACAATAAAGAAAATTATGTATAAATTTTAAGTTATTTACTTACATTTTGCTATTTTCGCAACAAATATTCCAAAACTTATATTAAAAATTATTTTTTTTACCAAAAAGTTTTGTTTCATGCGTCTATTTGCTTTCGGTTTCAAATTACTTTTTTTGTGGTGAAAATGATTTGTAGAACACATCAATTCCTCTTGAAACAAACTGGAAATGAAATTTTCATTTTTATTTCACTTTTACGAATTCAAGAACACAAACCGAATGGAATTTTCACTTTCATTTCATTTTACGAATATAGAACACAGGCGTATGTTTATGAATCATGCTGTTTACATGACTAATAAACTTGATTCGCTTTGACAGTTGTTTTTAATAAACAAACAAAATAAAAAAAACAGAATTTAGAATTTGTGGAAAATAATTTTTTTTAATGGACAAAAAATTTGAGTGGAAATTAGTTAGCTTATTTGAAAAAACATACATTCGTACGTATTTACTTTCTTTACTTCCAGTAACAAGAAAATAATTTGCTTTGTTTACAATAATATTAAATTTTTACAGCTACTGCAGATAAACTTGCGATAAAAATTAGAGAAGAGTGCAATTTTTCGTGCTTCGCAAGTAGATTCAATATGAATCTACGTGATTCTCTCTTAAAATTTTGTATGGTGAAGCAAGTTGTTTCGCTCATGATTGGGGTGTGAAGCATGAATAGAGAGCGAAGCATTTACCGTGGAAACATAGTATAAGTGATTTGAAATCATTAGGGTGTTAGATGACCGGTTTTAAATCACGAGATTTCGATAATTTTTGTGCACAGAACACATTTTCAGTAATTTCAAATCACTTTACGGAAAAGTGATTTTCAGAACATGCCTGTATTAAAAAAAAACGTTTCAAATTTTAGTTAATTTGTGTTTAGCTTTCGTTTAATAATTGTATTTTGTCCAAAAGTTTAAATAGTTAATGCCAACTTTTCAATTAAGTTAAGTTTTTTTAAATTTTATTAAATAATCAGGTATGTGATGGAAAACGATAACGATAGCGAGTGAGTTTTAGAAGTTAATTTTTTCGTAATATTTCTGTATTAAAACAGTTTTATCAAAGACTATAAATATATAAAGATGTTGCACTGCCATACATTGTTCTGCCACTGTTAAATTATTGATGGGATTTTGCGAAAATCGCCTTGTGTATGGAGAATGAGAGAATTTTAGACACATTTGTTATGCTCTTTTCAAAACATTCATTCCAAGGCAGCGATGACAACTTAGCCCTTTTCGGGCTAGATTTAGCCCGATTTTAGTCACTCAAAATGCGAAAAAGCCCGAAAAAAAGAAATTTGATGTGGCTTTATATGGATTTTTTTCTATTTAGCCCTTTTTTCAACAATGTTTACGCGTTTTAAGTCTCAAAAGTTGGCATCACTGTTCCAAGGTGTATTTATACTAGGTGACAGCATAGTGCCAGCTGATTATTTTTTGTTCTATTCATGGTGAAATTGAACATGTCAAAAAGTTGTTTACAAATAGCCAAACCTTCTTTCAGCTCAGTATTAGCTTCTACAAAAGTATTCTGACCAACAACACAAAATTCCAGACAGCAATTATCCTCCACTGTCACATTGTCCAACAAAAATGCATTAACAATACGACAATTTTGTCCCAACACAGAACAGGTCAACGTTGAACCGGCGCCGACTACACTATTTTTGGCTTTTGTAGATATTATTTTTGTGAAAGATATATATGTATTTTTAATTTCAGCATGGATACGACTGTCTAAAATTTCCTCATTAATCAAAATGCCCCGAAAAAAATCATAACGAGTTTCGAAATTTTTACAGAAAATAAAATTTTTCTGTTTTTTATCAATGTTTGGGTTTGCTTTCTTTATTTTATGCCAGATGTTTTTGACAGTAACGAAAGTATTTTACACAAACAAAAATGCCTGTTGTTCTTGCCTTGTTGTAATTTTTGTAGCAATGCTGTCACCCAGAGTTGTCAGTTTAGGGGATTTATCCCTAAATTGAGGATTTGTTTTCGTGATTTGGGATAAAAATTTCATCTTGGGGATCCGGGGATTTGTTGGGGATGACAACACAATTTTAAGGGAGTTTTGGGGTTATTTTTTTAAAAATGATGGTAACAAGAATGATTTTGGAGCTAAAAAATGTGCGTCTGGCAAGTCTAAAAATGTGTGTTATTATTTATAGGGTATGGTTTCTAATAAAAAAGAAGTATGTAAATATTTAAAAAAAGTATATTTTTTACCATTTAAAATGGCTGCAAATACTAATTTTATAAACAAAAATCATAATGCTTCTTGGGAACGCGAAGATTGGGCAAAATGTTTGAAATATATCGAGTCATAACCGCCGAAAAAATGTATCCCACAAACTCAAAATTTTACAGGGGAAGGTTTTTTTTAAATAAAATCAGTTTGAATAAAGCCATTATTTTAAAATTTATAATGAAAATATTGTTTTGTGTAATACATTTAATTTTAATAATTCTAAATGATGTTGAACTATCGATTTCGATAAAAAAACAACAATCGATTATGGTGTGGGATACATTATTTTGGCGGTTATGGCTCGATATGTACATATACGAGTATATCGAGCCATAACCGCCGAAAAAATGTATCCCACAAACTCAAAATTTTACAGGAGAAGGTTTTTTTTAAATAAAATCAGTTTGAATAAAGCCATTATTTTAAAATTTATAATGTAAATATTGTTTTGTGTAATACATTTAATTTTAATAATTTTAAATGATGTTGAACTATCGATTTCGATAAAAAAAAACAACAATCGATTATGGTGTGGGATACATTATTTTGGCGGTAATGGCTCGATATTTTTAAAGGCTAACGCTTGCGTTGAACGCGTTTTTTCAATAATGCATACAACCAAAACAAAAATACGTAACAAAATGCAATATGAATTATTGGAAACACATCTCAGAATAAACTTAATAATTTAAAAATAATTAAATTTGTTTTGAGAAATTTAATCCATCTGCTGAAATGCTAAAGCTTTTTAATACAAGCAATATGTACAATAAAATTTCTGAGGCTGATGAATCAGAAGATTTTGATTCTGAAGTTTTTGAAATGCTTAAACTTTGGTAAATAATTTTTTATACTTCTATATATTAAATTATGTGTAATTTTTTCTCTACAAGATTTATAATTAAAAATCTAATTAGTTTGAATACTAATATATGTAACTATCGATAAAAATGATTTTTTATTATTATTTTTATATTATTTTTTAAATAAAATAAAAATTTTGCAAAAAAAAAATATAAATAAAAAAAAATCAGTTTGGGGATTTTTGGGGATGACAAATCAAAAATTGGGGATAAGCTCTAAAAAAATACTGGCAGCACTGCATAGCAAACACACGCGATTCAATTACAATTGAACACAAAAAATAAAAAACTGTTTCAGAATCTAAGACTTAAACTTAACAGTACTTACATAAAAGAGCTTAAATCTATGTATGTATGTGAATATGTAAAAATATAAGAACATGAATAGCTAAATTACAGTGAAGGGCAACAGTTTAGAATAAGTATTTATATTAATTACATACTACTTACAGCACATTATACCTTAATAATACTACTGCTAGTCATGCTACACAAAACTTATACTACAGCTCGGCCGTCCTGATATTAAGGATCCCCTAATACTTAGCTGCCCTGCTTTTTGTTATCCTAATAGTAAGTGATGTCATTTCATCTCTTTGAATTTCATTTGTCACTTTTTTTCTTTTGTAACTGCTAACCATGGTTTCATATTATGTGCTGCCCATATTCCTTCCTAAGGTCTTTATGTTCTCTGAAACCCTTCTATATCTTTTATACAGTATCTGTCATTTTCTAATACTTTCACGACTCTATAAGGACCCTTAAATCTCGGAATCAATTTACTTGATACTCCCGTAATTTGATCAAAATTTTTTATCGCGCTTTTTCTTTTTCCGTCTACGTATAATTTATTACATTGTTGAACTTGTTTCTGTACATCTTCTGCTTTACTTCGTATTTCCTCAACGTTTCTAACTTTACATAGAATATCTTTTTCTATTACATTTTCTTTTAAATAATCTATCATTTTACCCCGTTGTTCTATCCCGAACAACATTTTACTTGGATACTGCCCTATACTTCTATGTATTGTATTGTTCATTGCATGCTCAACGTCTGTCAAAACCTTGTGCCAAGGAACGTTTTTCTCCGCGTTTGTTATTTTACTTATCATTGGTCCCAAATCTCTATTTATTCTCTCTACTTGGCCGTTTGCTTATGGAGAACCGGTTGCTACTTTTATATATGTGACATTGTTTTCACGTAAGAATTCTTCAAATTCTTCGGAGGTGAAGCATGTACCTCTATCCGATCATATATAAGCTGGTCTACTTTATGCTCTAAAATAATCTCTGAGCGCATCTACAGCCTCTTTCGATTTAGTTATTTTTGTCGGATATAATCTTAGGAACTTTGTAAATGCGTCAACTATTACTAGGATGTGTTCTTTCGTTGAGTTTTTGCTGTTAATAGGTCCATAGTGGTCAATGTGGATTACTTGAAATGGAATATTTCCTTTTGGAATATTGTGTACAAAACCTTCGATTTTACCATTTTTGCTAGAGAATGCTATACATTTTAAACAATTTGTTATCTGATCCTTGACCTTGTTTCTTATTTTAGGAAACCAATAAGTCTTACTTATAATGTCCGTTACCTTATCTGTGACCCATTTCGTTGTGATATTTTAAAAGTACATGATCTTCCATTGCCTCCGGCACGTAAAATACTAAATTACCCTTTATTTTCCTATAAATTAAATCATTTCTCATTTCATACATTGAGTGTTCCTTTTTACTTAATATTTCCTTTATCTCTCTTATATTCTCATCTTTGTTCTGACATATTATTAAATTATCTTCAAATGTATTAGCAGTCAATATTGTGTTACACCTGCTTAATGCATCAATATGTTTCATTCTTGATCCTGACCTGTGCTCTAGCTTGAATTCATAGTTTTAAAGTTCTAGAGCCCATCTAGCAATTCTAGGATTTAACTCCTTTTTGCTAAGCGTAAGAAAATTACAGTCTGTAACAATTTTCAATCGAATGCCCTAAATATATTCTAAATCTCTGTAATGCATATATGATCGCCAACGTTTTTAATTCGAAACTATGATATCTAGATTCTGTTTCCGTTGTCCTTTTCGAAAAATAATATATTGGATGCATCTTTTTGTAATTTTTTCTTTGCAATAATATAGCACCGAATCCTATGGAGCTTGCATCGCAATGTAATTCCGTATTATCTTTTGGGTCATATATTGCCAAAACTGGCGCACCTACCAATTTTTCATTTAACATATTAAAGACTTCTAACTCATTTTCACCAAATTAAAATTTTCTATCCTTCTTTGTGATATCATAAAGTGGTTTAGCTATGATCGAAAAATCTTTTATAAATCTTCTAAAATAGGAGCACATTCCAAGAAAACTTTGAACATCTTGTAATTTACCCGGAACTGGAAAATTTTGAATTGCTGTCAACCCATTCTTATTGGCCTTTATTATTATTTTTTTTATTATTTATTAATAGATATGATACAAATTCTTATACATATTCAATTAAATTATAAATACAAATATCTATATATGGCATAATTATGTTTGGTGCCAGATTGGCATTTTAATATAATTTTTAGTTTAAAAATTATTGATTTATTTTTTAATTCAGTTCAGTTTTGTTATATATCAAATTCATTTAAAAGCAATTTTCTATATTTTAAGCTAATTTCAATATATTTACATAGGTTGCTAAAATTTGAGCCATTTAGTATACATATAACTTCGTTTTTTTCAAGTCGATTTTTTCGAAAATATTTAAGTCTATATGGGTTATACATAGGACATTCGCCAATGAAATGAACAGTGTTTTCTGATTTGTCTAAATTACATAACGTACATATACCAATAGTATTATTTCGAAAAGCTCTAGCGTTAATATCCAGCAATCCCCCTCTGACTTTTATTATCAAACCAGTGTCCCTTGACGAGAGATTATTTGTCAGAATGGGTGTGATATTAAAATCAAGTTGAGAATAAAGATCATGGAACTGAGAACAAGAAGCAGCGGATAAATATTCATCCTTTTCCTTCATTCTCAAATGATTCAATATCATTTCCCAATTATGACTTACCGGAATGTTTGTTCTGTCAGTTGAGATTTGCCGCCTTTGTAATAAATTATCCCATTCTTTTGCCCAATAAAGCTTATTGGAGATAATGTGACTGGCTAGAATACGTGGTAGTCTATTTGGGGACATACTCAAGACTTTGTTTATATAAGAAAAATGTAATTTTAGAGTGCTGAGATATAAGGAATCAAAACCAGTCTCCAGATAGATCATATAGTTGGGTGTTGTAGAAGGCAAATAAAGCATTTTTTTAATAAAGAATCTGAATAATTTTTCTACATCATCATACTTTTGAAATCCCCAAACTTGAGCAGCGTAAAATATAATTGATCTCGATGCCGCAAAAAATATTCTGAGTTATTCGATATACGTGAATTATTTATATATTTAGACCACGTCGAATTGATAGCCAATTTTGCAGTTGATAATTTATTATTCAAGTGTTTTTTGAAGGATAGATTATATGTGATTTCTACTCCAAGATATTTGTAACTGTTGACCACCTCTATGTTGTTCTGACCAAACTTCCAGTTCCAGATCGAAGAAAGCCTAGTGCCGGTTCGAAAAACAATTATTTTTGAGTTTTCAAGATTAACTTTAAGACTCCACATAGAGCAGTAGTTAAAAAGCTTGTCGATCATACGCTGTAATACTGTTGCTGTATCAGCTAAAATGACAATATCATCCGCATAAAGTAGAATCTTAACATTAATGCCACAAATGTTAACACCGTATGGCAATTCGTCGGCTAAATCATTTGTGTATAATGAAAATAAAATTGGACTGAGAATACAGCCATGTTTTACACCTACATCAACTCCAAAGGTATCTGAAAATGATTGACCGTCCCAAATTCTACTTTCTGTTTTCTCATACAAACCCTGCAGTATTCTCACCATTTTCGAAGAAAGTCCCATGTTTGATAGTTAAGAAAAATCAACAAAAAATGCAAAAGTATTTTTACCAGCTGCCTTGTTAATGTTGACAATGTTTGTTAGATTGAAAATATTATCTACAGTGGAATAGTTTTTTCTAAAACCTGCTTGGTATTCGTTCAGAATATTATTGCTTTTTACCCAGAATGTTAGTCTGTTTAGAAGAATAGAGGTAAAAATCTTACAATTTGTATCGATGAGCGACAGCCCACGGTAGTTCTCCGGAAGCTTTGGATCACCCTTTTTGAAGAGTGGAATCAAGATGGAATTACGGAAACTTGTTGGGATTTGTTCATGTAAAAGTATTTTGTTGAATATATTCAATATTACGATTAGAAAGCATTCCGGGGCATGTTTGTAGAACTCATAACTTATACCATCTTGACCTGGGGCTTTATTATGTTTTAGAGTTTTCACCACTGATAAAAGTTCGCAATATTCTATGGGGGAATCTAACATAGGATCAACAGTGTATGGTATAGCCCAACTTATACTATTAGACACGTCTTTATATTGGAGAATTTTACTGAAATGCGGAAGAAACTCTTCTGCATTTAACACGTTTTTAGTTTTAGTATTTCGGGGTTTTAAAGAGTTTGATAATTTCCACCAGTCACTGCTATTTCTAACTATTTCTAATATAAATTTCTATCGAACAGCTCGAGTTTTTTGGTTTGACAAATCTTTATATATTTTGATTTTGAATATAAATATCGGGATTTACTTTGAACTGTGCAATTCTTTCTGAATGACTTAAGATTTCTCAATCAAACCACTTTTGTTTAGGTATGAAAAAAGATTTTTTAACGTTCGAACCATATGCTTTTTTAATTTTGCTCGTTACTGTTGAGATTAAATCATCAATCGATATATTAGATGGAAGGTCAACGGTACATGAGAGGCGACTTAAAACTTCAGTATATTTTACTGCATAATTTGGATTCCAACGTAACCTTTGCCAGGAATTTTTGTTTTTAAAAATATCATCATTATCAGATTTTATGTTCACACACAGTGGCATATGATCAGAGTATGGTTTTGTGGATATGTAAAAATCATCAACGAGTTGTAAGAAACTATATGAACATATGCAATAATCAATGAAAGTGTCTCCCCTCGCTCCGTGAAAGGTAAAATCACCTTGAGCATCTCTTACAGTCCGTCCATTTAAAACAATACCACCTGCATTTTCTATAAAATTTATTAACCTTCTTCCTTCCCTGTTCAATGTTTTGTCCTTTGATATTCGAACTTTCTGAATATTTGGTAAATCTTTTACAAACGCAACATCTAGAATTTGTTCTACACCAGTTCTGGCGTTCAGATCACCAATTATACAGAAGTTCGAAGGGCTAAGATCCTGCATAAAATTTTCAAATTTCTTAAAATCATCATCCCAGTTTGTACAATTTAAATATCTTGGTATAAAGTAACATAGACTACCATGTATTTTAACAGTTAATACTAAATTATTATTAATATTTACGAAATTGAATGCAAATGTTTTTTTCAGTTCTGTTCTGTATCCATACAAACATCCACCACTTGCCCGACCAGCATTACAAGTTTTTACAGCTGGAACCCATGCTGTGAAATAATTTCTAAAATACACTTCAAAAATATTTTGTTTTTCTTTAGTGACATGTGTTTCAAAACGAAAAAATATGTCAAATTTGTTTAAGTAAGCTAAAAAATTAGGAAAATTAAGAGATTTTGCTAGATTTGCAACATTATATGAAACTAAATGGCACAATTTACATCGCTATTGATTTTGATTTTGAGTTACATTAATAGATGTTTCCTTAACACATATATCCGGAGTACAGCCACATTCTGTTAGAAGATTTTTCAGGTAAATAGCGTCATCATCAGTGTAGGCAATAATTTTATCTTTGGACCAAGTATATTTCTTGTTTTCTACAAAAATCCAGTATTCACCAAGGCGAACCTTAACATCTTTCTTCTTTTTGTTTATAGTTTTACTAATCTGACGGAGATTGTATCTAACATGTTGTTCCTCCTCCGTGTAATCTTTTTGTATATAAACTTGAAGACCTTTCAACTTCCCTCTGGCAGTGAGGACTTTTTA
Source organism: Bellardia pandia (assembly GCA_916048285.2). NCBI lineage: Eukaryota > Metazoa > Arthropoda > Insecta > Diptera > Calliphoridae > Bellardia > Bellardia pandia. Next base: position 15,983,694 of record OU696534.1, on the reverse strand, counting down.
AACCTCCAAATTCGATTCCAGGTTAAATAGAAATGCTTTGTCCTTTGCAATCATCTTGGTCGATACTACGTTTACATTTATATTCATTATATTTGAGCAGACCTTCAAGAATTCAGCTTTGGCAGTTTGTATATTAGTGCAGTTTACGCCGCTAGCAACGAGATTTGTTGAGCGTGTTTTACGATCTATAGACTCAATACGTGAATTAAGCTTTTTTATTTCATTTTTTAGTTGCATATTTTCTTTTTTTAGTTCTTCCATATCAGACTGAATTGTTTGCAGATCTTCTTTTCTAGCTACATCATGAAGCATTTCATTTAGCATACCTCTCATTTTTTCCCATGAAAATAGATCACCAGTAGTATTTTGGCTTGCCATGTTTTGGTATATAAACTTTTTATTATTTTTTACAGTGTAGTCGGGTGAGGTATGTTTAAGTGTGCGTTTTTTCATTTATTTTGTAAAGTTTACTTTTGGACTTAAGAAAAAATTATAAATACTTTCGTTATTGGCAATACTTTTAATTATTTATTTTCTTTGCCACGTTTACTTGTTTATTTTGTAAAGCATAGTTTAGGGCTTAAGAAAATTGGAAGTTCATTTGCAACTGACAACACTTTTTGTTGTGCAATTTATTATTGTCAGTGCTTTTCGTATACAATAGTTGTTGCTTTTAGAGGAGCACCGAAAAGCAAAACAGAAAGAGCAACAATGCAATTTATATAGAATAGATAATTTTAGGGCTTCTTTCGACAAACCACCAGATGTATTTATCCACAAGAGAAGGAAAAGTTGTTCACAAATTATTACAAACCTGATGAATGCCCTCTCCAGACAGCAAAACGTAGAGCAGTCAAGCGCCAACAACGATAGCCACCACAAACTCCGCCAAACCACCAGATGTATTTATCCACAAGAAAAGGCAAAGGTATTAACAAAATAATAAAAAACCTGATGAATGCTTTCTCCAGACAGCAAAAAACAGCAAAATATAGATCAGTCAAGCGCCAACAGCTCCAGCCACCATAATCACAAAACTCCGCCAAAGAAGTAAATATGGAAATAAGAAAAGTGGACACTTCTCACTGTGGTATTCCAATGTCTACACGCTCTGTATCATATAAAAACACTTTCAACAGTGGTTATATTTATATTCGAAGAGAGTTTATAGACTTTTATTAAAAAATAAGTCCTCGTGCAAATAAACATGGTAGTATCCATTGGAGAAAAAACATTTATTTACTAATCTATCCAACAGGTCGTCTATCAACGGCATAGGGTACTTATACTTAGCAGTGATTTTATTAAGCCTTCGATAGTCAACGCACATTCTTATTCCTCCCGCTTTTTTTCCTACCAATACGATTGGCGAAGCATATTCGGACTCACTTGGACGTATAATTCCGTTTTCTAAAAATTCGTCTAAAATTTGCTGTACTTTCTGTTTCTCTGCGTATGGTAGTCTTCTAGGTGCATAGTTAAATGGTTTTTGGTCTTCTATTGTCAGGCGCATTTCACATTTTATTAAAGGTTCGGTTGGGCTCACATTCCTAATATAATTTTCCTCAAATAGTTTTTTAAACTTTGCTTTTCGTTCAACACTTAAATCATTGCTAATCTCAAAATCTGAATCCCCTACATCAAAATCAATTAATAACATTTGCTTTTCAAATATTTCGATATCATCTTCGCCTGTTTGCAAATCATTTACATTAGTATCCCCTATTTCATTTTCCCTCTTGACCACTTCTTTTTCTAATATCTTATTCTGTACATTGTTTTCTTTACATTTATGTGACATAGTATTTTCGTTACAATTTTTTACAAATTCATTTTCACTATCCGATATCACTAACTTAGCTTTACATTGCCTTAGAAAATCTCTTCCCAATATGACCGAACATCCCATAGATTCGTTGTCTACAACCATCAGTATTAGAAACACAACTTTATTATTAAAAATAACTGAACATTTTATTTCTCCAAATATTCGCAATTTACTTTGATTAATTCCAACATAACTTCCAATTTCATTGGCCCACCCTGTATATTCAATTCCACATGCCAATGCATCTTCCGAAAGAAAGAAATGTTCCTTTATTATTTTTAGTTACTTGTGATTCGAAAATCGTGATAAAAGTCAATGAATGACTTATTTTCATACCCTTCACCATCGTGAGAAGGGTATATATAAGTTTGTGATTCCGTGTGTAATTTCCACAAAAAAATTTTCCGATCCTAAAAAGTATATATATTCTGGATCCTTATAGATAGCGGAGTCGATTAAGCCATGTCCGTCTGTCTGTCTGTCTGTTGAAATCAGTTTTTTGAAGTCCCCAGATATACTCGGGATCCAAACCTTCAATAGTTCTGTCAGAAGTGCTTTCTAGAAGTTTGCTACTTAAAATCAGCAAAATCGGTTTAGGTCAACCAGAGTTATGAACCAATATGTGAGACCACCTCCATAAAAATTTGATATTTTTCGTCCATTTTATTGCAATATTTTGAAATATATAGCAGATAATACCATGAAATTTTGTATACGTTGTTTTTATGATAAAAGAGGAAAGTGTGCGGAAAATAGTAAGAATCGGTCCATGGTTTCTTATAGGCCCCATACAAATATATATATTCCCGAAATATAACTTAATGATAAAAAATGCTTATAAAATTGGAATATCTAGACAAAATTCAGCAAATATACGTCTTATTCAAAAAGAAATCGCAAAACGAATTTTTTTTTACGGTCCATGTTTGACCATAAACCGTATAAAATACGTAATACGTATAAAACAGATATAAATAATGTTAAACGGATAAAATTTGACATAAATACTCTTTATAGGCAAATAAATTGTTGTACTAAATTTTATGGTGATCGGCCCAGAAATGGTCATAGCCCCCATACAAAAATCTTCCCGAAATATTGCTCAATTATACATAAATGCCTATAAAATTGGAATATCAAGACAAAATTCAGCAAAAATAAGTTTTGTGCAAAAAGAAATCGCAAAACGAAATTTTTTTTTAGTTCGGTCCATGTTTGACCATAGACCCCATATAAAGTCCACTTCCGAAATTCACTTAAATACGCATAAAACAGATATAAATAATGTTAAACGGATAAAATTTGACATAAATACTCTTTATATGCAAATAAATTGTTGTACTAAATTTTATGGTGGTCGGCCCAGAACTGGTCATAGCTCCCATACAAGGACCACATCTCAAAAAGACATTTATCCCTATATATATTGTATAAATATCGGTACCGACTCAAAACGTTGCACAGATCATTTTAATATATACAAAAATCATCCCACAAAATTTTGTGAATTTCGGTCAATTTTTAACCGTATGCTCCATCTAAAGCCCTTTTCCGAAAATCACTTTAATACTCATAAATCGGTTATAAATAAGGGTACCAATCCAAAATTTTACACGGATCATTTACATACATGCCTAAATCTAACGGTTAGATTTTGAGAATATCGGTCCATATTTGACTATATCCCCCACATAAGGTCCACTCTCGAAATCCACGTTAATATATATCGTATATATCGCGTTATTATGTTGAAATTCGACGTGAAATATCCTCATATGTATGAAAATAACTGTTCCATAATTTAAGAAGATCGGCCCATAATTTGTCATAGCTGCCATATAAGAACCATTTCCAAAAAACAAATAAATTCGGGTCAAAAAATATTCTTTTCGGATTTAACCCATATTCGGTCTATATTTTATAATCATGATATATATCGTTGGAAAGGTATTATTAATACCTTTTATTTAGTGTATTACAAATTAGTAGTTCCCGAGATATAGGCCTATATATTTTCAACTTTACGGGCCAGCCCCCTCGAAAATAGGCGTGACCGCCAACAAATTCTTTTTGCTGGTGTCTCCTCTAAAAGCCCTTTTTTTTTGAGCAAAATCACTAAAACCGAATTGTACACCTTTTTACACACTTCAACATCGTGAGAAGCGTATATATAAGTTTGTCATTCCGTGTGTAATTTCCACAAACAAATTTTCCGACCCTATAAAGTATATATATTCTGGATCCTTATAGATAGCGAAGTCGATTAAGTCATGTCCGTCGGTCTGTCTGTCTGTCTGTTGAAATCAGTTTTTTGAAGTCCCCAGATATAGTTGGGATCCAAACCTTCAATAATTCTGTCAGAAGTGCTTTCGAGAAGTTTTTTTTTTTTTTATATAATATATTTATAAAAAATTTAAAAATTTTTAATCGAAGTTGCCTTCAAGTTAAACATACAAATTATTTGAAAATAATAAATGTAGTGTATACACTACATTTATTATTTTCAAATAATTTGTATGTTTAACTTGAAGGCAACTTCGATTAAAAATTTTTAAATTTTTTTAAATTTTACAATTTGTAAAGTAAAGTAAACATACAAATTATTTGAAAATAAATTGTATACACTACATTTATTATTTTCAAATAATTTGTATGTTTAACTTGAAGGCAACTTCGATTAAAAATTTTTAAATTTTTTTAAATTTTACAATTTGTACTCGCAAGAGGAATAATTCTCATTTAATTAATAATATATTTATTTAAATTTTAGTTAACAACAATTTTAAGTTGGTCTCAGCGTCACTTGGACATAGTTGAGACGAGTTGGCAAAATAAATATTACAATGAATTTTTCTTAAGGTTATTACAATTTAAAAATATATATAAAAAAAGGGAATAGATTATATGTATATAAAAATATGAATATATTTGGAAACTATTATACTTACGGTGACCATCCGTCCTGTAGTTAACAGGACAGTCCTGTTTTTTAACATGCTGTCCCTTGAGATTTTTTTGTAAATACAGGACAGTACATTGTCCCTTATTTCCTAATTTGATATGCAAATGTCCTCTTTTTAGCATATACATTGCACGAACATTAATACAAAATTATCATAAAAATCCAACTGTACCCTGCATTTCCAAAAGTGAAAAATTTGTTTACTGGGATATGGGAAATTTCCTATAATCTGGCAGTTAAATTGAACATTTCAAAGAAATATGCGAAGATATTGAAATATAATATAAAAAGTTACTAGGACATAGCAAAACTCGATGGTTAACTTTAATGCCTGCTTTGGAAAGAATCATAAAACTATTTGAAGCTTTAAAATTTTATTTTATGTCTCAACCAAAATGTCCGACAATATTACGAAATTTTTTTATGAATCCTTGTGCTGAATTATGGTTATCTTTTGCATATAGCCAAGCTTCAACATTTCATAAAGCTATTCTTAATGTAGAATCACAAAATATTTCAATGCCTGAGGCTTCAACTATTTTAAAAGATTTTAAATTTAAATTGGTCGAACGGAAAAAGGAACTGTTTTTACCCCTTACCGTCGAAAATATTATTCTCCAATTACAGAAAAGTAATGATTTTGATGAAACAATAACTAAAGAACATATAACAAATTTTTACCAAACATGCATTGATTACCTAAATCAGTGGGATAAAGCTTTTAGAGATGTAGAAATTTTTGACTGGATATTGTTACGAAATATGTTATCTTGGGACAAGATTGAAAAAACTTTATCCTACCTAAATGAATTTAGAAATGAATTCAAAATAAATAATGAAGATTTATTTTATGAAGTGAGCTGCGTGAAAAATTTTGCAAATAATGAAAAAATAGAAGAATGGAGGGTAAAAAATATATCAGTAGATGAAAGATGGATTGAAATTTTTAATCACTTTAAAACAAATGTGATTGCATATACAAATATATTGATACTTGTTGAATTTTGTCTATGTCTACCAGCTTCAAATGCTGCTATCGAGAGAGTGTTTTCAATAATGAATAATATTTGGACCACCGAAAAATCGCAATTAAAAGTAAATACTTTAAGATCATTATTAATTACAAAATGAATTGCTCAGAATTTAAAGGATTTTTAATTAACAATCCAAATGTTAAAAAAAAATCCATTCTGTGGAAAAATATCAAACTTCATAACTAAATTTATCATTAATGTAGTTATTTTCAATTTTTTTTTATTAGCCTTAGTCAAGGAGACTGTTTATAAAACCAAATTTATTTTTTTAAATTATAATATATAAAAACTTTTTTTTCTAGTCAAGAAGACTTGTTTTTGTTGTTACTTAATTTTATAATAATAATAATACATATATTATATGATTATTTTTTCTGTTTTTCTTTTCATTTTTAACATAATTTTGTATTTGTCCTGTATTTTCCTTTCCCAAAAATGGTCACCGTAATTATACTAGAAGCATTTCTAAGTTTTGAAGTAAAAATTGTTTTATAGTTTTTTTAAATATCATTCAGTCTCGTCTCATCGAACTGTTCGGACGTGTTACTTTTAGTGCGGCTGAATTTTCGGTGAAAAAATCGTAATAGGTGAAAAAGTGTAAAAAGTTGAAATAAAACAAAAAAGTGAAAAAATAACTCGTAATAGGTTAAAAAAATCTACGGTAATATCGGTAATTAAAGAAAACACTAAAAATCGCATAAAAATTGTATGAGTGTTCCTCTCAGATGTAATTCTAGAAAAACTAAATGGGTCTCTGAGGAAGAATCCATAAAAAAATCTGTGGAGAATCTTCTCACTACAAGAGCCGCAGAACGGCGTCGTTCCTGTTCGCCCAATATACTTTACTTTACAACAGATGAAAAAACATCATCTTCATCAAACAGTGCAGTCAAACCAAAAAAACAAGTAGGTATGGATTTGTACATCACCGTTCTCAAGCGACAGAGGAGCCCGACGTCTGCTCAAGTGTCATCAAATTCAAAAGCTCCTAAGACCGTGAGTAATAATCAAAATAGGTTTGCTCTCCTCCAGACGGATGAGCCAGAACTTCCTAAGAAGACGTTTAAGCCCCCACCAATTTATCTGAGAGAGCCGACTTCCAGTAAATTGGTACAAGGAATTGTTTCGGTAATAGGTGAAAACATGTTTAGCGTAACCTGCGAGACAAAGATCAAAGTGAATAGGGAAGATGATTTTCGAAAATTGTCCAACCAGTTGGAGAGGGAGACTAGGGACTTCCATACTTACCAGCTCAAAAGGACTCCAAGTCGTTCTAAAGGGTATAGACCCATGTGTTGATCCTGCGGAGATAAAGACCGGTTTAATGGACAAAGAGTTCAAAATCAAGAGCGTAGTGAATATCAGAAACCGTGAAAAGATCCCTCAGCCCATGTTCAGGGTAGAATTGGAACCTGGAGATGTTGTCTTAAAGAAAAACGAGTCCCATCCAATCTACAATCTCATTTATCTTCTGCATCGTAGAATTACCGTGGAGGAACCGCATAAGCGCATTGGACCCGTCCAGTGTGTTAATTGTCAAGAATTTGGCCACACCAAAGCGTACTGTAAATTGCCGTCTGTTTGTGTTGCGTGTGGGGAACTACATCCAACTGCTCAATGTAATAAGTCCAAAACTGACGTAAAAATAAAAAAATGCAGTAACTGCGGAGGTAATCATACCGCAAATTATAGAGGTTGTCCAATTTACACTCATTTGAAAGCCATAAGTACCAACAAGACGTCAGTATTACCTGATCATCGTCAACAGCCTATTTTGGCATCGAGTGACAATTTCCCGCAATTGTTACGGTCCACTAGTCATGTAAACGCGCCTAGTTCTAGACAAGTTTCTTACGCTAACGTGGTTAAATCTAATATGCCAGGTTTGGAGCAGGCACCTAAATCACAATATTACGAGCCTAATATTAACACTCTAGAGACTACATTGCAGACACTTGTCCAAACCATGAACACTTTTACGACCACTATGACATCCATGATGCAGGAAATGCTGAAAATGCAATCCACTATCTTACAAGCCATTTTAAAGAAATGATTTGTTTAAAAATTTGTTTTTGGAATGCGAACGGCCTCCGCCAACATAAAAACGAACTGGAGCACTTCCTGATGGATAAGCAGATTGATGTCATGATGATTGCTGAAACTCACTTGACGGCGACAGCGTACTTCAAAATTAATGGCTACGTGTTGTATGATACTAAAGATCCCCGCGGAAGAGCATGTGGAGGATCGGCAATTCTTATAAAGAACAGAATAAAACATTATTTAATGAACAACATATGTGAGGATTACCTACAAGCAACAAACATTTGTATTGAATTCTGTCAATACAATTTTGTTTTATCATCAATTTATTCGCCGCCTCGATTTTCAATAAAAGAACACCAATACTACAGCTTCTTCAATTCCCTTGGAGGTAGATTTTTAGTTGCTGGTGACTTTAACGCCAAACACACTTTTTGGGGTTCACGTCTGGTGACCCCGAAGGGTCATGAACTCTTCAACACCATTGCCAAAATGGGATTAGATGTACTCTCAAGCGGGCATTCCACCTACTGGCCGACGGACCGACGGAAGATTCTCGATGTTATTGACTTCGGAGTAGTGAAAAATATCCCTGTAGAATCGATACAAGTGGAGCCTTCATTAGACTTGTCTTCAGATCACTCTCCTTCTATTATTTCAATGCGTTTCCTTCAAGGGAATGGCTCTCCATTTCGGGACATATCTAAAACCAGAGTAAGTTGGATAAAGTATAAAAATTATTTAAGTTCCCACTGCACGGAAAATGTAGTGTTGAGAACTACCGAGGATATTGATGGGTCGATTGCCAAGTTTACTGAGGACATACGAAGAGCTCTACATCACGCCTCCACATACGACGTTGAGTGCAGAAGTGGGACAAATAGAACTTATTTCGCTGAACTCGATCATCTCCTGTCAGAAAAAAGAAGAGTTAGAAGAGAGTGGCAAATTCACAGGTCTCCTGAACTGAAAGCTAGGCTACGGGTGGGCAGAGATATACTAAGACAATTCTTAGAAACCCAAAGAACGTCCTCACTTAGATCTTACTTGGAAGGTCTTGATAGTACCCTACAATCTGACTACTCGTTATGGAGGGCGGCAAGAGGTTTAAAAAGACCAGTGAGAGGAAAACCTCCTTTGCGAAATCCGACTGGTGACTGGGCTAGAAATGATTCCGAGAAAGGGACATTATTTGTTAACCATTTGATAAATGTGTTTACTATAAACAACTCAAATAATAACGAATCTGATTTGCCACCACTTGTTATAAGGCCTCCTGTACCCCTAAGATTAAACTTTCGTGATGTCCAAACCGCTATTGGTACTCTGAACCTTAGAAAGGCTCCAGGTATGGATAAAATCAGCAATAAAATGCTTGTGGAGTTACCTCGTGTAGCAAGAAGAATTATCCTCTTTATCTTCAACGCTATTTTACGCCTAGAATACTATCCTGCATGTTGGAAGGTGTCTATGATCACTATGATTCCTAAGTCAGGGAAGGACCACACCAAAGTGGAGTCATATAGGCCAATTAGCCTACTGCCGACAATTTCTAAACTGTTCGAAAAATTGTTAATGACATAGTTGACTCCAATTCTGAATGACACTGAATGTATTCCAAATCATCAATTCGGATTCAGAGCTAAACACAGTACCATCGAACAAACTCGCAGATTGGTAAATGTGATAAGAGGGTCGTTTGAAGATAAAAAATACTGCTCCGCCCTTATCATTGATGTGTCCCAAGCGTTCGACAAAGTTTGGCATGACGGTTTAATGCACAAAATTAAATTAACTCTGCCTGCTAACACCCATAAACTCATGGAAACTTATTTATACGGTCGCAAATTTAAAATCAAAGAAGGCAATTTTTTAAGTACCGCTCAGCCAATTGAATCAGGTGTGCCACAGGGTAGCATACTGGGCCCTACTTTATATTTGAATTATGCCTCCGACATGCCGTCAGACCCCAAAATCCACACGTCAACTTTTGCAGACGATACAGCCTTTGTCAGCGTCCATAAGGACCACCAAGTTGCATCACAGAATTTGCAGAATTATGTTTATAAACTAGAGAATTGGCTAGAGCTTTGGAAAATCAGGGTAAATGAATAGAAATGTATTCATATCACTTTCACATTGCGAAAAGATACCTGCTCGTTCATCAGAATAAACAATCAAATTATCCCGCAACACAATGAAGTCAAATACCTCGGCATTCACCTCCACCGCCGTTTAACTTGGAGGTCTCATATTGAAGCGAAACTTACACAAATGAGATTAAAAGCAGTGCAACTTAATTGGTTAATCGGCAGAAACTCTACATTGAAATTGGATTGCAAACTTTTTGTTGTGTTAGTTAATGACTGTGTCTTTTATTCTTTTATATGTTATGCTAATGCCATATTACAAATATTACATACATACTACATCTTAAAGTTAGTGATGCCATATTCTTATATTTACATTATGATAATAGTATGACATAAATGTTATATATGCAACATCTTCCTTCTTAAAGGTAAATTTAAATAAATACAATAAGTGTGTACAATTAGGTTAATGAATAATAAAAAATACAATTTAAAAATAAAGTTTACAAATTCAATTTTCTAGGTTGCCTTATAACTCTACCTTTTCTCGTTATATAGCTTATACCATCATTATCAGAAATGACTGGTACTTCAGTATGTGTTTGGTTATCTTCTTGTAACTCATTATTATCAATGTTTTCAAGTTTATTATCTTGTGGTGTTTTCTTTATATGGTCTTGACTTCTTCTGTAAAGAATACCATTGTTATCCTTTACAATAAATGACCTTGGTTCTTTACATGTATCAACAACTTGGCCTTGAAACCAACAACTTGTAGGTGTTTTCTTGAACCTAATAGAATCTCCTTCTTGCACGGGGCTTACTCTTTTTGCTGTTTTGTTATAATAATCAGTATATTTCTGAATGTTTGAACTCAATTTCTCTTTATATTCATTATTATTAATAACTTTTGGTTCAAAATTTTTTGTCATAGATGGAATCTTTGTTCTCAAAGACCTTGACATCAGTAGTTCTGCTGGACTTGGCAAATTTCCTTTCGGTGTTGTTCTATATTGTAGCAACGCTATATAAGGATCTGAATGACTTTCTTGGGATTTCAACAACATTTTCTTAATTGTCTGAACAGAACGTTCAGCTAATCCGTTGGATCTTGGCAAATATGGACTAGATGTATAATGCTCAATTTCCCAATTTTTGCAAAAATCATTAAATTCCTTAGAACTAAACGGTGGACCATTATCCGTTAATAACGTGCATGGAATTCCATGTCTAGCAAATATAGATTTCAATCTCAATATGACCTGAGAACTATTATAACCAGAGTTTAATAACTCTATTTCAATGTATTTAGAATAGTAATCAACAACAAGCAAATATGTTTTATTTTTAAATTCAAATAAGTCGCAGCCTAGCTTAAACCATGGCATAAGAACGATTTCATGGGGAATCATTTCCGATTTAGGCTTCGAACTTTGATGTCGCATACAAATTTCACAATTTGAGACAACATTCTCTATATCATTATAAAGATTTGGCCAGTAAATTGACTGTCGAGCCAAATCTTTGCATCTCTGTATGCCCATATGTCCCTCATGAATCTTTGATAAAATTGAGCTACGTAAACTCTTAGGAATTAGAATCTGGTGATTTTTTAATAAGATGTCATCCAAAATCGAAATTTCATCTTTTATTTTGAAGTAAGGCATTACATCCGGTTCAATAAGCTTTCTATTTCGTGGCCAGCCGTTCCTAACATATTCACAAATCTTTGCAAACGTTGCATCACTATTTGTATATTCCCTAAGAATATCAATTTTCGCAAAAGGTATATCTAAGCAACTTGCCAATAAGTTACAATGAAGCGAAATTTCCCTATCTATTTCCGTTAATGACGTCTCCGTTAAAGGTGCCCTCGACAAAGTGTCAGCTATTAGCAGTTCTTTTCCAGGCTTGTATTTAACTGAAAGATTATATAATTGTAAACGAAGCATAAATCTTTGAAGTCTTGCCGGGATTTTATATAGGGGTTTGTCAAACAAATTGACCAACGGTTTATGATCCGTCTCAACCAAAATTTTCGATCCATAAACATATTGATGAAATTTCACACATCCAAACAAAATTGCAAATAATTCTTTTTCTATTTGCGCATAATTCTGTTGAGATGCCGTTAACGAAACCGACGCGTATGCAATTGGATGTTTGTCATGCATAATTGTTGCACCAAGTGCAAATTTAGAAGCATCTACAGACAATATCAAATCCCTATTTGGGTCAAAATAAGTCAGTACAGGTGACTTTGTAATTTCTGTTTTTAGATTATTAAATTCATTCTCGTGCTTTTCCGACCAATGCCAATCAATATCATTTCTTAACAGTTCCCTCAAGTTCTTGTTCTTCGAAGCCAAATTCTCTATGAATGATCCTAAATAATTTATCATACCCAAAAATCGTTGCAATTCCTTCACACACTTTGGTCTAGGCATATCAATAATGGATTTTATCTTCTCATCATCCGGTTTGATCCCAAAATTACTAAATACATGCCCTAAAAACTTTATCTCAGTCTGTAGAATCTTGCATTTATCCTCATTAAACCTTATACCAACTTCCCTTGCCCTTTGAAAAACTGTCTCCAGAACTCTCAAATGTTCCTCTCTGGTTGAAGAGTAAATCAAGAAATCATCTATATAAATTATCAGCCCGGGAATATCCCCAAACAACCTGACCATTTCACCATGAAAAATTTCCGGTGCAGCATTAATTCCAAATGGTAATCTCAAAAATCTATAACGTCCAAAAGGAGTATTAAAAGTACATAACCTTGACGATTGTTTGTTCAATGGAATCATCCAAAACCCACTGTTAGCATCAAGCGACGAAAAAAATCTTGAACCATTAAGTTTTGCTTTACAGTCTTCAATATTTGGAAACGGAAAATGTGGCCTCAAAATGACCCTATTTAAATTTCTAGGATCTAAGCAAATTCTAAGATTTCCATTAGGTTTCGATACCAGAACAATTGAATTTACCCACTCTGTTGGTTCACAAACCCTTTCAATCACCTTTAAATTTTCCATTCTATTTAATTCTAATTTCAATTTATCGTGCAATTTAAATGGAATTTTTCTGGGTGGATCAACAACAGGATCAATATCCTTTTTTACTTCAAGATTACACTCATTATGTAAAAGACCAAGACCACCAAACACATCTGAATACTTTTGAATAATACTGTTTAATGATAAATAATTTACATTTTTAATTAAATTCATTTCAATAGCTGAATTAAAACCGATAATATTTTTACACTTCATGTCTACTATAAAAAACTTTAATATATAAATATAATTTTTATAAACAACTTTTAAATTGATTGTGCCTAAAACGGGCAACTTTTCGCCACTAAATGTAAAAATATTAACGTTTGTTTTGTTTAATAAATGCTTCAATTTAAAATTACAAAAAGTTTCATTTGATATTATGTTGGCCTGTGCCCCAGTATCTATCTGACATACCATTTTGTTATTTTCGATAAAAACCTCAATATTCCATTCTTCCGATGTTTTCATTGTCTTTTTAGAAATGGCGCCAATAAATAAATCTTCTTCTTCGTCCCCGCCGCCTTCATAGTCGCCATCTTGTTCAACGGTGACATTTTTAACAAACCGTTTTTTAGAAAAGCACATTTTAGCATAATGCCCATTTTTTCCACAATTGTGGCACTTTGCTCCTTCTGCTGGACATTTGTTCTTATGTGTTTGACCACATCGACTGCACTGTACATCCTTTTGTTTGCTGTATGAAGATGACTTAAAGTTTTTTCGCCTTAACACATTTATAACTGGTTCATCATCATCGGTTACTTCAAGTTTTATGGCATTTTCCTTTGCCATAGTTATGGATTTAGCAATGCCAACAGCCTTATCCAACGAAATACCACCTTCTGCCAGTAATCTTTCGCGTATATTCCCCATTTTAGAAGACAATCCGCAAGTAAAAATGTCTCTGACCAGATCCTCTCTCAAGGCGCCAAATTCACAATTTAAACTTAAATTTTTTAATGTTGTTACGTATTCATCAATTGTTTGATCGTTACTTTGTTTGCATGTAAAAAATCGGTGTCGCTCCATTGCAATATTCACCTTTGGGGTAAAGTAGCAATCAAATTTTATTACCAATTGTGAATACGAAATGACATCCAGATCTTCATTGAATGAATTAAAAATTTCCAACGATTCACTGCCTAGATGATGTAGTAGTAGAGCCACTTTGCGCCGATCTGCTTGCATCTCTAGATTAGTCGCCGTCATGAAAATCCTGAATTTAGTGTACCACTGCTTCCATTCTTTTGCCAGATTTGTGGCCTTTAAATTTATTGGCTGCACCGTGGTTGCAAAAAATTGACCACCTTCTGCATTTGACTTCATTTGTGTTGAAGTTGATGAACTTTGTTCAACCGACATTTTGTTTCTTTAAATCAATTTTTTTTTTTTTTTTTTAATTTTTTGTAGTCTTCACTTCTGACACCATGTTGTGTTAGTTAATGACTGTGTCTTTTATTCTTTTATATGTTATGTTAATGCCATATTACAAATATTACATACATATTACATCTTAAAGTTAGTGATGCCATATTCTTATATTTACATTATGATAATAGTATGACATAAATGTTATATATGTAACACTTTTGTTGTACAATGCAATTCTAAAGCCAATCTGGTGTTATGGAATTCAATTATGGGGTACTGCCTCAGCATCAAACATTGAAAAAATTCAAAGGGGTCAAAATAAAATTCTACGTATAATTACTGCAGCTCCATGGTATGTTAAAAATTCTCGAATCCACAAAGATCTAGGCGTGCCATTAGTAAAAGTCGAATTTACAAAATATGCGTCAAAGTATGTCAGCAAACTTGAACACCATCCAAACCCACTTGCACGAGACATCCTTAACTTTAGTGGCCACAATCGGTTGAGAAGGAGGGATACCCTTGCTTTAACTCAAGCGCAAAATAGATGACTTGATCAGTTGATGTGAAATTTTTTTAGTATCATAAAAATTTTTGTCTAGCACTGGCTCTAGCACTTTTTAGTATTAAGATTTGAATACTTATTGTCATTTCAAATATGAAGATTCAATAAATAATTAAATGCAAAAAAAAAAAAAAAAAAAAAAAAAATATTGAAATTCTTTGTATATTTTTAAAATTTTCCGGAAGCTTGTTAAACTCCACAGTACCCGCATATTCGATCCGCTGTTTTGTAGTTTCTAGCCGACATCTAACCACTCTAAGATTAGAATTGTTTCTTGTATTATGTAATGTTTGATTCCTCGAGAAAGATATAGTGTGATAACCGATGTTATTTAAGATCTTGAAAACGTATATAAATAGTTGCATTTTATATAATCCATACACTGGAAGAATTATTTTAGATATTTCTTTATACAAGGTTAATGTTGAAAAATGTAAGGGCAAATTGAACAGATTTCAGTGCTTTATTTTGACATCTCTGCAAGGATTTTAGTTCACTGCTTTTCCTATAAGCATATATATTTGGTAAGTAATTTAAGTGACTTTGTATCAATGACTGATATATAATGAGTTTAGTTCTCGTATTAAATTTATTTTTAAACTTATAAAGTAAACCAGATGCAGATACTACTTTTGATTTCAAGTTTTGAATATGAATATTCCAAGAAAGATTATTTTGTAAGTGCATTCCAAGAAATTTTGTTGATTGGGTTTCAGTGATTTGATTTCCATCCACATATACATATGTTGAAACTTTGTCCATTTACTAAGTAAGGTCTAAATCTTATTACTTTAGTCTTTTGAGCATTGATGATCAATTTATTGATTCTCATGTACTCCACAATTATAGCTGCATCATATTCCATTTAAGTTTTTAAGACAGTTTCATGCATATACGGATACAGAAGATTTATATCATCAGCAAATATTGTTAGCTTTCCAAACATAGATAAGTTTTGCATATCATTTAATTAGATTCAAAACAACAAAGGTCCCAGAACACTGCTCTGAAGAACTCCAGAATTGATAGTGCTCGGGCAGCTCTTTCTACCATTTATTTCAACAAATTGTTGCCTTTTTTCTAAATAACTTTTAATCAACAAACATGAACTTTGATTAAAACCATAAAAGCTTAGTTTTTCAATCAATATTTGATGATCAACAATATCAAACGCTTTCGTCAAATCATAAAAAATACCAGCCTCGCCATTAAATCCATTATCTAAACCTTTGCAGATACCATTTATTACATTAATCACAGCTTCTTCTGTGCCACTTCCTTTTTTGAAACCATATTGATGCTTGAACAGTAGATTATTTTCATCCAAGTACAACGACAATTGTTCATGTATTATTTTTTCAAATATTTTATCAATTGTAGGTAACACAGCATAGGTCTATATTTTTCTATTAGTGTAGCATTATTTTCTTTAGGTATAGGCACAATTTTTGCTATTTTCAGTACATCAGGGTATAAAGATGTATCAATTATGCAATTGAAAATTTTTAAAAGATACGGTGCAATAAGATTATTAACTTTAAATAACATTTTAGGTGAAATTTCATCATGCCTGCAGCTCTTATTAATTTCAAGATTTGAAATAATTTTACTTATTTTTGCAGTTGAGATTGAGAAACTAAATATACTCTGACATACATTTAGAGTCCGGAAATTGTTGAAAGAGTCATCTGTTTTGCGCTTGAGTTAAAGCAAGGGTATCCCTCCTTCTCAACCGATTGTGTCCACTAAAGTTAAGGATGTCTCGTGCAAGTGGGTTTGGATGGTGTTCAAATTTGCTGACGTACTTTGACGCATATTTCGTAAATACGACTTTTACTAATGGCACGCCTAGATCTTTGTGGATTCGAGAATTTTTAACATACCATGGTGCTGCAGTAATTATACGTAGAATTTTATTTTGACCCCTTTGAATTTTTTCAATGTTGGATGCTGAGGCAGTACCCCATAATTGAATTCCATAACACCAGATTGGCTTTAGTATTGCATTGTACAACAATAGTTTGCAATCCAACTTTAGTGAAGAATTTCTGCCAATTAGCCAATTAAGTTGCACTGCTTTTAATCTCATCTGAGTAAGTTTCGCTTCAATATGAGACTTCCAAGTTAAACGGCGGTCGAGGTGAATGCCGAGGTATTTGACTTCATTATGTTGAGGAATAATTTGATTATTTATTTTGATGAACGAGCAAGTTTCTTTTCGCAATGTGAAAGTGATATGAATACATTTCTGTTCATTGACCCTGATTTTCCAAAGCTCTAGCCAATTCTCTAGTTTATAAACATATTTCGGCAAATTCTGTGATGCTATTTGATGGTCCTTATGAACGCTAATGAAGGCTGTATCGTCTGCAAAAGTTGACGTATGGATTTTGGGGTCTGACGGCATGTCGGATGCATAACTCAAATATAAAGTAGGACCCAGTATGCTACCCTGGGTTACTCCTGCTTCAATTGGCTAAGCGGGGCTTAAAAAATCGCCTTCTTTGAATTTAAATTTGCGATCATATAAATAACTTTTCATAAGTTTGTGGGTGTTAGCAGGCAGAGCTAATTTTATTTTATGCATTAAACCTTCATGCCAGACTTTGTCGAACGCTTGGGAAACATCAATGAAAAGCGCGGAACAGTATTCTTTCTCTTCAAACGACCGTCTTATCACATTTACTAATCTGTGTGTTTGTTCGATGGTACTGTGTTTAGCTCTGAACCCGAATTGGTGATTTGGGATACATTGAGTGTCGTTCAGAATTGGAATCAACTTAGCCATTAACAATTTTTCATACAGTTTTGAAATTGTCAGCAGTAAACTAATTGGCCTATATGACTCTACTTTGGTAGGGTCCTTCCCTGGCTTAGGAATCATGGTAATCATAGATACCTTCCAATCTGCAGTATAGTATTCTAGGTGTAAAATAGCATTAAAGATAAAGAGGATAATTCTTCTAGCTACACGAGGTAACTCCACAAGCATTTTGTTGCTGATTTTATTCATACCTGGAGCTTTTTTAAGATTCAGAGTACCAATAGCGTTTTGAACATCATTAAAGCTAAGTCTTAGAGGTACAGGAGGTCTTATAACGAGTGGAGGCAAATCAGATGCATTATTTGAGATGTTTATAGTAAACACATTTCTTAAATGGTTAACAAATAAAGTCCCCTTCTCGGAATCATTTCTAGCCCAGTCACCAGTTGGATTTCGCAGAGGAGGCTTTCCTCTAACTGGTCTTCTTAAACCTCGTGCCGCCTGCCGTAACGAATAGTCTGATTGTGGGGTACTATCAAGACCCTCCAAGTAAGATCTAAATGTGGCCGTTCTTTGGATTTCTAAGAATTGTCTTAGTATATCTCTGCATTCCCGTAGCCTAGCTTTCAGTTGAGGAGACCTGTGAATTTCCCACTCTCTTCTAACTCTTCTTTTTTCTGATAGGAGATGATCGAGTTCAGCGAAATAAGTTCTGTTTGTCCCACTTCTGCACTCAACGTCATATGTGGAGGCGTGATGTACAGCTCTTCGTATGTCCTCTGTAAACTTGCCTCTTCAATCTGCTCTCGACATTATATTTTCGTTTTCTTCGCAATTTTACTAATTTACTTTTATATTCAATTAAATTTTGCAGGTTTTGCAGATTTTGATTCATCCAAGGAGTAATTTCATTTCGTAGCCACTTTTTTTCAATTTTTTGTGCGGTAGAATCTTTAGCCGCTTTTGAAATAATACAAATAATTTGAGATGTATTTTCGGACGGATTTCCTGTTTCTTGATAAGTTTCTAGAAAATTACTTAGTTTTATCTTGGCAAGTTCATAATTACAACTTTTTTTATGGATTCAATATACTCGCGACTTCTCGGAGTTTGTGTTCTAATCTTGCATGATATTATATGATGATCTGTCAAATAACAGGCAATAGTATCTATAATATTGTTATTCGATATATTACTATAGACATGATCAATACAAGTGCCAGACATAAGCCGTGTTATCAAAGTATGGCAATTTTGGTAACTAAATGTTGATAACAAATTTTTCAGAACAGACGATAGCAGATTTTGTAATATATCAATATTTGCATCACCAAGAATTACACTAGGGTTTCTACCATACAATATTAATAGATTTTCAATAAATTCGGAAAATTTTGTTAAGCAACATTTTTGAGACTTATAGAAAGATGTAATTATAAAAGCTTTTCCATTAATTTGGACATTTTCTGATTTTATGGTTACTGTTTCGATATAATCTTTACTTTCAAATGTTTCTAATTTATACTTTAGATTGTTATGTATATAAATTGATGTTCCTCCATATCCATCGGATCTGCAGCAGTGGACAACATTGTAGCCAAAAATGTTATATATTTGAACTAATTTCTCAGAGAACCAGGTTTCTTGAACAGCAATGATACTAGGTAGTTGTTTGAATTGCGAAATCAATGTTTTAAATTTATTAAACTTATCAATTGCTGAAATGCACAGATATAACGTTTAACAAAGGAAAATTTAAAGTTTTATTATAATTTTCAAAAGTATAAAAATTTTCAAAATGTTTATGCATAAGTAAGAGAAAAAAAATATATTTAGCTAATTAATTAAAATAAAAAGATGCAGCAGAGAATTTGCTTATTATGCAGGCGATAAAAAGGCAGAATGATTGTGATCATCATCATCTTCTCTTATTGGTGTGTGATTAGTAGACCTCCGTTTTAACGGATTTGTTGTTGCAGCTAGCATCAAACTATCTACCTCCTCCTCATTCTTGATCAATTTAGGTTTAGATATACCGCTTCTTTTTACATATACTTTCCCATTATAGGTATAAACTGATGTGTATCCAACATTTTTTAATGCTTTTGCATAATTAAAAACATTTAATGTCTCTTTACTCAAATAATCATTTATAAAGACATTTTTAGTTTCAGCGTTCTCCTTCAATTTAGCTTTAGCAGCCATAAGTTTATCTTTCGATTTTTCGGAAACAAATTTAACGATCATAGCTTTTTTATTTCTGGTATTATCACTTTTGACAACAAATGCATCTTCAACATCACTTTCCGATAAATTCACTCCAACATTTTTAGATATTTCAATTACAGTATCAACAGCAGTTGCATTTTCTTTTAAAACTATACCACTAACAAGGCAGTTTTTTTTTAACACGCTCATCATTTAAAATTTTTATCGACTCCTTTAATTCTTTCACTTCATTTTTTTAATAATTTATTTTCCTTTTGCACAGCATCAATTCTTTTTTATTCTCGCACATCCCTCGTGGTATCTCATCATATTGTTTTGACATAAAAGTCATTGTTTCTTGTAATTCCGACAGCTGATCTAGTTTGTTTGTTTTCTTTTATTTCGCATAATTCTCCTTTTACACTTGCTCCCCCTTCATTACAAAGATCACAAAAATATTCTTCATTCTCATTGTTTACTAAATGTGAAAACTGACGTTTACTAATGGCGTTTTCTTTTCTGGCAAAAATGTTACACGTTTTTCCCATTTCGCATCTTTTTTAATTTTTTTGTGTTCTTTTCTGAAGAAATGTCAACACTGCTAAAGTGTAGTGTGTTCTTTTCTATAAATGTCACACTATAAAATTAAAAAATGGTGCACCTTTCACACTCTGTATTTTTAGAGGGGGAGAAACGCACGATAAAACAGTTGACCAGTGATGCCAATTTATGGGACTCAAAACGCGTAAACATTTTTCAAAAAAGGGCTAAATGAAAAAAAAACACATCCAATTTTCTTTTTTTTCGCGTTTTGAGTGAAAATCCGGCTAAATCTATCCCGAAAAGGGCTAAGTTGGAATCGCTGCAGCTGACATTTGATTTGTTTATGAATGTGTATTTGTGTTAAGAAACAAAAAAGATATATACAAAATGGAAAATATTACTACTTTTTTATGTGCTGAAAAAATTTTGGAAATTTTGGATTCATCTTCATCATCTGATGATGATAAAATATTTTATATGATTATGGAAAGAAATCTACAACCGCGAGTGAAAGGCTTTGTAAAGAACGTAATTAATGAATACTCTGAAGTTGATGTATGTCAAATTTCATAGGACAATATCTCCAACTTCTTATATATGTAATGTATGTTTATATATATAATTTTTATGGTTTAAGAAGAATTTGCGTATTAGTCGGGAAGGTGCCATTGGTCTTTTTGATAAATATTCATTATCTTATTTCAAGCAGGGACCGTAACTCTTATGACTTTTATCAAAAAAATCAAGAAATAAGAGTTAATTTTGATTTTTATATTTTTAGATAGAAAATAAGAGTTATTTTTGATTTTTATATTTTTAAATGACAAATAAAAATAAAAACAATTGTCTTGTTACAAAATCTTACAAACATAAATTAAAAGAACAAGAACAATAATAAAAATACTCAAAATTCCATTGAACAAAAACAATTTGTATTGCTATCATCATGAATGGTAGCAATACTAGTGATGAAGACAGTGATATATGCTGGCAGGTAGTAACCTCGACCAAAGCACAAAAACGACGACAGAGTGAATCGCCAAAACTTTATTTGAATAAAAGAAAAAACAATAATAACAATACAAACCTGATCTATCAAAACAATGATAATACTTTAGCTAGTACAAGCAATAATACGTCTGCTCTTCTATCAGAAAACATAAACAAAAGTACATCTATTCAAAAGAATGTCAACAACAATGTTACTACCCAAAAAACAACACTAACAAACAATAATGTAAGTCATAACAGATATTCAGTTTTATTAAAAGATGAAGATGATAATAATGATAATGAAAGTGAATCTGTTGATGATCAATCACCAAAAATTAATGTACCAAAGCCTCCTCCGATAATAATACCGAATGTTTCTGACGTTACTGCAATGATGAAAAGTTTCTCGGGAATAATTTGCCCTACATCATTTAGTTACAAAACCCTAAGGGACGGTCAAATTAGATTAATGGTGAAAGATGTTCAACCATATAGAACACTTGTTAAATTCTTGAATGATAAGAAAATTGTATTTCATACATACCAATTAAAACAGGAACGAGCCTATAGAGCCGTTATTAAAAATCTTCACCCTTCAACTCATAAAGAAGAAATTAAAAATGCCATAGAGTCTTTAGGCCACAAAGTTCGAAATATCACAAATATAAAAAATAGAATCACACAAGAGCCTCTGCCTATGTTCTTCATTGATTTAGAGCCAAACACAAATAATAAAAATATATATGAAATTACTCTTATTAATAATGCTATTGTTAGCATTGTTCCACCAAAAAGAAACAATGGATTGGTACAATGTCATCGCTGCCAGGAATACGGGCATACAAAAACATACTGTAGAAAACCAGTTAATTGTGTTAAATGTGGGTTAGGCCACTTAACAGCCGATTGTACCAAGGATATTAATACTCCCCCTAGATGTGTAAACTGCCTAAAAAATCACCCAGCTAGTTATAAAGGTTGTGAAGTATACAAGCAGCTACTAAAATCTAAACTTAGACAAAACATAGATAGCAGACGGAACTTTATATACAATCATAATAATGAAGAGTATCCAAATATAAATAGCAATACGCCTGAAGTAAACTTTAGTCAAAACAATAACAATGTTTCTTATTCTGATGTACTAAAAAACAACCAAAAAACTTCACTTGAAAAACTAGAAATTTTAATACAAAATCAGATTGAACTAACCAACAAGCTTTTAAGCATGATGACAATTTTAGTATCAAAACTATGCAATTGAATCTACATATTGCAATATGGAATGCTAATGGGCTTTCCAACCATACACAAGAACTTGAATTATTCCTTAAACTTCATCACATTGATATTTTATTAGTTTCAGAAACTCATTTTACCAGCAGATCATTTTTCAAAATCAGAGGATATGATCTTATAGTAGCCAACCACCCAGATGATAGAGCCCACGCTGGATCAGCAATACTAATTAAGTCAACAATAAAATACGAAACCTATCTATTAATACAAGAATCTTATCTTCAAGCTGCCTGCATTAAAGTTAAATGCGACTCCAATAACATAACTTTTTCTGCCATTTATTTTCCACCCAGATTTTCTGTAAAGTGTCAAGAATTTCAAAATTTCTTTAACAGATTAGGACAAAGATTTTTTGTAGCGGGAGATTTCAACGCCAAACATCCATGGTGGGGGTCAAGAATAGTAAATCCTAAGGGAAGTGAGCTGTACAAGTGCATAATAAATCAAAACTATTCCGTCTTATCAACAGGAAATCCAACATATTGGCCAACTGATCCTAGGAAAATACCAGATTTGCTAGATTTTGCTGTTTACTCAGGAATTTCTAGTCAGCTTTTGAACATAACAGATACTAATGAGTTAAGCTCTGATCACACTCCCCTCTTAG
The DNA here is from genome assembly GCA_916048285.2 of Bellardia pandia. Lineage (NCBI taxonomy): Eukaryota > Metazoa > Arthropoda > Insecta > Diptera > Calliphoridae > Bellardia > Bellardia pandia. The sequence continues at coordinate 15,960,316 of OU696534.1, read as the reverse complement.
CTACTTTAAACACATTCTTGCAGTCAAAGCTACAACAACACAAAATTCTTACTGCTAAATCTGATATGAAATCGTTTGAGACGTGGATTGAAAGAAATGTGAACCTGCAGGTATCCTTGAAATCCCCAACAGAGATAGATGATGCTGTTGAACATTTTAATCATCTCATTCATGAAGCTGGGCATCTATCTACACCATATATTCCAAACCATAGAAATCAAAGTCAAATATTAATATCGTCAGAAATTAGAGAACTGTTAAGAAACAAAAGAAGACTAAGAAACGTTTGGCAAAACAGTAGGAATCCAAATGACAAACGAGCCTTTAATAGATCTGCTAAAGATTTAAAAATAGCTCTACAAAATCTTAAAAATGAGCAGATTGGTAACTTTCTTAGAAATCTTAACCCAGTGAATAAAAGAAACGATGAGTTTAGCTTATGGAAGGCAACAAGATATATAAAAAGACCCACCAAAAGAAATATACCAGTTAAAGATTTAAACGGTGATTGGTGTAAATCAAATAAATCTAAAGCTGAAGCGTTTGCTCTACATCTCCAAACTACGTTCCAACCTCATTCACAAAACAACCCTTGTGCTGAAGAAATGTTACAATATATATATAGTCCTTGCCCTATGGATTGGCCAATAAAACACATAACTCCTCATGAAGTTAGAGAGGAGATCAAAATTCTCAATTGTAAAAAGTCCCCAGGCTACGACAGCATTGATGCTAAAATAGTGAAAGCCCTGCCGAAGAAAGGTGTTCTCTTTCTCACATTGTTATACAACTCGGTATTGAGATTAAATTACTTCCCCTCACAATGGAAATGTGCAGAGATCGTAATGGTAAACAAACCGAACAAACCAGAGAACCATGTAACATCCTATAGACCAATAAGCCTTCTGGTTGTATTCTCCAAAATATTCGAAAGAATATTCTTGAAAAGATTACTACCAGTACTGGAAAAATTTAATATCATACCGGAACACCAATTTGGTTTCAGACATAAGCATGGTACCCCCGAGCAATGTCATCGTATCATTGCTTACATAAGAGATGCACTGGAAACCAAAAAATATTGCTCAGGTGTATTTTTAGATGTTCAACAGGCATTTGACAAAGTTTGGCACACCGGGCTATTTTATAAATTAAAAAAACTACTTCCAACTCCTTTTGTTAAAATCATATAATCATATCTAACTAACAGAAACTTTTATGTAAAAGTTCACGATGCGTCATCTAAAATTTATGACATCAATGCTGGCGTACCACAAGGTAGTGTTTTAGGACCAGTTCTATTTACCATATTCACATCAGATATGCCAATCATTGAAAACGTACTGGTTGCAACGTATGCAGATGACACTGCGGTATTAGCCTCTGACATATGCCCAAACAATGCATCAAACTTAGCGCAACGAGAACTCAACGAAATTGAAACTTGGTTAAACAAATGGAATATAAAAGTTAACTCCGAAAAATCTTTACATATAACTTTCTCCTTACGACGAGGAAATTGCAATAATGTATACATGAATGGCATTCAAATTCCACAAAGTGATTGCGTAAAATACTTAGGAATACACATAGATAGAAGGCTGACATGGAAAACACATATTAAATATAAAAAACAACAACTAAGTATTAAAACAAAACGACTTTATTGGCTTTTGGGTCACAAATCACAACTACGGTTAGAAAACAAAATATTAATTTATAAATCAATTATAAAACCTGTTTGGACGTACGGAATACAACTATGGGGAACAGCCAGCAATTCCAACATTGAAATCTTGCAAAGATATCAGTCCAAAACTCTAAGATCTATTGTAACAGCTCCATGGTTTGTAACCAATAAATCGATTCACGATGATCTTCATATCCCAACAGTTAAAGATGAAATCAGAAGATTCAGCGAGAACTATCTTGAAAGATTAAGTAATCATACTAACCCATTAGCTATTTCTCTACTTGATGACTCAGAAGAAGTAAGAAGACTTAAAAAATACCACATTCTGGATCTGCCTTTTCGATTCTAAATCAAAAATTTCTACTACAATGTACATATGTAATAAATTTGTAAATACTATTTAAACTGTCTAAATTTTACATTATCCCAAGAATTATATTATGCTGTTGTTCTCAGTGGAGTTCAACACTAAATGTTATATGATTGTTATACAATTTACTTATTATCCTTAAATGGATAGATTGTAAATAAATGAATTATAAAAATTTTTTTTTTTTTTTTTTTTTTGCATATACTTTTTTATTATATCTTCATTTTAAATGAACTAGCAATAGGTATTCAAATCCTAAAACTAAAGTTAATTAAGATAAGTCCAGCCAATGCTAGACAAAATCTAGTTTTCAAATTCGATAGGATGTAATGAGCAACTTGTATTTATTCATCTGAGAGCGGTGGTGTCCCTCCTTCTCAAACGGCTATGACCGGGATGTTGTAAGATGTCTCGAGCGAGGGGATTTGGATGAGTTTCCAGCTTATCCAAATAATGGGCCACGTGTTTAGTTATTTCCCATTTGACAAGTGGAACATCAAGATCGTTGTGTATGTTGTTGTTTTTAATATACCAAGGAGCGGTAGTTATCATGCGTAGAATTTTGTTTTGACGGCGTTGAATTTTCTCAATATTGGAGTTGGAGGCAGTGCCCCATAACTGGATACCATAGCACCAAATTGGCTTTAAGATTGAGTTGTAGAGTAGAAGCTTACAATCGAGCCGAAGGACGGAGTTTCTGCCGATGAGCCAATGAATTTGGGCTGCTTTCAGTTTCATTTGAGTCAGCTTAGCATCTATATGTGGTTTCCATGTGAGGCGACGACCAAGATATTTCACGTGTGAGTTTTGAGGCACTATATGGTCATTAATACGAATAGGGGGACATGATTCCCTACGTAGAGTAAATGTTACGTGGGTGCATTTCTGTTCATTTATTTTTATTCCCCATTGTCTTGCCCATTTCTCCACTTGCGTTACGTGGTGCTGTAATTTAATTGAGGCATCTTTTGGATCTTTGTGAGTACTGAAAAATGCCGTATCATCAGCAAATGTTGACGTGTGAATTTCATTGTTTGTTGGCATGTCTGCTGTGTACAGCAAGTATAGAATTGGTCCTAAGATACTACCTTGAGGGACGCCAGCACCTATAGGTTGAGGACGGCTTAAATAATCACCTTCTTTAATCATAAACTGACGGTCGATTAAGTATTTCCATAGTAGGTGTTGAAGATTCACCGGCAAGTTCTGCTTTAATTTAGATATCAGGCCTTCATGCCATACTTTGCCGAAAGCTTGAGAGACGTCAATAAAGAGTGCCGAACAGTATCTCTTTTCCTCAAAGGTTTTTCTTATGACTTGTACCAATCTATGTGTTTGTTCTATTGTACTGTGTTGACGTCTGAAGCCAAACTGGTGATTGGGAATGCAGTTGTTTTCATTCAAAATCGGAGTCAGCTTGGTTATAAGCAATTTCTCGAATAATTTGGACATAGTTGGTAATAGACTTATTGGCCTATACGACTCAACTTTGCAAGGATCTTTTCCCGGCTTAGGAATCATCTTTACTAAAGCGATTTTCCAAACCGGAGGGTAATACTCAAGCCGTAAGATGGCATTAAAAATAAAGAGGATTAATCTTTTTGCAATGCGAGGCAGCTCAAAAATCATTTTATTGCTGATTTTATCAAACCCAGGTGCTTTTTTAACATTTAAATTATCAATAGCCTCATCAACCTCCAGATATTGAAATCTTATTTGTACAGGTGGTCTGGCAACAACAGGCGGTAGTTCGCTAATGTCAGTATCCGTATTGGGAGTGAATACATTTTTTAAATGACTTACGAAAAGGTTGCCTTTTTCTTCGTTATTTCGTGCCCAAGATCCGTTCAAAGTACGCAGTGGAGGTTTTGCGATTACGGGTTTTCTCAGATTTCGGACTGCACGCCATAATGAATAATTTGACTGGGAAGTTGCGTCTAGACCTTCCAGATGTTGTTTGAGAGACGATGCTTTTTGCGCTTCTAGCAAGATCCTAAGGTTTTTGGTACATTCTCTCAACCTAGTTTTAAGTTGGGGCGATCTGTGTTGTTGCCACTCTCTTCGGACTCTCCTTTTTTCAGACAATAGTTGCTCAACATCTGCAGAAAAAACTCTGTTGTACCTATTCGGGCGATAAGTGGAAGAAGCATGTTCTGCGGCTTTCTCGACATGTTCATTAAGACTTTTTATACAGGCATCGATGTCTTCAGCAGTTTTCAACGGGAGTTTCTCTGTGCAGTGAGTGCTGATGTATTTTTTGTATTTTAGCCAATTCAGACGTTTGACAAGAAGTAAGGCATCAGTTACGATTTGCTGGGGACTTCTGATGGTGATTACAGTGGGTGAGTGATCTGAAGAAAGATCCAGTGAAGCCTCGACTTCAATGAGTTCCGGGGATACCCCTTTCGCCACGCCGAAATCGATAACGTCAGGAATTTTTTGCTGGTCAGTTGGCCAATAAGTTGGTTGACCAGTTGAAATCACATTCAGTCCCATTTCAGACAGGGAGTCGTACAAGATACGACCTTTAGGGCTAACGAGTCGTGAGCCCCAGAATGTATGCTTAGCATTGTAGTCGCCAGCCGCTATGAAACGGCTACCTAGTGATTTGTAAAAATCTCTATACTGATCTTTTGTTATTGAAAATCTAGGCGGACAGTAAACTGACGAAATCACGAGGTTTTGACAAAAGTTCTCAATACAGATGTTTGTTGCTTGAAGATAACACTCTGAAAGACCACCCAATGAATGGTGTTTGATTCGCGATTTGACCAATATTGCCGAGCCACCACATGATCTATCTCTGGGGTCCTTGGTGTCGTAGAATGTATAACCACTTATTTTAAAAATGCTTCTCGACGTCATATGAGTCTCGGAAATCAGCATTACATCAATTTTCTTATTAAAAAGAAAATATTCAAGTTCATTTTTGTGTTGGCGTATGCCGTTTGCGTTCCAGAAACATATTTTGAGACAGTTCATGGTCTATTAAGTATGGCCTGCAGTAGCGTGGACTGCATTTTTTGCATCTCCTGCATCATACTTGTCATGCTTGTCATGAAATGGTTCATGGATTGCACCAGATTCTCCATTATACCTTCAAGACGGCTAAAATTGTGGCTGTTTGTATCATTTATTGGTGATTCATTTTGCACTGTTGGTTGGTTAGATCTTAGCACGTTGGCATATGAAAATTGGCTAGTGGATGCTTGTGCTACGGGGGGAATAATTGTAATAGGTACTTTTGTCGTCTGAGTAGGGGTAGTAGCGGGTTTGTTGATCAAGGAGCGTTTAACGACCTCGAAAACAGGGCAACCCCTGTAGTTGGCAGTGTGGTTTCCACCGCAATTGCTGCATCTTTTTACCCTGGAGTCATCCTTAGGTTTATCGCACTTTGAGGTGTCATGAAGATCCCCACAAACTACACAAACAGTAGGCAACTTACAATAAGATTTAGTGTGACTATATTCTTGGCAGTTCGAACACTGTACTGGGCCAGATCGCTTATGAGGTTCTTCCACTGTAACTTTCGGTGCATTATGAATTTCAAGTCATATATAGGATGTGTTTAATTTTTCTTCAGCTTAACATCACCAGGTTCTAACTCCACTCTAAATAATGGTTGAGGGATCCTATCTCTGTTTCTTATATTTGATACGGCCTTGATTTTAAAGCCTTTGTCGGCCAAACTGCTCTTGATCTCCTCAGAATCAACAAAAGAATCAATTCCCTTAATTACGACTTGTAGACCTTTTGCGCTTTTAAGTTGATACGTGTAAAAATTCTTTTTGCGTTTTTCAAATTCCGAAACTATTCTCCGATAGTCGTTTTCATTATTAGCCTGAATCTTTGTTTCATTAATATTGCCACGCTTAATTGGAGTCACATAAAAAGAATTTTCACCAATTAATGAAACTAATAATTTTATAAGTTCGTTTGAGTTTTTTTCTCTTAAATAAATTGGAGGTGGTTTTACTGGCTTATTCACAGCGTTAGGGACATCATTTTTGTCTTGGAGGATGGCAAAACGATTTTGCGAGCGTGGCTCTTCAGCATTCTTTGATAATTTTGCGGCTGATGTAATTTCGGCAGATTTTGGGCTTCTGCCTCTCTTCGATACTGTTATATAACGGTCCATTCCTACCTGTGTTTTTTGTTTTTCTTCAACAGCAACTATAGGAGCGGCCTTATTTGTAGGACTTAATGTGCCTTTTGCAGCTGTTGACGTCTCTCTATTTGATAACGAGGACCGTGAAGAAGACGGTCCCTCAGTGATTTTTCTATTTAAATTAAATATGCTTTGGGCTAAGTTTGTGCCCTGTTCAACACATTTATTCAAGTTTGGTGCACTTGCACTTAAATTCAGATTTGTGCTTATTTTTGGTTTCACAGTTAAGTAGTTTTTATTAAATTCGGGATCTTTAATGTTCTCATTACTAACACTTGCCGAGCTCAACACGAAATAAGCATTTCGGCTCTGAGGCCCACTCGCACTGTTAGAATTGTTACTCATTCACTGTCTCACTGTATTTAATTTTCTAGTTTTCAAATAATTAAAAATAAATTATTACAATTTATTAATTTTTTATTGCACCTAGTGCAATTATTTGACTTTGTAAAGTTTTTCACCTATTACGAGTTTTTTTTCACTTTTTGTTTAATTTAACTTTTTATACTTTTTCACCTATTACGATTTTTTCACCGATAATTCAGCCGCACTAAAAGTAACACGTCCGAACAGTTCGGTGTATCAACTGCGACCAACATAATTTATGTTAAATATTTTGAAATGTTGTCTAATTTTCATTGATTTTTTTTTTTTTTTTTTTTTATTTTTTATAACTACACTAGACTAGAATATCCTAATTCTGTGTTTTCTATTCAGTCTTAGTGCAAATTTTAAATATTTGATATATTGTTTGAAAGACAATTTTACGACCAACATAATTTATGTTAAATATTTTGAAATGTTGTCTAATTTTCATTGATTTTTTTTTTTTTTTTTTTTTATTTTTTATAATTAAAAAAAAAAAAAAAAAAAAAAATCAATTATTATTATTATTATTATTTTTTATAATTAAAAAAAAAAAAAAAAAAAAAAAAAAAAAAATCAATGAAAATTAGACAACATTTCAAAATATTTAACATAAATTATGTTGGTCGTAAAATTGTCTTTCAAACAATATATCAAATATTTAAAATTTGCACTAAGACTGAATAGAAAACACAGAATTAGGATATTCTAGTCTAGTGTAGTTTCGGTATTTCTTATTACGTTTAGGTGGAGGGTATTTAAGATTCGGCACAGCCGAATATAGCACTCTTACTTGTTTATCTTTAATACGCTTTTTATATTGGTGTTTACATGATTGATAAATCAAGAGCTGAAAAACAATGAATGATTTTTTTGTTTTTTGTTATTATAAAACGATCTTTATGTTTATTTAATTATTTAAAAATCGAGACCTGAAAAGTCAATGAATGACTTATTTCTTGATTTAATAAAATTAATAACTTCAAAAATAATAAAAATAAAAAATTATTTTTAGAAAGATTGTCGGTGTCAAGAACTTACTATAATAAATAAACGACTAATAAACTTTAGGTTTGAAAGTTTTTTTTTCAAACTTGTCACGTCGTCGAAAAAATTAGATCTGGACACCCTACTGATGGGGCTACCCGAATCTATTTACATTCTACATAAAAAGAAAAAAATTTGTTATTTTCAGTCCTTAATATAATTCTTAAATATGTTACATATTCGTCTTACCCATCCTTGTTCTTTGTTTTCTTATACAAACCGCAATCTTTCGCTAACTGACCCAACTCGCCGCACGCATAGCATGATCCGTTCTCTCTTTTTTGGTTTTCTACATTCAGATGCTATGTGTTCTTTGCTGTTGCAGTTATAGCACTTTATATATTGTTTCGTTGCATCAATGGACTTCTCGCCTTGGTTCAACTTTTCTGATGTAGATAACTCCACGTTACAAATAGCTTGTTAAAGTTCTGCCTTTGCTGCAAAACTATGTAATTTAGCTGTGTTCCGCAAATGTATATCTGGAATTCCGTTGATTAAGTACTCAATAAATTCATCATCGTCTAATTTTATAATGTTTGCTAAGCTGAGTTTTTCTCAGATTCTCCAGCTTGCCACGTACGATCTTGTAATTTTTGACGAATTGCTAATTTTGACATTTTGTTTTTAAACATCTGATTGATATTTAAAATTAAATCATCTACCGTTCCAATTAAAAATGATTAATTTAATTGCAGCCATTCTTGTGCTTTGCCTCTCATTTTGCTACATATTAATGCACGCACAATGTTATCATCCAACTTATAACATTGTCTTAAGGTAGGATCACACGATTGCCGCAATGCACCAATTTTTGGTATATTTTATATGCCAATCGTGTGATTTCACAATTTATTGATCCATACGACAATCGATAATAAAATTGTGCTGATTTTCCCCAGTCAAATGCAACTCTGGTGTGGCAGTCATGTGAACGGTTGATAGGTAACCATACGTCAACAAAAATTTCAAAAATGCAACAATATTTATTGTGTTCTTGACCGCCAATAAAAGAGGATAAATCGCGCCAAAATTTATAATTAAAAGTTTTTATACATAGAATAATAATAAATTTAAAGTTTTTTCAACACTTTGTAAGTAGCAAACTATTTAAATATTTTAATTTATGTACTTGATAAATAATTATAGTTTACTTGCAGTTTTACAGTAAGGATTTCGCAGAATGCATCATAGTGGAAGAACCTGAAGCACTGAATTATTGTACTGTACCAATGATGATTCAGTAACAACATCTGTGGCCAAAAAAAGAAAGAAGCCAAGTGTGTCTTCATCATGGAGCAACACTGATATTAATGAACAACACCCATGTGTTTGGCAGTACTCGTTGCCCGACTATAAGGATAGGTACAAACGAGAGCAAGCTTGGCAGAAAATACAACGGGATTATCCCAGTCAGACAGTAGATGAATGTAAAGGCAAATGGGCAAATTTAAAAACTGCATATCAAAACGTGAAAAAAATTAAGACAAAATCTGGCCAGGGGTTGGAAAACACCCAACTACATTGGCCGCATTGGAGTGCAATGCAATTCTACAACCGGCATGACATAACAAAAACTAAATGCTCATTGTCAACACTTGATGACCTACATAGATTCGCAGCAAGGTTGCAGTACGTCTTTAAATTGTGAAATCTTTAGAAGCTGAAAAAGATAATTGGAACACAATTGGGATGTATTTGGCATCACATATGCGTGAAATAACCAAGAAAAATGAAAATTGCATATGAAACTTGTGAAAATCGCAATGGAAGCTACTTTGGAAGTAGAGGAAGATAACTAACTAGTCCTGAGCACTTATTGTGATTTTTTTTTATTATTTTTTAATATTGAAAAAATATTTCGTTTGTTTTTTTGACCTTTTTATTTTTGGTATTTTATAATTATTTTTTTCTTTCAAACTATGAGGTGAATATTATATTTTTATATAAAAAATATTGATTTATATACTTTATATCCGATATTTCTGTATCTTATGGCGTTTTCTTTTCTGAAAAAATGTCAACACTGCTAAAGTCTGTTCTTTTCTATAAATGTCACACTATAAATTTAAAAAATGGTGCACCTTTCACACTCTGTATTTTTAGAGGGGAAGAATTGCACGATAAAACAACTGACCAGTGATGCCAACTTTTGAGACTCAAAACGCGTAAACATTTTTGAAAAAAGGGCTAAATGGAAAAAAATCCATATAAAACCACATGCAATTTTCTTTTTTTTCGCGTTTTGAGTGACTAAAATCCGGCTAAATCTAGCCCGAAAAGGGCTAAGTTGGCATTGATGCAGCTGACATTTGTTTTGTTTATGAATGTGTATTTGTGTTAAGAAACAAAAAAAATAAAAAATATACAAAATGGAAAATATTTTTTATGTGCTGAAAAAATTTTGGATGACTTGTTGGATTCATCTTCATCATCAGATGATGATAAAATATTTTATATGATTATGGAAAGAAATCCACAACCGTGAGTGAAAGGCTTAACATAATTAATGAATACTCTGAAGTTGATGTATGTCAAATTTCATAGGACAATATCTCCTACTTCTTATATATGTAATGTATGTTTATATACATATATAATTTTTATATTTGAAAGAACTTTCGTATTAGTCGGGAAAGTGCCATAGGTCATTTTTATAAATATTCATTGTGTTATTTCAAGCGATCTTACCAGGCAGCTATCTGCTTCTTCTTTTTTAGCAAAAAAACAAAAACAGCTGTACATGAAAAAAAATGCTACACTGTTGTAATTTTATGTTCTATTCTGACCATTAAAAATCCGACATCTTTAAAATGTGGGGTAAACATTATAAAAATGTACATAATAAAGGTGTAACATTTTATTTCAGAAAAGAAAACACCATTAATGTGTAGCTTCTTCAGGCATAATTCAATTCAAATAATATTTATAGTAGAAATATCAATAAATAAGAGTGCTATATTCGGCTGTGCCGAACCTTAAATTTTAATTTCTTTTAAGATTATTGTAATTTATATTCATTCTTCTTATTTGCGAAAACTTTTTATTTATATTAATTTATTTCTTTGGTGTGTTCAAGAAGAAAAATTAATATAAATTACAATAATCTTAAAAGAAATTAAAAAACTAGAAGAACAATCAACAAATCTAAGAAAGTGAAGGTAATTTTCCATTTACTATTCAAAAATTTTGTATATCATAATTGAAAACTTTTCATTTACTATTAAAAATTTTCAATTTTTGATATTTATATTATAAATATTATTTGAATTGAATTATGCCTGAAGAAGCTATACATTAAGATACAGAAATATCGGATATCAAATATATAAATAAATATAAAATATTGAAAAAAAATTTAATTTTTTTCAAATGTGATACTGAAGTACAAATTTATAATTTAAATAATTCAATAAAATTAATTTTCTGTTTTATTTGTAAATCTTCTTTTTTATGTGTAGGTTGTATAAGAATTCGCAACTCTGCTTATATATATTCACTAGCTAAACCCGGTGTGCTTTGCTACCCCCCCCTCGTCATAAAATAAAACGTATTTATATATTTACAAACATTAATTTATTTAATTTTAATGTATTTATTGCAATGCTTTAGGCGAGACCATGCCCCTTTGTCCACTTACATAGCCAAGAATTTATTATTTCGTAAGAATATTCTGTTGTGAAAATTTAATGACGATCGGTCCAGTAGTTTTTTTTTTTTTTTTTTTTTTTTTTTTTTTTTTTTTAACTTCCCTTTATTATTACACCTGTCAACAAGATGACAATAAGTAATTTAATTTACAGAGGTGGGATGATAATTATCTTAAATCAGTACCTAAGATAACTTAAATCGAATTATTGAATGATAAGTAATATATAAATTTTTTAGTATCGCTCAGCTAGATCTGAAGGTGTAAACCGTTTAAGTCTTCTAGGTGCCAGGATTTCATTTGCCGGCAACTGTCTGAGTTCCATGTTGGAATGTTGTGTTAAACGAGTTGTATGTTTAATGCTGCTGATACGGATAATTTCTTTTATTGTTTTGACGTTTAGATCTCGATGTATGTCCTCATCTCTAATATACCATTCTGCGTTGACAATAGTTCGCAATATTTTAGATTGAACTCGTTGAATAATTTTTAAGTTTGTTGTGCTAGCTGTACCCCATATTTCTACCCCGTACTTCCAAATTGGCGCTATAATTGTGTTGTATATAAGTAGTTTGCTTTGAGTTGTTAGTTTAGATTCTCTCCCTAACAGCCAAAATAATTGTCTAAACCTGTTGTTTATTTCTTTTTTCTTTTGAGTGATGTGATCTTTCCAGTTAAGTTTTGAGTCAATTATAATGCCAAGATACTTCGCCTTTGTATCCATAAGAATTGGTAGAGTATTTATTTGGATAGGTTGAAAGTTTGTTATCTTTCTATTAGTGTAGATTACTTGAATTGTTTTATCACTGTTTACTTGAATTCCCCAACTACGGAACCAATTCATTGTATTATTGAGCAGTTGTTGTAAGTTTTGCATAGCCCATTTGATGTTTGCGTGTGATGATAGTAGAACAGTGTCGTCAGCAAATGTTGCTATCATATTGTTATTTGTTGTAGGAGTTGGAATATCTGATGTAAACAGGAGGTAAAGCATTGGTCCGAGGACACTACCTTGAGGTACTCCAGCTTTTATAGAAAGTATTTTTGAATACTCGTCTTTATATTTAACATAGAATCTTCGGTTTTGTAGGTAGTTTTGTAGTATTAAGAAGAATTCTTTTGGCAATTGATTTTTTAGTTTATGAAGAAGACCTTTGTGCCATACGCTATCAAACGCCTTTGCAACGTCGAGGTATGTTGCAACGCAAAAGTTTTTTTTGTCAATATCAGACGATATTTTATTTGTTACTCTATGAATTTGTTGTATAGTAGAGAACTGTCGCCTAAATCCAAATTGGTGTTTGGGGATGAGTTGTCTTTCTAGAAGAATTGGTTCAATACGTTCATAGAAGAGTTTTTCGAAGATCTTTGACAGCAGTGGCAGAAGGCTAATTGGCCTGTAAGATGTTGTTTTTGAGGCATCTTTGTTTGGTTTAGGAATAGCGATTATCTCAGCGACTTTCCATACTTTTGGGAAATATTTAATATCTATAACTGAATTAAATAAATTTCTTAAATAGACTAGGGCCTTATTCGGCAATTCTTTTAGTAGTTTTCCGGTGATCTGATCATAACCAGGAGATTTATTATCTTTTGTTGTTTTTATAATTTTTTTAATTTCATTAATTGAAATTCTTCTGATATGAGAGTTGGAAGAGCTGTTTGGAAAACTTTGAAGAGTTATATCCTTTTCGTCCATTGGATTTGTAAAGGTTTTAGAAAAATGATCTGCAAGAACATTAGCTTTTTCTTCATTTGTGCGGGCCCATGTGAGATCAGGTTTTTGGATCGGCGGCTGATGTAAAATTCCATTATTTATTTTTTTGGTTGCTTTCCAGAGCGAGTAATTTGTTGTAGCTGATGAGTCAAGGTTAGTAAGATATCTTTGTAGTTTATCTTCTTTGTCCTTCTTTAGCAAGTTTTTGAGATCTTTTGTGAGCCTATTAAGGTGGGTTTTGTCCTGAATTGACCTTGTAGTTTGCCATCTTTTTCTTAATCTTCGTTTGGCTTTTATTTTCTCTTGGATGTGAGGTGGGATACTGAATTTATCTACTGTGTGTGTTCTGGATGGAGTAGAATCACTAACCGCGTTTATAAGCGTATCATTGAAAAAAGTTATAGAATTATCCAATTCTTCTTCGGTTTTTAGCGATATATTTGTCTCGAGTTTTGTCTCTAAGATTTCTCTGAAACAATCCCAGTCGGTTTTCTTGTTGTATATAAATTTATTTTGATTGGATAGAAGTACATCGGTTTGGTATATAAGTACCACTGGAGAGTGGTCAGAAGATAATTCAAAGCATGATTTTATATTTAGATAATCATGTCTTATATTCTTGGTAATAAAAAAGTCTAAGAGATCTGGTTTTTTGTGAATGTTTGTAGGCCAGTAAGTAGGCTCTCCAGTACTTATAAATTTGCATTTGAATTCATTTATTGCCTCTAGCAAATTTTTTCCTTTCGATAGTGTTAATCGAGATCCCCAAACTGTATTTTTGGAGTTAAAATCACCACCCACTATAAACCGATTCCCAAGAGATTTAAGGAGTTCAAGATATTCAATTTTTGTGTTATTATGTTTCGGCGGGCAGTAGACTGCAGATAATACAAATGGACCGTGTATATCTTCTATTAAAATGGAAGTAGCTTGAATATAATCTTTTCTAAAATTCTGTAATTCAGTACATTTAATGGATTTTCGTATTATTATTGCTGTACCCCCATGCGCTGTGTTGTCAGGATGATTTGTATAAAAGATTGAGTAGTTTGGTATGGCTATAAAGCTTTTTTGCGTGAAGTGGGTTTCAGAGACAAGTAGCACGTCTACTGAAGAGCGATTTAAAAATAATTTTAGTTCGAGTGTGTGTTGGATAAGCCCGTTCGCGTTCCATTGTACTATATTAAGTTTACTTAGTCTGTCCATCGAGCTTAGTTAGAAGTACTGTGATAATGTTCATCATGTTAGATACTTGAGAAATCAGTTGCTTCATCATATCTTTAAGGTCTTGCATATCATTACTTATTTGCGGTGTAGTGGAACTGAATAAAGAATTACTAATAATGGACATTTCCTCAGTATTAGGGTTTTGACTCTGTGCTGTTGCTTGAGCGTAAGTCACTGTTGGATTTATTCTACTGTTTGTTGTAGGTACGTTTCGAGAATTATCAGCTTGTTGTGTTTGGTGTTCTTGGACGGTTATTTTTTCTTTGTTTCTTAGTGGTGGAAATTGCTTAATTTTGAGGGATTTGTATACCATACATCCTTTATAATTTGCGGTATGGTTTTCACCGCATAACGCGCAATTAATATGTTCGCTTTTCTGTTTGATTGGGCAAAGCATAGTTTTGTGATCTCCAGCACATTTAACGCAAACGGGGATTTTGTTGCAAAAGTTTTTGGTGTGGCCATATTTTTGGCAGTTTGTACATTGAGGTAAAGTTCTTTTTGAACGTGGAGGTTCAAAACTAATTTTACAGTGTAAAAGGTGGGTTAAAGAATATATTTCCTTATTATTTTGACTTGATTTAAGTTCAATAGAAAACAGAGATAGTGGTTTTTTTGTACCAGTTTGTAGGATATTTTGGATATGTGTTACTTCGTGTCCTAGTTCACATAGTTCTTTTTTTATTTCCTCTTTATCGGTTGAATAATGCATATTACGCAAGAAAACCTTGAAACCTTTTTGTTCTTTGGGTTTATAAGTGTAGTATTGGGTATTTTTAGCTCTTAATAGGTTTACTATTTGGGTGTAGTGAATAGATTCTAAAGGTTGAATTTTTATTTCATTTTCTTTAAGAACACGTATTTCGTAATGACAATTTGGTAAGGAGTTTAAAGCATTATTGAGGTTATCTATGAATTGCACGTTTTGAACATATATTGGTGGGGGCTTTGTAGGTTTATTTTTTTCTGGTTGTTTGTGGGGAACACCATCATTTTGAATTTGGTCTTCTTTATTTTCATTATCATCAATAGATAATATTTCAAACCTATTTGGGGTTGAAGGTTGGCTTAACCAGTATGATTTTAGTGTTTTTTGTGGCTGCTCTTTAGTTTTAACTTTTTTATTGCTGTTTGTGTTTTCAATAAGTTTTGTGGGTGAGTTACGAAGCCTCTTTGATATGTTACTGTTTTTTAATTTCTCTTTATTTAAGGGAGTATGAATTTCATGTAACTTACTTGTTGTCATTATTGGTAAGTATGAGAAGGCTGTTGATGTTACTGTTGTTGTTGCTAAAGCTAGAGTTGTTATTGCTGAGTACGATGTTGTGGTAGTTGTAGTTGTTGGTGCGAGAGTAGTAACCAAAGAGTAAGGAGTTGTGTTATTAGTTGTAAGTGTGGGGGTTGTTGAAATAAATTGGAATGTAGTTGCAGTTATTTGAGTATCAGTTGTTGGAGTAGTACATTGAGAGCTCCAAGAGAGGGGTTTCAATTGCGATTGCGCAGTGAGACTAGGATATTTTTGGTGATCATTCGGATTGTAATCTGATGCAGATGCATAAGTATTTTGAGCGGGAAGAGAGTTTGAGCTTATTGATGGTGCTTGACCATTCGCACTTATAACACATAAGCTATTTACTGTAGTAAGGTTTGACTGAGACAGATGTTTATCACTTTTTTTATTGTTAGGGGAGCGGCACCTCTCCGGCGGGGGAGAGCGCTCAATGGGCATTTTTATATTTTCTATGCTTATTTATATTTTAAACTTTTGTTTATTATTTAGTATGTAGCATCATTAACAGCGGATAATGATAGCTGATTTATTTTAATTTTGTTTATTTTTTTTTTTAGCGTCTTTTCGCAATATTTTTATATGTTTTTTATATACTTTTTGTACTTAAAAGATGATTTTATACGGAGCGAGGAAAAAAACACGTCCGCACGTTAGATGTACTAATAAAGGTCCAGTAGTTAAGACTATATTACGATGTTTAATTTTTCTAAAAAGGGGCGTGGTCCCACTCACTTTTCTCCTGGTACGTATTCCTAATTATGCCCCAATACCATATGTACCAAATATCACCGACGTACGTCAAAAAATGCCCAAAATATGGCGGGTTAAATTTGTGGGTTATATGGGCGGTACCACGCCCGTTTGTACAATCAAAACTTCATATAGCCTATTATTCCTTCCAGAGTCACAGTAACATGCTGTAAAAATTTCAGGCAGATTGGTCCAAGGGTTTGGCCTCCTATTAAGCACAAACATACAGACACACATTCATTTATATATATATAGATTAAAAGCAATATAATTTAAGGTGAAATGGGGCGAAAAATGGGGATTTGGTAATAAAAAAATGTATGTAGTTAAAAAGTATATAAAACTTTAGGTAAATACATATTACAAAAAAAGTATTTTGTATAGCAAACATTGTTAGTGGTATAAGTAAGTATCTGAATTAAAAAAAGGGGGCGATGAAGTAGGCGTGGTTCATAGTTATATGGCGACGCTAACAGTATTAAGAGCAATATACTACCAAATAAAAAAAATACGTTGGAATGAACAAATTTGTATAGAGAACAAAAAGTATAAAACTTTCAAAAATTTGGCGTGAAAAGGGGCGTGAAAGGGGCGTGGCTTAAGAAATCTTTATTTTTACCTTGCCTGGAGTATATAATATCTATACAATTTAAATAAATCTGTTAAAAACTATATGGGAGCAATTACATAATTTTTAAAAAGTGGGCGTAAAAATGGGCGTGGTCAAAAAAAAGTACCCTATTAATCATACCAGAGTCCCAGTTAAATGCTGTGAAAATTTCAAAAATATCGGTCCAGAGGTTTGGTCTCCAATTACAATATTTTAAAAAAGTGGGTGTAAAAGTGGGCGTGGTAAAAAAAAAGTACCCTATTATTCCTTCCAGAGTCACAGTAACATGCTCTGAAAATTTCATCAAAATAGGCTCAGCCGTTTTGGAGTCTATACGTTACATACATACATACATACATACATTGAATTTTATATATATAGATATTGCCAAGGTAATTTACTAATTGCTGACAGCGGCTAGTGGAATATCACTTCTCCATGCGCCCGGAATAAGGGCACCGTTTTCATCGTACCGATCAGTTAGCACAGACGTTGCATAATTTTACTTCTTTTTCAGCAAAAAATTTTGCAGTGCACAGCATGCTAATGTCGTAGAAGTCGTTTTTTCAGCGTTTAGTCTCGAGGAACGAGAAAATATTTGGAATCGCTTCGTCATAATTCCACGATACGCCAAGCTCTAGATAATCGGTAGTTAAATATTCTCTGGTCGGCGGATAAACTTTTGCCAGTATATGGTTTCATTAAATGCTTCTGCATGCGAAAAGCAACGTCGGCTACCAAGACAAATGGTACGTTTTCTTGACGACCAGGCAGAGGCTTTGGCTGTGGTAAATTAAGCTCATTGCATTGTAAAGCACGTTGAAAAGAGCAGTTTCCAAAAAATCCACCATCTGAAACACTCCCACTGCAACCAACATCAACGTATAAAAAATTATATTCGGCATCTACAATAGCCATTAGTACTATGCTATGTGTTCCTTTATAATTATAAAAAGTGCTTCCTGACTTTGGTGGTGCTCAAGGCCGTCTTAAGGCATGTCGGGGCCCCTGGGCACATAATAATTTGGGGCCCAACTGGAAAGTAAAAAAAACGAATGACAAGAATTTTTTGTTATGATTTTAAATTTATTATGTTTAATACAAATTTAATACATGTTATTTAATGTTATAAGAAATATAACCTAGGTATTTGTGTTCTGATTTAAATTGGCTACGCTAGAGGTTTTTTTCTGGATTTCTTTGCTGCAAAATCTTCTATTATATCCTCAAAATCAATTTTTTGAAGGACATCACTTTCAATACACATAATTGACAAGTTAGTTAGGCGTTCTTGCAACATAGACGTTCGTAATTAATTTTTAATTATCTTTAGCCGAGAAAATGACCGCTCGCCACTACAATTAGTGATCATCAAACAAAGAAATATTCTTGTAGCAATTTCAACATTTGGAAAAGTTTCTTCTAACTTATCGGACTTTATTAGGTTATGTAAAGCTGAGATACTCAAATCCGATGATTCCGTTGCTATGTTCTTGAGGTACTGCCTTAAATGAAAACATTCTGATATGAACTCCTTAGTATTAATATCTTTGTGGTAGAATTCGGCAAATTGTTTGCATTTTTTGACAACTGGTCCGAATCAATTGTTATTAATTGACAAAGACAACTAAAAATTTCATCAATTTCTTGGTATGCAGCAGAACGCTTTTTAAAATGAACATGTAATGTGTCAATTATGGGAATAAACGTTTCTACGCGGAATTTTTGTTTGCCATTTAACTGTACAGCCTCCGCTGATCCGTCAAAAAAAGTAAGACGTGTGCTGCGAATTTTTTTTCTTTCAAAAATATCTTTATAGTCACCATTGGGGTTTTGTCTTTAGCAGGCGATTCGTACTGATCGAAATTATCGCGTGCGTTACTGACATAACCGATTAAAGATGCGTAAAGTTTTGTTGCAACAAAAAAAGGTGTTTTTTTGTAAACTTATGCTTGTTTTGTTTATAACTCCTAAAAGATCATTCCAAATCTCCGTTAGAAGAATAGTCTCAAATTTTTCAATTTTTTTGGCTAGGCCTTGAGCTTCGTTGCTTGTTTCTCCTGGTTGATTGACGTCATTTGCAATTGATGTTAAAGCTTCAAAAATATGAAAATAACAATTTTTCAAAGCATTAATGGCATTAGCACGTGCATACCATCTAGTATCCGGGAGAGAATTCAAAACTTTATTTTTTCCCAAATTCGCTGTCATTCCATCGTTTGGTCGAAGCCGAGAAAAAATTGAATAATTTTTGGACAAATTGGAAGTAGGATACTGCATCTGAAACACATTAAACAGCTTCAACACCTACCAAATTTAATGAATGTGCCGCACATGGAAAAAATGGCAAATTCACATTTTTCTTTTATTCTTGCCTGAACACCAGAATACTTTCCTGCCATATTTGATGCATTATCGTAACTCTGCCCTCGGCAATATTTTATAGGAATATCAAGACTTTCAGTAAAGTTTAAAATGGCACCTGCTATGTACTGAGCATTATGTTCATCCATAGGTAAAAATTGCAAAAATCTCTCAATAGGCTCTCCGTCTTTGACGTATCTAACGATAAAGGTAAGTTAGTCAACATGTGAAAGATCTGGTGTAGAATCCATACTAATAGAGTAGTATTTTGCAGCTTTAACTTCATTAACAATCGCTTTTAGCACTTGCTGTCCCATTATATTAATAAATTCATTACAAATATTTGCAGAAAAATATGATGTATATCCTTTTCCACTATTTCCGCAGTTTCGCATGTGATCAGCAAGAAAAGGATCAAATTCACTAATTAGCTCTAAGCATCCCAAATAATTTTCGTTATTTTGAGACCCTAATATTTCATTATCACCACAAAAAGCAAGTCCTCTGGAAGCCAAAAATTTCACTACTGCAACAATTCTTTTAAGTACATTCTTCCAATAATTGACTTGTGTATTATATTGGGACAAAAACTCGCTGTCAATTCGCCCAGTAATTTTGCTTCTTGCGACATATTTCATCATTGATTCCCTGTGTTGTAAACTGTACTCATGCTCCATTAATAAATTACTTATATGTTTCCAGTCTTTATATCCATTTGAAGAACTCAAAGTACCAGTACTAGCAGTAGTATTAAATAGACGGCAGCAATAACAGTATACAGAGTTCTTTGACGGTGAAAATAGGAGCCATTTTCTTTCTAAAGACTCACCATTCGTCAATATGCGGGTGAACATATTTTTAGTCAAGTATCTGGTTTTTGTTTTACTGTTTGAAGCTGGAAAAATTTTAGAAGTTTTGGAGAAGTCACACTCCTTATTTTGAAAAAATTCTGGCCCTTTTTGAGTCCAAATATCGCGTACTTCTTCGGTGAAAATTGCATCACAGTACGTACCAGGATCAGGAGATACACTTTCTATGCTCGTAAATAATAAGCTTGAATTGGAGGGTTCAGCATCTAATATACCTGTTACTGTCTCTACATCTGGAACTTGCATAATATTATCATTTTTGTCAGACGTAAGTTCTTTTTGCCGTTGAAATTCGAAAGTAACCGGATCTTGAGATGATGAAGGCGAAGAATCAGTCATTCTGTTTGTTTTATTTTTCTGTCTCGTCTCATCGAACTGTTCGGACGTGTTATTTTTAGTGCGGCTGAATTTTCGGTGAAAAAATCGTAATAGGTGAAAAAGTGTAATAGCTTGAAATAAAACAAAAAAGTGAAAAAATAACTCGAAATAGGTTAAAAAAATCTACGGTAATATCGGTAATTAAAAAAAAGCACTAAAAATTGCATAAAAATTGTATGAGTGTTCCTCTCAGATGTAATTCTGAGAAAGAGCTTAGCTCGACTAGAAAAACTAGATGGGTCTCTGAGGAAGAATCCATAAAAAAATCGCTGGAGAATTTTCTCACTACAAGAGCCGTAGAACGGCGTCGTTTCTATTCGCCCAATATAGTGATTTCAACAGATGAAAAAACATCATCTTCATCAAATAGTGCAGTCAAACCCAAAAAACAAGTAGGTATGGATAAGTACATCACCGTTCTCAAGCGACAGAGGAGCCCGAAGTCTGCTCAAGTGTCATCAAATGCAAAAGCTCCTAAGACTGTGAGTAATGATCAAAATAGGTTTGCTCTCCTCCAGCCGGATGAGCCAGAACTTCCGAAGAAGACGTTTAAGCCCCCACCAATTTATCTGAGAGAGCCGACTTCCAGTAAATTGGTACAAGGAATTGTTGCTGTAATAGGTGAAAACATGTTTAGCATAACATCAATGAAACATGGAAATATCTGCGAGACAAAGATACAAGTGAATAGGGAAGATGATTTTCGAAAATTGTTCAACCAGCTGGAAAGGGAGACTAGATATTTTTATACCTACCAGCTCAAAAGCGCAAAAGGACTCCAAGTCGTTCTAAAGGGTATATACCCATGTGTTGATCCTGCGGAGATAAAGACCAGTTTAATGGACAAAGGGTTCAAAATCAAGAGCGTAGTGAATATTAGAAACCGTGAAAAGATCCCTCAGCCCATGTTCAGGGTAGAATTGGAACCTGGAGATGTTGTCTTAAAGAAAAACGAGTCCCATCCCATCTACAATCTGATGTACCTTCTGCATCGTAGAATCACCGTGGAAGAACCACATAAGCGTCAGGGACCCGTCCAGTGTCTCAACTGTCAAGAATTTGGTCACACCAAGGCGTATTGTAAATTGCCGACAGTTTGTGTTGCGTGTGGGGAGCTACATGCAACTGCTCAATGCGATAAGTCGAGAACTGACTCAAAAATCAAAAAATGCAGTAACTGCGGAGGTAATCATACCGCAAATTATAGAGGTTGTCCAATTTACACTCATTTGAAAGGCATAAGAACCACCAAGACATCAGTATTGCCTAATCATCCTCAACAGCCAAATTTAGCATCGAGTGACAATTTCCCTCAATTATTACGGTCCACTAGTCATGTAAACGCGCCTAGTTCTAGACAAGTTTCTTACGCAAACGTCGTTAAATCTAATATGCCAGGTCTGGAGCAGGAACCTAAACCCCAATATTCTGAGCCGCATATCAACAATCTAGAGACAACATTGCAGACACTTGTCCAAACTATGAACACTTTTACGACCACCATGACATCCATGATGCAGGAAATGCTGAAAATGCAATCCACTATCTTGCAAGCCATTTTAAAGAAATGATTTATTTAAAAATTTGTTTCTGGAACGCGAACGGCCTCCGCCAACATAAAAATGAACTGGAATACTTCCCGATGGATAAGCAGATTGATGTTATGATGATTTCTGAAACTCACTTGACGGCGACAGCGCACTTCAAAATTAATGGCTACGTGTTATATGATACTAAAGACCCCCGCGGAAGAGCTTGTGGAGGTTCGGCAATCCTTATAAAGAACAGAATAAAGCATTATCTAATGAATAACATAAGTGAGGATTACCTCCAAGCAACAAACATTTGCATTGAATTCTGTCAATACAAATTTGTTTTATCATCGATTTATTCTCCGCCTCGATTTTCAATAAAAGAACACCAATACCATAACTTCTTTAAATCCCTTGGGGCTAGATTTTTAGTTGCTGGTGACTTTAACGCCAAACACACATTTTGGGGTTCACGTCTGGTAACCCCAAAGGGTCGCGTACTCTTCAACACCATTGCTAAAATGGGCTTAGATGTACTCTCAAGTGGGCATCCCACCTATTGGCCGACGGACCGACGGAAGACTCCCGATGTTATTGACTTTGGGGTAGTGAAAAATATCCCTGTAGAATGGATGCAAGTGGATCCTTTACTGGACTTGTCCTCAGATCACTCTCCTACTATCATTTCAATGCATTTCCCTCAAGTGTGTGGTTCTCCATTTATGAACATGACTAAGACCCGAGTAAGTTGGATAAAATACAAAAAGTATTTAAGTTCTCATTGCACGGAAAATGTTGTGTTGAGAACTACCGACGATATTGATGAGTCGATTGGCAACTTTACCGAGGACCTTCGACGAGCTGTGCATCACGCTTCCACTTATCACGTTGAATGTAGAAATAGGACAAACAGAAATTATTTCTCTGAACTCGAACATCTCCTATCAGAAAAAAGAAGAATGAGAAGAGAGTGGCAAATTCACAGGTCTCCTGAACTGAAAGCTAGGCTACGGGAATGCAGAGATATACTAAGACATTTCTTAGAAACCCAAAGAACGGCCTCACTTAGATCTTACTTGGAAGGTCTTGATAGTACCCCACAATCTGACTACTCGTTATGGAGGGCGGCAAGAGGTTTAAAAAGACCAGTGAGAGGAAAACCTCCTTTGCGAAAACGGACTGGTGACTGGGCTAGAAATGATTCCGAGAAAGGGACATTATAAGGCCTCCTGTACCTCTAAGACTAAACTTTCGTGATGTCCAAAACGTTATTGGTACTCTGAACCTTAGAAAGGCTCCAGGTATGGATAAAATCAGCAATAAAATGCTTGTGGAGTTACCTCGTGTAGCAAGAAGAATTATCCTCTTTATCTTCAACGCTATTTTACGCCTAGAATACTATCCTGCAGATTGGAAGGTGTCTATGATCACTATGATTCCTCAGTCAGGGAAGGACCACACCAAAGTGGAGTCATATAGGCCAATTAGTCTACTGCCGACAATTTCAAAACTGTTTGAAAAATTGTTAATGACTAAGTTGACTCCAATTCTGAATGACACTGAATGTATTCCTAATCAGCAATTCGGCTTCAGGGCTAAACACAGCACCATCGAGCAAACACACAGATTGGTAAATGTGATAAGAGGGTCGTTTGAAGACAAAAAATACTGCTCCGCCCTTTTCATTGATGTGTCGCAAGCGTTCGACAAAGTTTGGCATGACGGTTTAATGCACAAAATAAAATTAACTCTGCCTGCTAACACCCATAAACTCATGGAAAGTTATTTATACGGTCGCAAATTTAAAATCAAAGAAGGTGATTTTTTAAGTACCGCTCAGCCAATTGAATCAGGTATGCCACAAGGTAGCATACTGGGTCCTACTTTATATTTGATTTATGCCTCCGACTTGCCGTCAGACCCCAAAATCCATACGTCAACTTTTGCAGACGATACAGCCTTTGTCAGCGTCCATAAGGACCACCAAGTTGCATCACAGAATTTGCAGAATTATGTTTATAAACTAGAGAATTGGCTAGAGCTTTGGAAAATCAGGGTAAATGAACAAAAATGTATTCATATAACTTTCACATTGCGAAAAGATACCTGCTCGTTCATCAGAATAAATAATCAAATTATTCCTCAACATAATGAAGTCAAATACCTCGGCATTCACCTCGACCGCCGTTTAAGTTGGAAGTCTCATATTGAAGCGAAACTTACACAAATGAGATTAAAAGCAGTGCAACTTAATTGGATAATCGGCAGAAACTCTACATTGAAATTGGATTGAAAACTTTTGTTGTACAATGCATTACTAAAGCCAATCTGCACCAGACATCCTTAACTTTAGTGGCCACAATCGGTTGAGAAGGAGGGATACCCTTGCTTTAACTCAAGCGCAAAACAGATGACTGGATCAGTTGATGTGAAATTTTTTAGTATCATAAAAATTTTTGTCTAGCACTGGCTGGGCTTATTATTTTCTTTTTAGTATTAAGATTTGAATTCTTATTGTCATTTCATATATGAAGATTCAATAAATAATTAAAAGCAAAAAAAAAAAATTCTGTTTGTTTCTTCCACCTTAAAAAATGAAGTGACTTTAGGAAGTTTTTCGGCTACATATTTCTTTTTGAGCCAGAACTTTTTTTCTTTTTTGTGAACCACTTAAATATGTTCTTTTCGACATAATTAAATTAATTATAAAACAATATAGTCAAGTTATTTAAAACTAAGACGTCAAACTGGTAAAAACTTCTTTTAAATAAGTTCAATAATTGACATTAAACACTTACACGCCTTACACGGGAAATCCCGGAAATATACACAATGTCAACTATTACTATCTGCACCAGTCAAGGTTGCCAGTTTTTTTTTCTGTTTTGTATCGCCAAATACAGTTGAAAAATCACCCAAATACACTTTTTTAGTATTTTTTAATATGTAAGTTGCGGTTAATTTTTTTTCTATTCCTTTTTGTTTTTGAAATTAACAAAAAAAAATTGCTGAAAATCACCAGAAAAATACAAAATATTTAACTTCTTTCTTTCGTGTAATCGAATATATCGGCCTTTCGGGGCCTCCATGAGGTCGGGGCCCTGGGCACGGGCCCCGTGTGCCCTTATGGCAAAGACGGAATTAGTGGTGCTACCATATGCTCATGTTTGTCGTCAACTGCCCCAATACAGTTTGGAAAATTCCACAGCTCATCGAATTTTGAAGATATGTCATTCCACATTTCTTGGGTTGATGGTACCTATAATAGGAGGGGGAAAAATAGAGCTCTTAACTAAATATGTATGAATGTTCACAACTTACGTACCTTTAAGCCTTATGTGAGTGACCGGGTACCCGGGTAACTTTTTAAACTTTAATTGCGTTTTTTTTTTTGTTTCAAGTTCCTTGACGGAGTGGAACCTCTTGAGAACTCTTATTATTGTGATTAAGATATATTTGGATAAACATTAGCTTAGTTTCATAACTTGAGAGGGTGCTGTGGGTCAATTTACATTTTTCACCCTTACCGGAGTGACAGGGTACCCAGGTAAAGTACAAAAAAATTAGAAATAAGATACACTTTACCATATAAAAAATCAAAAAAGCAAAAAAAAAAGTTTTCTTAGTTCCTTGGAAACAGGTTTCACTCAGAGGAAGGTTAATTGAATGTTCGTTACACAAATAGACAATCTGGATTTCGAGCTAAACACAGTTGTACAACAGCTTTAATTGATGTATCTGAAGGTATACGAGAAAGCATTGATGCTGGTGACATATCATTCCTTATTCTACTGGACCATTCCAAAGCGTTCGATACGGTCGATCATAAAGTTCTCTGTTGGAAATTGGACAAAATGTTTAGTTTCTCATCTTCATCCATCCGTCTGGTTGCTTCGTATCTGTCTGGCCGTAGTCAATCTGTTATTGCAAACAATAAAACATCAAGATCGTTACCAGTTCTTAGGGGCGTGCCACAGGGATCGATACTTGGGCCACTACTATTCTCAATTTATATAAATGATCTAGATAAACAATTGTTACACTGTAATGTTCACTTATATGCTGATGATGTACAACTCTATAGTAGTAGTTCCTTGCTAAATATAAATGATTGTGTTGAGCAAATAAATCTTGATTTACAGCGTGTTCACACATGGGCAAATGCAAATGGTTTGTGTATTAACCCCTCGAAGTCCAAATGCTTGATAATAAGAAAAAAAAACACAGAAACTGTCGCTTGAACCTATTATATTGTTGAACAACCAACGAATTGAAATTGTACAAAAAGCTAAAAATCTTGGCATTCTTTTTAACAACACTCTCACATGGTCTGATCATGTAACTGCTGCTGCTGGGAAAACATATTCAATGCTGCGAGCGCTATGGAACACCCAACAAATCACACCGCTTAATATTCGAATATTACTTGCAAAAACGTACATCATGCCAATTTTACTATATGGATGCGAATTGTTTGCAAGTTCTGACTCAACAAGCCAGGGAAAACTTGAGAAAACTTTCAATGCTGTATTGAGATATGTTTTTAATTTAAGAAAGTATGATCATATTTCCCAATTTAAAAATAAGCTTTATGGTGTTTCTCTGAGTAACCTGTTGAAAATTAAAACCCTAATGATATTACACAAAATAATATTTAAACATGAACCAGTGTATCTTTTTGACAGGATATCCTTTATGCGTTCAATAAGATCTTATGATATAATTCATACTAGATATAGAAGTCAGGTTTCTGAGCGTCATTTTTACGTCAATTCAATCCGCCTTTGGAACTCGCTACTACCTGCCAATAAATCCATCAGCAACGCCTTACTTTTTGAAAAAGAGTTATATAAATTATTTACCCCAAATTAATACTGTATCCTTCTTATTATATTCGTATTTAACTAATTTAAGCTTATTTTTTATTTCTAGTAATTAATTAATTATTCTTCATAATAATATTTTTTTTTCTTACTCAATTATGTACTTACAATACAAAAACCAAATACTATAATTATAAGACGTGTGTCTTGTTGTATTGGAATCGAATGAATAAATAAATAAATAAATAAATAAATAAATAAATAAATCGGAATACAACAACTTGCGCACAAAAAACAATGGAGGTTTATTTTGTAACTCGTCTCTTTACATTTTATTTATTTATTTATTTATTTCCAATTCTATACACAAGACTTAAAGTCTCTTATTGCAGTATAGAACACTGTTTTAGCAGAAACATTAAGAAGAAAAAAAAATTATAATTCTTAAAGATAAAGTGTTTAAACTAATTAATTTATAAATTTATAAAAGAAAACAAAAAAGAAAAAGAAAAGTGTTTAGTTAACAAATTAACATGTAAAAAAATTAATAATGCATTTTTTAAATCTCAATGCGTTACTTATTATTTGTATGTTGTGCGGGAGTAGATTCCAAAGCCGGATTGCATTAAGAAAAAATTGCCAATCAGAAGTTAAACAATGATGTCTAAACAATAAGATTCGCTTTCCTCTATTAGAACTCAATAGGGTTAAGCGGTTATAGAGATGTTGTGGTTGTTGGGTATACACGATTTTGTGCATGAACAGGAGTACTCTTGTTTTGAGTATGGCATCAAACTGAATACCATATAGTTTTGCCGTAAAAGGCGAAACAGAATCAAACCTTTTCACGCCATATACATAGCGCACAATACTTTTGTAAACTGAGTTTAGTTTTCCTGTACTTGCGGTATCGCATTTGGCAAATAATTCGCATCCATACATCAGAACTGGCAATAAATAGGTTTTTGCAAGAAGTACTCTTATTTTGACAGGTGTGCAATACTGCGTTTGCCAGAGAGTTCTAAGCATGGAATACGTACAGCCACATGCATAATTAATATGATTGCTCCATGTCAGGTTCTTATTAAAGATAATTCCAAGATTTTTTGCTGAGTTTACCCTTTCTATACGTGTGTCATTAAGAAAAATATCCGGTATATGATCACTTATAGTAGTCCGTTTTTGGATTAGAAGATATTTAGACTTTTTTGGATTGATACTAAGACCATTAGCAGTAGCCCATTTATAAATATGTTTTAACTCGGTATTTAGAGTTAAGACACACTGTTCAATTTTAGATAAATCACAACTGATGTAAATTTGTATATCGTCAGCATACATTCTGATTTTACTGTGCGTAAGTTGACTCGGCAGGTCATTAGCATAAAGCGAGAATAGTAGAGGCCCAATAATTGACCCCTGCGGTACACCTCCCATAACAGGTAGTAAATTTGATTTATCGTTACCACTTTGAACATACTGATGCCTGTTGTTAAGATATGTAAATACTAGTTGCGTAGCGGCTGTAGAAAACATAAACATGTGCTGTAGTTTATAACATAGGACGTTATGATCGACTGTATCAAAAGCTTTCGAATGGTCTATGTTGAACCGTGTTCAACCTTTGTTTGAAGAGAAAATTGAAGTAATAATTCTCTTTGGCGTTATGAGCAAATCTAATAAAAGTTATGTTCTCAATGCAGTTTTGTAGTATGTAAGTTTTTTGTTTTATACTTTTTCTTTGTAATGAATTTGTTAAAATACTAAGTTAGTTGTCTTAAGTAATCAGCCAATGAAGAAGGCAAATAAAATTGTTAAGTTCAAGAGGAACCCTGGTAAAGCTTTTTTATTTAATAACCTTAGTGGCTGGACGACTCATCATTGGTCCTTCGAAAAGTCCTAGAAAGGCTAGGGCTGGATTATATTAGTGGCATACCGGTCCAATATTAATCCACATTTCATCATAGACAAATTGGCAGTTGTTTTCCCTAAACAACTTCAATACCTACATACAATCTCAACACGAAGTAGTGCTGTAAGGAGCAGCACAATCCACATTTCATCATAGATAAATTGGCAGTTGTTTTCCCTAAACAACTTCAATACCGACATACAATCTCAACACGAAGTAGTGCTGTAAGGAGCAGCTCCATTATACATACGGGTTGGGTCGCAAATTCAAACTAGAAGCAAGGAGCCACATCATAGAATGAAACATAAAATTCTTGGCATAAACTAAACAAGGAAAAATTGGTATGTACTAAATTAATTAGTCTTTTTGTGCAACTATATTAATTTCTCGAAATAAGTGGAAAATTCATATAATAAAGTTTAAAAAGAAAAAATCTGAGAACAGCAAAAACAAATGTAATAAAGAAATTAGCAAAAACCCCGCAAAATAGCCAGAGGTATTACAAAGGTTTTTTTCAATAATCAAAAAAAAAAAAAAATACAACGGTATACTAATCTCCACATTCCTCAAAAAATATATACATAAATAAATTCCAAAATATTTGCAAGAAAGAAATTGGTGCTTTTGTTATACAAAAACAACAATAGCAGCTTCAACATTACATTGGAAACCGGTTTATTTCAATTTCATACATTCCCACAAGAAAATAATAGAACACTTCACGCACAGACAATGTAAAATCTTCAGTTCAAACTGACGACGAAGAAGTAAAGATCAAAAAAGTGAGAAAATAAGAATTAAAATACATACATATATAAAAAAAAATTGAAAAACAATTAATTTGTGATAAACTTGGTAATCAGTGATAAACTTTTGAGCAAAATATACATACATTTACATAAAAGTAAAACACACTTCTTGTGTTAAGAAATAAATTTATGTACTAACATACAATAAATACAAAAAGTGTTTTTTTTGGAATAAAAAGACAAGCAAATAGCCAGTGCCTAGTAAATTAGTGGGGGTTTTTTTAACAACAACAACAACAACAACAACGCTAAAAAATATTTTGTGAAAAGAAAAACAACAACAAGCACAAATAATAAATAACAGTGACGTCACAACGAAACAAAATTAAGCAAGGGTTTTCAGCACAAGGAAAAAACAAATCAAGTTTAAGTTGTGGGGAACTTAGCAAAACAAATCGGTGAGTGATAATTAAATTTTTATTTATTATTTACACAACAAGGGTATTTAAAAAACGATTAAACTGGAGAATAGAGACAATTTTACTCAATTAAAACGACATTAATAAAATTAAATTAAATAAAATTTTTTTTTGCAAAACGAGAAAAACTAAACTATAGTAAGCAATGGCATCCAAGCGTAAGTGTAAGTTTAGTCTACAGCAGCTGGTTACATTTTGTAAAAATTTTGAGAACATCTCAGAAGATGAACATACAATATCAAGTTTGCAGGTAAATCAAGAAGAATTAGAAAGAAGGTGGAACAATTTAGTCGAATCATATGAAGACTACTGCATTGGCGATGATAAAATTCAGGAAGAAGAAAATAAAGATGATATTTGTATACGATATGAAGAAGCCTGTAATTTTTATCGTAAAATGAAGGCAAAAATACTGGATCATATTACCATAGGAAATTCAAATACAAATAAGTCCAAAAATAGAAGATCAGCATTAAAACTACCACCTGTAGAAATCCAAAGCTTTGAAGGAGGTTACTCCAAGTGGCCTATCTTTCGAGACATGTTTCTGGCAGTCGTTGGAAACGATATATCTGTAGATCCTGCAGAAAAGTTATATTATTTACGAAGCAAACTCACAGGAGAGGCATTTAATATAATTAAGGATTTCGATTTAGTAAGTGATAATTATGATTTAGCATGGAACAGTTTAAAGGAAAGATTTGAGAACAAAAGATTACTGGTAAATGATCAAATGAAAAAAATATATGGAATTCAGTCATCCCAAACAGAATCACTCAAAGCTATAAAAGCGATTCAAAGTACAGTAAATGATTGTCTTTCAATTTTGAAAACCTACGAGGTTAATATTTCAGATGATAACCCTTTCTTAATGCATTTGGTTACACTGAAACTTCCAGAAGAGACCTTAAGGGCATGGGAGACTACAATAGATAATCATCGTGAACTACCATCATGGAGTCAAATAAACAAATTTCTATCTTCTAGAGTTGAATTTTTGGAGACAATGACAGACTTAAGAAAATCTTCGACTAAAGACAACCAAGTTCACAAATCACAATCATTTCATGCGCAGACGGAGCCCAATAATAATAGTAAAATGTGCAAAAAATGTAAACAAAGCCATCCACTGAAATGGTGCAAATACTTTAAATCGTTAACCCCTAATGATCGAATTAAATACGTTTATGAAAATAAATATTGTTTAAATTGTTTATCAACTACACATTACAAACCCAAATGCACAAGTACAAATACTTGCAACATATGTCAGAAAAAACATCATACAATGTTACATCTTGAAAAAAACTCAATTCCGAAAAATAATGTAATGGAGAATCCAAATCAAAGTCAAGAGGTTCCCTCAACCTCTGGAATCCAAAATCTTAACACAATGGCTAATAACTCATCAGGTATAGAGCAGCAGGAAAATGTTCAAGCTCTCTTTATACAGCAAGAGGCGGCTACGATTTTACCTACCGCACTTGTACATATAAAACACTCAGGAGAACTATTCACTATAAGGGCTCTCCTTGATGCAGGTTCAGAAAAAACTTTTATTTCATCGAGAACGCAACAGAAACTGTCACTGCCAGTAGAAACACATAATTTTCAAATAGCAGGGCTTGGAGGAACTATAGTTGGAAGTTCCAAAGCAAAATGTAATGTTACATTAAAATCAAGAATATCAAATTTTACGATAGTAACGGAAGCCATAGTGGTTCCAAGATTGTCAAAACTTTTACCCTCACAAAGTTTTAAAATTCGAAATTTAGAAGAGATCCAAAGACTTAACCTTGCAGATCCGTACTTTTTCAAACCATCTGCAATAGATATGATTATAGGAAGCGATTATTTACCTTATATAAATCTAAGAGGGGTAAAATCAAATTTGTTAAGCAGTTTCGAAGCAAGAGAGTCTCATTTTGGATGGTACATTTCCGGCCCGGTTCCCGTCAACCAAATAAATGCATTCGCAACAACAGTATCAACGTCAGAAGATTTTATTTTACATGAGGAGATAAAAAAATTTTGGGAAATAGAAGAAATTGAAAAGACTATTTCCATGTCAGAGTCAGATAAATATTGCGAAGAATTTTATCAAGTGTCAACAAATAGACAATCAGATGGTCGTTACATAGTACGCCTTCCCTTCAAAAAGGAATATCCTGATGACATGTTTCTGGGTCCATCAAAGAACATTGCCCTTGCACAATACAACAGGATGGAAAAAACACTAAACAAAAATCCAACTTTAAAGGAAAATTATCAAAATGTTTTTCAAGAATACATTAAACTTGGTCATATGGAACCAATAGTGAACCTTGAAAGCAATGACGAAAAGCAATTTTCATGTTATCTACCCCACCATGGCGTTTACCGACCTGAAAGCAAATCCACAAAAATACGCGTGGTATTTAATGCCTCAAAAAAAACTAGAAGTGGATTCTCCTTGAATGATGTACTTTATCAAGGGCCTTCATTACAAAAGGATTTAATGCAAATTATAATAGCTTGGCGAAACTACAAATATGTATTTACGGGGGACATTGAAAAAATGTA
This sequence comes from Bellardia pandia, assembly GCA_916048285.2. NCBI lineage: Eukaryota > Metazoa > Arthropoda > Insecta > Diptera > Calliphoridae > Bellardia > Bellardia pandia. The sequence goes on along the minus strand of OU696534.1, from coordinate 15,927,763 downwards.
CCGCCAGATATTGGTAAATAATGACGATCGCCAATATCAGCAAATTCTATTTCAAGGGGAAGGTGAAAAATCAGTAAGATCGTATCAATTAAAAACAGTGACATTTGGAATGAACTGTGCTCCATTCTTAGCACTTAAAACTTTGCAAAGACTAAGTGAAGATTGTAAAAACTTATTTTCGATGGCATCAACAATTTTAAAAAACGAAGTCTACGTCGACGACATTCTGTCAGGCGGACATACAATTCAAGAAACACAATTAAAACAAATCCAACTCAATGAGGCTTTACATTCAGCTGGTTTCCCTTTAAAAAAAATTACGGCAAATAATGAAGTACTATTAGAAAATTTTGCCCGGGAGGATCTTCTAGATGAAGATTTTTTAAAATTTGATTCCTCTAGTACCATCAAAACTTTAGGTATTCGGTGGGATGCCCGACAAGATGCATTTTACTATGACGTTAAGCCAATGCAAACTGCACCTTTTTCGACCAAACGGCAGATTTTGTCAGTGATAGCTAAACTATTCGATCCGCTTGGATGGATAGGCCCGATCGTTGTGACAGCCAAACTGTTGATGCAAGAGCTGTGGCAATGCAAAGTTGATTGGGACGAAGCTGTTCCACTTGATATCTTAGAAAAATGGAATTTATTCACTAAGCAGTTACCCCGAATATCAGACTTAAGAATTCCACGATGGATAAACTTTGCACCGCAATATCAGAGTCAAATACATGGTTTCTGTGACTCATCAGAAAGGGCTTATTGCTGTACAGTTTTTAGAAGAATCACGTCATCAGATGGTAAAATATTCTGCAATTTAATAGCCGCAAAAACAAAGGTAGCCCCTATAAAAAAGTTAACTATTCTCAAACTAGAACTATGTGGAGCGTTGCTACTTGCAAAATTGGTGCAAAGCTTAAGAACCGATAAGCATCTTCCCCAGGAACTCTTTTTGTGGACAGACTCATCCATTGTCCTTGGTTGGTTACAGAAACCACCCAACACTTTAAAAACATTTGTGGCAAATAGAGTTACAAAAATTGTCAGTATTGCAAACCACAGTCATTGGAGACATGTCAAGAGTGAAGACAATCCCGCCGACCTAGGCTCACGGGGATGCTACCCACAGGACCTTATCGATGCAAGATTATGGTGGCATGGGCCCTCTTGGCTTATACAGCCGGAAAGAAGCTGGCCAGAACCACGTACATTCGATCCAATTGATTTGGAAACCAAAAGAATCACAAACTTCCACCTCAAAGTAGAGGGCGAAGAGGGCAGACAGATTGAAGAGCAGAAAATGACAGATATTTTGAATCACTTCTCATCCTTTGGTCGCGCATTAAGAGTCATCAGTTACATCTTTAGATTTATTGAAAGAGTACGCCGTCGTTCCGTTTCATCACAGCACGGGATTAGCTCAGACGAAGTACGAAAAACTAAAAATCGTTTAATTGCTCTATCTCAGCAGACTTACTTTTTTAAAGAAATCGAATGTCTACGAAATCATCACTCAATAAATCGTAAAAGCAGACTTCTTACCGTTACACCGTTCCTCGACCAGAATCATCTTCTACGTGTCGGGGGAAGACTAAACCATTCTGGGCTGACTTACGATGAACGTCACCCGATCATTATCGCTGAAAAATCGCGTTTCGCAGTGCTACTGGTTAAGTTCACTCATGAAATTCTATTGCATGGTGAGCACCATATCATGCTTAGAGCTTTGAGACAAAGTTTCTATATACCACGAATAAGAAACCTTATTAGAAAATGTATCCGAGAGTGTAGACCGTGTACTATTTATAAACATAAGTTTCAAAATCAAATGATGTCGGCGCTTCCTCCAGAGCGCGTCAATTTCTCGCTTCCATTTACGTACACTGGGGTTGATTTTGCAGGACCATTTTCGTTAAAATCATCAAACTTGCGAAATGCGAAAATAGTTAAAGGATATGTAGCGGTCTTTGTATGCTTCTCCACAAAAGCCGTACATTTAGAAGTATGTACTGACTTATCTACAGAATGCTTTATTGCCTGTTTTGATAGGTTTGTTGGTCGAAGAGGTCTCCCAAAGACCATGTTTTCTGACAACGGCCGTAATTTTCTAGGGGCAAGTTTGAAACTGCTCAAAACACATAACGCATTTCTCAAAGCTGCTGAACAGTCTTTAGTAAATAAGTATAGCACCCACGGTTTCACATGGTCATTTATTCCTCCGTACGCGCCCCACATGGGAGGGTTGTGGGAGGCGGCAGTGAAAAGTATGAAATCTTATCTCAAAAAGATCGCCGGCAGTCTCAATTTTACTTATGAAGAATTTGCCACTCTCATTATTCGAATCGAGGCAGTATTGAATTCCCGACCTCTGTCTTCTCTAACGGAAAATCCAACTGAGCTGTTACCGCTGACGCCAGGTCATTTTTTGCGAGGAGCACCACTCATCTCTCCCCCTGAGAACATAGAAGATCATCAAATTTCTCATTTAACCTTTCTAAAACGTTGGGAACTCAACCAAAACTTTGCTAAAACTTTAAAATTATAATCTATTCAGTTATCAAATACTTTAATAAAAAGAGAAATTCGTTGCTAAACAAAATTACTAATTATTTGGTACATAACAATATTTCTTTTCATCCTTTTTAGCCAAAATGCTCAATAAACCTCGTTGTCCTTTGTGTTCGCGGAATCATCCCTTGAAGTATTGTCGCACGTTTCATGCAATGAGCCTAGAAACGAGAAGAGCCGCTGTCAAAAAATACGGCTATTGCCTCAATTGTTTGGCTATATCGCACACTCGTCTTTGGTGTGAAAATCCTGACCGCTGCAACATATGCGGCGCTAAACATCACACCATGATTCACCAACATCGTTATGAAGCTAACACGTCATCATCAAGTTTCGAGGAAACACTAGCCCCCTTGGCTTGGGACAAACAAATAAATGTCTCATACCTCCCACCGCTTATTCAAGCTACTCTAAAGCACCAGGAACACTCCTTGTGTGTCACCCTCTTACTTGACCAGAATTCCCAGCAGTCCTTTTTGGTGAGTGAGACGGTCGATAATTTTCCTTATTTGCGTTCTTCAAATCACCAAGAGGACCAATTTACAATCACCACTTTGCACCCAGTTCTTCAGTCGAAACCATCCATCAAAGTTAAAATGGCTATTCGGACAAAGATTACGTTTACTTTACCAGAGGCTGTTCGTGATCCCCTAGTTAAAGCGCACTTTCACCACCTACAACCTTGGGCACACCCAAATTTTTCCACCTCTCGGAAAGTTGATGGGGTTTTGGGAGCTGACGTAATAAAACAGGTGCTTTTGAAGGAAATAATCCGCCCCTATATCGACGTGCCACGGGCACAGAAGAGTATCTTCGGATGGGTGATTCACGGAAAATGGAATGGCTGCCGATGCAAATCTCATGCCCCGGGAGGATGTTGAACCGTGTTCAACCTTTGTTTGAAGAGAAAATTGAAGTAATAATTCTCTTTGGCGTTATGAGCAAATCTAATAAAAGTTATGTTCTCAATGCAGTTTTGTAGTATGTAAGTTTTTTGTTTTATACTTTTTCTTTGTAATGAATTTGTTAAAATACTAAGTTAGTTGTCTTAAGTAATCAGCCAATGAAGAAGGCAAATAAAATTGTTAAGTTCAAGAGGAACCCTGGTAAAGCTTTTTTATTTAATAACCTTAGTGGCTGGACGACTCATCAGTCTAAAAGTACTAAAATATTGGTTTTTCGTTCATCTATCTCACTTCTTATATCTTCCGCAACATCTACAAGAGCAGTTATGCAACTGTGTTTTTGCCGAAACCCAGATTGCTTATCATTAAGCAAATTATGATCATTTACGAAATTAGATATCTGACTATGTATTATCCTCTCAAATATTTTGGACATAAAGGGTAAAATAGCGATTGGCCTATATTCTGATTTAGTTTTAGGTATTGGTATAATTTTAGATTTTTTCCAATTTGAGGGAAAATGACTAGTGGTAATTATATTGTTGAATATATGTGTAACATAGGGCAATATTATTGGAAGAATTATTTTAAAGAATCTTGGGTGAATTTCGTCGACGCCAACTGCATTTGATTTTATTAACATACAGTTCCTTATGACATCGAACTGATCTACGCAATCGAAAGAGAAGTTATAATGAGGTTCACGATTGTTATGGCTATGATTGTAAAAACTAATATCAGCTTCTACAAAAGAAATATTCAAAAATTTTTCATTAAGAACATCTGGTACAATAAAAACAGGGTCATAATTTCTAGATTTACCAACACCAATTTCTTTTACAATATACCAGGTTTTCTTTGATCCCAGAGCCGTGGAGAATTTTTCAGTGTAAAATTTAGATTTTTCCTGCTTAATTATTTTGTGTACTGTCTTTCTTGCTGAACAATATTCAACGTGTAGATCGTTTGTTTTAAACCGTTTCCAACGAGAAAAAGCTAAGTCTCTTTGCTTAATAGCTTGCTTAATATATGGTGAAAACCATGGTCTATTTTTTTGACCCACTATTTTGGTTTTTATTGGAACAGATTTATCAAACAAACATAATATATTACGCTCAAGAAAGGCTAGTTGATCCTCTGGTGAAGCCATAAAATAGATTGCATTCCAATTAACTCTGAGTAATTCTAGTTCCAGTGTGGTGTAATTAATATTTTCGAAATCACGAAAAGTTATTGAATAGGGTGGTACTTGCAATTGAAAATTATAGGTCATGAACAATAAATCGTGTTTCGAAAAACACGAGGCGGACAGTTGGTCGTAAAATAGAACATTCCTGTTATTACCAACAAAGAGAAGATCTATTAGAGTGCTATTGGACGAGGTAAAGTGAGTAGGTGTGGTTACGTTAGTTGGAACAAGTCCTAATAGTGCCAAGATGTCGATAATGCTACTGTCAGTCAAAAGGTTTGAGTTGAAATCACCCACAAGGACAACGTCATTATATAAAGCTGTGAAGTTCCCCAAAATTGAAAAAAACGGTTCCATTGGTATATTATTATTAGGCCTGTACAAACTTCCAACCAGTAATTTTCTGCTATCGGATATGACTTCTATTAAGACGTATTCCACCAAGCAATTATTACTATCACCATCATCATTACTATAAGATGTGCTTTTAATATTGTAAGCTATGCCTTTTCTAATATAAATAGCCACTCCACCACCGCGCCTAACTCTATCAACCCTTATTAAATTGTAGCCACTTAGAGAAATTGAAAGATCAGTGATACTTGTATGAAACCATGTTTCTGAAACGCATACAATATCAATGTTGGAGTTCTCAAATATGTACCGGAATTCTTCAATTTTAGACGCCAAACTCTGAGCATTTATATGACAGATTTTTAAACCGTGTGCTTGTTTAGAAAGAATTTTGATCATATTTGCAGTACCGTATATGGAACCATCCCTTAAATTATTTTGAAAGTTCATTTATATATACACAAAAATAAAATAAAAGAAGTAACGCAAGAGTTAACATAGGATTTTTTAAATAAAAATAATTTATAAATAGAAGCATTGTAAAATAATAAAAAAGACAAAATATCGCAAATAATATAAAAAAAGTAGATGGCAAGAAAAAATAAAGTTATTTACGAATAAAAATAAAAATATATTATTGTAGCTGCATTGTGTTATTGCTTTGGTGACTAGCGCCAAAACTAAACTGATCACCTGATACAGGAAATAACCAATCCAAATGCTCGATTTCATCAATCTGAATAATAGGATCATTTGCAGTTTTTTTTAACATATACGATCCCTCGCATGGAGAAGGCACTATGTATCCTGCGCTCCCTTTTCATTTTTACTGCAGCACGTAGAATTTCATAATTATCCTTTGTTAAGCTTTCATTCACAAAGAATCTATTTTCAGAAACGAAACCAATCTGATTCAATCGAAAGGAAAAGTCTTTATTGAGTTTCTTAAAATTCGATAATGTTTTTAAGAAGAAATTTTTGTCGTATGGGGACCACATTTTTACAATAATTGCAGCATCAGGCGAGTCATTTTTCTTTTTGTTGTTATGGTTTTGTAACCGATATATGCTTTTGATTGGGGGAATGGTTGTGTTTATCGTTGAACATATGTTTTTTAAGATTTCGTGTAAATTTTCATTCGGACTAAAGGGTATTTCATTAATACGAATGTCTTTCGCGATAGTAAAATTTTCTTGTCGCCGTAATTGTGTTTTTAAAGTTTTTATTTCTTCACCCATCTTTTTTTTTACTGTTTCTATTTTTGTTATTTCTGTTTCTAGCTTTTTTTTTTTTTTTTTTTTTTTTTTTTTTTTTTTTTTTTTTTTTTATACAGTTAATTTATTGAATCTTCAGAAATGAAATGACAATAAGTTTTCGAATCTTAATACTTTTTTTTTTTTTTTTTTTTTTTTTTTTTTTTGCATATTCTTTTTATTGTATCTTCATTTTAAATGAACTAACAATAGGTATTCAAATCCTAAAACTAAAGTTAATGAAGATAAGTCCAGCCAATGCTAGACAAAATCTAGTTTTCAAATTCGATAGGATATAATGAGCAACTTGTATTTATTCATCTGAGAGCGGTGGTGTCCCTCCTTCTCAAACGGCTATGACCGGGATGTTGTAAGATGTCTCGAGCGAGGGGATTTGGATGAGTTTCCAGCTTACCCAAATAAAGGGCCACGTGTTTAGTTATTTCCCATTTGACAAGTGGAACATCAAGATCGTTGTGTATGTTGTTGTTTTTAATATACCAAGGAGCGGTAGTTATCATTCGTGGAATTTTGTTTTGACGGCGTTGAATTTTCTCAATATTGGAGTTGGAGGCAGTGCCCCATAACTGGATACCATAGCACCAAATTGGCTTTAAGATTGAGTTGTAGAGTAGAAGCTTACAATCGAGCCGAAGGACGGAGTTTCTGCCGATGAGCCAATGAATTTGGGCTGCTTTCAGTTTCATTTGAGTCAGCTTAGCATCTATATGTGGTTTCCATGTGAGGCGACGGTCCAGATGAATACCAAGATATTTCACGTGTGAGTTTTGAGGCACTATATGGTCATTAATACGAATAGGGGGACATGATTCCCTACGTAGAGTAAATGTTACGTGGGTGCATTTCTGTTCATTTATTTTTATTCCCCATTGTCTTGCCCATTTCTCCACTTGCGTTACGTGGTGCTGTAATTGAATCGAGGCATCTTTTGGATCTTTGTGAGTACTGAGAAATGCCGTATCATCAGCAAATGTTGACGTGTGAATTTCATTGTTTGTTGGCATGTCTGCTGTGTACAGCAAGTATAGAATTGGTCCTAAGATACTACCTTGAGGGACGCCAGCACCTATAGGTTGAGGACGGCTTAAATAATCACCTTCTTTAATCATAAACTGACGGTCGATTAAGTATTTCCATAGTAGGTGTTGAAGATTCACCGGCAAGTTCTGCTTTAATTTAGATATCAGGCCTTCATGCCATACTTTGTCGAAAGCTTGAGAGACGTCAATAAAGAGTGCCGAACAGTATCTCTTTTCCTCAAAGGTTTTTCTTATGACTTGTACCAGTCTATGTGTTTGTTCTATTGTACTGTGTTGACGTCTGAAGCCAAACTGGTGATTGGGAATGCAGTTGTTTTCATTCAAAATCGGAGTCAGCTTGGTTATAAGCAATTTCTCGAATAATTTGGACATAGTTGGTAATAGACTTATTGGCCTATACGACTCAACTTTGCAAGGATCTTTTCCCGGCTTAGGAATCATCTTTACTAGTGCAATTTTCCAAACCAGAGGGTAGTACTCAAGCCGTAAGATGGCATTAAAAAGAAAAAGGATTAATCTTTTTGCAATGCGAGGCAGCTCAAAAATCATTTTATTGCTGAAATTCATAATGCACCGATTTTATCAAACCCAGGTGCTTTTTTAACATTTAAATTATCAATAGCCTCAACAACCTCCAGATATTGAAATCTTATTTGTACAGGTGGTCTGGCAACAACAGGCGGTAGTTCGCTAATGTCAGTATCCGTATTGGGAGTGAATACATTTTTTAAATGACTTACGAAAAGGTTGCCTTTTTCTTCGTTATTTCGAGCCCAAGATCCGTTCAAAGTACGCAGTGGAGGTTTTGCGATTACGGGTTTTCTTAGATTTCGGACTGCACGCCATAATGAATAATTTGACTGGGAAGTTGCGTCTAGACCTTCCAGATGTTGTTTGAGAGACTCTGCTTTTTGCGCTTCTAGCAAGATCCTAAGATTTTTGGTACATTCTCTCAACCTAGTTTTAAGTTGGGGCGATCTGTGTTGTTGCCACTCTCTTCGGACTCTCCTTTTTTCAGACAATAGTTGCTCAACATCTGCAGAAAAAACTCTGTTGTACCTATTCGGGCGGTAAGTGGAAGAAGCATGTTCTGCGGCTTTCTCGACATGTTCATTAAAACTTTTTATACAGGCATCGATGTCTTCAGCAGTTTTTAACGGGAGTTTCTCTGTGCAGTGAGTGCTGATGTATTTTTTGTATTTTAACCAATTCAGACGTTTGACAAGAAGTAAGGCATCAGTTACGATTTGCTGAGGACTTCTGATGGTGATTACAGTGGGTGAGTGATCTGAAGAAAGATCCAGTGAAGCCTCGACTTCAATGAGTTCCGGGGATACCCCTTTCGCCACGCCGAAATCGATAACGTCAGGAATTTTTTGCTGGTCAGTTGGCCAATAAGTTGGTTGACCAGTTGAAATCACATTCAGTCCCATTTCAGACAGGGAGTCGTACAAGATACGACCTTTAGGGCTAACGAGTCGTGAGCCCCAGAATGTATGCTTAGCATTGTAGTCGCCAGCCGCTATGAAACGGCTACCTAGTGATTTGTAAAAATCTCTATACTGATCTTTTGTTATTGAAAATCTGGGCGGACAGTAAACTGACGAAATCACGAGGTTTTGACAAAAGTTCTCAATACAGATGTTTGTTGCTTGAAGATAACACTCTGAAAGACCACCCAATGAATGGTGTTTGATTCGCGATTTGACCAATATTGCCGAGCCACCACATGATCTATCTCTGGGGTCCTTGGTGTCGTAGAATGTATAACCACTTATTTTAAAAATGCTTCTCGACGTCATATGAGTCTCGGAAATCAGCATTACATCAATTTTCTTATTAAAAAGAAAATATTCAAGTTCATTTTTGTGTTGGCGTATGCCGTTTGCGTTCCAGAAACATATTTTTAGACAGTTCATGGTCTATTAAGTATGGCCTGCAGTAGCGTGGACTGCATTTTTTGCATCTCCTGCATCATACTTGTCATGCTTGTCATGAAATGGTTCATGGATTGCACCAGATTCTCCATTATACCTTCAAGACGGCTAAAATTGTGGCTGTTTGTATCATTTATTGGTGATTCATTTTGCACTGTTGGTTGGTTAGATCTTAGCACGTTGGCATATGAAAATTGGCTAGTGGATGCTTGTGCTACGGGGGGAATAATTGTAATAGGTACTTTTGTCGTCTGAGTAGGGGTAGTAGCGGGTTTGTTGATCAAGGAGCGTTTAACGACCTCGAAAACAGGGCAACCCCTGTAGTTGGCAGTGTGGTTTCCACCGCAATTGCTGCATCTTTTTACCCTGGAATCATCCTTAGGTTTATCGCACTTTGAGGTGTCATGAAGATCCCCACAAACTACGCAAACAGTAGGCAACTTACAATAAGATTTAGTGTGACTATATTCTTGGCAGTTCGAACACTGTACTGGGCCAGATCGCTTATGAGGTTCTTCCACTGTAACTCTTCGGTGCATTATGAATTTCAAGTCATATATAGGATGTGTTTCATTTTTCTTCAGCTTAACATCACCAGGTTCTAACTCCACTCTAAATAATGGTTGAGGGATCCTATCTCTGTTTCTTATATTTGATACGGCCTTGATTTTAAAGCCTTTGTCGGCCAAACTGCTCTTGATCTCCTCAGGATCAACAAAAGAATCAATTCCCTTAATTACGACTTGTAGACCTTTTGCGCTTTTAAGTTGATACGTGTAAAAATTCTTTTTGCGTTTTTCAAATTCCGAAGCTATTCTCCGATAGTCGTTTTCATTATTAACCTGAATCTTTGTTTCATTAATATTGCCACGCTTAATTGGAGTCACATAAAAAGAATTTTCACCAATTAATGAAACTAATATTTTTATAAGTTCGTTTGAGTTTTTTTTCTCTTAAATATATTGGAGGTGGTTTTACTGGCTTATTCATAGCGCTAGGGACATCATTTTTCTCTTGGAGGATGGCAAAACGATTTTGCGAGCGTGGCTCTTCAGCATTCTTTGATAATTTTGCGGCTGGTGTAATTTCGGCAGATTTTGGGCTTCTGCCTCTCCTCGATACTGTTATATAACGGTCCATTCCTACCTGTGTTTTTTGTTTTTCTTCAACAGCAACAATAGGAGCGGCCTTATTTGTAGGAATTAATGTGCCTTTTGCAGCTGTTGACGTCTCTCCAATATTTGATAACGAGGACCGTGAAGAAGACGGTCCTTCAGTGATTTTTCTATTTAAATTAAATATGCTTTGGGCTAAGTTTGTGCCCTGTTCAACACATTTATTCAAGTTTGGTGCACTTGCACTTAAATTCAGATTTGTGCTTATTTTTGGTTTCACAGTTAAGTAGTTTTTATTAAAATCGGGATCTTTAATGTTCTCATTACTAACACTTGCCGAGCTCAACACGAAATAAGCATTTCGGCTCTGAGGCCCACTCGCACTGTTAGAATTGTTACTCATTCACTGTCTCACTGTATTTAATTTTCTAGTTTTCAATTATTAAAAATAAATTATTACAATTTATTAATTTTTATTGCACCTAGTGCAATTATTTGACTTTGTAAAGTTTTTCACCTATTACGAGTTTTTTTTCACTTTTTTATTTAATTTAACTTTTTATACTTTTTCACCTATTACGATTTTTTCACCGAAAATTCAGCCGCACTAAAAGTAACACGTCCGAACAGTTCGATGTATCAAGCACGTTCTCTTAATACTAAGAGAAAATAATAAGTCCAGCCAGTGCTAGACAAAATATTATGATACTACAAAAAATGTATATCCACTGATCCAGTCATCTGTTTTGCGCTTGAGTTAAAGCAAGGGTATCCCTCCTTCTCAACCGAACATGGCCAGTAAAGTTAAGGATGTCTCGTGCAAGTGGGTTTGGATGGTGTTCAAGTTTGCTGACATATTTTGAGGCGTGTTTTGTAAATTCGACTTTCACCAAAGGAATGCCTAGATCTTTGTGGATTCGAGAATTTTTAACATACCATGGAGCTGCAGTAATTGTACGTAGAATCTTATTTTGACCCCTTTGAATTTTTTCAATGTTGGATGCTGAGGCAGTACCCCATAATTGAATTCCATAACACCAGATTGGCTTTAGAATTGCATTGTACAACAAAAGTTTGCAATCCAACTTTAATGTAGAATTTCTGCCGATTAATTTGCACTGCTTTTAATCTCATCTGGGTAAGTTTTGCGTCGATATGAGACTTCCAAGTTAAACGACGATCGAGGTGGATTCCGAGGTATTTGACTTCATTGTGTTGCGGGATAATTTGATTATTTATTCTGATGAACGAGCATGTATCTTTTCGCAATGTGAAAGTTATATGAATACATTTCTGTTCGTTAACCCTGATTTTCCAAAGCTCAAGCCAATTCTCTAGTTTATAAACATATTTCTGCAAGTTCTGTGATGCTATTTGATGGTCCTTATGAACGCTAATAAATGCTGTATCGTCTGCAAAAGTTGAAGTATGTATTATGGGGTCTAACGGCATATCGGATGCATAAATCAAATATAAAGTTGGACCCAGTATGCTACCTTGGGGTACTCCTGCTTCAATTGGCTGAGCGGGGCTTAAAAAATCGCCTTCTTTGATTGTAAATTTGCGACCATATAAATAACTTTTCATAAGTTTGTGGGTGTTAGCAGGCAGAGTTAATTTAATTTTATGCATTAAACCTTCATGCCAGACTTTGTCGAACGCTTGCGACACATCAATGAAAAGGGCGGAGCAGTATTTTTTCTCTTCAAACGACTGTCTTATCACATTTACCAATCTGTGTGTTTGTTCGATGGTACTGTGTTTAGCTCTGAACCCGAATTGGTGATTTGGGATACATTGAGTGTCGTTCAGAATTGGGATCAACTTAGCCAATAACAATTTTTCAAACAGTTTTGAAATTGTCGGCAGTAGACTAATTGGCCTATATGACTCTACTTTAGTGGGGTCCTTCCCTGGCTTAGGAATCATGGTAATCATAGATACCTTCCAATCTGCAGGATAGTATTCTAGGCGTAAAATAGCATTAAAAATAAATAGGATAATTCTTTTAGCTACACGAGGTAACTCCACAAGCATTTTGTTGCTGATTTTATCCATACCTGGAGCTTTTTTAAGATTCAGATGTTTCTAGCTTGTTTACTTTTTCTGACACTTCACTAATAACATTTTTCATTGTACAAAATCTCTTATCTAGTTCATTTAAGAGATCATTTTTGTACTCAACAAATTTATTTTGCATCATTTCTTGTATTTGGTTTGCTAGTTTTTCAAAGCGTTTGTCCATAATCGTAATAAATTTGAGCGGAGATTCGGTGTCAGTAATTCTCGGTGTTTTTGAAATATTACTAAGTAAAGAGTTTTGTAGAGCTTCTCTCATTCTCTTTGAAGACGGAGTTTTAACAAATTCAAGATCATTGTTATTTTTATTTTCGTTTGTGTTAATATTTTGATTAGCAGTATTTTGCATTTTTGTTGTTTTTTGTTTTTTGGTGGTTGATTTTTTCGTAAGTTAATTTTGTATTGTTTGTTTGTTTATTTGTACAATGATTTAAATATTGATATTGTTGTAATATTATTTTTGTGTTTGCTTTGTCTTGTTATTCTCTCGTATTATTATTATTGATTGTTTATGATTGTTGTTGTATTTATATTTTGTTTTTAACACTTTAGAGTTTATTTTACTTTAGGTTATTGTAAGAGAAAACAAAAAATAGAATTTTTTGGTTTTTACTCTTAGATTTATTATATGTATGTATTGTTTTAATTTTGCAATTTTTTTGTTGTTAATGTTTTGTTTTGTTTCATTTAAATTATCTTATTATTCTTTTTGTTCGATATTTTGTGCAATTTGTTTATTTTTAAATCTTGTTTTAACTTTCTTAATTTTTGTTATTAATTTTGTTATTAATTGCGAAAAAAAAGGCGATGTTAACAGAGCCCAGGAGAAAAAATACGTCTTTACACTGTGACGATGGAAGTCGGGAACCCTCGTTTCCACCAGTACACCAATATATAATAATTATCAAAGATTTGTTTTATGAATTAATTGTATAATTTGCATTTGTTTTATACCAATATGGTAATTGTATTTCATTTATTTTCATGAATTGTAGATTATAGTTTATTAGTAATAAGAATATTTTTATTGAATTTTTCCATTAATTGTAGTTGCAATTGAATTATACCTTTATATTGCAATATTACATATTGCTTTAGTATTATTAGTATTTCAGGGTTGTGTTCTATCACTATAAATTATTTATGGTGCCATCTAGTGGCAGCAAGAACAACAGCCCATACACACTAGCGCCCCTTGCGGCGGGTAGGAATGACGACGTTTAGTGCAGTTGTCATAATCAGCTGTGTTGTTGGTAACCTGTTACCATCTAATAGAAATGCATACGACTAGAAAAGTATAAAAGCAGAACAAAAATCTGTAAGAAGGACAGTTTGTTTTCATCAGTTGTGGTGTGCGCTTCGTAATAGGTAAGTGGTAGTAAATTGGTAGTTAGTGGTATTGTAGGCAAATTGTGGTTGTATTGTAGATTCTACACTGCAAACAGCGCTAGAGAAGTGTTTCCGGAGTTTTACTACAGATTCACCCTCAAGAGCTAGCAGTCACTGGGCCTTATCTACGACCACATTTGTGAACAAATCAAAGCCGAGCGTAGTGGTGTTCACGGAGTTTTACTACGGTTCCACCACTGCGGGCTACACTAGGGGAGTGTTTCCGGAGTTTTACTACAGATTCACCCTCAAGTGCTAGTTTACTGGGCATGATTTGAGCATAGTGGTGTCCTCGGAGTTTTACTACGGTTCACCGCTGTGCGCTACACTGGAGTAGTGTTTCCGGAGTTTTACTACAGATTCACTCTCCAGTACTAGCTTCACTGGGCCTTATCTACGACCACATTTGTGAACAAATCCAAGCCGAGCGTAGTGGTGTTCACGGAGTTTTACTACGGTTCCACCACTGCGGGCTACACTAGGGGAGTGTTTCCGGAGTTTTACTACAGATTCACCCCCAAGTGCTAGTTTTACTGGGCATGATTTGGGCATAGTGGTGTTCTCGGAGTTTTACTACGGTTCACCGCTGTGCGCTACACTGGAGTAGTGTTTCCGGAGTTTTACTACAGATTCACCCTCCAGTACTAGCTTCACTGGGCCGTATTTACGACTGCACTGTCGACCAACTCGAAGGCTGAACGTGGTGGTGTTCCCGGAGTTTTACTACGGGTTCACTATTTTTCACGTGGCATTATTTGAGGTTATGTTACTACCAACTACCACTACGTTCGTAATGATACCCAACGATTGGAATAGATAAACTGCGATTACAACAGAGATATTTTAGTGTACGTATTTTATTCAGTGGAATAAGCGAGTGGCCAAAAATAAAAATTCGTGTAAATAAAGTTTAATTATAAAAATTCGAAGAGCAAGCCGTGTTTTATTTTAAGAGGTCACTAATTAATAAAAAAAATTTATTGTGACAGAACGTTGGACAACCGCGAGTTATACCCCAGCAAGAAAGGATCGTTACAACACGTCGACAGACAAAGTCTTACTTGCACGCTTTCCGAGTTTTTCTATTTGTTTTATTAGTTTTGCAAATAGAACAGCTGCTGACAACTCTGATACGGCCACTTTCATCTCTATTTTTGGAAATTGAATTATCTTTTTGTCCACCAGGAATGAATGATGTTTCAAGAACTTGATGTATGGCAGACCGGGTGAAAGGTTTTGCAATTATTTTTGGGTTGGTCATACGTTGTTCTATATTTCCTTTACACAATTGAAAACTTAAATCCTTTAAAAATTGTCATCGCCGATCTATTGATTTACGTTCTGGATTATATTCGGCATGTATAATATAACTTGCCAAAGCAGCTACATCAATAGCATTAAAAAAATCCATATTATCCTCCTTTAGTTTGGTTGCAATATGTGAAAATTTAATTGTAATGTAGTTTCCGTGTCAGGCTTTGTATGCATAGCTGAAAACATAACAACTGCTTTCTTTTTTTTTGAACATACAAACACAATGTCCCATCCTGGCTAAAAGCAAAGTTAGTGGAATACAATTGGTATTCTGGATAGGGATCAAGCCGCCAACGCGTACCATCCTTTCCACAGAGTTCAGTTGTTTCTTCAAATTCTTCACTCTCGTCAGAATCATATGAATCCTCGTTAGCCTCTATATATCCCATTTTTCTGCATTGGATGCTTCTGATATTATGTCGCAAATATTCAGCATATGTTCATCTGATATAAATTCTCCATCATCACTCCCACATTCGTTTAATATTTCATTTATATCGGTTGAGTTTAAACGAGCTTTTTGAGAACATGAAGCCATTGTATAACACTTTACCTTCTCGCGCTTTCCGATCTTATTCATGTATGCACTTAGTTATGTATGAATGACAGCAGCAAGTAAATGAATTTGTCGATCAAGTACAAAGCCAGAGGGAAATCCCCAGATTACTGTTGATGTTAGACTTTGAAAAAACGTATATTTTACATTTCGTAGCATTAATCTTTATATATATTGTACTATAATATGATACCCTGTCACTCTGTTAAAGGTGTTTTTTTGTCACTCACATAAAGGTTAAGTATACATCTTTCAACACTTTGTAAATTGCATTACAAACAGTTGGTACAAATATTGATAAGGTGTTGGGTGCAATTTGGAAGAAGAATGATAGCAAAGACTATAAATCAGTGGTGTCAATTATGATTGTGTTAGTGCGATTACTCTTTTACATTCCCAGCGGGAGAAAACTGCGGTTGCGAGGCCTATTACGAGGCCTCATCACGGTTATTCTTGATACTACAACAAGTACACCTCGTACAAAAACCACAAGCAATTTATTTTTTTAATCATTGTAAATGTTAAAAACAAAAATAAAACAAAATGGCCCACAATCATAGAAAAAGCATACTTTAAGCAAAAGCATGCTTTTGTTTTAAATTAGAACAAAATTTATATGTTTTTGTTGTTTAAAAGTCTACTTTTACTTGAAGTATGCTTTTTCTATGACTATGATTATGAGCCAATAGAAACAAAGATAATAAATAATAAATATATTATTTCTGTTTAGAGGCCTCAAAACAAGACGTGCGATACTTCCCGCTGAATGAGAGTGTTTTGCAGTAAACAATTACATTTTACGCTCGCAAAATAAAAGAGCGTAAGCGTACATGCAGGCTCCGATAAAAAAGAAAAAAATCGTCATTTCGAATTTTTTAAAATCCTCAAAAAAATCGGAAAAATAAAAATCACTATTTCTAATAGTATTTTGAAATTTTTATTTAAACGAAAACATAAAAATTCAAATTTCTATATTCTCTTGTACATATCAAAATACATAAATTTTAACTTTTTACATAACAAATCACAAAAAATATAGTGTTAAACACAACTTGTGTAATATTTTTATAATATCTTAGTCCGTTTTCATTTCTATAATTCTGACTCGTCAAGGCAAGTATTTTTGAATGAGAAGGGAAATAAGAGCAAAAGGGGTACAAACTTGACGGTACTGTCAATTTTCTTATTTCCTTTTGTTTTTTTTATGCATATTGATTGACTTTAAAAAGTACGAAAATTGATTTGACGTATGTAAATGAAATGGAAAGTTCAAAAGAGAATTAAACAAAAACTCTAGTGAGCTAAAACTGACGAGTGTAAAACAAGACGACAGTATTTTATAAATAAATATCTGAATTTAGCATATTTGATTAATTCAGGTTAAATTACAATGCCAAGACACTTTATTTTATTAAGTTTTAAATATCATTTTGAATATAGAATTCAGTTAATCCATCATATACGAGTACAGGTACTTATTTTCAAAGAATTCCGTATTTTTGTTATTTAAATTTATTTGGCTGAATATGCTTTCGACGTTTTGTTAAAATAGGAGAAGTTTTTGTAGAAGAATTTCCCCGTGGAAATTCAGAAATTGTTTTCTCTTAAAATTTTAGTTCATGGAATTCACTATTTAAAATTGGTTTTTATGTTTACAGATAAATAAGTAATTTCGACTATCCTGTCTCAATATTATTTGGAATTATTTTACTTGAACTCAACAACAATAATTAAGAAAACACTACTATTACTTAGTTTTTTTTTTTAAATATGTCATGTTCTTCTTAATATTTATGATATTAAATGAGAAAAATAGTTGTTGTCTCAAAAAAAGAGAGAATTTGGTAACAAAAACATTAATAAAACTAACAAATGATAGAAATTTTAATTAATTCAGAAAATCGTCACTTTCAATGAAAAAATCGTCAAATCGTCATTTTGCTATTATTTAAACCAAAAATCGTCAAAATGACGATAAATCGTCAAATCTGGCAGCTATGCGTACATGTGAGTTTTGCTTACACAATTGTGTATGACGCTGACATCCCTGCTATAAATATATAAAGATGTTGCACTGCCACACATTGTTCTGCCACTGCTAAATTATTGATGGGATTTTGCGAAAATCCCCTTGTGTATGACTAATGAGAGAATTTTACACACATTTGTTATGCTCTTTTCAAAACATTCATTCAGTCGTCGTTGAGCAAGCGATGAGAACGCATGCGGATGGTTATCGTCATTTTTTTCCAGAAATTTATTAAGCATTGTTGTTGCTTCTTGTTGTACGAAGCATAGCAAACACACGCGATTCAATTACAATTGAACACAAAAATAAAAAACTGTTTTAGATGGACTTATTTTTGTTTTTTCTGAAAATAACTGTTTTGAAATTCTTTTTTGATATTCATAATTGTTATTTTGCTAATTGTCAAAATTTTCAAACGAAATAATTGATGTTGCTCAACAAATTTCGCAAATTTGAACAGAGTACCATGCTATAGGCAATATGAGTGTATTATCTGTAAAGGCAAAAAAAAATCAAAAGCAAAAGAGGCGAATAAAATAATAACAAATATATAGCAGAAGTGACTTCTTGAAGTTACTTCCGGGCGTACAACTTCTCAATACGGAAGACGCTTCTACGATCAGAAAATGGTATCGCAGAAGATGAGTTTCAACTTCTTAGCGTCACTTCTGAATCACTTCCGCAATAGAAAATGTTGGCAGGGTATTGCCGAATAAAACAACATACAAACTACAATAAGTCTTGTTTTCACAAAATGTATGTGCAAATAACCTGTGGAAAAATAAATGTTACCGTTTGTGTTATTGTAGGGTAAGAATACGTGTTTTATTGTTGTAGAAATGAAACTATATTGATTCGCACCGAAATAAAACCTTTATTATATAAATTTTTAGAATTACATATTTAGAGAGAAATAAAACTAGCAAATAATGAAAATAATCACTTAATTATTACATACATTAATTAAATTCAAATTTACTTTGCATTTTAACGAGCCATTTTAATCAAGATCCTTTAAAAAAGTTGTTTTCATATATACGTGCCAAAGGTGGACACTGAAAAAATTAATCGGTTCATGAATTTAATTTGGCAGTAGCTAAGTTATTATCCTTAAAAATGACTCAGTTTAGCACCTCATCAAATTGTGCAAACGATGATGCAATGTTTTTACCTATAGAGTTTCAAACAATTTTAGAAGATACTATAAGGACTGGAAGTATATCATATAAGTGTAGTATATAAAATATAGAATATTTTAATGAAGACGCCGATTGTTTTACATCCAGCAATGTGCCAATAGAATTAATATCAAGTCGATATTTTGTTGGTTACATACATATGTACCTCAACGAATATCTTGCGTTAAATGTCGTTTAGATTTAGTAAACCAGCGCAAATTTTGTCATATCCTTCAGAAATGTTTGTTCATGCAAAAAATTATACAAATGATTCCGAGCAATGCGTAAGTTTCACCAAAAATACAATTTATTCCTTACGGTTTGATGAGAATAGCGAATGTTATAAACACAGAATGAAGATTCTTAATTACTAGTTCTTATTTTACTACGGAAGCATTCCACATGGAAAACATACAAATACAAATTATCAAGTACATATAGAAAAAGTTAAAATTTTGAAATACTGATAAATAAATTTAATAAATACTAAACAAAAAAAAAACATTCGTGTTATTACAACTTCATTCTATACAAAAATAGAGACAGAAGTTCATAATTGAACTGTCTATAAAATTATATATGACTGGGTTTTTCCTATCTTTTTTTCCTGACACTGGAAATATATATATTTTAATTAGTATATTTATTTTGAAAAACATAAGTTTATATTTTTTGTAATACCTTTAAGTAAAATCTCAAATAATGTAATTATTAAACAAAAAATTTTAATAGATGATGATAGAATAAAATAACCACACATCTGCTTGACCATTACCATCAAACACCGGTATAAACTCTTTCAGCGTTTCGAATGGTATGTTAAAATTTGATGCTCCATTATCATCCCCTTTATTTGATTTAATTTTCAGATTTTACATTTCTTTTTCCAATTGAAGAATTTATTGTTGTTTCTGCAATATTTCTAGCTGATACTCGTATTGCTTTTGGCTCATATTGCAATTCGTCATTCTTATTATCCATTTCGTTCTTTAAATTTTCATCTTTACCTCGTTCCATTTTGTTGTCTATTTCTAGAACCTCATTTGGATTGTCTTCTTTATATTGTTCATTTGTTGTACAGTTATCCATTCTCATTTGATTTTTTGTCTCTACCTTTTTATATTTAGGTACCGCACCATTTTTTTCCTCGAAATTCTTGTTGTCTTCTGCATACTTTTCGTTCACCGGCATATCTGCTCTACTGATTTTAGGGGTCAATCCAATGTCACTGGAAGTGGTCTTCTTTAGAATTTCTTTCCCATTATTAATATCCATTATACACTTTTTCTTAATATCAGGGTTTTCATAAATGCATTTTATAATTGTTCGTTTTGTACCACTATCTTTTATACATATTGCGCAATAATTAATTGAGATTTTATATGGAATATTGAGCTCAATAATGGCGTTATAGCAAAGACTATAAATATATAAAGATGTTGCACTGCCATACATTGTACTGTCAGTGCCAAATTTGTCGATGGCAAAACTACTACTGCCACTTATTGTACTCAGAAAACATATTATACTCAGAGAACGTATTATTTTCCATTCAGTCGTAGAGCTGCAAAACTATCGATAGTCGGCACCATCGATAGTTTCGATAGTTTTAGTAAAAACTATCGATACTATCGGATATTCTTAAGTGCAGTAACAAGACTGCAATATCACAATAATTCAATTGAAATAAAGGCTGTTTTCATAAACGCAGTATGCAATGCAACATTTCATTGCATAGAGTTCATAATAGCATTTAGAAATATAATTTAAAAATGTTTGTTTTAAGATTCTCTTTAATAGTCCAATATCTTTATATTTTATGTGATAAAAGTTTTTAAATTATATTCTAAATGCTATTATGAACTCTATGCAATGAAATGTTGCATTGCATACTGCGTTTATGAAAACAGCCTAGATTACTAAAGCTAGATTTACACGATTGAAATTTTCTTCAAACAGCAAAATTTTTGCTGTTTACACGAGTTTGAAGCATTTTAAAAATTTATTTATTTATTTAATTGTTATTAAATAAATAAATTTTGAAGAAATTTTGCTGTTTACATGAGTTTGAAGCATTTTGAAGAAAATTTCAATCGTGTAAATCTAGCTTAACACATTGCTCATTTATTTAAACAATGTCATAACTCAAAAAACTTGTTTTGGAAATAAATTGTTGATTTTTGTAACAAAAATTTTATTTCAATTGAATGGTAGGTATAAAAACATAAAAAGTATATAAAAAACATAAAAAGTATGTATATAAAAAACATAAGCGCTTACTTCAAAATGTTTTTTTTTTAGTTTTAAACAAATATAATAATTAAAATTAATTAATAATTCAACATTAAACTAATTAAGTGAGATCATTTTTTTTAAAAAATTTTTAAAATTGAATGCTAAATAACAAGAAAACAAAACAAAACTTGAATACATATTCATTCTTTTACAGCTCTGTCAGATACCCAATAATTTTTGTTGATAAATAAAAGTTTATCAACAGTTTTTGGTTTTAAGCAACTTCTACGGTCTGAAATTATGGCAAATTAAAACGATACAATAAAAATTATCAGGCGGCTAAAAACCTGCGTAAAATAATTTGGCAAGAAATTAACGTTGGCTACATTTAATCGACTTCGTATTACTTCGATAGTATCGATAGTAAAAGAAAATTATCGATAGTCAGTAAAAAATAAAACTATCGATACTATCGATAGTACTATCGATTGTTTTGCAGCTCTATTCAGTCGTCGTTGAACAAGCGATGTGAACACATGCGGATGATTGTCAATTTTTTCAGAAATTTATTAAGCATTGTTGTTGCTTCTTGTTGGACGAAGCATAGCAAACACACGCGATTCAATTACAATTGAACACGAAAAATAAAAAACTGCTTTAAATGAACTTATTTTTGTTTTTTCTCAAAATAACTGTTCTAAAAATATATTATAATATTGATAATTGTTATTTATGGTCCCTGATATTTTTTTCTTAAGGTGTTTATATCTGGCAAAACGCTTTCTTTTTTTTTCTTATTTTTAGCGTTTGACAATATGTTTGCTGGGAAAATTCTCTCACCAATACATCTTCATTTTTGAGTTCTACTGATATTCATACATATGTATGTACATACATATATTGCCGAATCAAAACACATACAAACTAAAAGAAGTCTTGTTTTCACAAAATGTATGTGCAAATAACATGTAGAAAATTAAATGTTACCGTTTGTGTTATTGTAGGGTAAGAATACGTGTTTTATTGTTGTAGAAATGAAACTATATCGATTCGCACCGAAATAAAAAACCTTTATTATATAAATATTTAGAATTACATATTTAGAGAGAAATAAAACTAGCAAATTATGAAAATTCATTCTCGTCTCATCGAACTGTTCGGACGTGTTACTTTTAGTGCGGCTGAATTTTCGGTGAAAAAATCGTAATAGGTGAAAAAGTGTAATAGGTTGAAATAACACAAAAAGTGAAAAAATAACTCGTAATAGGTTAAAAAAAATCTACGGTAATATCAGTAATTAAAAAAAACACTAAAAATCGCATAAAAATTGTATGAGCGTTCCTCTCAGATGTAATTCTGAGAAAGAGCTTAGCTCGTCTAGAAAAACTAAATGGGTATCTGAGGAAGAATCCATAAAAAAATCTACGGAGAATTTTCTCACTACAAGAGCCGCAGAACGGCGTCGTTCCTGTTCGCCCAATATAGTGATTTCAACAGATGAAAAAACATCATCTTCAACAAATAGTGCAGTCAAACCAAAAAAACAAGTAGGTATGGATAAGTACATCACCGTTCTCAAGCGACAGAGGAGCCCGACGTCTGCTCAAGTGTCATCAAATTCAAAAGCTCCTAAGACCGTGAGTAATAATCAAAATAGGTTTGCTCTCCTCCAGACGGATGAGCCAGAACTTACTAAGAAGACGTTTAAGCCCCCACCAAATTATCTGAGAGAGCCGACTTCCAGTAAATTGGTACAAGGAATTATTTCGGTAATAGGTGAAAACATGTTTAGCGTAACCTCAATTAAACATGGAAATATCTGCGAGACAAAGATCCAAGTGAATAGGGAAGATGATTTTCGAAAATTGTCCAACCAGTTGGAGAGGGAGACTAGGGACTTCTATACCTACCAGCTCAAAAGCGCAAAAGGACTCCAAGTCGTTCTAAAGGGTATAGACCCATGTGTTGATCCCGCGGAGATAAAAACCGGTTTAATGGACAAAGGGTTCAAAATCAAGAGCGTAGTGAATATCAGAAACCGTGAAAAGATCCCTCAGCCCATGTTCAGGGTAGAATTGGAACCTGGAGATGTTGTCTTAAAGAAAAACGAGTCCCATCCAATCTACAATCTCATTTATCTTCTGCATCGTAGAATTACCGTGGAGGAACCGCATAAGCGCATTGGACCCGTCCAGTGTGTTAATTGTCAAGAATTTGGCCACACCAAAGCGTACTGTAAATTGCCGTCTGTTTGTGTTGCGTGTGGGGAACTACATCCAACTGCTCTATGTAATAAGTCCAAAACTGACGTAAAAATAAAAAAATGCAGTAACTGCGGAGGTAATCATACCGCAAATTATAGAGGTTGTCCAATTTACACGCATTTGAAAGCCATAAGTACCAACAAGACGTCAGTATTACCTGATCATCATCAACAGACTATTTTGGCATCGAGTGACAATTTCCCGCAATTGTTACGGTCCACTAGTCATGTAAACGCGCCTAGTTCTAGACAAGTTTCTTACGCTAACGTGGTTAAATCTAATATGCCAGGTTTGGAGCAGGCACCTAAATCACAATATTACGAGCCTAATATTAACACTCTAGAGACTACATTGCAGACACTTGTCCAAACCATGAACACTTTTACGACCACTATGACATCCATGATGCAGGAAATGCTGAAAATGCAATCCACTATCTTACAAGCCATTTTAAAAAAATGATTTGTTTAAAAATTTGTTTTTGGAATGCGAACGGCCTCCGCCAACATAAAAACGAACTGGAACACTTCCTGATGGATAAGCAGATTGATGTCATGATGATTGCTGAAACTCACTTGACGGCGACAGCGTACTTCAAAATTAATGGCTACGTGTTGTATGATACTAAAGATCCCCGCGGAAGAGCATGTGGAGGATCGGCAATTCTTATAAAGAACAGAATAAAACATTATTTAATGAACAACATATGTGAGGATTACCTACAAGCAACAAACATTTGTATTGAATTCTGTCAATACAATTTTGTTTTATCATCAATTTATTCGCCGCCTCGATTTTCAATAAAAGAACACCAATACTACAGCTTCTTCAATTCCCTTGGAGCTAGATTTTTAGTTGCTGGTGACTTTAACGCCAAACACACTTTTTGGGGTTCACGTCTGGTGACCCCGAAGGGTCGTGAACTCTTCAACACCATTGCCAAAATGGGATTAGATGTACTCTCAAGCGGGCATCCCACCTACTGGCCGACGGACCGACGGAAGATTCCCGATGTTATTGACTTCGGAGTAGTGAAAAATATCCCTGTAGAATCGATACAAGTGGAGCCTTCATTAGACTTGTCTTCAGATCACTCTCCTTCTATTATTTCAATGCGTTTCCTTCAAGGGAATGGCTCTCCATTTCGGGACATATCTAAAACCAGAGTAAGTTGGATAAAGTATAAAAAGTATTTAAGTTCCCACTGCACGGAAAATGTAGTGTTGAGAACTACCGAGGATATTGATGGGTCGATTGGCAAGTTTACTGAGGACATACGAAGAGCTGTACATCACGCCTCCACATACGACGTTGAGTGCAGAAGTGGGACAAATAGAACTTATTTCGCTGAACTCGATCATCTCCTGTCAGAAAAAAGAAGAGTTAGAAGAGAGTGGCAAATCCACAGGTCTCCTGAACTGAAAGCTAGGCTACGGGTATGCAGAGATATACTAAGAAATTTCTTAGAAACCCAAAGAATGGCTTCACTTAAATCTTACTTGGAGGGTCTTGATAGTACCCCACAATCTGACTATTCGTTATGGAAGGCGGCACGAGGTTTAAAAAGACCAGTTAGAGGAAAGCCTCCTCTGCGAAATCCGACTGGTGACTGGGCTAGAAATGATTCCGGGAAGGGGACTTTATTTGTTAATCATTTGAGAAAAGTGTTTACTATAAACAACTCAAATAATGCATCTGATTTGCCTCCACTCGTTATTAGACCTCCTGTACCTCTAAGACTAAACTTTCGTGATGTCCAAAACGCTATTGGTACTCTGAACCTTAGAAAGGCTCCAGGTATGGATGAAATCAGCAATAAAATGCTTGTGGAGTTACCTCGTGTAGCAAGAAAGATTATCCTCTTTATCTTCAACGCTATTTTACGCCTAGAATACTATCCTGCAGATTGGAAGGTGTCTATGATCACTATGATTCCTAAGCCAGTGAAGGACCACACCAAAGTGGAGTCATATAGGCCAATTAGCCTACTGCCGACAATTTCTAAACTGTTCGAAAAATTGTTAATGACTAAATTGACTCCAATTCTGAATGACACTGAATGTATTCCAAATCATCAATTCGGATTCAGAGCTAAACACAGTACCATCGAACAAACTCACAGATTGGTAAATGTGATAAGAGGGTCGTTTGAAGATAAAAAATACTGCTCCGCCCTTTTCATTGATGTGTCCCAAGCGTTTGACAAAGTTTGGCATGACGGTTTAATGCACAAAATAAAATCAACTCTGCCTGCTAACACCCATAAACTCATGGAAAGTTATTTATACGGTCGCAAATTTAAAATCAAAGAAGGTGATTTTTTAAGTACCGCTCAGCCAATTGAATCAGGTGTGCCACAGGGTAGCATACTGGGCCCTACTTTATATTTGATTTATGCCTCCGACATGCCGTCAGACCCCAAAATCCACACGTCAACTTTTGCAGACGATACAGCCTTTGTCAGCGTCCATAAGGACCACCAAGTTGTATCACGGAATTTGCAGAATTATGTTTATAAACTAGAGAATTGGCTAGAGCTTTGGAAAATCAGGGTAAATTAACAAAAATGTATTCATATCGCTTTCACATTGCGAAAAGATACCTGCTCGTCCATCAGAATAAATAATCAAATTATTCCTCAACATAATGAAGTCAAATACCTCGGCATTCACCTCGACCGCCGTTTAACTTGGAAGTCTCATATTGAAGCGAAACTTACACAAATGAGATTAAAAGCAGTGCAACTTAATTGGTTAATCGGCAGAAACTCTACATTGAAATTGGATTGCAAACTTTTGTTGTACAATGCAATTCTAAAGCCAATCTGGTGTTATGGAATTCAATTATGGGGTACTGCCTCAGCATCAAACATTGAAAAAATTCAAAGGGGTCAAAATAAAATTCTACGTATAATTACTGCAGCACCATGGTATGTTAAAAATTCTCGAATCCACAAAGATCTAGGCGTGCCATTAGTAAAAGTCGAATTTACAAAATATGCGTCAAAGTATGTCAGCAAACTCGAACACCATCCAAACCCACTTGCACGAGACATCCTTAACTTTAGTGGCCACAATCGGTTGAGAAGGAGGGATACCCTTGCTTTAACTCAAGCGCAAAATAGATGACTGGATCAGCTGATGTGAAATTTTTTTAGTATCATAAAAATTTTTGTCTAGCACTGGCTGGGCTTATTATTTTCTTTTTAGTATTAAGATTTGAATACTTATTGTCATTTCAAATATGAAGATTCAATAAATAATTAACTGCAAAAAAAAAAAAAAAAAAAAAAAAAAAAAAAAAAAATTATGAAAATAATCACTTAATTATTACATACATTAATTAAATACCATAATTAAATTTTAAATTTTAGTAGTAATTTTGAAGCATTATTTTAAAACAAATTTTGCTGCAAATTATATTTACATTTGGTTACTATGGTAAAAATATAAAAAAAATACATACAGTTTTTGATGTACCGTTATTTTTACTCATCATATTTTGTGTTTATAATGCAAACAACTGAGAACAAGCGTCGGTGTGAGTTTGTTTTATTGTTTTTGCAGCACAATTGTGCATTGAAAATGAAGATTTGGTTAGTTATGTAAACTTTACATTTAAAAGTGTTCATAAAATTGTAGTGCATCGCGCTAATAACACGTTTAATAAATATAATAAATAATTAAAATCATAATGTACGAAGAAGGACAAAAAAAAGTTGAATTCAATAGCGAAAACAAAAAAAAATATCGTCTTTATCAGGCACCAAGTGTTGTTTACCGCATTGTGGCAAATCCAAAAGAAGTGTTCCAAACTTAAAAATCTTTCGTTTCCCATATCTTAACGCCATATTGCTTAAAGCATGGTTAGAAAATTGCAATTTTGACGAATGTTTTCTAGAAAGATCACGGACTTTATATATATGTGAAAGACATTTTTCGCCAGACTGTATTGGAAAGAAATATTTGAAGCGAGGTGCCGTGCCAACCTTGAACTTAACCGGCAAAAACGAGGAAACAGGTATAGAAAAAGGAAACAATTTCGAAAGTGAGGATGTTGACTTTTATTTATATAAATCTTCACCACGTAAACGTAAGAGATCGGAATCACCATCATTATGCACAAATTGTCAAAAAAGTTGTAAAAATGAAGAATTTTATCGAAAGAAATATTTTAATATGTTTAAAAAACTTAAAGCTGAGACGCAAAAAAATAAAAATTTAATGAAAAAAAACGAAAGTTTAAAAAGAACTGTCAAAACCTTAGAAAAAAAAGTAATGAACACAAAATCTATTGAAGCCGAAGTTGACAAATTAAACATCAATTCAAACGAAAAAACTTTATGTAAAATGCTTATAAAACAAAATAGGAAAACAACTGCGCGTTGGGATGATTATGAGATAAGTTTTGCACAAAGTATTTATTATCGATCTACTTCCACATACTTATTTTTACGAAACATATTAAAATTAAACTTTCCAAGTCCTTCGTCTCTAAGTAGATGGAGCATTATAAAAAATTTGCTGCCAGGCAACAATTTATGCATATATAATGCACTCAAAGCGACAGTTCAAAAGCTGCAACCTTTTGAGAGAGAATGCATTTTAATTTTTGATGAAGTATCCATCAGAAAAAATTTCACATATAATAATTGTGCAGATGTTATAGATGGAGTTGTAGATCTTGGATATGAGCGAATGAATTAAATTGGTTCCCAAGTTTGCGTGTTTATGATAAGAGGACTTATAAAAAATTGAAAGTTTGTTTTAAATTATGTTGTTACTGCTACTTCGATAAAAGCTGATATATTAAAAAAACTTGTGCTATTGAATTTGGATATTTTAAAGGAAATGGGGTTAAATGTGCGTGGACTAACGTGTGACCAAGGTCCTAACAACAGAAAATGTTACAAGATGTTGGGCGGATCCACTGATAAACCTTATTTTCTTTACAAAAATGATAAAATATACTTAATGTACGATATTCCCCATATTTTTAAGTCGATCAGAAATCCTTTGATCAAGGGCGATTTTAAAACACCAGATGGAGTAGCGCGGTTCAATGTTGTTAGAGAAATTTTCGAGTTAGAGCATGGAAAAGCAACAAAAATGACAAAATTAACAACAGTGCACATAAATCCAAATAGTTTTCATCAGCGGTAGCCACTTCAACATGTGCATTTATAAAAAAGCTCGACAGTTACTTTGACTGTTTAAACAGCAGGCACTTCAAAGACTCCAACCCCCTAAAACGTGGCTTAAAGTTTAATAGTACAACTTGGCAAGTACTTCAAGAGCTGATTACCTACATGAAACAGGTTGAATATGATGGTAATAAAATATTTTCAATCACCGGGCTAGTTCAAACAACGAGTGCTATTTTATCTTTGTCGAAAGAACTGTTTGAAGAAAATTCAAATTTACTTTGCATTTTAACGAGCCATTTTAACCAAGATCCTATAGAAAACTTGTTTTCATATATACGTGACAAGGGTGGACACTGCAAAAATCCATCGGTTCATGAATTTAATTTGGCAGTAGCTAAGTTATTATCTTTAAAAATGACTCAGTTTAGCACCTCATCAAATTGTGCAAACGACGATGCAATGTTTTTACCTATGGAGTTTCAAACAATTTTAGAAGATACTATAAGGACTGGAAGTTTATCAGAGTGTACCCATACCCCTGAAATATATGTCGCAGATGTATACGATGAAAATAAAGAATATTTTAATGAAGACTCCGATTGTTTTACCTCCAACAATGTGCAAATAGAATTAACGTCAAGTCGATATTTTGTTGGTTACATAGCTCAACGAATATCTTGCGTTAAATGTTAAATTCTGTCATATCCTTCAGAAATGTTTGTTCATGCAAAAAATTATACAAATGATTCCGAGCAATGCGTAAGTTTCACCAAAAATACAATTTATTCCTTACGGTTTGATGAGAATAGCGAATGTTATAAACACAGAATGAAGATTCTTAATTACTAGTTCTTATTTTACTACGGAAGCATTCCACATGGAAAACATACAAATACAAATTATCAAGTACATATAGAAAAAGTTAAAATTTTGAAATACTGATAAATAAATTTAATAAATACTAAACAAAAAAAAAACATTCGTGTTATTACAACTTCATTCTATACAAAAATAGAGACAGAAGTTCATAATTGAACTGTCTATAAAATTATATATGGTAAGCAGATACAAACATACATAATTGAATAGTCTAAAAAATAGCATTATACCTAATTCGGTGCGAATCGATATAGTTTTGTCTGTACAACAATAAAACACATACTCTTACCCTACAATTACACAATCGGTCACATTATTGACGAATGTTATTTGCACAAAAATTGTAAGAAACAAAAATTCTTTTGATAGGTTTTTATTTTATTTTTACATTTTTAATGCAATGTACAACACACACATGCACACAAACAATGATAAATGAGAATTAAAAGATCTTATACACAACAAGAGAACGACAGATTGTTACGCTCTTTCTTTGTGCTTCTTTCCCTTTTGTCTTCCCTCCCGCATCAAGAGGAAGCACAAAATTTTGTCAATTTTAAATACACTGCGTGCAACATCTTTATATATTTATAGTCTTTGGTTATAGCGTGTGCAGATATGCAACTTAATTGTGATAATCGCAATTAACGCCATTATTGAGCTCAATATTCCATATAAAATCTCAATTAATTATTGCGCTATAAGTACGAAATTGTTATAATATTGAGTAAGATTTCGAATGCAACACTGTTCACAACTGTGTTTAGTGAACAAAATTGTATAAAATGGCAAATGTCAACAAAAGAAATCATTAAAAAATCAGCTATGGATAAAATCAGCAATAAAATGCTTACCTCGTGTAGCTAGAAGAATTATCCTCTTTATCTTCAACGCTATTTTACGCCTAGAATACTATCCTGCAGATTGAAAGGTGTCTATGATTCCTAAGTCAGGGAAGGACCACACCAAAGTGGAGTCATATAGGCCAATTAGTCTACTGCCGACAATTTCTAAACTGTTCGAAAAATTGTTAATGACATAGTTGACTCCAATACTGAATGAAACTGAATGTATTCCTAATCATCAATTCGGCTTCAGAGCTAAACACAGCACTATCGAACAAACACACAGATTGGTAAATGTGATAAGAGGGTCGTTTGAAGACAAAAAATACTGCTCCGCCCTTTTCATTGATGTGTCCCACGCGTTCGACAAAGTTTGGCATGGCGGTTTAATGCATAAAATAAAATTAGCTCTGCCTGCTAACACCCATAAACTCATGGAAAGTTATTTATACGGTCGCAAATTTAAAATCAAAGAAGGCAATTTTGTAAGTACCGCTCAGCCAATTGATTCAGTTGTGCCACAGGGTAGCATACTGCATCCGACCATCAAATAGCATCACAGAATTTGCAGAATTATGTTTATAAACTAGAGAATTGGCTAGAGCTTTAGAAAATCAGGGTAAATGAACAGAAATGTATTCATATCACTTTCACAGAGTGAGACTAGGGATTTCTATACCTACCAGCTCAAAAGCGCAAAAGGACTCCAAGTCGTTCTAAAGGGTATAGACCCATTTGTTGATCCTGCGGAGATAAAGACCGGTTTAATGGACAAAGGGTTCAAAATCAAGAGCGTAGTGAATAGCAGAAACCGTGAAAAGATCCCTCAGCCCATGTTCAGGGTAGAATTGGAACCTGGAGATGTTGTCTTAAAGAAAAACGAGTCCCATCCAATCTACAATCTCATTTATCTTCTGCATCGTAGAATTACCGTGGAGGAACCGCATAAGCGCATTGGACCCGTCCAGTGTGTTAATTGTCAAGAATTTGGCCACACCAAAGCGTACTGTAAATTGCCGTCTGTTTGTGTTGCGTGTGGGGAACTACATCCAACTGCTCAATGTAATAAGTCCAAAACTGACGTAAAAATAAAAAAATGCAGTAACTGCGGAGGTAATCATACCGCAAATTATAGAGGTTGTCCAATTTACACTCATTTGAAAGCCATAAGTACCAACAAGACGTCAGTATTACCTGATCATCGTCAACAGCCTATTTTGGCATCGAGTGACAATTTCCCGCAATTGTTACGGTCCACTAGTCATGTAAACGCGCCTAGTTCTAGACAAGTTTCTTACGCAAGCGTGGTTAAATCTAATATGCCAGGTCTGGAGCAGGAACCTAAACCCCAATATTCTGAGCCACTTATCAACAATCTAGAGACAACATTGCAGACACTTGTCCAAACTATGAACACTTTTACGACCACCATGACATCCATGATGCAGGAAATGCTGAAAATGCAATCCACTATCTTGCAAGCCATGTTAAAGAAATGATTTATTTAAAAATTTGTTTCTGGAACGCGAACGGCCTCCGCCAACATAAAAATGAACTGGAATACTTCCTGATGGATAAGCAGATTGATGTTATGATGATTACTGAAACTCACCTGACGTCGACAGGGTACTTCAAAATTAATGGCTACGTGTTCTACAATACTAAAGACCCCCGCGGAAGAGCTTGTGGAGGTTCGGTAATTCTTATAGAGAATGAATAACATAAGTGATGATTACCTCCAAGCAACAAACATTTGCATTGAATTCTGTCAATACAAATTTGTTTTATCATCGATTTATTCTCCGCCTCGATTTTCAGATTGGAAGGTGTCTATGATCACTATGATTCCTAAGTCAGGGAAGGACCACACGAAAGTGGAGTCATATAGGCCAATTAGCCTACTGCCTACAATTTCTAAACTGTTCGAAAAATTGTTAATGACTAAGTTGACTCCAATTCTGAATGACACTGAATGTATTCCAAATCATCAATTCGGATTCAGAGCTAAACACAGTACCATCGAACAAACACATAGATTGGTAAATGTGATAAGAGGGTCGTTTGAAGACAAAAAATACTGCTCCGCCCATGTCATTGTCCCAAGCGTTCGACAAAGTTTGGCATGACGGTTTAATGCACAAAATTAAATTAACTCTGCCTGCTAACACCCATAAACTCATGGAAAGTTATTTATACGGTCGCAAATTTAAAATCAAAGAAGGCAATTTTTTAAGTACCGCTCAGCCAATTGAATCAGGTGTGCCACAGGGTAGTATACTGGGCCCTACTTTATATTTGATTTATGCCTCCGACATGCCGTCAAACCCCAAAATCCACACGTCAACTTTTGCAGACGACACAGCCTTTATCAGCGTCCATAAGGACCACCAAGTTGCATCACAGAATTTGCAGAATTATGTTTATAAACTAGAGAATTGGCTAGAGCTTTGGAAAATCAGGGTAAATGAACAAAAATGTATTCATATCACTTTCACATTGCGAAAAGATACCTGCTCGTCCATCAGAATAAATAATCAAATTATTCCTCAACATAATGAAGTCAAATACCTCGGCATTCACCTCGACCGCCGTTTAACTTGGAAGTCTCATATTGAAGCGAAACTTACACAAATGAGATTAAAAGCAGTGCAACTTAATTGGTTAATCGGCAGAAACTCTACATTGAAATTGGATTGCAAACTTTTGTTGTACAATGCAATTCTAAAGCCAATCTGGTGTTATGGAATTCAATTATGGGGTCAAAATAAAATTCTACGTATAATTACTGCAGCTCCATGGTATGTTAAAAATTCTCGAATCCACAAAGATCTAGGCGTGCCATTAGTAAAAGTCGAATTTACAAAATATGCGTCAAAGTATGTCAGCAAACTTGAACACCATCCAAACCCACTTGCACGAGACATCCTTAACTTTAGTGGCCACAATCGGTTGAGAAGGAGGGATACCCTTGCTTTAACTCAAGCGCAAAATAGATGACTGGATCAGTTGATGTGAAATTTTTTTAGTATCATAAAAATTTTTGTCTAGCACTGGCTGGGCTTATTATATTCTTTTTAGTATTAAGATTTGAATACTTATTGTCATTTCAAATATGAAGATTCAATAAATAATTAAATGCAAACAAAAAAAAAAAAAAATATCACTTTTACGTGGCGAAAAGAAACTTGCTCGTTCATCAAAATAAATAATCAAATTATTCCTCAACATAATGAAGTCAAATACCTTGGAATCCACCTCGATCGCCGTTTAATTTGGAAGTCTCATATTGACGCAAAACTTACACAGATGAGATTAAAAGCAGTGCAACTTAATTGGTAGAAATTCTTCACCAAAGTTGGATTGCAAATTATTGTTGTACAATGCAATACTAAAGCCAGTCTGGTGCTATGGAATTCAAATCTAGGCGTTCAAAGATCTAGGCGTGCCATTAGTAAAAGTCGAATTTACAAAATATTTTTTTTTGCATTTAATTATTTATTGAATCTTCATATATGAAATGACAATAAGTATTTTGGGATTATTGTCTGGGGGGTGAGAAATTGCAAGTCAGGGTGATGTTACTAGGTCAGTATAGTAAAACCCTCAAAGGGTTTGGCGTTCGTATGTGTCAGTTTTTTTTATGACCTTTTAAATTTTTTCCTTATCTTGATGTTTTTCGCTTAGTTGTAACATTTTGGCAAAAACGTAGTTTAACATAACTCGAGAACCACTTGTCCGATTTTGATGAAACAAATTTAGAAAAATAAAGAATTTATTTATTTATTTATTTACAATTAAGTGAAGGTATCCCATTTTTGTTTTTATTCAAAAAAGTGTCATTTATCGCCTTTTTTATAAATTTTCCCCAATAACTCCAGACTTCTGGCCATAAACTACTATAAAAAATTAAGTAAACATTTTTATAATTTTCTATTTTTATTTTATTTATTTATTTTTATTTATTTTAATAAATATTGCCTAGACTTTTTCGATGGTGGTTATTCGGGACTAGTGGCATCGCATTCATCGCTATCATCAGTTTCTGAACCACACATAATGTCAATGTGTGACTCCACTGTTGGCCCTTCTGCATCTCCTGAAAATTCTTTATCATCAAGATCATCCTTGTCTTGCCACACAAGCTTACTCCACCAGCAAATTTCCGCAATTATTGCACTCGGCGACTTTTTGCCTCTATATCTGTAAGTTTTTGTTTTGTTAAAATAAAAGCCAGCTCTTCCGATTTATGCTGTGTTAATTTCAACTTGGCAACAATTGAATCAAGCTTATTTGATTTATTAAAATTGTCTCATTGGATACTGATGGCTCATATAGGGGATCATCACGTGCATGATATGTCGGAGCAGTCGTACAAGAGAAAATATCTGGGCTAGAAGCTTTTGGCACAGGAATGTGGTCCGAATGAGGCAATGGTGTTGTGGCACTTGCAACACCAACGTAATTATACGATTTTCTTATCCTTTTTGCGGCTCCTTTATTCGCACATGCATAGCACTTCAATGGATTGTGACCTTCGCCAGGATTACTCCAAGTCATTGGGATACCGAATGGCATACTTTCACGTCTTCTATTTTTCCAATCCATTAGACGGTTGTAGCAGCTTTTACACACTATATTTTTTTTTTTCGTTCGTTCACTATAACAGTTTGGTTGAAGTACATCTCGTATGTTTGAACAAAATCAGTACTGAAATTTCCCCTTTTTTTATGTGTTGAGACATATTGACCACAGCAGTAGCAAAAGCTATTTATATCTGGCTTGCACAGTTCCATATTCTGTTCAGTTTTGTTCACTTTTAAAAAACTTGAGAAAAATCACTGTTTACGCCAAAACAACACTTAGCGATTCTCCTTATTTTCCCTACAATTCCAATTTTCCTGAATGTATATAAATGCAGAAAGTTATGTCTTGCAGTATACTTCCACTTGTCACAAAGTTTTAAATAAAATGGCAATGTTCTAAAAAGATCGTAAATACTTATTTTCGGCTAGATACAAACTAACCGTTCAATTATCCACTTCATTCTCCTCTACTGGTAAGAAATCCTTTGTTCAAATAATTTAATAAATAATAAGAAAAAAATTCCTAATTTCCTTGTTTTCTTTCATTTCTTTTCATATTGTTTGTTAAATTGTTCTGAGTATCAAATTCTAAACGATTTGGTTTCGGCTCAGAGAGTTGATAATCTCTTCCAATTGTCCATCCACTTTCAAGAGCTTTTCAGCTAAACATTTGGTCCTGCGAACCGGATTTATTTTGGAAGATTCATCTGTTCTCTGAGATTTCACTCAGTTGTTGTGGATTTCCTACCAACAAATTCTTCAATCATCATAAATACACAGGTTAGTTTGTTTTCATTTCATTTACATTGTTTTTTATTACAAAGTGCTTAAGAGTGTTTGTGAAAATATTTGTTCCAAATTAAACAAAACAAAAAGCCGACGGCAATTAATTTTCATAAAAGTGTTGGAAATTTAATAAACACGAAATAAAATTTACTGTGTGCATCGAATTATTTTTTCCCTACACGAATACGTGAATTTTTTCTTTTTTCGCATTATGGAAATAATATACCGACAAGTGTTCTTTTCTCTTTACCAATCGTAGGGTATTTTGTTCTTTTGGTCGTGTATATTTGCTCCACTCCACTTCGGTTCCAATATATTTAGTTGATAAATATTTCATTTAAATTTCACACGTACTCTTACACCGTTTCTCTTTTTTTTTCTTTTTCTAGTTCAATTGCATTACAATTGTATATTTATTTCTTCGCTTCAGAAAATATTCCACACACTTTAATTTTCTTAATACTTGTAATAGGTACTTACCTACCGATTTGTTTTGTTTATTTCCAAACAATATTAATTCTCCTTATTAATATTACATTTCAATTACTTGGGTTCGGCTAATTTCTCTTTTTCACTAGTTCAATTGCATTACAATTCCTTGAATGCTCTTGGTCTATTTTTTAATAAAATAGTATTCCACACAATTTGCTCTTAACAATTTGTTTTGTTTCTTTCCAAACATTATTCATTATTCTTATTAATATTGCATATATTTATCAACCCTTGCGTTTGTCTCTTTGTATATCTCAGTCAAGGCATATTGATTATAAGGTAGTGTTAACATTACAACAATACAAAAACAACATGTAATTTGTTTTTGCTTGAAGTTTTTCATTGTCAAAAACAGCTGACTGAAAATTACAAAAATTCGTTGTTTTTATTTGTATTTATTCAGGTCACTGATGACAAACATTGTACAATTGTACTTTTTTGATACATTATAAATACAGTTGGTACCGTGGTACTACCACGAGTCATATGGTACAATTTCAAAATACTGTTGAATAAAAATATGGTATTTCAGATGAAACAGATAAATATCAGCCATGTCACAGAATTTAATTCCGTTCTGAAGTGCAATTATTTCCGTATTTTGCTTCTAAAGAAAAAGTAAAATGAACAATTGGTTTCAGTCCGAACAAATTTTTCGTTTTGCTTTTCCTATATTAAATTTCATGAACATTTTGGAACTGATATCACTTTGATCTTTAAATATGCATCTATAAGATGATTATTACAATAAATTTTTGGTTGAATTATCGAACAATATGAGTCTTTGACATATTCATTTACATTAAATGATTTTGAGGCTAAATTCAAAAACTAAAGCTTAAAATGTAGTTAATCAGGATTTCAAAATCGTTAGAAGTTAACTCTTCTATTTCTTTTATTCTTACAATAATAATTCTAGTTAGTTGGAAATATATATATTTACCAAGGTTAACTTTTCGCAAATGACTCGATACTTCATAAATAAGAATCTTTTTAAATAATCGCTACAATTAACGCAATAATGCTGCAATAAGATATGTCGAATTTTCGATAAAGTAAATTTGTGGTAAAGTTTTATGATTATTTAACAAATATTAAAAATGGTACCATGGAGGTCTAAAAAGTACATTTTATTTATATAGTTGGTACGAAAAACAAAAACCCATTTTCCATCACTGATTCAGTTATGTGATGGAAATAAAAAACGAAAACAATAATAATAAACAAATTTTGACACTTATAAACATTTTGACAATTATAAATTGGTACACTCACAATATTATTACAGTAACGGAATGTAGTTTATTCAGGAAGTATTCCGTGCAGTTGTTTTTAACTAAACAAACATTTAAAATTATAAGAAAATTTATTTTTAATTGAATCTAACATTCATTCTAAAAACTAAGTGCACATTAATACGGATTTTCAGTTGCATTTGATATTGACAGTTGTTTACGTTAAAGTATTTTGTATGTAAATTTAAATGAAACTGTAATTTAAAATAACTGAAAATTTACTTAAAACCAATATACTTATTTTTCATTTCATTTTAACAAAAAGTTCATTTAATTTTAAATGTCAAAATAGCTGACATAACTATCAAAAGAACAAGTCAGGACTTCCGTGAGAATAAAAGATTTTTTCTTTGTTTATGATATTTTCACTATCAAAAATTCTACTGTGAATTCCGTAAAAACAATTTATGTAATTTAACTACCAAAAAATTGTTGTGTGTAGTTACAAAAACAAAGAGTTCCTATATTAAAATTTACATAATAATAATAATTCCCTATTCTATGTTATAATTCTAAACAGTCAATTTGAATTTTAATATAAGATATGTAAGATTATAACAATGAGATTTTTCTAAAATTGTGTATTATTTTTAACAATTGAAGAAAATTGCAGTTTGGAAGTTAAAATACATAAAATAACTGAAAATTCTTTTGATTTTACGGAATTCGGAGTTGAATTTTTGACATTTAAAATTAAATGAACTTTTCGTTAAAATTAAATGAATAATAAGTATACCGGTTTTTAACTGAATATCAATTTATTTTATATTACAATTTCAGTTAATTTTACATAGAGAATTTTTTGAGTGTAAATATAAACAACGTTTGACATAAGAAAAGTACCAAAAAAAAAAAAATCAGCTGTGTCTTCAACACTACCTTGTAATCAATATGCCTTGATCTCAGTGATAAACATTTCCAAAATTACACTTGTTTGTGCGTGTGTACATCAAGATATAGTGTACTTATTTTCTCTTCTCCTTTGTTCTTACAATACTCAACTGATCGTCATTAACCCCAGTATGACCGGTGGGTGCATACAATTTACTTTAATTCTTTTTAACATTTGTTTTAATTAAAACATTTAAATTTATTAATATAATTATTTATTAAATGAGAATTATTCCTCTTGCGAGTATTAATAAACAAATTTTAAAAAATTTTAATCGAAGTTGCCTTCAAGTTAAATATACAATTTATTTGAAAATAAATTGTTACACTACATTTATTTTTGAATATTTCTGTTATATGTTTTACATAGCCTTCCGTTGGAAAACATAAATGTAAAAACATACAAAAATATTCAAATTGACACTAGCAAAATGTAATGCATTTTCTGGCAATTCTCATTTAATTTATAAGAAAAGTTAAATATACAGAGTTTAAAAATAAAACACTATTAGACACAAAGAATGCTGATGACGGCTTTAGCAGGCCAGAAAATGCATTACATTTTGCTAGTGTCAATTTGAATATTTTTGTATGTTTTTACATTTATGTTTTCCAACGGAAGGCTATGTAAAACATATAACAGAAATATTCAAAAATAAATGTAGTGTAACAATTTATTTTCAAATAAATTGTATATTTAACTTGAAGGCAACTTCGATTACATTTTTTTAAATTTTGTTTATTAATACTTGCAAGAGGAATAATTCTCATTTAATTTATAAGAAAAGTTAAATATACAGAGTTTGAAAATAAAACACTATTAGACACAAAGAATGGTGATGACGGCTTTAGCAGGCCAGAAAATGCATTACATTTTGCTAGTGTCAATTTGAATATTTTTGTATGTTTTTACATTTATGTTTTCCAACGGAAGGCTATGTAAAACATATAACAGAAATATTCAAAAATAAATGTAGTGTAACAATTTATTTTCAAATAAATTGTATATTTAACTTGAAGGCAACTTCGATTAAAATTTTTTAAAATTTATAATTATTTATAAATAATTATTATATTTGGTCCAATAAATTGAGTTTATTTTGTAATTTGTATAAATACTAATTTTTTTTTCCAAAACAAATTTTTTAACAACAAATAAATTTCAATTTATTTATTTAAAATTGTTTAACTTCTTTTTCTATAGTCCTATATAAAAAGAATATTCCAGAACATAGCAAATAGAAATTTTGAAATTTAATTATTTTTCCCTGTTCTCCAAAGGGTTAATTGACTTGTAAATATAAACAAATTCCAGTAAGATTCCAGTTACTTTTTCTGAAATCCAGTTCATTAAGACAATTAATTCTTTTAAAAATATATTTTCCTAAAATATTGTTTATTTCACTTGCTATCAAAAAGTAAGTTTCTATTCTATTTCAATATTGATTTTTCTTAATTCTGGTTTTGAATTGTCGGTTGTATTTTTTTCTCCAAATTTTATCCTTATTGCCAATATGTCCCTCAATAATTTCAATCGTCTTGCTAATAGCATTGTGAAGTTTGAGGCTTATTATAATGAAAATCCGACTCCGATTAATTCAATTCATGAGCTTGAGGTTCATAAATCCGAAGTAATGTCTACCTGGAGTAGTGTCAAATCTGCTTACGAAGAGTTGATGGTTGATAAAGACAATGAAGAGGAGACTGAGACTAAGAAATCTGACGATTTGGAGTATTTAAAGAAAAAATATAAAAACACTTACATTACTTATTGTAATATTTTATCTCAGTTGTTCGAATTGTCAGTTAACTTCACTGTCCAGTCTCAGCGTAATAGTAATCCACTATTCACAAATTTCCAATCAGCTTTTAGCCGACAAACTTCTAATTCCGAAATTCTCTACACTACTTCTTATCCTATAAGCTCTTCCAAAGTTGCAAATGGTTTTCAAAATAATATTTCTGGTGCTATATGTAATTTGTGTAATGTCCGAAGTTTTTGCAAATGTGTTATTCCGAACGCTTCAATGAGATTAGACGACAAAGTTTATACCTCAATTGTTTTTCTAACACACATTCTGTTTGAAATTGCTATAGCCAGAAAAATTGCTTCCATTGTAATAAAATACATAATACCTTGCTCCATAAGGATTGTGATTCATCTGTACAACAATCTGCGCCCAGTTTAGGCTATAATACTATACAGTCCACTAGTAGTTCCGAAGTTGATGTGGTTAAATCTTCCTTTTCTGTAAATTCCAAAGAGGTTCTACTGGGAACAGCAATAATGGACATCCACCACTTGGATAAAAAATGGGAAGTCAGAGCTCTAATAGACTCGGGTTCAAAAGGGTCTTTTATTTCTGAGAGACTATTACGAATTCCTACTTCACGTACGAATGCACAAATTTCCGGCCTGAATCGTACTATATCCACTAGTGTCCACAATCAGTGTACTTTCGTAGGAAGTCCTTTTATCTATTCTGATACACAGTTGGCAACTACGGACCTAGCTGTTCCACGATTATTCGGTACTCTTCCTTCCAAAACACTTGGTGGTTCATTATTTTTTCAATTTCCTCCTATCCAGTTGGCAGATCCACAATTCTACGAAAATTCTAAAATAGATCTTTTAATTGGTGGTGACTTCCTCCCGTCAATTATGCTTTCGGGTGTAAGACCTAATGTTTGTGGCTCATTACTGGCTCAGCAAACTGTATTTGGGTGGATCTTAACTGGGTCGTTGTCTAATATCGCTACTCCCTCGTTAATTTCTAATTTTTGCGAACATTTTTCTGGTAACTGGGAAGTAGCGAATTTTCAAAATAATAAATTTTGTGACGGTCAATATGTAAAGATTGCTCCAAGTAATCTAAATAGCCAAATTTTACTTTATCATACCATTTTGGATGTGCAAACCGATAAACCATTTCCGAATATTGTCTTGTCAATATTTTCACAAAATAAAATTTGTTTACTTCATATTCCTGACTTGAAATCCAATTACAATACCCTAGTTGGAAAATATAACGATTTTATTTATATGTTCAAATATTTTCCGCCGTATATTCTGGAATTTCAAAATTCCTCATTCCACCATATTACTCACACGAAGTTTAAAATCTATAGTCCCCAACTATGCATTATATGTACTAAGTCCATTCTACCTTCTAATAGTTTAAGTTCCACTAAAGTCCTTCATCCTAGTCGAATTTTACAAAATGTATTATACTTACAAAGCCTAAATTATCC
Organism: Bellardia pandia; assembly: GCA_916048285.2. Classification (NCBI taxonomy): domain Eukaryota; kingdom Metazoa; phylum Arthropoda; class Insecta; order Diptera; family Calliphoridae; genus Bellardia; species Bellardia pandia. The sequence continues at coordinate 15,886,165 of OU696534.1, read as the reverse complement.
ACGTGTCAAGTATGTAGATGTCCAAAAAATGGATCGACAAATACTCGTCGATCTGAAGCAATTCCATATTTTACAATTATTCCAATTCCATAATAGTCCCAACGTAATTCTCCAAGATTACGAAATAAAATTAGTGACAATCGGCGGTAATCCTGCGCCTTACCAAGCTATTCGGATTTTATTCCAACTAGCTGATGACATCGTGGCATCGATAAAAAAAATGCATTGGGAACGTCACCAAATTATTTCGGATATAGTACCAAGACGTTTGTTTCTTATAATTGATGACAACTGCATTGCAAAGCCGCTACGTATTGGTTGGAAAGAAGTTTTACCGAAGTTCGTGTTTCTACCAGAAATCCCGAAGCAGACGATTTGGGTCAAGATTCTTTCACCAAATCAGATATTGCTCCGAACTCTAAAATCCGAATAGCTAATGGTATTTAGATATCCAGTCACTTAATGGCATCCAAAACGAAAACCATTCCGTGGAAGTATTTTCCTATGCAACATGTAAAGTCCGTTTTGCATATTTTCAAAAACTCAGCATTGTATTTCAAGTTTTACCAAGTACTTCGAATTTATGATTTTCCATTCATTTTCTCCATTCATCCAAGATTGCAGTATAATTTTCTATTTAATGAAACATATTCCTTTCCCGAAAATCGCGACACAAACCACTCTAAATTCCTTTTTTTCATTTTAATGCACTTTTAGTCTAAAGCAAACTGAAAACAAACTAACTTTTATTTATCCTTAAGTTATACAAACCTACTTTGATATTATTGAATTCCATACTACTAATGTATTTTCTTAATAGTTTCCAAACTTATATTGTAATTTTATTCCTAGTTTCAATCAATATTCTGAATTAACAATAGTAATACTAAGTAAATCCTAAGTTAATTTATATTTATATTTCTCCCAGCAAAAAAGAAGTATTTGCGATCATATTTTCTTCCTATTTGTATACTGCAAGGCGGGCGGCAATATTTACGCCAAAACAACACTTAGCGATTCTCCTTATTTTCCCTACAATTCCAATTTTCCTGAATGTATATAAATGCAGAAAGTTATGTCTCGCAGTATACTTGCACTTGTCACAAAGTGCTAAATAAAATGGCAATGTTCTAAAAAGATCGTAAGTACTTATTTTCGGCTAGATACAAACTAACCGTTCAATTGTCCACTTCATTCTCCTCTACTGGTAAGAAATCCTTTGTTCAAATAATTTAATAAATAATAAGAAAAAATTCCTAATTTCCTTGTTTTCTTTCATTTCTTTTCATATTGTTTGTTAAATTATTCTGAGTATCAAATTCTAAACGATTTGGTTTCGGCTCAGAGAGTTGATAATCTCTTCCAATTGTCCATCCACTTTCAAGAGCTCTTCAGCTAAACATTTGTCACGATTTTGCGTGTCATCCTTGCGCAGGGGACATGCTAATCTTCTCTGTATCGTTTCAATTTTAGTATATGTTCTGCCGAAACCAAATCGTTTAGAATTTGATACTCAGAACAATTTAACAAACAATATCACCAGAGCACACAGAGCAAAATAATTCCAAAAAATTTTTAAACAGTGGAGGCATGAAGAATTCAGGCAAATCTAATTCGCAAGATGTTTTTTCGTGGGAGAAGCTTTGTTCACTTCTAGATGATAAATTAAAGGATGTCACTAGAAAATCAGACTTAGTGGAGTTAAAATCTGATATTGAAGAGTTAAAGGAAGAAAACAAAAAATTAAAAAAACTAACAACTCGTTTGGAATATATTGACCGAAAATCACGTTCGGCGAACGTTTTCGTAAATGGACTTAGTGCAGGTAACATAATTGCTGCTAAAAACGAATTTTCGAAGTTGTGCTCTGAGGTGTTGGACGTTAATATTAATATTATTGCAACACGAATTATATCTGGTGGTAAATCATTTTGCTTCATGTTGGAAAACAGTATGCAAGCATTTAATGTTATCTCAGCAAAAAAGAAGCTAACTGGCCAATCGATATTTATACACAAGGATTATACAGAAGTGGAACAAAATGTGCGTTATAATCTGAGAAAATTAAGCAAAACTATACTAAATCATAATAAAAATCTTAGAGTCAGACTTGGTGAATTATGAATTTATATAAATAATATTAAATATACGTGGTCCAATGGTAAAATAATTGCAAACTCTGTGAACAATGCTGATTATTTAAGAAATTTGTTAATGGAATGCAATTATGAATTGCAAGTTTGTGTATACGAGGTTCCTGCCAGCAGAGCTACACAAAAAGAAATGATTTTTTCACAATAGCAATACAATTCATTTAATTTAATCGCTTATAATGTAACAAATTTAGCTCAGTCAATAAATTTTGGAAACTTTATAACATTTTTAAATAAATACGATGTGTTTTTTATTTTTGAAACTCATATAGTAGCAGACAAACAACATAGTTTTGCATCATATTTTAAAAATTATACAGTTCATTGGATACCCGCAAGTAAATTACATGGCGCAGGACGAGCAAGTGGTGGCTGTTTATATGGGTTCAAAAAAACATTGCAAAAATTATACTCTTTTAAATTTATAAATATACAGAGTAATACAGTACTAACGGCCAAATTAAATGGGTGTTTGTTTTACATTATTCCAAGATATTTAAACTGTACAAATTGGTATTCTGACTTTGCGAAATTTTATGAATTTTTACAAGAAATAAAAAGCGCCAATTTTTGCATAATTGGTGACTCAAATGCCAGAATCGGGGAAGCACAATGCTTGGACGAAAATTTTCTTCAAGTTTTACCACATATTCGAGAAATTAGATGTTCAAAAGACAAAATACTCAATACGCAAGGAAAAAACCTCATGGACTTGGTCGAAGATATTGGAGGTGTTATTGTTAACGGAAGAATGAAAGGGGATACTGAAGGCGAGTATACTTTTTTTGGAGCAAGGGGTAACTCGGTAATTGATTATTGCATATGTTCACACAATTTTTTGCAATACATAGAAGATTTTTCTATTCGTACCAAACCTTTTTCAGATCACATGCCTTTGTGTATAAAAATAAAATGTTTATCGTCCAGGAATGGTACAAAAGAAAATACCGCATTGCCTAGAATGCACTGGAGTGACCACAAGGCTTCCGAGTATGTCAACAAGCTTACGGATCTAGCCATAAATGTGGATTTACAGACAAATGTTTCTATTGATAAGTTGGTTGCAATTGCTACTTCTAAAATTAAACAAGCTGCTACGACAAAAACGAACAAATGTCGTTTTGAGCCCAAACAGAAATGGTTCGATTGGCAATGTGAACGCTTTCGAAAATATATGTTGACAAGACTTAGATTATATAGAAAAAACCACACAGCCATAAACAGAACGAGATACTATGTATCTCGAGCTAAATATGTTAAACTATGCAACATCAAAAAACTTGATATGTATAATAATAATTTGGTCAAACTAAATACAGTTAAAAGCAGTAGTGATTGGTGGAAGCTATCAAAATTACTTCGTTCAAGGAAACAGTGCACTAATGGAAATTTAAATTCGGATGATTTCCTACCACATTTTGCTTCTATGTTGCAAGGCGCTTGCGATAACTCTATAAGTTGGTGTATGCCTTACATTATTGATCCAATTTTAGACTCACCTATGGAATTTTGCGAATTGGTTTCAGTTATTAAAAATTTAAAATGTAACAAAGCTCCAGGTGAAGATGGTATTACGTATGAATTTTACAAGTATGCACCCGCATCTTTCATGCATGAAATCTTGTCCATTTTTAACATAATATTTCTACATGAAAATATTCCGTCGTGTTTTCGCAAATCAATATTAATGCCACTATTCAAAAAAGGAGACACATCAATTCCAAGTAATTATCGTGGATTATCTTTAATAAATACATTTTGCAAAATCTTCAATACTGTCCTCTTAAATAGGATAACAGATTGGATGGAAAATAACAAAATACTAAATGAGTATCAAGCTGCATTCAGAAAAGATTACTCAACCGTGGATAATATTTTTAATCTGGTTAGCATTATTGAACTAAATCTAAACAACAACAAAAACTCACTTAGTCTCGTCTCATCGAACTGTTCGGACGTGTTTTTTTTAGTGCGGCTGAATTTTCGGTGAAAAAAATCGTAATAGGTGAAAAAGTGTAAAAAGTTGAAATTAAACAAAAAAGTGAAAAAAATAACTCGTAATAGGTTGAAATATATATAAAAAAAAAAAAAACATTAAAAATCGTATAAAAACTGTATGAGTGTTCCTCTCAGATGTAATTCTGAGAAAGAGCTTAGCTCAACTAGAAAAACTAAATGGGTCTCTGAGGAAGAATCCATAAAAAAATCTGTGGAGAATCTTCTCACTGCAAGAGCCGTGGAACGGCGTCGTTCCTGTTCGCCCAATATAGTGATTTCAACAGATGAGAAAACATCATCTTCATCAAATAGTGCAGTGAAACCCAAAAAACAAGTAGGTATGGATAAGTACATAACCGTTCTCAAGCGACAGAGGAGCCCGAAGTCTGCTCAAGTGTCATCAAATGTAAAAGCTCCTAAGACCGTGAGTAATGATCAAAATAGGTTTGCTCTCCTCCAGACGGATGAGCCAGAACTTCCGAAGAAGACGTTTAAGCCCCCACCAATTTATCTGAGAGAGCCGACTTCCAGTAAATTGGTACAAGGAATTGTTGCTGTAATAGGTGAAAACATGTTTAGCGTAACCTCAATGAAACATGGAAATATATGCGAGACAAAGATACAAGTGAATAGGGAAGATGATTTTCGAAAATTGTCCAACCAGCTGGAAAGGGAGACTAGGGATTTCTATACCTACCAGCTCAAAAGCGCAAAAGGACTCCAAGTCGTTCTAAAGGGTATAGACCCATGTGTTGATCCCGCGGAGATAGAAACCGGTTTAATGGACAAAGGGTTCAAAATCAAGAGCGTAGTGAATATTAGAAACCGTGAAAAGATCCCTCAGCCCATGTTCAGGGTAAAATTGGAACCTGGAGATGTTGTCTTAAAGAAAAACGAGTCCCATCCCATCTACAATCTGATGTACCTTCTGCATCGTAGAATCACCGTGGAAGAACCACATAAGCGTCAGGGACCCGTCCAGTGTCTCAACTGTCAAGAATTTGGTCACACCAAGGCGTATTGTAAATTGCCGACAGTTTGTGTTGCGTGTGGGGAGCTACATGCAACTGCTCAATGTGATAAGTCGAAAACTGATTCAAAAATCAAAAAATGCAGTAACTGCGGAGGTAATCATACCGCAAATTATAGAGGTTGTCCAATTTACACTCATTTGAAAGCCATAAGTACCAACAAGACGTCAGTATTACCTGATCATCGTCAACAGCCTATTTTGGCATCGAGTGACAATTTCCCGCAATTGTTACGGTCCACTAGTCATGTAAACGCGCCTAGTTCTAGACAAGTTTCTTACGCTAACGTGGTTAAATCTAATATGCCAGGTTTGGAGCAGGCACCTAAATCACAATATTACGAGCCAAATAGTAACACTCTAGAGACTACATTGCAGACACTTGTCCAAACCATGAACACTTTTACGACCACTATGACATCCATGATGCAGGAAATGCTGAAAATGCAATCCACTATCTTACAAGCCATTTTAAAGAAATGATTTGTTTAAAAATTTGTTTTTGGAATGCGAACGGCCTCCGCCAACATAAAAACGAACTGGAACACTTCCTGATGGATAAGCAGATTGATGTCATGATGATTGCTGAAACTCACTTGACGGCGACAGCGTACTTCAAAATTAATGGCTACGTGTTGTATGATACTAAAGATCCCCGCGGAAGAGCATGTGGAGGATCGGCAATTCTTATAAAGAACAGAATAAAACATTATTTAATGAACAACATATGTGAGGATTACCTACAAGCAACAAACATTTGTATTGAATTCTGTCAATACAATTTTGTTTTATCATCAATTTATTCGCCGCCTCGATTTTCAATAAAAGAACACCAATACTACAGCTTCTTCAATTCACTTGGAGCTAGATTTTTAGTTGCTGGTGACTTTAACGCCAAACACACTTTTTGGGGTTCACGTCTGGTGACCCCGAAGGGTCGTAAACTCTTCAACACCATTGCCAAAATGGGATTAGATGTACTCTCAAGCGGGCATCCCACCTACTGGCCGACGGAAGATTCCCGATGTTATTGTCTTCGGAGTAGTGAAAAATATCCCTGTAGAATCGATACAAGTGGAGCCTTCATTAGACTTGTCTTCAGATCACTCTCCTTCTATTATTTCAATGCGTTTCCTTCAAGGGAATGGCTCTCCATTTCGGGACATATCTAAAACCAGAGTAAGTTGGATAAAGTATAAAAAGTATTTAAGTTCCCACTGCACGGAAAATGTAGTGTTGAGAACTACCGAGGATATTGATGGGTCGATTGGCAAGTTTACTGAGGACATACGAAGAGCTGTACATCACGCCTCCACATACGACGTTAAGTGCAGAAGTAGGACAAATAGAACTTATTTCGCTGAACTCGATCATCTCCTGTCAGAAAAAAGAAGAGTTAGAAGAGAGTGGCAAATCCACAGGTCTCCTGAACTGAAAGCTAGGCTACGGGTATGCAGAGATATACTAAGAAATTTCTTAGAAACCCAAAGAATGGCTTCACTTAAATCTTACTTGGAGGGTCTTGATAGTACCCCACAATCTGACTATTCGTTATAGAAGGCGGCACGATATTTAAAAAGACCAGTTAGAGGAAAACCTCCTCTGCGAAATCCGACTGGTGAATGGGCTAGAAATGATTCCGAGAAGGGGACTTTATTTGTTAATCATTTAAGAAAAGTGTTTACTATAAACAACTCAAGTAATGCATCTGATTTGCCTCCACTCGTTATTAGACCTCCTGTACCTCTAAGACTTAGCTTTAATGATGTTCAAAGCGCTATTGGTACTCTGAATCTTAAAAAAGCTCCAGGTATGGATAAAATCAGCAACGAAATGCTTGTGGAGTTACCTCGTGTAGCTAGAAAAATTATCCTATTTATTTTCAATGCTATTTTACGCCTAGAATACTATCCTGCAGATTGGAAGGTATCTATGATTACCATGATTCCTAAGCCAGGGAAGGATCCCACTAAAGTAGAGTCATATAGGCCAATTAGTCTACTGCCGACAATTTTAAAACTGTTTGAAAAATTGTTATTAGCTAAGTTGATTCCAATTCTGAACGACACTCAATGTATCCCAAATCACCAATTCGGGTTCAGAGCTAAACACAGTACCATCGAACAAACACACAGATTGGTAAATGTGATAAGACGGTCGTTTGAAGAGAAAAAATACTGCTCCGCCCTTTTCATTGATGTGTCGCAAGCGTTCGACAAAGTTTGGCATGACGGTTTAATGCAAAAAATAAAATTAACTCTGCCTGCTAACACCCATAAACTCATGGAAAGTTATTTATACGGTCGCAAATTTACAATCAAAGAAGGCGATTTTTTAAGTCCCGCTCAGCCAATTAAAGTAGGAGTACCCCAGGGTAGCATACTGGGTTCAACTTTATATTTGATTTATGCATCCGATATGCCGTTAGACCCCATAATACATACTTCAACTTTTGCAGACGATACAGCCTTTATTAGCGTTCATAAGGACCATCAAATAGCATCACAGAACTTGCAGAAATATGTTTATAAGCTAGAGAATTGGCTTGAGCTTTGGAAAATCAGGGTTAACGAACAGAAATGTATTCATATAACTTTCACATTGCGAAAAGATACCTGCTCGTTCATCAGAATAAATAATCAAATTATCCCGCAACACAATGAAGTCAAATACCTCGGAATCCACCTCGATCGTCGTTTAACTTGGAAGTCTCATATCGACGCAAAGCTTACCCAGATGAGATTAAAAGCAGTGCAAATTAATTGGCTAATCGGCAGAAATTCTACATTAAAGATGGATTGCAAGCTTTTGTTGTACAATGCAATTCTAAAGCCAATCTGGTGTTATGGAACTCAATTATGGGGTTCTGCCTCAACATCCAACATTGAAAAAATTCAAAGGGGTCAAAATAAGATTCTACGTACAATTACTCCATGGTACGTTAAAAATTCTAGAATTCACAAAGATCTAGGCATTCCTTTGGTGAAAGTCGAACTTACAAAATACGCCTCAAAATATGTCAGCAAACTTGAACACCATCCAAACCCACTTGCACGAGACATCCTTAACTTTAGTGGCCATGTTCGGTTGAGAAGGAGGGATACCCTTGCTTTAACTCAAGCGCAAAACAGATGATTGTATCAGTGGATGTAAATTTGTTGTAGTATCATAATATTTTGTCTAGCACTGGCTGGACTTATTATTTTCTTTTAGTATTAAGATTCGAAAACTTATTGTCATTTCATTTCTGAAGATTCAATAAATAAATAAAATGTATTAAAAAAAAAACAACAAAAACACTTACTCTTTCTTCGTTGACTTCTCCTGTGCATTCGACACCGTTCCAAGAAATAATCTATTTTACAAGCTCACATGTTTAGGCTTCTCCTCGAAACTAGTTAGAATTTTGCAGAAAGCATATGAGAACACGGAATGCTGCATTTGGGACGGTTTAAGTCTTTCCAAGCCCTTCTCGGTGAATATAGGTGTAAAACAGGGTTGTATATTAAGCCCAGTTCTATTTTCCTTGTATCTTAATGATATTGTAGATGTTCTCCCTGGGGGAGATACTGCTGTATGCTGATGACATAGTCATTTTTGCAGATTCCCCAGACGTTTTACAAAATATGATTGATGCATTATACAATTACTGTTTAAGGTGGAACCTGACGGTTAATTTAAATAAATCAAAAATAATGATATTTCGACGAGCAACAAGAATTTCTAAACATTTAAAATGGCATTTTGGCAACACAGATATTGAAATTGTTAACAGTTATAAATATCTTGGCGTGGACATTACTTTTAACCTGACATTTAAGAAACATCTAGTAAACAGACTCTCTGTTTCTAAATTAGCCATTAACACAACCTGGATAAAATATATAAATCACCCAAAAATTTCCAAATCAAACAAGCTAAAAATATTTCAGTCAGCCTCACGTTCAATTATGTTTTATGCTGCCCAAGTGTGGGGTTATGTAAAATATGACGAAGTTGAAAAGTTGTTTCGCTTCTTTATTAAAAAAATGTTAAATTTACTTTCAAGAACTCCTAACTACATGGTATACTTAGAAACAGGACTACCATCTTTATACATTTCAATCTTAAAATTACACTTCTGCTACATAAATAGAGTCGTTAATATGCATCAACACAGACTACCTCGGATTTTAGCTGAGGCTATTTTTGCGCAAAAAATCAGCTGGGCTAACGAATGGTATAACCTTAGACTGTACCTACAATATACTCCACACAACCTTAATAAACCACTGTGCTCTGACTGGAAAATAATATTGCAAACGCTTGAAAGAAAAGAACGCGATGAAAATGTATATAAAGCAACAAACTCACTACATCATGACTTGTACTGTCATCTCAATTTTAATGTTATGCCACTTCTCGCAAACGATTTCTCAGCCTATAGGACTAGTCTGATAATAAAAGCTAGAGTGGTGGATTACTTAACCTTAACGCCAGATCATACTCTAATAATAATGTAACTATGTGCACTTTATGTAATCTAAATCAAGCTGAAGACACATATAACTTTGTTGGTGTTTGCCCAATATTCAAAGAACTGAGACTAAAACTTTTTGGAAAAGTCCATCTTAGTTTGGAAGAGGTGCTGTTTATTCTCAATGGGTATAACTTTCATTCATTATACATATTTTTAGAATCATCCCTTAAATATCGCAGATTAATTTTAACTGAATTTGAATAACAATTTTTAATTATAACAAAAATCTTAAATCAAGCAATCTTTTTTAAATTTTAATTGTAATTGCCAATCTGGCTCACAACATTATGTTAGGCCATTTATAGATAATACTATTGTAAATTGTAATAATTTGTACAAACAACAATTTTCTTATATATCTATTAATAAATAAATAAAATAAATAATAAATATTTAAATTTTTAGGCAAAAAATACTTTTTTCCCTTCATACATTAATTTTTAACTTCGAAAGTGCTGCACATATAGGAAAACGGTATAGAAACAGATTAGAGAAATTATAATTCTTAATTTTTCTAAATTTGTTGCATCAAAATCAGGCAAGGGGTTTTCGAGTTATGTTAAACTACGTTTTTGCCAAAATGTTACAACTAAGCGAAAAAACATCAAGATAAGGAAAAAATTTAAAAGGTCATAAAAAAAACTGACACATACGAACGCCAAACCCTTTGAGGGTTTTACTATACTGACCTAGTACCATCACCCTGACTTGGAATTTCTCACCCCCCAGATTGGCTGTTGTACTGTGTTATACGTAGAATTCTATTTTGACCCCTTTGAATTTTTTCAATGTTTGATGCTGAGGCAGTACCCCATAATTGAATTCCATAACACCAGATTGGCTTTAGAATTGCATTGTACAACAAAAGTTTGCAATCCAATTTCAATGTAGAGTTTCTGCCGATTAACCAATTAAGTTGCACTACTTTTAAACTCATTTGTGTAAGTTTCGCTTCAATATGAGACTTCCAAGTTAAACGGCGGTCGAGGTGAATGCCGAGGTATTTGACTTCATTATGTTGAAGAATAATTTGATTATTTATTCTGATGGACGAGCAGGTATCTTTTCGCAATGTGAAAGTGATATGAATACATTTTTGTTCATTTACCCTGATTTTCCAAAGCTCTAGCCAATTCTCTAGTTTATAAACATAATTCTGCAAATTCTGTGATGCAACTTGGTGGTCCTTATGGACGCTGATAAAGGTTGTATCGTCTGCAAAAGTTGACGTGTGGATGTTGGTGTCTGACGGCATGTCGGATGCATAATTCAAATATAAAGTTGGACCCAGTATGCTACCCTGGGGTACTCCTGCTTCAATTGGCTGAGCGGGGCTTAAAAAATCGCCTTCTTCGATTGTAAATTTGCGACCATATAAATAACTTTTCATAAGTTTGTGGGTGTTAGCAGGCAGAGTTAATTTAATTTTATGCATTAAACCTTCATGCCAGACTTTGTCGAACGCTTGGGAAACATCAATGAATAGCGCGGAACAGTATTTTTTCTCTTCAAACGACCGTCTTATCACATTTACCAATCTGTGTGTTTGTTCGATGGTACTGTGTTTAGCTCTGAACCCGAATTGGTGATTTGGGATACATTGAGTGTCGTTTAGAATTGGAATCAACTTAGCCAATAACAATTTTTCAAACAGTTTTGAAATTGTCGGCAGTAGACGAATTGGCCTATATGACTCTACTTTAGTGGGGTCCTTCCCTGGCTTAGGAATCATGGTAATCATAGATACCTTCCAATCTGCAGGATAGTATTCTAGGCGTAAAATAGCATTGAAAATAAATAGGATAATTCTTCTAGCTACACGAGGTAACTCCACAAGCATTTTGTTGCTGATTTTATCCATGCCTGGAGCTTTTTTAAGATTCAGAGTACCAATAGCGCTTTGAACATCATTAAAGCTAAGTCTTAGAGGTACAGGAGGTCTAATAACGAGTGGAGGCAAATCAGATGCATTATTTGAGTTGTTTATAGTAAACACATTTCTCAAATGGTTAACAAATAAAGTCCCCTTCTCGGAATCATTTCTAGCCCAGTCACGGATTTCGCAAAGGAGGTTTTCCTCTCACTGGTCTTTTTAAACCTCTTGCCGCCCTCCATAACGAGTAGTCAGATTGTGGGGCACTATCAAGACCTTCCAAGTAAGATCTAAGTGAGGCTGTTCTTTGGGTTTCTAAGAAATGTCTTAGTATATCTCTGCATTCCCGTAGCCTAGCTTTCAATTCAGGAGACCTGTGAATTTGCCACTCTCTTCTCATTCTTCTTTTTTCTGATAGGAGATGTTCGAGTTCAGAGAAATAAGTTCTGTTTGTCCCATTTCTACATTCAACGTGATAAGTGGAAGCGTGATGCACAGCTCGTCGAAGGTCCTCGGTAAAGTTGCCAATCGACCCATCAATATCGTCGGTAGTTCTCAACACAACATTTTCCGTGCAATGAGAACTTAAATAGTTTTTGTATTTTATCCAATTTACTCGGGTCTTAGGCATGTTCATGAATGGAGAACCACACACACTTGGGGGAAATGCATTGAAATGATGATCTGAGGACAAGTCCAGTGAAGGATCCACTTGCATCCATTCTACAGGGATATTTTTCACTACTCCAAAGTCAATAACATCGGGAATCTTCCGTCGGTCCGTCGGCCAATAGGTGGGATGTCCACTTGAGAGTACATCTAAGCCCATTTTAGCAATGGTGTTGAAGAGTACGCGACCCTTTGGGGTTACCAGACGTGAACCCCAAAATGTGTGTTTGGCGTTAAAGTCACCAGCAACTAAAAATCTAGCTCCAAGGTATTGGTGTTCTTTTATTGAAAATCGAGGCGGAGAATAAATCGATGATAAAACAAATTTGTATTGACAGAATTCAATGCAAATGTTTGTTGCTTGGAGGTAATCCTCACTTATGTTATTCATTAGATAATGCTTTATTCTGTTCTTTATAAGGATTGCCGAACCTCCACAAGCTCTTCCGCGGGGGTCTTTAGTATCGTAGAACTCGTAGCCATTAATTTTGAAGTACCCTGTCGACGTCAAGTGAGTTTCAGCTATCATCATAACATCAATCTGCTTATCCATCGGGAAGTATTCCAGTTCATTTTTATTTTGGCGGAGGCCATTCGCGTTCCAGAAACAAATTTTTAAATAAATCATTTCTTTAAAATGGCTTGCAAGATAGTGGATTGCATTTTCAGCATTTCCTGCATCATGGATGTCATGGTGGTCGTAAAAGTGTTCATAGTTTGGACAAGTATCTGCAATGTTGTCTCTAGATTGTTGATATGTGGCTCAGAATATTGGGGTTTAGGTTCCTGCTCCAGACCTGGCATATTAGATTTAACCACGTTTGCGTAAGAAACTTGTCTAGAATTAGGAGCGTTTTCGTGAGTAGTTGGTCGTACAATTTGAGGAAAATTCATACTCGACGTGAAATTAGGTAGTTGATGATGATCAGGTAATACTGCCGACTTATTGGTCCGTATGCCCTTCAAGTAAGTATAAACTGGACAACCTCTATAATTTGCGGTATGATTTCCTCCGCAGTTACTACATTTTTTTATTTTTACGTCAGTTTTGGACTTATCACATTGAGCAGTTGCATGTAGCTCCCCACACGCAACACAAACTGACGGCAATTTACAATACGCCTTGGTGTGACCAAATTCTTGACAGTTGAGACACTGGACGGGTCCCTGACGCTTATGTGGTTCTTCCACGGTGATTCTACGATGCAGAAGGTACACCAGATTGTAGATGGGATGGGACTCGTTTTTCTTTAAGACAACATCTCCAAGTTCCAATTCCACCCTGAACATGGGCTGAGGGATCTTTTCACGGTTTCCAATATTCACTACGCTCTTGATTTTGAACCCTTTGTCCATTAAACCGGTCTTTATCTCCGCAGGATCAACACATGGGTCTATACCCTTTAGAACGACTTGGAGTCCTTTTGCGCTTTTGAGCTGGTAGGTATAGAAATCCCTAGTCTCCCTCTCCAACTGGTTGGACAATTTTCGAAAATGATCTTCCCTATTCACTTGGATCTTTGTCTCGCAGATATTTCCATGTTTAATTGAGGTTACGCTAAACATGTTTTCACCTATTACCGAAACCATTCCTTGTACCAATTTACTCGAAGTTGGCTCTCTCATATAAATTGGTGGGGGCTTAAACGTCTTCTTAGGAAGTTCTGGCTCATCCGTCACATAAATCGGACCTAAAATCAAATGACAAACCACTTTCACAAAAAACAGCACTTGCTGCCCATTGTGCAACAACTGGACATCGACCAAACTTTGATAATGTAAGAGTAATTGTGGAAGAGAATAATACTAGTAAACGATATATGCAAGAGATGTTACATATAATTAATACTCCAATTGAAAAGAGAATGAACTACAAAACAGACACTGATAATTGCGCTCACATATATAGACATACAATAAACAAATACAAAAATAATAAGAAACAAAAAAGCTAACAGTCAGTGAAAGAAACTTAAAATATTAACATCGGACAACACTGTATTAAACATTAAGTAAATTGTTTGTTAATATAATTTTAAGAAAATTGTTACAATTATAATAATTATGTTTTTTAGATTATATTTCTTCCCTGAAGATGATCAACAAAGTTGGTCGAAATATTGGAAATAAATAAAATATAATAAAAATTAAAAACGAACAAGAGTTTTTATATTTTTAATAAAAGGGACCTCAAGCCGAACTAATGAAATAGGAAGATTTTTAATTTTTTAGTATCATAAAAATTTTTGTCTAGCACTGGCTGGGCTTATTATTTTCATTTTGGTATTAAGATTTGAATACTTATTGTCATTTCAATATATGAAGATTCAATAAATAAATAAAGGCTAAAAAAAAAAATTAACCGAATATTGGCTCAATAAAGTTGTATATCTGAACACGCTATTAATTGCGATTAACGCAATTAAGGTGCATATGTGAACACGCTATAAGTGTGTTAGTTAATTTTGTTGGAAAATTGTTATTTGTCAATAGTCTAGACGAGATATGCTATAGAATTATTAATTTCAATTTCCAGTCTTCCATTTGGGATTAATTTGAGAATGTTCCACCACATCTGTAATATTATATTTGGCTATGGCAGGATCTCTAGGCCGGCCAAATCGCACTATTTTATCGGTATATTCGGAGAGCTTTATTAAAAACTTAATACCAAAGGTGTTTCAGCATTCTCCATTAAATTGTTTTCCATTTGTACAGATAGATAAGTTTTTCCAATACCTGGTATTAGGGTAAATTCTTGCCTTAAAGCTTTTCCAAAAGCCTGTAATTGTGAGTCATTTAAACCGATAACATTTAGTGGTGGTTCTTCGTTGAATGGTTTGAATGTTTGTCCATAACATTGATAAACTGTGTTCTCATTTAAATATGACGGTATCTTGTCAAGGGGATTATCTACATCCCCTTCTTCATGGAAAAATTGGTTATACTGCAGTTTTTTAAATAGTTGAAAACATTGTAATATGGTTAAAAAAATGCTGGTGTCTCAAACATTAATAGTTTACGGTTGCAGATGTTGCCATTGTTGTACTGGCGTACAATTTCGATGCCAATCTGAAAGTGTATAGATCAAAATTGTAGAAAATTTTGATGTATTTGAAAATCAATTTCAAGATTTTTGTTGAAAATTAGAATTTTAATGTAAATTTTACGTCAAACGGCTATTATTTTTGTTCTTCCAAATCCTTCTTTTAAATGACTGTAATATTAATAACTCCATGTTATTTAAAAACTCAATCTCTCGTTTTCCTTTGCCACCAGCAAATTATATTGTTGGGTAACCACAATGGACCACAAGGTCTCCGGGTGGAGGTGCACTTTATGCACTACCCTTCTATCCTATCCTATCATAAATGATATTGTTCTTGCAAGTTGCCATTAAGTGTAAAACTTATTATTATTAATAAGGCTGTACTGGTATATTATTGCCAATAAATGTTGCTTCCGGCGAGTCAAATGGATATTTATTATTTTTACGGCATAAGATGCAATCAGTCTCGTCTCATTGAACTGTTCGGACGTGTTACTTTTAGTGCGGCTGAATTTTCGGTGAAAAAATCGTAATAGGTGAAAAAGTGTAAAAAGTTGAAATTAAACAAAAAAGTGAAAAAAATAACTCGTAATAGGTTAAACCAGGGATGGCGAACCTATGGCACGCGTGCCCAAGGTGGCACGCAAGTAAATTTTCATTGGCACATATAATATGTTTCATTTTTGATACATATGTACTAAACTAAATGCATTTTTGATTTTGCAAAAAATTATTATATTTTAAGGGTTATATTCATAAATATTTTAAGCAGGATTTCAAATCATTGTTAAGCTAAATTCGATAAAATTGTATTCATAAACGAATATTATCTTAAAATGCCTATTTTAAACCTTGTGTAAATAAACACATGTTAAAATTGGTTCGAACCTATTTTAAGGTGTTATGACACTTGCTATTTTTTGTATTGGATTTTTTTAGGATTGATTGAATGAAACAACAAATGCGAGAAAGAACAAGACATACAATAAAATAAAATGTAAACAGAACAAACAATATTACTCACGTTTTGTTCCCACAAAAAAAAGCCGTCAAAAAAAGCTAAAAATCGCAAAAAAAAAATTTAAAACCGCTACTTTCGATCAAAAACTAAAAAAATGGGCAACAGTGTTAACATTTAATCTCGAAATGTCAATTTTAAGTTAAAAAATTTTGTATTTTTTTTGACAGTCTTGAATTATTTATCGATAACACACGTATATTTGTTTGACATTTCAAGATTTTTTATGATATACTCATACTCTTTACACTTAGTAAGTTTTCCTATGCAAATATATTTGTACTGTTCTCCAATATTGAAAAAATACAAAAAATACAAAGTAAAAATCAACGTTATAATTATATTGTTTGTGTATGCAGGTTATGTATGCTTTTTAATAAATGTACAATGTTTTGGGATTTTGTATATTGTACATGGGATTTAACTGTCAACATTTTTTCAATAATTTGTGTTTTGAACATAGTATGCTTTGAATTTATAAATATATAGTACATATGTACATAGACATTTGCATTTTCGCCAGATTTCATTTTCACTAATTCAGTACAGTTAATAAACTTTGTAAGTGCGATCGAATATAGTGTTTTCTTATTTTACTATTATTTTTTGCAAAAAATACCTATTTACATATATATTTTGAAGGCAAATATAATTGATTTAAGAGGGCAATTTATTAAAGATTTTAATTATATTAATAAATTTCAACTTTAGAATGTCAGAAAATAAGAAAAGGAGAACAGATTCCAGCTCTAGCAGACCGTTTCAAGATTGGTGGACCGATAATTATGGAATGATGAAAAGCGGAAACAATGCGCTGTGTGCGTTGTGTGGGAGTACAGTAGTGTGCAGAACATCCTCAGTAAAACGTCATTATGAAACTACTCATTCAGTTCTTTTATCCAAAAGTGATTCAGAACAAAAAGAATATATTGCACGTCAAGTTAAAAACAAAACCTTACAATCGAGCTCATTCACTACATTTTTGAAAAGTGCAAATTATTTAGTTGCTGCTAGTTTCGAGGTTTCAAAGACTGTGGCTACTCATAGCAAACCATTTAGCGATGGCGATTATATTAAAGAAGCTTTCATTAAATGTGCACCACATTTATTTGAAGATTTTCAAAATAAAGATCAGATACTTAAGCGTATTCAAGAATTAAGTATAAGTCGAAATACTGTTAAAGACAGGATATTAAAAATGCATGAAAATATTAATAATCAAAAAAAAAAAAAAAGATTTACGTTCTGCAAAGCTATTTTCTATATGTCTTGATGAAAGTACGGACGTAACATCTTCAGCTCGCTTGTCCATAATTGCTCGTTATGCTAAAGGAGAAAAAATAGTTGAGGAATTGCTTTCATTAGTTTCTTTATCAGCAAAAACAACTGGGAAAGATATTAGTGATACAGTTATACAAGCGTTTCAAATAGCTGAGATAGATATATCAACAATAGTGTCAATTACAACTGATGGAGCCCCCTCAATGATAGGCCGGCAAGCTGGTTTTGTATCACTTTTTCAAGAACACGTTGGACATCCAATTATTAATTTTCACTGTATAATTCATCAGCAGGTTCTATGTGCGAAGTCTGGATTGGCAGTGTTTGATGATATTTTAAGTATTGTTTCCAAAATAATAAATTTTATAGCAGCCCGAGCTTTGAATACGAGGCAATTTCAGTTGCTTTTACAAGAGGTTGGTTCAAATTACCATGGATTGCTAATGTATAATCACGTTCGCTGGCTTAGTCGTGGCTTAGTGTGACAACGTTTTGTAGAATGTTTCGATGAAATTATAATGTTTCTTAATGATAAAAAATCAATTTTTCCTGAACTTTTTGATAATGACTGGATCACAAAATTAATGTTTTTAACGGATATTTGTAACCATTTAAATGAATTAAATATTAAATTGCAAGGCCGTGGAAAATCAATTGATGTAATGTTCGCTAGTATTCAAGGTTTTGAGGCCAAATTAGTAATATTTAAACGTGATATTGACAACAATACTTTTAAGTATTTTCCTTTGTTGAAAGATCATTTTCAAAAATTTTCCATTCATGGAAGGTATGAAAATAATATAAATTTTTATAGCCAAGTTATAACTTACATACAAGACAATTTTGTTAAGAGATTTCAAGATTTCAAAATATTTGAACCGTTAATTAACTTTATCAAATATCCAGAAAAGTTCGATTTGGAAACTACTAAAATTGATAAGTTAGAATGGTTAAAGTTGGAGGAGTTAGAAATGCAATTGGCGGAGTTTCAATCAAGCTCTATTTGGAAGCAGAAATTTATTGAGTTAAGGCATGAAATAGAAAATAATGAAAAAAAAGATTAAATAAAGAAGAATACGAAAACATGGACAATATGTTGTTGAAGACATGGTGTTCGCTTCCAGAGACATTTAGTGCGATGAAGAAACTGTCTTTAGCTATTCTTACAATATGTACGAAACAGACTTACTGATGAATCTGGCGAGGCTTGTATTTCATTAAAATTGTCAAACTATCACCCGGATATTGATGCATTATCAAAAACTATTCAACAACAAAAATCTCATTAAAAATTATGTCAGCTAATTATAAAAATAAATGTATATATAATTTTTCGATAAGGCATGGCACGCATGTATTTTCATTTTATAAAAATATTTTTTTTGGCACTCAGTCTAAAAAAGGTTCGCCATCCCTGGGTTAAACTATATATAAAAAAAAAACATTAAAAATCGTATAAAAACTGTATGAGTGTTCCTCTCAGATGTAATTCTGAGAAAGAGCTTAGCTCGTCTAGAAAAACTAAATGGGTATCTGAGGAAGAATCCATAAAAAAATCTCTGGAGAATTTTCTCACTACAAGAGCCGCAGAACGGCGTCGTTCCTGTTCGCCCAATATAGTGATTTCAACAGATGAAAAAACATCATCTTCATCAAATAGTGCAGTCAAACCCAAAAAACAAGTAGGTATGGATAAGTACATAACCGTTCTCAAGCGACAGAGAAGCCCGACATCTGCTCAAATGTCTTCCAACTCAAAAGTTCCTAAGACCGTCAATAGTGGTAAACCAAATGACCAAAACAGATTTTCTCTACTTCAGACGGATGATCCAGAAATACCGAAAAAAATATTTAAGCCCCCACCAATTTACCTGAGAGAGCCCACTTCCAACAAACTGATACAAGGAATTGTTGCTGTAAAAGGTGAAAACATGTTTAGCGTAACCTCAATTAAACATGAAAATATCTGCGAGACAAAGATCCAAGTGAATAGGGAAGATGATTTTTGAAAATTGTCCAACCAGTTGGAGAGGGAGACTAGGGATTTCTATACCTATCAGCTCAAAAGCGCAAAAGCACTCCAAGTCGTTCTAAAAGGTATAGACCCATGTGTTGATCCTGCGGAGATAAAGACCGGTTTAATGGACAAAGGGTTCAAAATCAAGAGCGTAGTGAATATTAGAAACCGTGAAAAGATCCCTCAGCCCATGTTCAGGGTGGAATTGGAACTTGGAGATGTTGTCTTAAAGAAAAACGAGTCCCATCCAGGGCTGCCAGATAAATTTCGAAAAAAATCGTCAAAATCCCGATAAAAAAGAAAAAAATCGTCATTTTGAATTTTAAAAATCGTCGAAAAAATCGTCAAAATAAAAACTCACTATTTCTAATAGTATTTTTTCATTTTTATTTAAACGAACTCATAAAAATTCAAGTTTACATAGTCTCTTGTACAATAAATATCAAAATACATAAATTTTAATTTTTAAAAAAGAAATCACAAAAAGTATAATGTTAAACACAACTTGTGTAATATTTTTATAATATCTTACAGTATTTTAAGTATTTTATAGATAAATATCTGAATTTAACATATTTACTAATTCAGGTTTAACTACAATGTCAAAACAATTTGATTTATTTAGTTTTAAATAATATTTTGAGTAAAGAATTCTTTCAATAGATTTATTTTCTAAAGAATTCCGTATTTTTGTTTTATTTAAATTTACTTGGCTGAAGATTCTTTCGACGTTTGCAGATGATTGAGGTAAAGTCATTATATTTTGAAAAAATTTTGTCAAAATAGGAAAAGCTCCTGTAGAATTTCCCCGTTTTATTTCAGAAATTGTTTTCCAAAAATTACATAAATTAACTTCGGTATGTGGAAATAATGATTTGAAATCTAAAAATTTTAATTCACGGAATTGCTTATCATGTTCACCAATCAAACGTGGAAATTCTTCAATTACTTCATAAAATGAGGAACTGCAATACTCACTCATAATATTACTGGGATTAATTATACTTAAACTCTTTAAATTATTTTCAAAGTCGAATCTTTTTAAAATTTGGTTGCACAACTCAATGTAAAAATTAATACAATTATCAGTAATTTCAAGAACGTCACTATGATTTAGTTTTGTTTTTGAAATAATGTCCTTAGCATATACACTAGGCTGTACCAAAAAAAATAAAAATTTGGATTTTCTCGGAAGATCTTTCCTAATTTGGATACTCATTAGGTAAAGTTTTTTTGAGAATTTTATCAGATTTTTCAGAAGTGCTTTAGAGGTCGCGCAAACTGATTTTGTACCAAAAATCTAGCGTTTTTGACTTTTATTGAATTATTATTGAAAATTGCTAAAAAAAATCGGTATTTTTCGGCTTCTGAGTAAATATTCTTAAAGAAAATTTTTCGATCTTTAATTTTATGTACATAAATAATAAGTTTCGTCAGGGATTTTCCACATTTGGATACATTATATAACAGTTTTTCGTAAATTTTCAGCAAACATGAAAAAAAAATGCTTTATAACTTTTAAAATTTGTATGAAGACTAAAAAAACTAATGATGCAGTTTAAAAGATTATGAAGTTTTAAATAAATTAGCGAAAAAAAAAATGAATTTTCTCTCACCGTTCTCGAGTTATACCCTTTTAAAGCTTTGCACACATTGTATGAAATGTATAATACTATAAGGTGTGAACTAGGTTTGCATTGCTTTAAACTTTAAATAATTGGATTTAGAAAATGTTTTTACAAATAAAATAATAGTTACTTACCACTCATACATAACAATTATATTAAAAACAAAGAAAAATAGAATTGTTATAAATCATTTATTATAGTTCTTGCGATGCTGCTCTACCCCCTGCAGTAAACTCTGAAAGTCTGTTTCAGAAGTTGTGATATTAATATAACTATTAGCCAAGGCCACACCATGTTCTGCGACATCATTTACAACTTGCAATTGTTCACGAAGTCCTTTCTTTTCTTAATTTCTAGTTTGGTTTTTCTAGACTTACCCTTACATAACTTTGCCCACTTCGAGTGCAATATTATTATTTTGCGAGAAATATTGCATAGTTCCTGATTTGGATTCCACAAATCTCTCAAACTCTTTGCTATTATTCTGGCGCTTTTGGAAATAGTGCACTTTTCCACTAAATGCAATTTAAAAAATCTTTGCAGTATTTGCTTTTTTGTCGGCGGTTTGGCAGTATCAAGGTCATCAATCATTTTGCCCACACACCACACATTCCTTGTATTCGACAAAGGCATATCTATTTTAAAAAAATATTACCCAATATTTCTTGGACTACTTTATGATAATTTCAACTTACCGGAGCAATAAAACTTCAGATTTTATATATATAGTGACTGCTAATTACTGCGAGAGGGCTCTAGCATAAAAGCTTTTATATTGTTTTTTTTTGGTAATTCATTTACATTTTCTAAATCCAATTATTTAAAGTTTAAAGCAATGCAAACCTAGTTCACACCTTATAGTATTATACATTTCATACAATGTGTACAAAGCTTTAAAAGGGTATAACTCGAGAACGGTGAGAGAAAATTCATTTTTTTTTTGCTAATTTATTTAAAACTTCATAATCTTTTAAACTGCATCATTAGTTTTTTTAGTCTTCATACAAATTTTAAAAGTTATAAAGCATTTTTTTTCATATTTGCTGAAAATTTACGAAAAACTGTTATATAATGTATCAAATTGTGGAAAATTCCTGACGAAACTTATTATTTATGCACATAAAATTAAAGATCAGAAAATTTTCTTAGAGAATAGTGACTCAAAAGCTGAAGAAATATCTATTTTTTTACCAATTTTCAACCAAAATTCAAAAAAAGCCCAAAAAGGTCGATTTTTGGTACAAAATCAATTTGCGCGACCTCTAAACCACCTCCGAAAAATCGGAAAAAAATCTCAAAAATTCTTAGCCTTATGAGTATTCAAATTAAGAATGATCCCCAAATTTTTTTTTGGAATGGGACACCCTAATATACACCCAAATATACTTGATTGTATTTCAAAAAGTTGCTTGGGTCTTTATAATTTATTAAATGTATTTGACCAATACTTAATATATCATGTTTTATAAAATTGTTAATTATAGTCTTAAAAAGTCTTTCCATTTGAAAATGCATATTGTGGATTTCGGCATTTATACTTTGAAATAAACGATTTATGCTATTAATAACACCAAGTAAATATTTTAAAAATGACAATTACATTCGCTGTGTAATTTCATACTAAAAAGATCAACATTGTACACTTACACATTCATAATAAGTGCGACAAATGGTTGTTGAAAGAAACAATAATAAAAACTAATGGTGCCATATTTTCATAATGAAGAAAATCGTCATTTTCAAACAAAAAATCGTCAAATCGTCATTTTGCTATTTTTGAACCAACAAATCGTCAAAATGACGATAAATCGTCAAATCTGGCAGCTATGGTCCCATTCCATCTACAATCTGATGTACCTTCTGCATCGTAGAATCACCGTGGAAGAACCACATAAGCGTCAGGGACCCGTCCAGTGTCTCAACTGTCAAGAATTTGGTCACACCAAGGCGTATTGTAAATTGCCGTCAGTTTGTGTTGCGTGTGGGGAGCTACATGCAACTGCTCAATGTGATAAGTCGAAAACTGATTCAAAAATCAAAAAATGCAGTAACTGCGGAGGTAATCATACCGCAAATTATAGAGGTTGTCCAATTTACAGTCATTTGAAAGGCATAAGAACCTAAAAGACGACAGTATTACCTGATCACCGTCAACAGCCTATTTTTGCATCGAGTGACAATTCCCTCAATTGTTACGGTCCACTAGTCATGTAAACGCTCCTAGTTCTAGACAAGTTTCTTACCCTAACGTGGTTAAATCTAAAATACCAGGTTTGGAGCAGGAACCTAAATCACAATATTACGAGCCTAATATTAACACTCTAGAGACTACATTGCAGACACTTGTCCAAACTATGAACACTTTTTTGCAGGAAATGCTGAAAATGCAATCCACTATCTTACAAGCCATTTTAAAGAAATGATTTGTTTAAAAATTTGTTTTTGGAATGCGAACGGCCTCCGCCAACATAAAAACGAACTTGAACACTTCCTGATGGATAAGGAGATTGATATCATGATGATTGCTGAAACTCACTTGACGGCGACAGGGTACTTTAAAATTAATGGCTACGTGTTGTATGATACTAAAGATCCCCGCGGAAGAGCATGTGGAGGTTCGGCAATTCTTATAAAGAACAGAATAAAACATTATTTAATCAACAACAATTGTGAGGATTACCTACAAGCAACAAACATTTGTATTGAATTCTGTCAATACAAATTTGTTTTATCATCGATTTATTCGCCGCCTCGATTTTCAATAAAAGAACACCAATACTGCAGCTTCTTCAATTCCCTTGGAGCTAGATTTTTAGTTGCTGGTGACTTTAACGCCAAACACACTTTTTGGGGTTCACGTCTGGTGACCCCGAAGGGTCGTGAACTCTTCAACACCATTGCCAAAATGGGATTAGATGTACTCTCAAGCGGGCATCCCACCTACTGGCCGACGGACCGACGGAAGATTCCCGATGTTATTGACTTCGGAGTAGTGAAAAATATCCCTGTAGAATCGATACAAGTGGAGCCTTCATTAGACTTGTCTTCAGATCACTCTCCTTCTATTATTTCAATGCGTTTCCTTCAAGGGAATGGCTCTCCATTTCGGGACATATCTAAAACCAGAGTAAGTTGGATAAAGTATAAAAAGTATTTAAGTTCCCACTGCACGGAAAATGTAGTGTTGAGAACTACCGAGGATATTGATGGGTCGATTGGCAAGTTTACTGAGGACATACGAAGAGCTGTACATCACGCCTCCACATACGACGTTGAGTGCAGAAGTGGGACAAATAGAACTTATTTCGCTGAACTCGATCATCTCCTGTCAGAAAAAAGAAGAGTTAGAAGAGAGTGGCAAATCCACAGGTCTCCTGAACTGAAAGCTAGGCTACGGGTATGCAGAGATATACTAAGAAATTTCTTAGAAACCCAAAGAATGGCTTCACTTAAATCTTACTTGGAGGGTCTTGATAGTACCCCACAATCTGACTATTCGTTATGGAAGGCGGCACGAGGTTTAAAAAGACCAGTTAGAGGAAAGCCTCCTCTGCGAAATCCGACTGGTGACTGGGCTAGAAATGATTCCGAGAAGGGGACTTTATTTGTTAATCATTTGAGAAAAGTGTTTACTATAAACAACTCAAATAATGCATCTGATTTGCCTCCACTCGTTATTAGACCTCCTGTACCTCTAAGACTAAACTTTCGTGATGTCCAAAACGCTATTGGTACTCTGAACCTTAGAAAGGCTCCAGGTATGGATGAAATCAGCAATAAAATGCTTGTGGAGTTACCTCGTGTAGCAAGAAAGATTATCCTCTTTATCTTCAACGCTATTTTACGCCTAGAATACTATCCTGCAGATTGGAAGGTGTCTATGATCACTATGATTCCTAAGTCAGGGAAGGACCACACCAAAGTGGAGTCATATAGGCCAATTAGCCTACTGCCGACAATTTCTAAACTGTTCGAAAAATTGTTAATGACTAAATTGACTCCAATTCTGAATGACACTGAATGTATTCCAAATCATCAATTCGGATTCAGAGCTAAACACAGTACCATCGAACAAACACACAGATTGGTAAATGTGATAAGAGGGTCGTTTGAAGATAAAAAATACTGCTCCGCCCTTTTCATTGATGTGTCCCAAGCGTTTGACAAAGTTTGGCATGACGGTTTAATGCACAAAATAAAATCAACTCTGCCTGCTAACACCCATAAACTCATGGAAAGTTATTTATACGGTCGCAAATTTAAAATCAAAGAAGGTGATTTTTTAAGTACCGCTCAGCCAATTGAATCAGGTGTGCCACAGGGTAGCATACTGGGCCCTACTTTATATTTGATTTATGCCTCCGACATGCCGTCAGACCCCAAAATCCACACGTCAACTTTTGCAGACGATACAGCCTTTGTCAGCGTCCATAAGGACCACCAAGTTGCATCACGGAATTTGCAGAATTATGTTTATAAACTAGAGAATTGGCTAGAGCTTTGGAAAATCAGGGTAAATGAACAAAAATGTATTCATATCACTTTCACATTGCGAAAAGATACCTGCTCGTCCATCAGAATAAATAATCAAATTATTCCTCAACATAATGAAGTCAAATACCTCGGCATTCACCTCGACCGCCGTTTAACTTGGAAGTCTCATATTGAAGCGAAACTTACACAAATGAGATTAAAAGCAGTGCAACTTAATTGGTTAATCGGCAGAAACTCTACATTGAAATTGGATTGCAAACTTTTGTTGTACAATGCAATTCTAAAGCCAATCTGGTGTTATGGAATTCAATTATGGGGTACTGCCTCAGCATCAAACATTGAAAAAATTCAAAGGGGTCAAAATAAAATTCTACGTATAATTACTGCAGCACCATGGTATGTTAAAAATTCTCGAATCCACAAAGATCTAGGCGTGCCATTAGTAAAAGTCGAATTTACAAAATATGCGTCAAAGTATGTCAGCAAACTCGAACACCATCCAAACCCACTTGCACGAGACATCCTTAACTTTAGTGGCCACAATCGGTTGAGAAGGAGGGATACCCTTGCTTTAACTCAAGCGCAAAATAGATGACTGGATCAGCTGATGTGAAATTTTTTTAGTATCATAAAAATTTTTGTCTAGCACTGGCTGGGCTTATTATTTTCTTTTTAGTATTAAGATTTGAATACTTATTGTCATTTCAAATATGAAGATTCAATAAATAATTAACTGCAAAAAAAAAAAAAAAAAAAAAAAAAAAAAAAAAAAAAATCGATTTATTCTCCGCCTCGATTTTCAATAAAAGAACACCAATACCATAACTTCTTTAAATCCCTTGGAGCTAGATTTTTAGTTGCTGGTGACTTTAACGCCAAACACACATTTTGGGGTTCACGTCTGGTAACCCCAAAGGGTCGCGTACTCTTCAACACCATTGCTAAAATGGGCTTAGATGTACTCTCAAGTGGACATCCCACCTATTGGCCGACGGACCGACGGAAGATTCCCGATGTTATTGACTTTGGAGTAGTGAAAAATATCCCTGTAGAATGAATGCAAGTGGATCCTTCACTGGACTTGTCCTCAGATCATCATTTCAATGCATTTCCCCCAAGTGTGTGTGGTTATCCATTCATGAACATGACTAAGACCCGAGTAAGTTGGATAAAATACAAAAACTATTTAAGTTCTCATTGCACGGAAAATGTTGTGTTGAGAACTACCGACGATATTGATGGATCGATTGGCAACTTTACCGAGGACCTTCGACGAGCTGTGCATCACGCTTCCACTTATCACGTTGAATGTAGAAATGGGACAAACAGAACTTATTTCTCTGAACTCGAACATCTCCTATCAGAAAAAAGAAGAATAAGAAGAGAGTGGCAAATTCACAGGTCTCCTGAATTGAAAGCTAGGCTACGGGAATGCAGAGATATACTAAGACATTTCTTAGAAACCCAAAGAACGGCCTCACTTAGATCTTACTTGGAAGGTCTTGATAGTGCCCCACAATCTGACTACTCGTTATGGAGGGCGGCAAGAGGTTTAAAAAGACCAGTGAGAGGACAACCTCCTTTGCGAAATCCGACTGGTGACTGGGCTAGAAATGATTCCGAGAAGGGGACTTTATTTGTTAACCATTTGAGAAATGTGTTTACTATAAACAACTCAAATAATGCATCTGATTTGCCTCCACTCGTTATTAGACCTCCTGTACCTCTAAGACTTAGCTTTAATGATGTTCAAAGCGCTATTGGTACTCTGAATCTTAAAAAAGCTCCAGGTATGGATAAAATCAGCAACAAAATGCTTGTGGAGTTACCTCGTGTAGCTAGAAGAATTATCCTATTTATTTTCAATGCTATTTTACGCCTAGAATACTATCCTGCAGATTGGAAGGTATCTATGATTACCATGATTCCTAAGCCAGGGAAGGACCCCACTAAAGTAGAGTCATATAGGCCAATTAGTCTACTGCCGACAATTTCAAAACTGTTTGAAAAATTGTTATTGGCTAAGTTGATTCCAATTCTGAACGACACTCAATGTATCCCAAATCACCAATTCGGGTTCAGAGCTAAACACAGTACCATCGAACAAACACACAGATTGGTAAATGTGATAAGACGGTCGTTTGAAGAGAAAAAATACTGTTCCGCGCTTTTCATTGATGTTTCCCAAGCGTTCGACAAAGTCTGGCATGAAGGTTTTTTTTTTTTTTTTTTTTTTTTATACATTTAATTTATTTATTGAATCTTCAGAAATGAAATGACAATAAGTTTTCGAATCTTAATACTAAAAGGAAATAATAAGTCCAGCCAGTGCTAGACAAAATATTATGATACTACAAAAAATTTATATCCACTGATCCAGTCATCTGTTTTGCGCTTGAGTTAAAGCAAGGGTATCCCTCCTTCTCAACCGAACATGGCCAGTAAAGTTAAGGATGTCTCGTGCAAGTGGGTTTGGATGGTGTTCAAGTTTGCTGACATATTTTGAGGCGTGTTTTGTAAATTCGACTTTCACCAAAGGAATGCCTAGATCTGTGTGGATTCGAGAATTTTTAACATACCATGATTGGCTTTAGAATTGCATTGTACAACAAAAGTTTGCAATCCAACTTTAATGTAGAATTTCTGCCGATTAGCCAATTAATTTGCACTGCTTTTAATCTCATCTGTGTAAGTTTTGCGTCGATATGAGACTTCCAAGTTAAACGACGATCGAGGTGGATTCCGAGGTATTTGACTTCATTGTGTTGCGGGATAATTTGATTATTTATTCTGATGAACGAGCATGTATCTTTTCGCAATGTGAAAGTTATATGAATACATTTCTGTTCATTAACCCTGATTTTCCAATGCGCAAGCCAATTCTCTAGTTTATAAACATATTTCTGCAAGTTCTGTGATGCTATTTGATGGTCCTTATGAACGCTAATAAAGGCTGTATCGTCTGCAAAAGTTGAAGTATGTATTATGGGGTCTAACGGCATATCGGATGCATAAATCAAATATAAAGTTGAACCCAGTATGCTACCCTGGGGTACTCCTGCTTCAATTGGCTGAGCGGGGCTTAAAAAATCGCCTTCTTTGATTGTAAATTTGCGACCATATAAATAACTTTTCTTAAGTTTGTGGGTGTTAGCAGGCAGAGTTAATTTAATTTTATGCATTAAACCTTCATGCCAGACTTTGTCGAACGCTTGCGACACATCAATGAAAAGGGCGGAGCAGTATTTTTTCTCTTCAAACGACTGTCTTATCACATTTATCAATCTGTGTGTTTGTTCGATGGTACTGTCTTTAGCTCTGAACCCGAATTGGTGATTTGGCATACATTGAGTGTCGTTCAGAATTGGAATCAACTTAGCCAATAACAATTTTTCAAACAGTTTTGAAATTGTCGGCAGTAGACTAATTGGCCTATATGACTTTACTTTAGTGGGGTCCTTCCCTGGCTTAGGAATCATGGTAATCATAGATACCTTCCAATCTGCAGGATAGTATTCTAGGCGTAAAATAGCATTGAAAATAAATAGGATAATTTTTCTAGCTACACGAGGTAACTCCACAAGCATTTTGTTGCTGATTTTATCCATACCTGGAGCTTTTTTAAGATTCAGAGTACCAATAGCGCTTTGAACATCATTAAAGCTAAGTCTTAGAGGTACAGGAGGTCTAATAACGAGTGGAGGCAAATCAGATGCATTATTTGAGTTGTTTATAGTAAACACTTTTCTTAAATGATTAACAAATAAAGTCCCCTTCTCGGAATCATTTCTAGCCCAGTCACCAGTCGGATTTCGCAGAGGAGGTTTTCCTCTAACTGGTCTTTTTAAATATCGTGCCGCCTTCTATAACGAATAGTCAGATTGTGGGGTACTATCAAGACCCTCCAAGTAAGATTTAAGTGAAGCCATTCTTTGGGTTTCTAAGAAATTTCTTAGTATATCTCTGCATACCCGTAGCCTAGCTTTCAGTTCAGGAGACCTGTGGATTTGCCACTCTCTTCTAACTCTTCTTTTTTCTGACAGGAGATGATCGAGTTCAGCGAAATAAGTTCTATTTGTCCCACTTCTGCACTCAACGTCGTATGTGGAGGCGTGATGTACAGCTCTTCGTATGTCCTCAGTAAACTTGCCAATCGACCCATCAATATCCTCGGTAGTTCTCAACACTACATTTTCCGTGCAGTGGGAACTTAAATACTTTTTATACTTTATCCAACTTACTCTGGTTTTAGATATGTCCCGAAATGGAGAGCCATTCCCTTGAAGGAAACGCATTGAAATAATAGAAGGAGAGTGATCTGAAGACAAGTCTAATGAAGGCTCCACTTGTATCGATTCTACAGGGATATTTTTGACTACTCCGAAGTCAATAACATCGGGAATCTTCCGTCGGTCCGTCGGCCAGTAGGTGGGATGCCCGCTTGAGAGTACATCTAATCCTATTTTGGCAATGGTGTTGAAGAGTTCACGACCCTTCGGGGTCACCAGACGTGAACCCCAAAAAGTGTGTTTGGCGTTAAAGTCACCAGCAACTAAAAATCTAGCTCCAAGGGAATTGAAGAAGCTGTAGTATTGGTGTTCTTTTATTGAAAATCGAGGTGGCGAATAAATTGATGATAAAACAAAATTGTATTGACAGAATTCAATGCAAATGTTTGTTGCTTGTAGGTAATCCTCACATATGTTGTTCATTAAATAATGTTTTATTCTGTTCTTTATAAGAATTGCCGAACCTCCACATGCTCTGCCGCGGGGATCTTTAGTATCATATAACACGTAGCCATTAATTTTGAAGTACGCTGTCGCCGTCAAATGAGTTTCAGCAATCATCATGACATCAATCTGCTTATCCACCAGGAAGTGTTCCAGTTCGTTTTTATGTTGGCGTAGGCCGTTCGCATTCCAAAAACAAATTTTTAAACAAATCATTTCTTTAAAATGGCTTGTAAGATAGTGGATTGCATTTTCAGCATTTCCTGCATCATGGATGTCATAGTGGTCGTAAAAGTGTTCATGGTTTGGACAAGTGTCTGCATTGTAGTCTCTAGAGTGTTAATATTAGGCTCGTAATATTGTGATTTAGGTGCCTGCTCCAAACCTGGCATATTAGATTTAACCACGTTAGCGTAAGAAACTTGTCTAGAACTAGGCGCGTTTACATGACTAGTGGACCGTAACAATTGCGGAAAATTGTCACTCGATGCCAAAATAGGCTGTTGACGATGATCAGGTAATACTGACGTCTTGTTGGTGCTTATGCCTTTCAAATGAGTGTAAATTGGACAACCTCTATAATTTGCGGTATGATTACCTCCGCAGTTACTGCATTTTTTGATTTTTGAGTCAGTTTTCGACTTATCACATTGAGCAGTTGCATGTAGCTCCCCACACGCAACACAAACTGTCGGCAATTTACAATACGCCTTGGTGTGACCAAATTCTTGACAGTTGAGACACTGGACGGGTCCCTGACGCTTATGTGGTTCTTCCACGGTGATTCTACGATGCAGAAGGTACATCAGATTGTAGATGGGATGGGACTCGTTTTTCTTTAATACGACATCTCCAGGTTCCAATTCCACCCTGAACATAGGCTGTGGAGTCTTTTCACGGTATCTAATATTCGTTATGCTCTTAATTTTGAAGCCTTTTTCCATTAAGCTAGTCTTTATCTCGGCAGGATCAACATCTGGGTCTATACCCTTTAGAACGACTTGGAGTCCTTTTGCGCTTTTCAGCTGGTAAGTATAGAAATCCCTAGTCTCCCTCTCCAACTGGTTGGACAATTTTCGAAAATGATCTTCCCTATTCACTTGGATCTTTGTCTCGCAGATAATTCCATGTTTAATTGATGTTACGCTAAACATATTTGCACCTATTACCGAAACAATTCCTTGTACCAATTTACTGGAAGTGGGCTCTCTCAGATAAATTGGTGGGGGCTTAAACGTCTTCTTAGGAAGTTCTGGCTCATCCGTCTGGAGGAGAGCACACCTATTTTGATCATTACTCACAGTCTTAGAAGCTTTTGCATTTGATGACACTTGAGCAGACTTCGGGCTCCTCTGTCGCTTGAGAACGGTGATGTACTTATCCATACCTACTTGTTTTTTGGGTTTCACTGCACTATTTGATGAAGATGATGTTTTCTCATCTGTTGAAATCACTATATTGGGAGAACAGGAACGACGCCGGCTCTTGTAGTGAGAAAATTCTCCAGAGATTTTTTTATGGATTCTTCCACAGAGAGCCATTTAGTTTTTCTCGACGAGCTAAGCTCTTTCTCAGAATTACATCTGAGAGGAACACTCATACAGTTTTTATACGATTTTTAATGTTTTTTTTTTTTTTTTATATATTTTAACCTATTACGAGTTATTTTTTTCACTTTTTTGTTTAATTTCAACCTATTACAATTTTTCACCTATTACGATTTTTTCACCGAAAATTCAGCCGCACTAAAATGAACACGTCCGAACAGTTCGATGAGACGAGACTGAATGGCATTAAGGTTTAATGCATAAAATTAAATTAACTCTGCGTGCTAACACCCACAAACTCATGGAAAGTTATTTATATGGTCGCAAATTTACAATCAAAGAAGGCGATCTTTTAAGCCTCGCTCAGCCAATTGAAGCAGGAGTACCCCAGGGTAGCATACTGGGTCCAACTTTATATTTGATTTATACATCCGATATGCCGTCAGACCCCATAATACATACTTCAACTTTTGCAGACGATACAGCCTTTATTAGCGTTCATAAGGACCACCAAGTTGCATCACAGAACTTGCAGAAATATGTTTATAAACTAGAGAATTGGCTTGAGCTTTGGAAAATCAGGGTTAACGAACAGAAATGTATTCATATAACTTTCACATTGCGAAAAGATACCTGCTCGTTCATCAGAATAAATAAGCAAATTATCCCGCAACACAATAGCGGTATTCACACCGAGCTTGTTAGTCGTTAATCGTTACTTTTTTACACGCATTTTGTTTTTGTATATTTAACGCGCTAACGGATAAACATTTAACAAATTAACGACACGGCACCCCTGATAAAATAGTTGTTAGTTGGTAACTCACAATCAGCTGTTGCAGTTTCTAAATAAATATATTTAAAAAATCATTTGTGATACATTTCTAAAAAAATATTTGTGTACATTGAGAGTAAGTATGTTAAATAAATGATTTTTTATTTTATTTTAATAAATCATAAACTGTTCTCGTAGTTGATAACCAAAAGAAAAAATGAGTAATTAAATGGTTTACAATTGTTTTTTTTTACACTTTCTCGTGGCGTGTTTTATTTTTTCCAGAATAATAAATTGTGTCCAAACAATAAATCAGCTGTTTTACTACGAAAGTTACCAGGCTAACAAAGTTTTAAAAAGGGGGTCGTTCACAGTTGGTAACTTTAACAAATTAACAAACTACCGACTAACAAACTAACAAGCTCGGTGTGAATACCGCTAATGACGTGAAATACCTCGGAATCCACCTCGATCGTCGTTTAACTTAAAACTTACTCAGATGAGATTAAAAGCAGTGCAACTTAATTGGCTAATAGCCGGAAATGCTACATGAAAGTTGGATTGCAAACTTTTGTTGTACAATGCAATTCTAAAGCCAATCTGGTGTTATGGAATTCAATTATGGGGTACTGCCTCAGCATCAAACATTGAAAAAATTCAAAGGGGTCAAAATAAAATTCTACGTATAATTACTGCAGCTCCATGGTATGTTAAAAATTCTCGAATCCACAAAGATCTAGGCGTGCCATTAGTAAACGTCGAACTTACAAAATATGCACACCATCCAAACCCACTTGCACGAGACATCCTTAACTTTAGTGGCCACAGTCGGTTGAGAAGGAGGGATACCCTTGCTTTAACTCAAGCGCAAAACAGATGAGTTGATCAGTTGATATGAAATTTTTGTAGTATCATAAAAATTTTTGTCTAGCACTAGCTGGGCTTATTATTTTCTTTTTAGTATTAAGATTTGAAAACTTATTGTTATTTCAATATATGAAGATTCAATAAATAAATAAAAGCTAATAAAAAAAATAAAAAAAAATAAAAATAAGATTCAACAACGCATTTAAAAAAAACTAAAACTTTTAGTAAAACAACAACACAAATATAAAATAGTTTTTAACACTTTTTTTAACAGATAAAACGGCGACAAAAACTCACTCAAATACAAAATAATTTTTTAACGTTTTTATATAAAGTTTGACTATTTTTAAACAAGTTTTTGACATTTTCACGAACTCACCATGAATAAAAAAGCAAAAAATAATCAGCTGGCGCTATGCTGTCACCTGGTATAATTTCAGCATGCTGAGATTTAAATTATTTTCGTAACGGTATTTTGACTAATTTCGGCAACTGTTTGCTGTTTTCGGCAAGAGTTCTGGTATACATAGATAAAGGTTTTACAGGTTATCAGAAGAAGTCAACGTATTATAAATACGTATTAAATGGTTTTTATGTTTTTGGTGGAGAATGAATAAATAGCTTGAACTCGGGTCAAATTACCTCATTCGATATCTAGTAAAATTTATCGTAATTTTTTTATTTGAGATTATGGTATTCGATATCGAGCAAGAAATTTAGTACATTTTATCATAATATCAATATCGAAATCAGTTGTCGATACGATAGCTCATTCGATCACAAATGCGGTAATTTGGCCCCTGAGCTGAAGAATATCAGTAAATATATACATTAATAAGCATATACAATTTAGGACTCTTTAGGAGGAAATACAAAAACGTTAATGATTGCATGCATTTCGCCTGCGGATTCAAATTACGATGAGACGATTTCAACATTACGTTATGCTTCAAGAGCCAAAAACATTGCTAATAAACCCAAAATTAATGAGGATCCCAAGGACGCAAAACTACGAGAATATCAAGAAGAAATTATAAAGCTGAAAAAAATGTTGGAGGCAAATAATACAAATAGTATAACTAACCAAATATTAGGAGAAGAAAAACCACCTCAAAGTTCATTAGCATGGTTGGATGATGAAAGTCAGAAGTTAAAAAGTGAAATGCAGACAGAAATGGAACACCTCCGTGACGAGCACAACCGTGATAAACGTGAAAAGGACCAACGAGTACAAGAAATGGAACAGTTAAAGCAAAATTATGAGAAACAGTTGATGCGCTTAAAACCAACGGGCAAAGAACTAGAGTCTAGGAACAAGTCTGCCGATCAGCAATTGCCGCCTGGTAAAAAAATTTTGCAATTAGAAGCCTGTAAACGCATCGAAATGATTAAGCAAGCATTAATTGGAGGAGAACGTGCCAATGACACACAACTGAAAGAAAGAAGACAAAAGAAAAAACTTGACGCCCAAAGACGATTGAGCGCTTTAGCTCATGTTTTGAGCCGTGTCGAACAAAGTGAAGACCGTGATATATTACAAGGCCACTATACATCCATACAACAAGAATTGAATGCTAAAAATGAACATTTAAAACTTTTACGTCAGAAGAACCGAGCCCTCGAAAGAGAAGTTTCTGATCTGCAAGTTGAATTTCAATTAGATCGTGCTGATTACTTAGAAACTATTCGAAGACTGGAAAAAAATTTAAAATTCTATCAACAAATAATGGATAAAGCATTGCCAATTTTACGTAAGGATGGCAAGTATTGGTAGGTTTAAAAATCTTACAAACACTCTAATCTGCTAACCCCAGTATATTTTACAGCTCTTTTAGTTATCAATATGTATTGGTACCTTAATTATTCGTACCAGATTCCGAGATATTAACAATAATAATTAAGAGCTCTTATTCGGCTGTGCCAAATCTTATATACCCACCACCAAATACCAGTAATAAATGTGATCTACTTATACTTAAACTATTTTTTGTTACATTTTGTATCGATAACGATATTATACCGGTTCTTTTCTGCGCTAGCAAATAGTATGGGGCGATCTTCCTAAAATATTGTACTGTAAATTCTATTTATTTGAAGTTAATTTTGTTTTAATTTGATCTCAATAACAATATTTACAAGAATTTTTTTGGATATCCAATAAATCCATATATATACATCTGTATACTCGTATATTATATACTAGCTGACCCGGTCCGCGTTGCTGGCCCTAAGCAAACATTAGTGTTGTATTACCACACGATTTAAATTAAGCTTTTAACGAAATGTACGGCGTTTAAATAAATTTATGGAATATCTATCATAAAGTTTTGTTACAGAATAACTTACATATGGTGTAGGTATGGGCTCAATCAAAAAAGAAACGCATTTATTTAAGGCAAATTGGAAATTATATTTATTTATTACTTCATCTTGGGGCCAGCGGATATACAATGTTTTTTGTTTTTTGGCGTGCCTACTCGAGAGCAAGCCACATACAACTGGCCGTGTGGAAAACATAAAATTTCCAAAATTAAGCTAGCAATAGTCAAGGATTTGACTTGTGCTTTATTGATGGCAATAGTAAAGGTAAGACGCAAAGGGAATTGGAGCCGCTTGAATTGGAATGGTAAATCGTTGGAAATCATCGGAATTCGTGGAATAAGTACGTCTTCGCCTTTGAATCTGCCACCGATGATTGTTGCCTCGATTAAATTTGGTGAGCAGTTTTTGATGGTCAATGTGGTTCCGTTGCATAACTTTGGTGCGTTTAAGTTGCGAATAAGAATTACCGGTGATCCAACGTTTAATGTTAGCACATACGGTGGCATTCCGGGTGGTTCCAATGAATTTAAAAATTCAGTGGGATTATTGACGGCTTGTTCTTCATCCATTACTGTATCGATCGATTTTCAATTGAATTTGCTCATTGAGCTTGTTGGCATTCAGTCTCGTCTCATCGAACTGTTCGGACGTGTTACTTTTAGTGCGGCTGAATTTTCGGTGAAAAAATCGTAATAGGTGAAAAAGTGTAAAAAGTTGAAATTTAACAAAAAAGTGAAAAAAAAATCGTAATAGGTTAAAATATATAAAAAAAAAAACATCAAAAACATCAAAAAAATCGTATAAAAACTGTATGAGTGTTCCTCTCAGATGTAATTCTGAGAAAGAGCTTAGCTCGACTAGAAAAAATAAATGGGTCTCTGAGGAAGAATCCATAAAAAAATCTCTGGAGAATTTTCTCACTACAAGAGCCGTAGAACGGCGTCGTTCCTGTTCGCCCAATATAGTGATTTCAACAGATGAAAAAACATCATCTTCATCAAATAGTGCAGTCAAACCAAAAAAACAAGTAGGTATGGATAAGTACATAACCGTTCTCAAGCGACAGAGAAGCCCGACATCTGCTCAAATGTCTTCCAACTCAAAAGTTCCTAAGACCGTCAATAGTGGTAAACCAAATGACCAAAACAGATTTTCTCTACTTCAGACGGATGATCCAGAAATACCAAAAAAGACATTTAAGCCCCCACCAATTTACCTGAGAGAGCCCACTTCCAACAAACTGATACAAGGAATTGTTGCTGTAATAGGTGAAAACATGTTTAACGTAACCTCAATTAAACATGGAAATATCCGCGAGACAAAGATCCAAGTGAATAGGGAAGATGATTTTCGAAAATTGTCCAACCAGTTGGAGAGGGAGACTAGGGATTTCTATACCTACCAGCTCAAAAGCGCAAAAGGACTCCAAGTCGTTCTAAAGGGTATAGACCCATGTGTTGATCCTGCGGAGATAAAGACCGGTTTAATGGACAAAGGGTTCAAAATCAAGAGCGTAGTGAATATCAGAAACCGTGAAAAGATCCCTCAGCCCATGTTCAGGGTAGAATTGCAACCTGGAGATGTTGTCTTAAAGAAAAACGAGTCCCACCCCATCTACAATCTGATGTACCTTCTGCATCGTAGAATCACCGTGGAAGAACCACATAAGCGTCAGGGACCCGTTCAGTGTCTCAATTGTCAAGAATTTGGTCATACCAAAGCGTACTGTAAATTGCCGACAGTTTGTGTTGCGTGTGGGGAGCTACATGCAACTGCTCAATGCGATAAGTCGAAAACTGACGTAAAAATAAAAAAATGCAGTAACTGCGGAGGTAATCATACCGCAAATTATAGAGGTTGTCCAATTTACACTCATTTGAAAGCCATAAGTACCAACAAGACGTCAGTATTACCTGATCATCGTCAACAGCCTATTTTGGCATCGAGTGACAATTTCCCGCAATTGTTACGGTCCACTAGTCATGTAAACGCGCCTAGTTCTAGACAAGTTTCTTACGCTAACGTGGTTAAATCTAATATGCCAGGTTTGGAGCAGGCATCTAAATCACAATATTACGAGCCTAATAATAACACTCTAGAGACTACATTGCAGACACTTGTCCAAACCATGAACACTTTTACGACCACTATGACATCCATGATGCAGGAAATGCTGAAAATGCAATCCACTATCTTACAAGCCATTTTAAAGAAATGATTTGTTTAAAAATTTGTTTTTGGAATGCGAACGGCCTCCGCCAACATAAAAACGAACTGGAACACTTCCTGATGAATAAGCAGATTGATGTCATGATGATTGCTGAAACTCACTTGACGGCGATAGCGTACTTCAAAATTAATGGCTACGTGTTGTATGATACTAAAGATCCCCGCGGAAGAGCATGTGGAGGATCGGCAATTCTTATAAAGAACAGAATAAAACATTATTTAATGAACAACATATGTGAGGATTACCTACAAGCAACAAACATTTGCATTGAATTCTGTCAATACAATTTTGTTTTATCATCAATTTATTCGCCGCCTCGATTTTCAATAAAAGAACACCAATACTACAGCTTCTTCAATTCCCTTGGAGCTAGATTTTTAGTTGCTGGTGACTTTAACGCCAAACACACTTTTTGGGGTTCACGTCTGGTGACCCCGAAGGGTCGTGAACTCTTCAACACCATTGCCAAAATGGGATTAGATGTACTCTCAAGCGGGCATCCCACCTACTGGCCGACGGACCGACGGAAGATTCCCGATGTTATTGATTTCGGAGTAGTGAAAAATATCCCTGTAGAATCGATACAAGTGGAGCCTTCATTAGACTTGTCTTCAGATCACTCTCCTACTATTATTTCAATGCGTTTCCTTCAAGGGAATGGCTCTCCATTTCGTGACATATCTAAAACCAGAGTAAGTTGGATAAAGTATAAAAAGTATTTAAGTTCCCACTGCACGGAAAATGTTGTGTTGAGAACTACCGCGGATATTGATGGGTCGATTGGCAAGTTTACTGAGGACATACGAAGAGCTGTACATCACGCCTCCACATATGACGTTGAATGCAGACGTGGGACAAACAGAACTTATTTCGCTGAACTCGATCATCTCCTGGCAGAAAAAAGAAGAGTTAGAAGAGAGTGGCAAATTCGTAGGTCTCCTCAACTGAAAGCTAGGCTACGAGAATGCAGAGATATACTAAGAAATTTCTTAGAAATCCAAAGAACGGCCTCATTTAGATCTTACTTGGAGGGTCTTGATAGTACCCCACAATCTGACTATTCGCTATGGAAGGCGGCACGAGGTTTAAAAAGACCAGTTAGAGGAAAGCCTCCTCTGCGAAATCCGACTGGAGACTGGGCTAGAAATGATTCCGAGAAAGGGACTTTATTTATTAACCATTTGAGAAATGTGTTTACTATAAACAACTCAATTAATGCATTTGATTTGGCTCCACTCGTTATTAGACCTCCTGTACCTCTAAGACTTAGCTTTAATGATGTTCAAAGCGCTATTGGTACTCTGAATCTTAAAAAAGCTCCAGGTATGGATAAAATCAGCAACAAAATGCTTGTGGAGTTACCTCGTGTAGCTAGAAGAATCATCCTCTTTATTTTCAATGCTATTTTACGCCTAGAATACTATCCTGCAGATTGGAAGGTATCTATGATTACCATGATTCCTAAGCCAGGGAAGGACCCCACTAAAGTAGAGTCATATAGGCCAATTAGCCTACTGCCGACAATTTCTAAACTGTTCGAAAAATTGTTAATGACTAAGTTGACTCCAATTCTGAATGACACTGAATGTATTCCAAATCATCAATTCGGATTCAGAGCTAAACACAGTACCATCGAACAAACTCACAGATTGGTAAATGTGATAAGAGGGTCGTTTGAAGATAAAAAATACTGCTCCGCCCTTTTCATTGATGTGTCCCAAGCGTTCGACAAAGTTTGGCATGACGGTTTAATGCACAAAATTAAATTAACTCTGCCTGCTAACACCCATAAACTCATGGAAAGTTATTTATACGGTCGCAAATTTAAAATCAAAGAAGGCAATTTTTTAAGTACCGCTCAGCCAATTGAATCAGGTGTGCCACAGGGTAGCATACTGGGCCCTACTTTATATTTGATTTATGCCTCCGACATGCCGTCAGACCCCAAAATCCACACGTCAACTTTTGCAGACGATACAGCCTTTGTCAGCGTCCATAAGGACCACCAAGTTGCATCACAGAATTTGCAGAATTATGTTTATAAACTAGAGAATTGGCTAGAGCTTTGGAAAATCAGGGTAAATGAACAAAAATGTATTCATATCACTTTCACATTGCGAAAAAATACCTGCTCGTCCATCAGAATAAATAATCAAATTATTCCTCAACATAATGAAGTCAAATACCTCGGCATTCACCTCGACCGCCGTTTAACTTGGAAGTCTCATATTGAAGCGAAACTTACTCAGATGAGATTAAAAGCAGTGCAACTTAATTGGCTAATTGGCAGAAATTCTTCACTAAAGTTGGATTGCAAACTATTGTTGTACAATGCAATACTAAAGCCAATCTGGTGTTATGGAATTCAATTATGGGGTACTGCCTCAGCATCAAACATTGAAAAAATTCAAAGGGGTCAAAATAAAATTCTACGTATTATTACTGCAGCTCCATGGTATGTTAAAAATTCTCGAATCCACAAAGATCTAGGCGTGCCATTAGTAAACGTCGAATTTACAAAATATGCGTCAAAGTACGTCAGCAAACTTGAACAACATCCAAACCCACTTGCACGAGACATCCTTAACTTTAGTGGCCACAGTCGGTTGAGAAGGAGGGATACCCTTGCTTTAACTCAAGCGCAAAACAGATGACTTGATCAGTTGATATGAAATTTTTGTAGTATCATAAAAATTTTTTTGTCTAGCACTGGCTGGGCTTATTATTTTATTTTTAGTATTAAGATTTGAAAACTTATTGTTAGTTCAAAATATGAAGATTCAATAAATAACTAAAAGCTAAAAAAAAAAAAAAAAAAAAAAAAAAAAAAAGCTTGTTGGCATCGTAATTTGTTGGTGCCAAAATTGCACGTTCCCACAGCCAATCCGAAATTTTGTAGAAGATTGTTAGACTTGGGAATACCTTGTTGACAACGGCTTGAATATTCATTTGCATTCGACAAAGTTAGGCGAGAACGAAATCTCGTTCGTGGCGCGATTAATTGGAATTTTTCCATTTCCGATGTCAAAAAGTTGTTCTGAGAATGTTTGGGCAGACGGGTCTTGCAACAAATGCACACGTATGTTCGTCGATAGCGTGATTTTCTCGACATGAAGCTTTCAAGCATGCGTTCAGCTCATCTGCGGGCATTGATCTTGAAATAACAGGCAAAGTTTGACGAAAATCACCAACAAAGAGCGTCTCCCATCGGTTTGTAGTTTCCTCAAAAATCACGTAGAGCGCTGCGAGCAATTTGTTTGAATGTACGGTTATTTTTTTATCAGTGTTTGAAAAAAACTCACAAATGTGCACAAAATGTAGGTATCTTAAATGCAAGAGTACATAAAGTTTTTTTTATCATCGATTGATGATATAATATTATTTTTAACTTATTGTATAATGTTGCACCTTAGTAAGCGCGGAATATCTTCTGTTATCGAATGATGTAAATATTTTGTAAATAAACCGAAAACTCGGAATTTTGAATGCAACATTTCGAAAATTTTAAAATTTTGATATTGGATCGTTAATAACATAAGTTTTTTGCAAATATCTTCGGAAAATTAAAAGTAAATTGGACAACCTCTATAATTTGCGGTATGATTACCTCCGCAGTTACTGCATTTTTTTATTTTTACGTCAGTTTTGGACTTATTACATTGAGCAGTTGGATGTAGTTCCCCACACGCAACACAAACAGACGGCAATTTACAGTACGCTTTGGTATGGCCAAATTCTTGACAATTAACACACTGGACGGGTCCAATGCGCTTATGCGGTTCCTCCACGGTAATTCTACGATGCAGAAGATAAATAAGATTGTAGATGGGATGGGACTCGTTTTTCTTTAAGACAACATCTCCAGGTTCCAATTCTACCCTGAACATGGGCTGAGGGATCTTTTCACGGTTTCTGATATTCACTACGCTCTTGATTTTGAACCCTTTGTCCATTAAACCGGTCTTTATCTCCGCAGGATCAACACATGGGTCTATACCCTTTAGAACGACTTGGAGTCCTTTTGCGCTTTTGAGCTGGTAGGTATAGAAATCCCTAGTCTCGCTCTCCAACTGGTTGGACAATTTTCGAAAATCATCTTCCCTATTCACTTGGATCTTTGTCTCGCAGATATTTCCATGTTTAATTGAGGTTACGCTAAACATGTTTTCACCTATTACCGAAACAATTCCTTGTACCAATTTACTAGAAGTCGGCTCTCTCAGATAAATTGGTGGGGGCTTGAACGTCTTCTTAGGAAGTTCTGGCTCATCCGTCTGGAGGAGAGCAAACCTATTTTGATTATTACTCACGGTCTTAGGAGCTTTTGAATTTGATGACACTTGAACGGGCTCCTCTGTCGCTTGAGAACGGTGATGTACTTAAACATACCTACTTGTTTTTTTGGTTTGACTGCACTGTTTGATGAAGATGGTGTTTTTTCATCTGTTGAAATCACTATATTGGGCGAACAGGAACGACGCCGTTCTGCGGCTCTTGTAGTGAGAAAATTCTCCAGAGATTTTTTTATGGATTCTTCCTCAGAGACCCATTTAGTTTTTCTAGACGAGCTAAGTTCTTTCTCAGAATTACATCTGAGAGGAACACTCATACAATTTTTATGCGATTTTTAGTGTTTTTTTTAGTTACCGATATTAACGTAGATTTTTTTTAACCTATTACGAGTTATTTTTTCACTTTTTTGTTTTATTTCAACCTATTACACTTTTTCACCTATTACGATTTTTTCACCGAAAATTCAGCCGCACTAAAAGTAACACGTACGAACAGTTCGATGAGACGAGACTGAATGAGACCGAAGAAATACCAATCGATAGTGGTACAGTCCATATCTCAAAAGACTGTATCTTAAAAGTTATTACGCAACAAACTTTCAAAAATTTTTCAAATCGCCAAAAATGTGTGAGTTAATTTTCCATTAATTACTCAGAAACGATGCCTTGTGCGCATATCTCGTTAATTGCAATCGATGGACCAATTGATAGTGGTATAGCTCATTTCTCGGGAGACTGTATTTTAAAAGTTATTACGCAACAAACTTTCTAAAATTTTCAAAAAATGGCCAAAGTTTTTTGATGAATTGCATGTAACTGTGTGTGTGCGCACATGGTTTAACTCACTGGCAAACTTTATAAAAAAAATGTAAACAAATAATGAACATAATATACCATTATTCATTTGATCACCAGCAGGTCATTTTAAAATATATTTTAAATTTGAAAACATGATTTTATTATGGCATGACCCCAGAATCAGATTTCCGGGTTGTCACTTGCGACATTTTAACTACTTACTTAATATGGCGCACTAATTCTAATGACGTATATTTTCATATTTTTAACAATAAAACCAAAAGTATTTCGTGTGCGCATGTCTTTTCTCTTGGTACTTATTCTAATACCATATTTACCAAATATCATCGACGTAGGTAAAAAAATGCCCAAAATATGGCGATTTAAATTTTTAGGTTATATGGGCGGTGCCACTCCCATTTGTTCAATCAAATACTACTATTATATTTTATAATTTTTTTTATTAAAACAAATTCGCAATAGTGTTTTAAGGATTATTCTGAAATTTGGCCAATAGGAATGAAATAGTTTTAAATTTGGTATACTTTAACTCCACCTTGCGATAACGTCTGGGTATTATTTTAACACCTGAATCAGAGGATTTGTCAGCATTATTATGACTATTACCAACTCTCGCTACAATGCCTGCGCCATTCTTTAAAACATAGGGTATTTGATTACGTCTTAAGGTACGCGGATTGGGTGAATAGAAGAA
Organism: Bellardia pandia; assembly: GCA_916048285.2. Lineage (NCBI taxonomy): Eukaryota > Metazoa > Arthropoda > Insecta > Diptera > Calliphoridae > Bellardia > Bellardia pandia. The sequence continues at coordinate 15,842,157 of OU696534.1, read as the reverse complement.
TACTAACTATATGGATGATTTGAAAAAAATTGTTTTTATTCAGATTTTTTTTAATTTATAAAAAACAATTTAAATTTGTCAAAATAAAGTATACATCAACTAAAACATATTTGATTGTTAAACGCGCTATTTTACTATTTTACAAAGTCCATTTTTTGTAAAAAAAAAAGTTTTGAATAAATTTATGTTTATTCAGTTTTAGGTTTAGGAGCAATTTTTTTTAGCTAATTGAACCATTTGGTCGTTTGACTTCTTTGATTTATTTTTTAAGCCTCTGCCTTGACACCTCTAAATTCAATCTTCTTTGGCTTTTTGGCATATCAGCGTCACTACCACTGGAATTCTTTTCTTTGCTGGGTTTATCCTTTTTAGCCATCAAGTCTCTGTTTGGTACCCTTCTTAGATGTTTTTTTCTTTTTCGGAGTGGACATCGCGCGCTTCTTTGGCTCCCAATTTTCTAACACTAAAACGTTCTACATTTATGTAACGATCATCAACAATGGTTCCATTAAGTTCAAGAGCTAAGACAACTGCATCGGGGGTCTTAAAGCAGACATACGATACACCTTTACAACCTTTGTCGCCATTTCGAATACGACGTACGTAATCAATTTCGCCACAACTGCTAAAAATTTCACGTAATGATTCTTCAGTAGCAGCTAGAGCAAAAATAAAAAAGTTAATTTTTAAACTCTGTAACTGTTTTAAACTTGGAAAAAACTTACTATATTTAAGACTGCCAACAAATAGTCTTTTTAGCTTCTTCCTTTGTCTTTTTAGCTTCTGACTTTGAGGATTTTTTTCAAGCTAATGTAACCCTTAAATGATATTCCTTGAATTCGACGCCATTTAGTGATAAAGTCTTTTCACCTGTATCTTTGATTTTCAAAACTACATAGACATTTAAAGCCACCAGCGGAACGTAGGCGTAGAGTTGACGGGCCCAAAGTCCTTAAATAAAAGCAATCATTGTAAATGTTTAGTATTAATAGGCAGGTTTGCTACAAATACTGTAGCAGCTTCCATTGCGGGGTCTCTTAGTTTGTTTCTAATCAAATTTCTTCATTATTAAATTTGTATGCACATTTTAAAATAGATCATCTATCTTACCGATAAGTTTTTGAGCCATTATCAATTGTCTCTTTTGGGCCTTCTTTTCCTTTTTCGTCAATACCTTACTACTTGCGGCAACAAACGTTTTTACTAGCGGGGGTTTCCAATTTGTTTTTCTTACTATTTTTGGAATTAAGATCCTGTTCGATAGGATTGGCCAGGCGATATTGATAGCGCAGCCATTCTGCGGGCCAATCGGAGAACAAACGTGTACCTGTTACCAAATGCGGCAATACTATAGAAGACAGCGGGAATGTGGTGTCTGGTATGGGTACTATAGGCAATTGAGGCACTGGATCGGAAAACTCCGTATCTCGTGAAAAGTTTTATATAACTTGGGACGAAGAACTTCACTTAACTCAGCCGTATCCCCAATCTTTTGAGGGTAAAAACCTTATTTTAATTATTTATGTTGCCATACATAACTAAAAGGTTGCCACTTATTAGTTATTAATAGTTAGTTACACTGTGCTAGAATTTGACACTTTTTTTTGTGACAAACGGGGCACCTGGCGGGTTAACCTAATTCGGGTACGCTGAATCCAGTGGTGCTAACCGTTTTTTTAGGTTAGCTCGTTTTTTCGAAATATACCGTTATTTCGAAAATGGAGGAGGTTGCACAACATATATTCGTTTAACTCAAAAACGGTTTAGTTTATTGAATAAACTAAAAAAAACCGAAATTCCGCAATGAAATTTTCTTTAAGTAAGGTTAAACTTTTTTCCAATTTGCGCAGTCGTTGTAGAAACATAATTTTTGTTTGACCAAAAAAAAATAGTTTTTTTTTGCAAAATTTCAAAAATTTTGTTTTTTAAAACGGCATAAAAAATTGGAAAACGCAGCTGTGCTTCTAATTTTTTCTGCAGGTATAGCAAACGAAGTTCCAAACAAAACAAGACATAAATAAATAAAATCTGTCTACAACTTTTGATTTTATTCACAAAAGATGAAATATATAATAACCAGACGAAACTTCAAAAATTAAAACATTTATTTTTGTTGTTAATTAAAGTTTAAGTTTTTATTTACAAATTTATTCTTATTCCTCCTGCAGATTCCAACAAATATCCCCTAATAGCGAATCAAGTTGTTTGCCACTATACCAGTGTTCGAGTCTGGCTGTTACTTGGTAAAATCTCTCGCCATATTCATCAGACTCGGCTGGTGATTGTTCATTAAAATTTTCTGCATGACAATGCAAAAAATGTATTTTCAATGACATTTTGACGTTTAAGTTTTTAAATGCGGTTAGCATATCTCCAATTAAAATTCGCCAATTTTCAGACCGATGATTTCCTAATACATTTTCTATTACTGATTTCACAGAATTCCAGCCCAATAGCTCCATATCATGCAATGCAAGTTCAAATTGTTGGTCCTTCATTAGACGACGAATGTCCGGTCCATTAAGAATTCCTGCAAAATAAAAACATTATGATATGAAATATAAATCTAATTTAATAAAGTAGCTAGAGTTTATACCTTCTTTTACTTTCACGCCGCTTAATCGTGGAAAAATTCGGCGCAATTCGGTAAAAGCAATTCCATCTGGGTTCAATGCTTTTATAAAATTTTTTACAATACCCAGTTTGATGTGGAGTGGAGGAAGCAAAATCTTTTCCATCGGCACAAGTGGTAATTCAATAATATTATTTCTATGCAATCTGCTTTCCTCACGTATAGCCCAATCCCGTGTATTGTACTGGTCGCCATGGAAACGCGTATTCCATAAGCACATATTTTTAGTATAGCCCAATTGCATGCCTCTTAAAAGGAAGAAGCTAAAAAGACTATTTGTTGGCAGTCTTAAATATAGTAAGTTTTTTCCAAGTTTAAAACAGTTACAGAGTTTAAAAATTAACTTTTTTATTTTTGCTCTAGCTGCTACTGAAGAATCATTACGTGAAATTTTTAGCAGTTGTGGCGAAATTGATTACGTACGTCGTATTCGAAATGGCGACAAAGGTTGTAAAGGTGTATCGTATGTCTGCTTTAAGACCACCGATGCAGTTGTCTTAGCTCTTGAACTTAATGGAACCATTGTTGATGCTCGTTACATAAATGTAGAACGTTTTAGTGTTAGAAAATTGGGAGCCAAAGAAGCGCGCGATGTCCACTCCGAAAAAGAAAAAACATCTAAGAAGGGTACCAAACAGAGACTTGATGGCTAAAAAGGATAAACCCAGCAAAGAAAAGAATTCCAGTGGTAGTGACGCTGATATGCCAAAAAGCCAAAGAAGATTGAATTTAGAGGTGTCAAGGCAGAGGCTTAAAAAATAAATCAAAGAAGTCAAACGACCAAATGGTTCAATTAGCTAAAAAAAATTGCTCCTAAACCTAAAACTGAATAAACATAAATTTATTCAAAACTTTTTTTTTTTACAAAAAATGGACTTTGTAAAATAGTAAAATAGCGCGTTTAACAATCAAATATGTTTTAGTTGATGTATACTTTATTTTGACAAATTTAAATTGTTTTTTATAAATTAAAAAAAATCTGAATAAAAACAATTTTTTTCAAATCATCCATATAGTTAGTATTCTTCTATTCTCCCAATCCGCGTACCTTAAGACGTAATCAAATACCCTATGTTTTAAAGAATGGCGCAGGCATTGTAGCGAGAGTTGGTAATAGTCATAATAATGCTGACAAATCCTCTGATTCAGGTGTTAAAATAATACCCAGACGTTATCGCAAGGTGGAGTTAAAGTATACCAAATTTAAAACTATTTCATTCCTATTGGCCAAATTTCAGAATAATCCTTAAAACACTATTGCGAATTTGTTTTAATAAAAAAAATTATAAAATATAATAGTAGTATTTGATTGAACAAATGGGAGTGGCACCGCCCATATAACCTAAAAATTTAAATCGCCATATTTTGGGCATTTTTTTACCTACGTCGATGATATTTGGTAAATATGGTATTAGAATAAGTACCAAGAGAAAAGACATGCGCACACGAAATACTTTTGGTTTTATTGTTAAAAATATGAAAATATACGTCATTAGAATTAGTGCGCCATATTAAGTAAGTAGTTAAAATGTCGCAAGTGACAACCCGGAAATCTGATTCTGGGGTCATGCCATAATAAAATCATGTTTTCAAATTTAAAATATATTTTAAAATGACCTGCTGGTGATCAAATGAATAATGGTATATTATGTTCATTATTTGTTTACATTTTTTTTATAAAGTTTGCCAGTGAGTTAAACCATGTGCGCACACACACAGTTACATGCAATTCATCAAAAAACTTTGGCCATTTTTTGAAAATTTTAGAAAGGTTGTTGCGTAATAACTTTTAAAATACAGTCTCCCGAGAAATGAGCTATACCACTATCGATTGGTATTTCTTCGGTCCATCGATTGCAATTAACGAGATATGCGCACAAGGCATCGTTTCTGAGTTATTAATGGAAAACTACCTCGCACATTTTTAGCGATTTTTTTTAATATTTGAAAGTTTGTTGCGTAATAACTTCTAAGATACAGTCTCCCGAAAAATTAGCTATACCACTATCGATAAGTATTTCTTATGTTCATCGATTGCAATTAACGAGATATGCGCACAAGGCATCGTTTCTGAGTTATTAATGGAAAATTAACTTACACATTTTTGGCGATTTGAAAAATTTTTGAAAGTTTGTTGCGTAATAACTTTTAAGATACAGTCTTTTGAGATATGGACTGTACCGCTATCGATTGGTATTTCTTCGGTCTATCGATTGCAACTAACGAGATATGCGCACAAGGCATCGTTTCTGAGTTATTAATGGAAAACTACCTCGCACATTTTTAGCGATTTTTTTTAATATTTGATAGTTTGTTGCGTAATAACTTCTAAAATACAGTCTCCCGAAAAATGAGCTATACCACTGTCGATTGGTATTTCTTCGGTCCATCGATTGCAATTAACGAGGTATGCGCACAAGGCATCGTTTCTGAGTTATTAATGGAAAACTACCTCGCACATTTTTAGCGATTTTTTTTAATATTTGAAAGTTTGTTGCGTAATAACTTCTAAAATACAGTCTCCCGAGAAATGAGCTGTACCACTATCGATTGGTATTTCTTCGGTCTATCGATTGCAACTAACGAGATATGCGCACAAGGCATTATTTCTGAGTTATTAATGGAAAACTAACTCACACATTTTTGGCGATTTGAAAAATTTTTGAAAGTTTGTTGCGTAATAACTTTTAAGATACAGTCTTTTGAGATATGGACTGTACCACTATCGATTGGTATTTCTTCGGTCTATCGATTGCAACTAACGACATATGCGCACAAGGCATCGTTTCTGAGTTATTAATGGAAAACTACCTCGCACATTTTTAGCGATTTGAAAATTTTTGAAAGTTTGTTGCGTAATAACTTTTAAGATACAGTCTTTTGAGATATGGACTGTACCGCTATCGATTGGTATTTCTTCGGTCTATCGATTGCAACTAACGAGATATGCGCACAAGGCATTATTTCTGAGTTATTAATGGAAAACTAACTCACACATTTTTGGCGATTTGAAAATTGTTTGAAAGTTTGCTGCGTAATAACTTTTAAGATACAGTCTTTTAAGATATGGACTGTACCACTATCGATTGGTGTTTCTTCGGTCTATCGATTGCAATTAACGAGATATGCGCACAAGGCATTGTTTCTGAGTTATTAATGGAAAACTTTACTAGGTGTTTTTTTATCATTTTCTAAAGTTTGTTGCGTAATAACTTCTAAACTACAGTCTATTGAAATATAAACTATATCACCATAGATTCGTATTTTTATGTCCTATCGGTTACAATTAACGAGATATGCGCACACGGAATACTTTTGGTTTTATTGTTAAAAATATGAAAATAAATGTGGTTGGTATTAGTGTGCGATTTTAAGCAAATAGTTCAAATGTCGCAAGTGACAACCCGGAAATCTGATAACTGGTCCATAGTACTGTTGATTCACGTTTTTTAATTTTATTTTCCTTTAAAAATGTTCTGTTGGTAGTTACATTAATTTAGCTAAATTTTGTTCATATTAATTGTTTACATTAAAAACGCACGTGCTCGTGAAATACTACTTTTTATGCAACTCTGCAAAAAGTTTGCCAAAAATCAAAAAAAATGTTGCTGCTTTGTAGAAACATGCACACATTTGTTTTTTTTTTTCATGCTGTATACTTCCTTGTTACATTTGAATTCTGACATTTGAGAAATTTTTAGATGCGCATGCAGCCGTCACAAATATGTAGCAGCAAGAATTTTTGACACAACATTTTTATTCGCATGTATGCATTGGCGGCGTTGCCAATATATGTATGTATATTAGACCTAGCCTCAAAATTTTTTTTCGAATTTTCCATTTGGGGATTGGTTAAATATGCGATTTGATGTAAAAATTCATGTGATAAAATTTGAAGTCGATCAGAGTGTGCCAACCCGTGCCATGCTGAGGTCAAAGTTCAAAATATATAGAAAACAATCGTTTTTTCATTGATGACAAGTTATTTATTATAAAAAAAAACATGCAGTTCATATAATGTTTTCTTAATTTGCAATTTTTTATATTTAAACATTTCATTAACAAAAAAGAAGAGAATTAATATTATTAAATTATTATAAGAGCGACGATTTAGTATATGCTGGGAATTCCTTTCGGTAGTTCTTAACAACATGAAGCAAGTACTGCTTCTCTTCTTCGCTATGTGTTAAGGACCGGTTAAAATCTGTAATAAGTTTGACTTTTCTCTCAACAGCATCATTAACAACATTAATATTTTTAAGAATTTGAACGCCTTTAATGTATTCTGCTCTTTCGTGCCAATTTAAAGGATCAAAGTTTAAAAAATTGGTGTCTATTTCCAACTTTGAAATCTTCCAACTTAAAAGTGTTCCATTCCCGTGAAAAACGTTCAAATATACCAACTTCTGGACCACTAGATTTTCCAAAATATACCTCAAAAACAGCTCGCACTAAGATGCCTGCACGGTAACCACATCCAGCTCCGATCTAATTTTTTCTCCAGCAACATTGCTGCCCTATTATGTTGACCAGTGTTGGTATTATGTAGTTGTGTCAAAGCACACCATTTCTAATGAATTTATCATGTTCATTTTTGTTAAATAATCATATATTGATTGTGCGATTGCTGCTCCAGATCCAACTTCAATAATTGGAATGTCAATTAACTTTTCAATTTTTTCTGCAGTTAAAAGAATAGCTAGGCGGTCAACTTTTTCTTTTCCAGCCATTGCAGGAAGTAGTTTACCATCCCAAGTTAATTGTCATTCCAATTATTGAAGTTGGATCTGGAGCAGCAATCGCACAATCAAAATCAAAAAACGGTGAGTTAAATAGATGATGTTTACAGATTGATCGTGGACAATGAAGATTGCTGATGACGCCCTTGGCAGGGTAGAAAATGCATTCCAATTTGCCAATTGTTCCAGTAATTTACAATAGTATTCTTGAAAAATTCGAACTATTAGCCTGAATAAAAAAAACTTTTCTCTTAAAAAGATAAATATTAGTTCAATTCCTTCTCTAAATAATAAGGAACACTTTTATGTTGGAAGATTTCAAAGTTGGTATTATGGATGAAGAAGTGCAACGTGCTGTAAGTGTCGAAGAATGTAACTTCAGCAAAGAGTTTTGTATTAAACATTTAGGAAACGACAATATTCGACATAATTATAAAGAGTTATTACAACTTACGTATATTTTTCTTGGTGGCAGCATCCCAAATTTCGCATTTCATGCACCTGCGGCAACATCCCATGCAAGATTTAAAAATATATACTTTACAGACAGTTTCAAATGTCTTCCAGCCAGGGGCCAAATTACCGCATTCGTGATCGAATGAGCTATCGTATCGAAAAATGATTTCGATATCGAAATTATGATAAAATGTACTAAATTTCTTACTCGATATCGAATTCCATAATCTCAACTAAGAAAATTACGATCAATTTTACTCGATATCGAATGCGGTAATTTTGCCCCAGTTGAATGGTTTGCGAAATATTTGTATATTTCTGGTACGCCTGTATGTTCCGTACTGGTTCAGAACCACTTATGCTGTCGAAGCACCAAAGAACGATTTACAGCTGGTTATAAAGATTGCAAGTTATTAGCAAAAATCCGAAACCACATAAGTTATTTATCGGAAGAGTTAGTTGCACTTGCGTTTTTTGATTGCAACGTACCATTTGACGTAAAAAATGGTTGCGGCACTTGCAACTGAGATCGAAACTGAGAAAAACAATGTAATTTCCACTGCCTAAAAAAGTTTGCGCTAGTATTGAAGAATGAAAAGAATTTCAATGTAAAGATTTGAGTTGCTTTGTAACACATAAAATAAAACTTTTTTTGCACGTTTGGAAATAGACACCAATTTCTTAAACTTTGATCCCTCAAATTGGCACGAAAGAGCAGAATACATTAAAGGCGTTCAAATTCTGAAAAATATTAATGTTGTTAATGATGCTGCTGAGAGAAAGGTCAAACTTATTACAGATTTTAACCGGTCCTTAACACATAGCGAAGAAGAGAAGCAGTACTTGCTTCATGTTGTTAAGAACTACCGAAAGGAATTCCCAGCATATACTAAATCGTCGCTCTTATAATAATTTAATAATATTAATTCTCTTCTTTTTTGTTAATGAAATGTTTGAATATAAAAATTGCAAATTAAGAAAACATTATATGAACTGAATGTTTTTTTATAATAAATAACTTGTCATCAATGAAAAAACGATTGTTTTCTATATATTTTGAACTTTGACCTCAGCATGGCAAGGGTTGGCACACTCTGATCGACTTCAAATTTTATAACATGAATTTTTACATCAAATCGCATATTTAACCAATCCCCAAATGCAAAATTCGAAAAAAAAAAATTTTTCCATATAAGTGAGGCGAGGTCTAATGTATATCAATAATAGAAATTATATGACGGGAAAAACTTTAGGCGGGATAGAACGTTCAATAATTTATTATAATACTAGCTAATACCCGTGACTTCGTTCACGTGAAAATTACAGCAAGTTTTAAAGATAAGGGTTTATCCAATAAATTTACATACATTTTATTTTTTTTACCTACATATATTTTTTATTTTATGTTAAAATATTTCTATAAACAACATTATAGGATTTATTTTCTGACAACACATACTCTTGAGCAACTGACATACAGATGTCCATGTGAAAAGCAAGGGGTATCTAAATATATGACGGCCACTTTTAGCGTTTGGCCCAGGGATTTATTGATTTTAATTGCAAGACAAAAGTAAAAGAGTAGAAAAAGCACCAGCTTTTGGTCAATTTGGTTTAAACGATATGCTATCTGTATACTAAATTTATCAAAGAGAGATAAAGTACCAAAATTAAAGACCACCAAAAGTACCAGTTTTGGTCCCTTAAATTATTATTATTATATTTTAATTAAATCCAATGTATATATAAAGTGTATGTATACAACATTTAACAAAAAGAGAAAAAGTACCAAAAACACAAATATTTACCCGTTTTTACTGCTTAAAAAGTACCCTATAAAAAGTACGAAAGGTACCAATTTTTCCCTTTAAAAAGTACCCTATTTTTTATTTTTACCCCTTAAAAAGTACCCAAAACTTTAATTTGGGGCATATGCTAAAAATATAAAAAGTACCAACTTGTCAACAAAATTTTATTTTATATAACTATCAAATAATCGCCTCAGTGCCATTTGGGGATTATTGAGGCTAGCTGGCAAAAAACACATATGTATTTATAATAATACATATACATACATACATTATTATTTTTTATTATTACCCAGTAAAAAATAGGATCATCCAAAGAGTAATCCTGGAGCGCTCCTTTGCGAGTAATGGATTACTCCATAAAACTCCGAACCTCATAGGATTTTTAACACAGCATGTCCGCAGACACGAGTACTCCTTTTAAGCTCCTTATGGAGTACTCCCTTTGATCTTGAAAATGACGACAGAGGGAGTAATCGTTTTTGTCTATTAAAAGAGCATAGTGGGAGTAATCGTTTTTGTCTCCTAAAAGAACATAAAGGGAGTAATCGTTTTTGTCTCCTAAAAGAGCATAAAGGGAGTAGTCATTTTTGTCTCCTAAAAGAGCATAAATAAAAGTTTGGTTATTTTTTACAAACACAAGAAAGCCTCGAAAAATAGCAACGGCGGAAATGAAATTTGCAATCCCGTTTTCTTGAATTTGCGTGGCATCACCGGAAATGAATTGAGGGAATTGAGGAGATTTTTTAACAGCAACGAAAAATAGCAACGAATCCCACTGAATATAGAAAAAATTGTCTGATTTTTATCTTTATCCCAGAAACTAGCTCTAAATAGAAAAACAAAACGAAAATATTTTACAGTTATGTCAAAGAAAAAAAACCAAAACGAACTGATACATCCCTCATTGATCCATTTGGAGTATTAAGCGAGGCATAAACAACAAAACAAAAAAAAAGTTTTGATAGCTCGCTTATTACTCCAAATGGATGAACAAGTCATTACTCCTTTATTGCTCGATTATGGATTAATCCATATATTTTTTACTGGGTATTAATACATATGGGCATTTCCATGGTGTCGAACGTGACTGTTGTACACATTTCAAGTGAAAAATATGACAAAATAATATATTATTCTTTTATAAAATAGGCGTATCTTATAGCTCTCAATTAGACCGTTAATTATTGGTATTGTTAACCTTTGGGCCATTTTCCGTTTTCAAAATATTTGCAAAAAACCAAGGTGGTCGCACGTGACCAAAAACAGAAGTGGTTTTCGTGGCAAAAAATTCAAACGCGGATTTCAGCGAAATGGGAAGCAATGTTTTCATGTAATTTTTTTTTTAATTATGTGTATTGATGTTCCTTTAAAATGGCTAGCATTGTAGACATTAAGGATTTATATATTTTTTTTTATTTAATAAAAGAGATGGTCGCACGTGACACTTTTTTCGATCACCATATTTGTGATCTATATTTCCATATTGTGATCCATATTTGTGCTCTATAATGAAATTCAAATAAAAAAACTATGCATAAGTCAACCAAAATATTTATTCAAACATAATAATAAAAAACTTAAGAAAATTTCATGAGTATGGTTTTGTGAAAGTATAACAAACATTAATAAATTTGATTATGAATATCAAGCACTGTTTTTTTTTTTCAGAATAGGCAGTTTTAGCTGCTTTTATTGCTTGACCATCGCAAGAAAAAAAGTGCAAATGAGAAATGCTTTGTATTTTTTTAATTGCTTTCCATTTTTCGTCTAAATTATAAAACAAAGCATGTTTTTCAATCTCATCAGATGGTATAAAATAGATTTTGATTCCATTTATGTTATTTTGTGCACACTGATAAAATGAAAGTGCGTCAGGTATGACAACATTTTTTGATTTCGTTATCTGCCACACTTTCCTTTTAATAATTGCTCCGACTCCATCGACGGCTCCCTTTCCATGTGAGCTTGCAAAGAAATTCCATTCTACTGAGGAACATCCTAATTGTAGTATAAAATCATGTAGGCTTGATAATATAAATTTGTTTTTAAACTGAGAGCGGCTCCCATCAGAGAAAATAAATATTTTTGAGAGACTACCATAAGATTTCTGCATTTCAATTAATAGATTTATCAAAAAAATAAAGGAATCGTGTTTGTTGTGTGTTAGGTTGTCACTGATGACAGCAAACGAATTTGTTACTCCTGGCATCCAAGCTACACAAGTAAAAATTGATGCTTGGCGATAGCTGAAGTGAGCACTTTGGATCTCATTTTGATGTGTTAGCCTATAATTTTCCGCAAAATCTATTTGAATGGCTATTTCCGTAGGTTTTAAGTTGATTTTAGTCTCCTCAAAATATTTTTGTTGAGCTCTTTTCACAAAAAAATGAGTTTTAAAGGAGGGCAATTTTTTTTCCACATCAACTATTAAATCCGAAAAAGTTCCAATTGTATTAGTAAGGAGAATTCGATTATCTACTTTTTTCCAATTCTGCCAGTTCACTTCATCTTCCATATTTGAGAAATAATCTAGAGGAATGTATTCATTTTTTAAATCTGTTAAGCACTCATTGCATTTGCCGGTCATGCAATTTTCATTCTCAATGTTGCAGCAAACAGATTTAAGAAAGCTTTCAAATTTTCTAGGAAATGTAGGTATAATTTCAGCGCAGCTTTCTATCAAATAACCAAAATTAGCATGGTACATACAAACACACATATTATGTGGAGTCTTATTTACCAACTGCACATAGCGTGGTCGCATATTAAAAAAGGTAGATTTCCCAACTGCTTCCTCTGCATACTCTTTTTTATACAGTTCATATGCTTCACCAACTGTCATTATCATGAAGCGTTTAGCGATTAATTCTCCACCAATGAAAATTGTGTCCTTTTTTCCTGAAGCTTGCACACTAACATTATCGTTCGCATAAAATTGCTGAATGGAATTAAACAAGCTTTCTGGAAGCGTAGTGCTGGCATTAGTGTTGGGATTTGTTTGTGGGGGCTGCTTATATTTTGTAAATAAAACTTCTAGAACTTTTCTTTTCTTCTCTATGTCCCCTGGCAACGCATCCTCCACTTTTTTGACAGCTTTCGCCAACGTTTGCTTGCATTTGTACGGTTCGTTTTGTATTTGTTTTGATTTTTTAATTTTTGCAGCGTTCTCCCGACTTCGTCTTTTGCGTATGCGATCATCCTGTCGTTTTACTTCAATAATTTTATTATTTCCTTTAACCGAATCTTTCCACTTTTGCCTATTATTTCGCATTCTTTCCCTGTTTTTTAATTTATTATTTTGCAGTTTAATTGCATCTTCCTTTAACTTTTCTCTATACCGCTTACATCTGTTTTTGTTTTTTTCATCGTTGTTTGTGCTCATCTACAATTACACATTTGTAAAGTGCGTATTTACATTAATAATTAATAATAAAATCTATTTAATTTAATTTTGAATTTCTCACTTACCATGTCGCTCGTGACCAACTTTATACAAGTTAAAACAACACAAATTTTTAATTTTTTTCCCGGTTTTTTTTCTTTAATTCGCATGAATAAACTCAATTTATAATAATTGTTTTGTTAGCTTACTGCATGTTCTTCCGACGCACTGAATTAAAATGTTTTTTTTTGCATGTTGAACGTGACAACGAACTAAACGAAAAAGCAAATCAAAAATTTACCGTTATCTTTTATTGCGTGGTTACTTATGATTTTGTTTTTACGTTCTTTATACTCCCAGAAAGATTTGAGCAAGCAAAAGTCGATGCATTATGTATGTGTTTAATAACTGTTATAAAGACAAGACATACCAAAGAAATATCAAAATAAGCAATATTTCACATTTGCGCTCTTTGCATCCGAATATTTCGCAATGAGATATGAATAAATGTAAAATGTATTTAAATAACTTAAATTTGATTATTTCCCTATATGAATATGACATCAAACATTGCTATCAATAACTTTTAATTTTTTCGTCTCGGTTGACCTTTTGCTGGAAATGCCCATATACATATAAAAAATAATAATGTTTTTTATTGTGCATAATGCCGTTCTATTTTTTTCCCTGGTGCGACGAACTTCGGTAATTTTCTGATAAAAATTTGGTAACAAAATTTTTTGAACAGTGGCAACACTGATATTTAAAACAGCTGTATGCAATTTATTTCGGGTTTGATTTATTTTGTATTATAAAAACTGTTTAATATGTGTGAAGTCGTAGTAGATGACTTCCGATGACTCATTTAAAATATATGTGACCAAATGGGAAATAGCAGCCCACTTTCTCTTTGACATTTTCAAAAATTCAGAAAAATATTTTGTAAACACATGATTGCCGCTAATGTTGACATATGAAATGTACACACATGTTACATGTCGTGTACTGATAACAAATATGTAGCCATTCAAAAATGTACACATGTGCTGCCATTGCATATGTATACGCTTCGGCTACATTTGTCACATTTAAATTTTGTGACAAAACTACATTTCGTGTAATATTAAAATTTTAAAACATGTAGCCACTGTTACATATTTAACAAATGTAAACAAAATGCTGATAGTTGTCATGACGTCAGAGCCACATGTGAATGTGGCTTTTTACATGCCATGTACTGCCGGCTTTACACTGTTGTAATTTTATGTTCTATTCTGACCATTAAAAATGCGGCATCTTTAAAATGTGGGGTAAACATTATAAGGATGTACATAATAAATGTGTAACATTTTATTTCAGAAAAGAAAACACAGTGTTACTTCTCTTAAAAAAAATACCATTAAAAAAAAAAAAACAAAATACAAAACTTTCATATAAAATTATTGACACGTCTATAGAACTCTTAATATATGTATGCATTACACAAGTTTGGTTAGATTTTTTAGAAGTATATATTTTTAGGAATCCCGATGAAATTTTGCAGAACTCACAATGGAATGATGAATTAAAAGTGTGGAAGTTGCCAGAAACTTCAATGGATGTTTTCAAATTACCATTAGCTTCCAGTTTACGCAATAAACAATATATGGACAATTCTTTACAAAAACGAATCAACTCTTCAAACTCTCTACAAAGTACTTTAAATAGCATTAGCTTTGTTCCTGTTGACTATGTTAAGGAGACTACAAAGATGAATAAACATATTTACTTAAAAAATGGTGCCACAACCGATTCTCACTCCTCAGCACACAGTTCTGCTAACGGCAAAGAAGAAGAAAGAGAGGATAAAGAATCAAATTCATACAACAACAATTTTAACGGCAGAACAATTTATGCACTACAGGTACATATACTTAAATATATGCTAATCTCCGAAATTCGAACTGCAATATTAATGATATTTTATTTAGAATTATAATCACCTAGATTTGGACAAATCGGAAATTTTGCAAAATTATTTTCGTTCTAACCGGCGGAAACATACTGCTGATGCAAGAAAATGAAATTGTTGGCCACATATGGACTCAGAAATCAACTGATTCGTTATGAGAGCCAGGGACCTTATTTAGTCTTTATTAAGACGATTTAAACGTGCGTTATTCAGGAGTAATAAAAGGGCTGTAATACTTTAATAGGAAATTAATTATACATAGTTTTATTCATTAGATGTTAATAAAAATTAATGATACTTTTAAATGATTACTATTTAAAAAAAAAAACTAAAAAACTTTGTAAATTGTTATATGTAATTAAAAAATACACAATATAATTAAAAAAGCAAGTTAGAGTGCAATATTCAGCTGTACCGAATCTTTAATACCCTCCACCTAAACGTAAGAAGAAATAAAAAACGACACTGGACTAGAATATTTTTATTCTGTGTTTTCTATAAAGTCTTATTGCAAAATTTATTATTGTTTGAAAGACAATTTTAAGAACAACATAATTTATTTTAAATGTTTTGAAATTGTATCTAATTTTCAACATTTGTAATTGATGTAATTACCGATTCTAACTATACAGAGTTCTTACTTTACAGAGTTTGTCTGATATTCATAATAATCTTGAGTATAATTTAACAATTTATAAAATTAAAAGAACATTTTTCCATATTCACAACAAGTTAAGAAACAGAGTATAAAAAAGAGTAAGACATAAGGTGAGGCTTTTTTGGATTGAATTCAATCTCAATAACATTATTTACAAGAAATTTATGGGTGGCATAGTAGAAGTGGACCAATTATGGACTGACAGCTTCTAAATCCAGTATTCAGTAATGCGATTTGTATGTATTTGACGCTTATTTTGGTTGAATTTCATCTCAATAACGTTATTTACAAGATTTATATGGTTGGTTGCTATACTCAAAAGTGGACTTAATTCGGGAGCTATTGCCAATTATTGACTGATAGATATAAAATCCATTAGCATAATTGCTGTTTAACCGATATTAGTATGATTTATGAATTAAAATTTGTCATCTGTATAAAAGTTGGTTCGATATCGATAGGATAGGATAGAAGGGTAGTGCATAAAGTGCACTTTCACCCGGAGACCCTGTGGTCCATTGTGATTCCCTTCAGTAGAAAGAATAAATAGAGAATATAAAGATAGGATAGATATAGAAATGAGGACAACCAAAACCGCCTGATAAGGGGGAGAAAGAAGAAAGAAAGAGTGAAAAATCCCCTTACGGATTTGGAGTCGCCGTAGAATATCCCTTAAATAGCCACCATATTCCCCTAATGAAACCCAGGATGTTACTCGGTTTGGAGCCAGCAACATCACTGAGTTCGTCCAGGAATCTATTTCCTAGCCACTTAAGTCTACGACTCTGCAACCTAGGACAATAGCACATGATGTGCTCTATTGTCTCTGGCTCCTCTGCATCCCCACACACTCTACATAAATCATGTGTGTCGTTATCCCATTTGCCTCTGAAGGCCCCAATCAAACAATGCCCGGTTATCACTCCTACCAGAATCCTTAGACTATGCCTGTCCAATTCCATCAGCGTTTCGGTCGCGTTTGCATTTAGTCTTGGCCATAAGGACCTGGACACTATACAATTTGACCTACTGCCCCAGGATTGGTCTGCACAGTCACGGAATCTTCCCTGAATCAGCCTGTAGAAGTGACAAAAAGGTGGCTTGACCTCACTTTCTCTAGTATCATGGTCCAAACCAGAACCATGTCTAGCCTGCTCATCTGCCACCTCATTTCCCTGTATGTCACAGTGCCCTGGTACCCAACACAATCTCACTTGGTAGAGTACCAATAGCTCCTCTAGAGCTCTCCTACAGTACTGCACTAGGTTGGAGTGTATTTGATTACTCTCCAGAGCCTTTAGTGCCGCCTGAGTGTCCACATAAATAGTCACTGTAGACCCCCTCTCGACGTGTGCCTCTATCAGCTCCGTGGCTTTCCAGATCGCATAGATCTCCGCCTGGAATACGCTGCACTCGTTTGGGAGTCTATAAGAGCGCTTGATTTAATTTTCAACCAAATAAACCCCGGCCCCTGTACCAGAGTCCATTTTGGATCCGACGGTGAAAACTGCGCACCCCTCAAACAGTTGATCGGATCCCTACTTTTTTTTTTTTTTGCTTTTGCTTTTAATTATTTATTGTATCTTGATATATGAAATGACAATAAGTATTCAAATCTTAATACTAAAAAGAAAATAATAAGCCCAGCCAGTGCTAGACAAAAATTTTTATGATACTAAAAAATTTCACATCAACTGATCCAGTCATCTGTTTTGCGCTTGAGTTAAAGCAAGGTGAGTAAGTTTCGCTTCAATATGAGACTTCCAAGTTAAACGGCGGTCGAGGTGAATGCCGAGGTATTTAACTTCATTGTGTTGCGGGATAATTTGATTATTTATTCTGATGAACGAGCAGGTATCTTTTCGCAATGTGAAAGTTATATGAATACATTTTTGTTCGTTAACCCTGATTTTCCAAAGCTCTAGCCAATTCTCTAGCTTATAAACATAATTCTGCAAATTCTGTGATGCAACTTGGTGGTCCTTATGGACGCTGATAAAGGCTGTATCGTCTGCAAAAGTTGACGTATGGATTTTGGGGTCTGACGGCATGTCGGAGGCATAAATCAAATATAAAGTAGGACCCAGTATGCTACCCTGTGGCACACCTGATTCAATTGGCTGAATTGCCTTCTTTGATTTTAAATTTGCGACCGTATAAATAACTTTCCATGAGTTTATGGGTGTTAGCAGGCAGAGTTAATTTAATTTTGTGCATTAAACCGTCATGCCAAACTTTGTCGAACGCTTGGGACACATCAATGAAAAGGGCGGAGCAGTATTTTTTGTCTTCAAACGACCCTCTTATCACATTTACCAATCTGTGTGTTTGTTCGATGGTGCTGTGTTTAGCTCTGAAGCCGAATTGATGATTAGGAATACATTCGGTGTCATTCAGAATTGGAGTCAACTTAGTCATTAACAATTTTTCAAACAGTTTTGAAATTGTCGGCAGTAGACTAATTGGCCTATATGACTCCACTTTGGTGTGGTCCTTCCCTGACTTAGGAATCATAGTGATCATAGACACCTTCCAATCTGCAGGATAGTATTCTAGGCGTAAAATAGTGTTGAGGATAAAGAGGATAATTCTTCTTGCTACACGAGGTAACTCCACAAGCATTTTATTGCTGATTTTATCCATACCTGGAGCCTTTCTAAGGTTCACAGTACCAATAGCGTTTTGGACATCACGAAAGTTTAGTCTTAGAGGTACAGGAGGCCTTATAACAAGTGGTGGCAAATCAGATTCGTTATTATTTGAGTTGTTTATAGTCAACACATTTCTCAAATGGTTAACAAATAATGTCCCTTTCTCGGAATCATTTCTAGCCCAGTCACCAGTCGGAATTCGCAAAGGAGGTTTTCCTCTCACTGGTCTTTTTAAACCTCTTGCCGCCCTCCATAACGAGTAGTCAGATTGTGGGGTACTATCAAGACCTTCCAAGTAAGATCTAAGTGAGGCCGTTCTTTGGGTTTCTAAGAAATGTCTTAGTATATCTCTGCATTCCCGTAGCCTAGCTTTCAGTTCAGGAGACCTGTGAATTTGCCACTCTCTTCTCATTCTTCTTTTTTCTGATAGGAGATGTTCGAGTTCAGAGAAATAAGTTCTGTTTGTCCTATTTCTACATTCAACGTGATAAGTGGAAGCGTGATGCACAGCTCGTCGAAGGTCCTCGGTAAAGTTGCCAATCGACTCATCAATATCGTCGGTTGTTCTCAACACAACATTTTCCGTGCAATGAGAACTTAAATACTTTTTGTATTTTATCCAACTTACTCGGGTCTTAGTCATGTTCATAAATGGAGAACCACACACTTGAGGGAAATGCATTGAAATGATAGTAGGAGAGTGATCTGAGGACAAGTCCAGTGAAGGATCCACTTGCATCCATTCTACAGGGATATTTTTCACTACCCCAAAGTCAATAACATCGGGAATCTTCCTTTGGTCCGTCGGCCAATAGGTGGGATGTCCACTTGAGAGTACATCTAAGCCCATTTTAGCAATGGTGTTGAAGAGTACGCGACCCTTTGGGGTTACCAGACGTGAACCCCAAAATGTGTGTTTGGCGTTAAAGTCACCAGCAACTAAAAATCTTGCTCCAAGGGATTTAAAGAAGTTATAGTATTGGTGTTCTTTTATTTAAAATCGAGGCGGAGAATAAATCGATGATAAAACAAATTTTTATTGACAGAATTCAATGCAAATGTTTGTTGCTTGGAGGTAATCCTCACTTATGTTATTCATTAGATATTGCTTTATTCTGTTCTTTATAAGAATTGCCGAACCTCCACAAGCTCTTCCGCGGGGGTCTTTAGTATCGTAGAACACGTAGCCATTAATTTTGAAGTACCCTGTCCACGTCAAGTGAGTTTCAGCAATCATCATAACATCAATCTGCTTATCCATCAGGAAGTATTCCAGTTCATTTTTATGTTGGCGGAGGCCGTTCGCGTTCCAGAAACAAATTTTTAAATAAATCATTTCTTTAAAATGGCTTGCAAGATAGTGGATTGCATTTTCAGCATTTCCTGCATCATGGATGTCATGGTGGTCTAAAAGTGTTCATAGTTTGTGTTTATGCACGAAACCCCTACATATAATAATAATAACTATCTTGGCACGGTAACCCTTTTTTAATCGTTGCATTTTTTCTTTTTCTCATTCCCTTTGATCTGTTCTCAGCATACCAACAGGCAGTTGTGGTGGTTGTTTTTAACACAACAAACACTCTCTCATAAACACTTGAAGCAACGACATCACATATTTATAAAAAGTATTAACAGTGTTAAGTTATATCTAAAAAACTCTTGTAGAATTCAACAAATCATTAATTTTATTTTATAATAAAGTTTTTCACTTACGAAAAAAAAATTGTGTTGTGTATACTTACTGTTAAATAAAACATGGCGACACAAGTAACAAACAAATCTGGAACTGGCTGGCCCCGCCGTAGCAGCCAGGGACAACTAGATAATAGTACACAAAAATTTAATCCCCACCAATCGTTGACGATAAAAAGGACAATAAATTTGAGATCAACATCAACGAAGACAGCAGGAACCCATTAAAATTCTACATCATCCAACACAGGACACCTCCCTATAGTCTGCCCTATAAACAATCCCGTCAACGGAAACTCAACAGGTGGACACGCCAGAAGACGTCGTCTCATCCATAATACCCATTCCACGTCAATCGTAAGTCAACCTCATTACCCTAATTATTTACCCCCATATTATTTTTTATATATTTAAATATATATAAACCCGTGTATCCGTACATATTGGTCCTTCGAGCCGGATCTGGGTCATCTATAACCCAGAGATTCCCCTCCCTCACCGCATTAGGTATTAATTCATTTCGGGCAATCCACAACCCGGTATACCCCCTATCTCTAAAAAAAATACTTATAATATTTCATAAAATTATGACTACGTCGTTTTTTCCCCGCGCAAAATTCACATGATTATAATATTCCCCCGCAAATTATAGCCATTTTAGTTTTTTTTCCGCGCAAAAAATTCACATGACTATAATATTACCCCGCAAATTATAGCCATTTTCCTTTTTTTTGCGCAAAAAATTCATGTGGTTATAATATTACCCTGCAAAATTATAAACCAACTTATTCGCGAAAAAATTGTATTTTTTACCCCCCTTAACATCTTTAATATATTTTGTCAAAACAGTATCCCGTTAGGAATTTTTCTATACCCATGTAGGTATGTATGTATAGTTAAAATTCTAAAAATAAAATTGCCGTTTTTTAACAAAAATAACACAACGTTGGCATCTTCACATTCGGTTGTTTATTTTTTCTTTCTTTATTAACGGTAGCCTGAAATGGGCAAAAATACCAAACACAGCATTGTAACCTAGTGCACACTTGTTGTTGTTGTATTTTCTTCATATACAGGCATATGAAGTAACTGTTGACATTTTTTGTAAGTTTCGCAACAAACAAACAAAAAGCAAATACCAAAAGTTATTTCATATCAAGGCAGACTTACATACATACATACACACATACAATACATGCAATTTACTGATTTTTGACTTTGAAGAATCAAAGTCAGTAAATACACACACATGTTGTTTGTGAACTTCACACTTGTCTTCATTTAGTCCTCTTTTACAGTTGAGAAATTGAAAGACAGACAGACGAAGTTTGTAGGCGATGTATTAAAGAGGAAGAGTGTTATAATTAATAATAAATATGCATTGGTCCAGTACAGTAGAGGTCTACCGCAAACTCTTCCTATCGCCTACAAACTTCGTCTGTCTGTCTTTCAATTTCTCAACTGTAAAAGGGGACTTACTCAATTAACAACTCTACTTGTCTTTTTTACATCACGGATTTCTCAATTCTCTGCCGTTTTTGTTTTTTTTTTGCGAATCTCTCTCTCTTTATTCTCTCATAAATTCTTCTCGATCAACTCGTTGGTTTTTTTGGTAATCATTAAAAAAGACCAAAGGGAAAAAGGCATGTACCTACATACATATATACATATGTAAGAATTTATATCATATGTACATGAAAGAAAAATAACTAGGTCACTGGGACAAAAGTTGATATATAAGAATTTATATATTAACCAATACGAGGGTCGCTATAGAATTACAAAACAATTAAAATACTTGGGTAATAAAATATTATGCGTTTTTTTGTGTGCGTCTTTCAATATCAAATAAAAATTTTCTTAAAATAATAAATCGGTTGCCAGTTACGAGGCACCAATGAAAAATTTCTTAAATTTTTCAAAATAATCTCTCGGTTACTTTTACAAAGTGCCAATGAAAATTTTCTTAAAATTTTTCAAATAATAATTTCGGTTGCCTTTACGAGCCACCATTGAAAAATTTTCTCACAATTTTTCAAAATAATCTCTCGGTTGCTTTTACGAAGCGCCAATGAAAATTTTCTAAAAAATAATCTCGGTTGCCTTTACAAAGCACAATTGAAAATTTCTTTAAATTTTCTTAAAATATAACATGGTCGCTTTTACAAAGCACAAATGAAAATTTCGTTAAATTTTCTTAAAATATAACATGGTCGCTTTTACGAAGCACAATTGAAAATTTCTTTAAATTTTCTTACAATATAACAGAGTCGCTTTTACAAAGCACAATTGAAAATTTCTTTAAATTTTCTTAAAATATAACATGGTCGCTTCTACAAAGCACAATTGAAAATTTCTTTAAATTTTCTTCTATATAATACACTGGATGCTTTTACGAAGCACAATTGAAAATTTCTTTAAATTTTCTTCTATATAATACACTGGATGCTTTTAGGAAGCACAATTGAAAATTTCTTTAAATTTTCTTCTATATAATACACTGGATGCTCTTACGAAGCACAACTGAAAAATTTCTTTACATTTTTCTTCTTTATAATATTGGTCGCTTTTACGAAGCATCATTACAAATTTTCTTCAAATTTTTCTCAATAATATCGGTCGCTTTTAAGAAGCACCTTAGAAAATATTGTTAACAAATTTGTTATCAAATAAAATCTTTTCCCAATTCTATACAAAAAGGCAACTCAATAATGTCTGTCATAAAGAATTTAATTCGAACTTCTGATCGTGTGGTCGAATTCCAAAGTTATTTTGATGGGCGAGCGATAGATTCGCATACGCAACACACTTTGGAGGTTGCGGAAAAACAACTCCAGCATCATTGGGTAAAATTCGAATCATATTATGACAACGCCTTAGATGAATATAACTCTATCCAAGAGGACATAGATTATGACACCCTAAAGAAACGCTTTTTCTTCACCTTTGACGCTTACAAAACGGTCGTCGCAAAAATTCATGAGCTCAGCGCAGATATTAAAGCCAAAGCTAAACTAGCTTCCCCCTCAACTGATACCCCAATCGATCTAACCCCTCATATTTCATTGCCACCATGCGATACCGAAATCTTTCATGGTGACTACCAATCCTGGCCAACTTTCAGATATATGTTCACAGCCCTTTACCGCAACAACAAACGCCTATCACCCGTAGAGAAAATGTGCCATCTGGTAAAGAAAACGCAGGGTGAAGCTCGCGAACTTTTGAAGACATGACCTATGACTAATGATGGTTTCAACATGGCTTGGCAGAATCTAGTCAATCGCTATGAAAATAAGCGCATATTAGTGAACGCCCAACTGAAGTTGCTTTTCAATCTGAAACCAATAGCAAATGAGACTAGTACTGATCTGAGGCATCTGCAGCGTACCATAAACGACTGTATCACCAATCTGCGTTTGCTACATATTGACGCCGACAATTGGGATGTCATCTTCGTATATATTTGCTCAACATGTCTGCCCGAAACCACACTAACATTGTGGGAACAATCTTTACCGCGCACTACTGACTTGCCAAAGTGGAAAACTTTGGATGAATTCCTGTCATCGAGATTCCAAACTTTAGAGTCGGTCGCGGATATTAGGTCAACATTTTTAAGCTCGCATGCCTTAGAAACTTCGAAGCAGATTCGATCTAATAAATCTAATTCATCGCAGGGAACACATATTAAAAGCTACCAAACTCATAATTCAAATGACAAGCTGAGCCAATGCGGACTGTGTACTTCATCCGCTTAGATTTTGCTCCATTTTTCTAAACATGTCAGCTGAAGAACGCTATACCACAGTGAAGAAACACAATAAGTGCACTAACTGCCTGGGAACTCATGGAACAAAAACATGCCCAAGCAAATTTGTTTGCAAGGTATGTAAAGGGAAACATCATACGTTGCTTCATCGCGCTGAACAAAGGCAAGCCAGTACTCCGGTGGCAAATACCCCAGTTAATAACTCTAATAACCCCCCTCGTGACTTAGATTTCTCCCCCTATACATCGGCACAAGCAGCCAGTAGAACGCTGCAATCTTTTTCCACTCAACTCGAACCCACTACACAATCGGTTATTCTCGGTACAGCGTTAGTCGATATTTACAATACTGACCTCAAGTGCACTGTTCGCGCACTAATCGACTCCGCCTCAGAGTCATCATTTATTTCAAATAAATTACAAAGGCACCTCGGCGTCCCTACTCGGCGATCTACTGCCCAAGCCCACGGTTTAAGTGACACCGTGACCGCCACCTCAACCCAAAGCTGTCATATCAGAACTGGGTCCCCAGTTGACAAGTCATTTGAAACTTTTTCGGATGCCTTAGTCATAAATAGGCTTACTGGGCATCTCCCGTATTACCCCTCATCTGCGTTACAAAATGACAATTTTTCACAACTACAATTGGCTGATACTTATCGCACCAACTGTTCTGAAGTTGAATTACTTCTCGGTGCGGATGTTTACCCAAAATTAATTCAAGACGGTCTACAAAGAGACACACAGCAATCGCTGCTAGCCCAAAGGACAGTTTTCGGCTGGATTATTACGGGAAAGGTACCAGCAAGCCCGTGCAAGAAGTATCTACGAAACAAGGCGAAATTAACAAAAAACACCCAAATGAAAATCGAATATGACAAGGTAATAACAGAGTATTCTACTCTAGGTCACATGACCAAAGTAACCCCCGTAAATGGTGATAGCGGCAATTACTATTTGCCCCACCATGCTGTTTTAAAACCCGACAGCACCACAACAAACTCAAGCCCCTTAAACCCCACCGACCTATGCGCTCTAACGTCAGGTCATTTCCTCATCGGAACCCCACTATTATCTCCACCAGAAGCTGATTTTCAAGCCATTCCATCAGCTATGTCAACCGTTGGAAAAAGCTCAAATAGATGGAAGGAAGAATACTCATCCGAAGCGGCATCCATGTGGCAACCATGCCCTGATTATTAAAACCTGTGGAGACAAGTCCTACGCGGATATACTCAGGCAAGTGAAGCGTGTTCCAAAGCTCAATATTCTTGGTTCAAATATCGGAAAAAGGTGAACTACTCTTGGAGCTAAACAAATCTGCTCATGAGAACACGAACAAATTCAGGGAAGCTATTATAGGAGCTATCGGCTCTGTAGCAGATGTACGAGCTCTTACACATGAAGTAATATTGGAAATAAGAGACATTGATGAAGTAACCACGAAAGAGGAGGTTTTTGAGGCTCTAATTGGTGAATCAGAAGAATTCAATATGTTGCAACTTTCTGCAATAAAGTCAATGAGGAAAGCATATAGAGGTACCCAAATCGCCACTATTGCCTTGAGTTCTGCAGTAGCCAACATATTACTTCGAACTGGAAAAATACGTATTGGATGGGTGGTATGCCGAATTCGCGAAAAATTAACACCAAAAAGATGCTACAAGTGCCTTGACTTCGGACACACGGCAGTAAAATGTAAAAGCCCCAATAACTACTCTGGTAATTGCTTCCGCTGTGGGGAAGGAGGTCACAAGATTAAATCTTGTACAAAGGATCCAGTTTGTCTTTTATGTAAGGACAATACATCTAATACTGGACACGTTACTGGTTCAGCTGTATGTCCCCAATACAGGAAAGCGGTACTACAACTAAAAACACAATGACCAGATTACTTCAGCTAAATCTTAACCACTGTGAAGCTGCTCAGGAGCTACTAAAACAAAGTGTACGAGAGTTGGATGTGATGTAGCTATCCTCAGCGAACCCTATGGAAAAGTTAAATTACCAAGTTGGGCATATGATGCCTCAGGAACGTCTGCAATTTGGTCTGTGGACAGGAGAATGTTACAAAACACAACGACGAGTGAATGTGGCTTTGTTCGAGCTACGATTTCCGGAGTATCCATATATAGTTGTTACATCCCCCCGAGGTACGATATTAATGAATACAAGAGAATCATAGATATTTTAACAAGTGATGCTATAGGGAAAGATATGGTAATTATAGCCGGTGACTTTCGAGGCTTTAAAGCAACTCGCAACTTTCCTGGAGTAATTGGGGCCATCGATGGTACTCACATTAGAATTAAAAAGACTGGTGGAGATCTGGCACAATATTATATAATTAGGAAAGGATATTACTCTCTGAATGTTCAAGTAAGAAAAATATATTATTATGTATATATGTATCATAAAATTTTCAGAACTTAATTTAAGTTGTTTTACTAATATACAGGCAATTTGTGATGCTAACCTTAAAATCCAGGATATAGTGGCAAGATGGAGAGGTAGTACACATAATTGCAGAATTTTCAATGAATCAACTATTAAGCAACGGTTTGAAAGAGGAGAATTTCAAGGTAGATTACTTGGTGATTCAGGCCATATCTATTTACTCCTTTACTTCAACCTCAAAACGAAAAGGAAGTTAATTATAACATAGCTCACATCGCCACTCGAAATGCTGTGGAACGATGTTTTGGAGTTTGGAAGCAACGGTTTCGCTGTTTACTAAGAGGAATAACTGTACATCTTTCGAACGCAAAAGTTGTTATTGTTGCTCTTGGTGTACTTCACAATATCGCCATAGCCGAACATGATTCAGTTCCAGGTAATAATTAATTTTGGCAATATTTCAAGTTCATTAAATATTTTTTATTTACAAAATTTTCAGATGATCTTGAAGATCTACATCAAGAAATTCAAACAATTCAAAATTCAAATTTCTCTACAACGTCTGATATAAGAGCTAAATCTATTCTAAAAACTTTTATCCAAAATAATTTTTGAAAAAAATAAAAAAGCGTTTGTTTTCTTTATTTAATTAATTGTTTTATTTGCTTCAATTCAATTCAAATTAAATAAAAAAATAATAATAATAATAAATAAAAAAAAACATATTCAGAATAAAAAAACAAAACAAAAATAAAAAATAAACCAAAAACAAAAATTTGCATTTTAACAAAGCAATTAAAAATAAAAAATAAAATTAAAGCATTAAATGAAAATTATTGCATTAAAATATATCTGAAAGTAAAAATAATTATTGTTAAATACAAAAACTAACGAAGTAAGGACTAATTTATACGACAATATTTAGGACGTTTTTTCACATTTAATCATAAATTTTCTTCTTTTTTCACAACACTTTTCACATAGAAACAAAAACAGACGTCTTAATAATCATCGTATAAATATTGCCTAAGAATTATTTTAATTTTTAGTAGCGTTTCAAAAATTAGTCACGGTGAAATCGTCGACATCCTTTACTAAGATAAATGATAAATCATATAATGACTCAATACATACCACATATTTTTTGTACAAGAGTCTAATTGGGCTTGAATAAGCTCATATTCCAAATCCAAATTCCTTATCTTTTTCTTTTTCTCTTCCACCTGTAGTAAATGAATTTCATGCTTGTAGTCCATGTCTGTATGCGCAATTTTCAAAATTGTTTCATCGGCAACATTTGTTTTCCTGTACCGATCTTTACATTAAAACAGAAAAATAATATTACATAATTTAAAACTATTTTTTATTTTAATACAAACCTTGTTTTGCACGAAGCTCAGATTTTTTTGCTAAACTACACTTCGGTTCAGCTTTTGCCTTTATTGATTGGCTTGAACTAGGGGGTTCAACTGTAGATATTGCCTCTTCTTCAATACTGCAATCTGCAACACTTTCAGCTCCATCCTAAAAATTTAATTAATATTGAAAAAAATGTATGTTTAAAATTTACAATAAAAATGTAAATATTATCTTACTTTTAAAAACACAACGTCGGAATCAAATTCGTTTGTGTCAATGGTAAACTCGTTTGGGAGCCACACAGCAATGTCATTTCCAGACAGTGCAACTTCAGGAGGCGCCTGACCTCCTCCAGTTTGTTGTGATTTTAAACGAAAATCCGCCACTTTCTTTTTAGCGTTTATTTTGATTGTTGTCCACTGCGATTTAAGTTGTCCAATTGTTCGATTTTTCGATGTACACAAACTGTTAAAGCTAAAAATAAAATAAAGTATGTAATTACATTTGTGATAATGTATTGTATGTATAAGTGACACTATACTTACTCCTTTTCAATATCTTGCCATGCTTTTTTTTTTGTTTGATTGGTGTTTGTATCCGTATTTTTATTTTCAATTAGTTTGACCCGTTTTTTTTATCAAATCTTTTAGCAATTCCTTTAAACAAAAAGTAAAAACAACTTTATTAATAAAAATGATTTTAACGTTATTAAAACTAATACCTTGTCAGCATCATTCCAATTTTCAGATCTCTGCCTTTTTAATGCAATTTGGGTTTCCTCTTTAATCTGTAAAATAAAGAAGTTGCAAAAGTAAATGCCACTAGTACGTAGTTACCGGTATTTTACTAACCTTATTTTCCAATTTGTTGTCTTCAAGTATTATAATTTTTTCCATTTTTAACAAAAAAAAAACCACACGCTTCTCAAAAAGTCTTACAAATCATAGATTATGAATAGATGCGACACGGCCACCAAGCGGCCAGTGAAACAACTAAAATGTGTCAAAGTGGCATCACACATTTAACCCCATCGTAGGAAAGGGATAGCAAATATTTTGTTATTTGTATGGCTATCCTTATTCTTCGATGGGGTTAAATGAAATTTATTGTTTACATTTTTATTTGTGAAAATATTGTGAAAATTTTCTTAAATTTGGCGCAACAAAATGAGAAAAATTCTAATTTTGCGCCAAGATTATTATAATTTTGGCGCATTTTCCTCATTTATGTTGTGCCAGTGAGTAATGTGAGTTGAATTTCATCCAAAAAGTTTGATACAAAAGCAACAAATAAGGAGAAGTAAAAATGTAAGTATGTATGACTTTTTTTGTTTGATATTTTATTTTAATAATAGTTTTTATTAAATTTCAGATGCCGTAAGTGTGTTATAGGTTGCCAAAATGTGGAGAATATTTATCGTTTTCCGAAGGATCGACTTACCTTAAGTGCTTTGATTTCCTAAAGTTTTAAACAAAGGCGGAAATTGCATAAAGAATTTGCAATTTGTATGGAAATTTTCCGTCCAAATTGTAAAATCTCCTGCGTATTTTCTGCACAAGTTCCAATTGGTGAAAGTATTACCAATTGGAATTTGTATAAGTTTGTTTTCCAAATTATGTGATGTGTTTTATAATATGTGTGTTGTGTATTTGTGAACTTAATTGTTTTATTTGTTAATTTTACGGCCGGCCGTAGTGTTTTCAATGCATGGAGCTCTAACTGTTAAAATAATTTGTTTATATGTATAGTGAATAGGAAGCCGCCGGATACATTTGGTATAAAAACAATTAAAGGATGGTTAAAGTGAAGTATAGTTAACAAATTTTCAAAGTTATAGAGAATTGACAAAAGAGGTTGTCTTCAGACCAAAATTGCAAATTGCCAAACTATTGCCTTTATACCAAATTTGTATATTTTTAATTCCGGTAGCTTTTTTGTTTACATATGTTTTATCATCCATAATGTTCCAAATATAAAGAAAACAATATACATAATAATATATATATATAAATTAATTTTTATTTTATAAATATATACATATGTATGTAATATTAATAAATGAAATATCAAACATTTTTTTGCAGATAACATTATCCAGTGGCAAATTACTTCCCGCATTTTATTTTTCACAAGGTATGTCTTAAACGAAATAATTTTGTTAAAAAAAATGATTAAAATGTTATCTTTTCAAGCACTTAGGACTACTTACCGTTGATCCTGTGAAGATTTGGTCCAATTAGCTGCATTGCTTCAGGTTAGTACTTCTGCCTATAAGTGGTTCTATTATTGTGAAAAAGTATAAAATAATTTTGTTTTCAATTTAAAATTTTATTTTCAGATTACTTACCATTTAATCTTGACAATTTGGAGAATTCCCTGCCACTTTGGACAATCCTTTAGAAGATTTTTGGCAAATAATAATTTCCGGCCATCAGCCACATCAACGGCCATCAGCCACAACAACGAAAGACATTTATTTTTATATTTTCTTTTATGTACGTACATATTTTATATTTTATTTGTACTAACACACTAATCAACAACAAAATAAATGTTTAAATATACACTTTTGCACGATTTATTTTGTATTTTTACAGAAAACAACGAAAAATAAAAATTTTTTACACATTTCATCAAAAAAATGTTTGTTTACTTTAATT
The DNA here is from genome assembly GCA_916048285.2 of Bellardia pandia. NCBI lineage: Eukaryota > Metazoa > Arthropoda > Insecta > Diptera > Calliphoridae > Bellardia > Bellardia pandia. Next base: position 15,811,995 of record OU696534.1, on the reverse strand, counting down.
TTTATTTTTCATCATATGGTAAAAGAGGTAATGTATAGCTGTTTTCTTCAACTCATTGCTATACGCATAAAGCGTTTTTTTTCTCTCTATCACATTATGGGGTTAAGCACAACTGATAATCCACTTTTGTAAAAGTCACTTTTGACGATTCTGGTTAGTCTGTGTTACAAATAATAAACAAAACAAACAATGTACAATAGAGATGTAAATAAAAAAAGTACCTAACTTTTTATTCGACTACTTTGCTTATGTTTATTTTGAATGTAGTTAAAATAATTACTTTTTGTAGTAATTATCGTAGAAATTATTTTTAAAACAAAAACAAATCGAACTTTATTATACATACATACATTTTTTTATACATTTTTAAGGTAAAAAATAAAAAATATTTCTTTGTTTTTAGAATATAAGTTGATTCGTATAGTGGTTTTATGCATCACTATAAATAAAATGACAACTATAAATAAAAAGAGTTGCCAAACTTTAGTATAATATTGTAAAAATCGCTTAATAGGTATTAAATTGATAATGATCGTTTATGAATACAATTTTTTATTAGTAGTTAATAAGACAAAAAGTCTTTAATAACTAATTCATACTTTAAGTTTAAAATAAGAAGTTTTTATGAATACGGCTGTTAATCTTTAACTTTATATTATTATAATTACCTCTTAATCTTGCATTGTTCATTTATATTGAATTTTTATACATTGAATATTTTATTGTTAATACATATTCACTTGTTTTGCATTTACATTACATTTGGGGTATTCACAAGGTGTGCTATCATGTTATATTGTCATAATGTTCTAACATTTTACAATGGTATAAAAATATTGTTGTTGCTTTGTAAACAAAAAGTGTCTTAAATTAATAGAACTTTACTTGCTATGTTTATTGTGCTGTCGTAATTAATCAGAAGAGAAATTTTTTGTTTATTTACTTGAGTTTGCCATCACAACATCTAAAATGTATTTTTCGCACAAACTGGCTATTATTTTAGTTTTTTCACTTATTTTTGGCATTGTGGAAAACAATATTAATTTTTATATTTGTTTTAAATCAGCTGATTTAAATTCAAAATAGCACACTGAATTATGAGGGGTTGTTCACAGCAGTCGTATTTTTTCATGTTATTATTTTAAGACATATGACTTTATGACACCTTGTGAATCCCCCAATTGTATTATAATATTAACCACCCAATTGCCTGTTAGGATTTTTAAAATCAGATATTAACAACATATTTGTTATCTCGGGATATAACAAGGGGGGCGGGATATTTATCCATGAAACCCCTACATGTAATAATAATAACTATCTTGGCACGGTAACCCTTTTTTACTCGTTGCATTTTTTCTTTTTCTCATTCTCTTTGATCTGTTCTCATCATACCAACAGGCAGTTGTGGTGGTTGTTTGTAACACAACAAACACTCTCTCATAAACACTTGAAGAAACCACATCACATATTTATAAAAAGTATTAACAGTGTTAAGTTATATCTAAAAAACTCTTGTAGAAAAATTGTGTTGTGTATACTTACTGTTAAATAAAACATGGCGACACAAGCAACAAACAAATCTGGAACTGGCTGGCCACGCCGTAGCAGCCAGGGACAACTAGATAATGGTACACAAAAATTTAATCCCCACCAATCGTTGACGATAAATAGGACAATAAATTTGAGATCAGCATCAACGAAGACAGCAGGAACCCATTAAAATTCTACATCATCCAACACAGGACACCTCCCTATAGTCTGCCCTATAAACAATCCCGTCAACGGAAACTCACCAGGTGGACACGCCAGAAGACGTCGTCTCATCCATAATACCCATTCCACATCAATCGTAAGTCAACCTCATTACCCTAATTATTTACCCCCATATTATTTTTTATATATTTAAATATAAGTATATAAACCCGTGTATCCGTACAGTTTGGACAAGTGTCTGCAATGTTGTCTCTAGATTGTTGATATGCGGCTCAGAATATTGGGGTTTAGGTTCCTGCTCCAGACCTGGCATATTAGATTTAACGACGTTTGCGTAAGAAACTTGTCTAGAACTGGGCGCGTTTACATGACTAGTGGACCGTAATAATTGAGGGAAATTGTCACTCGATGCTAAATTTGGCTGTTGAGGATGATTAGGCAATACTGACGTCTTGTTGGTTCTTATGCCTTTCAAATGAGTGTAAATTGGACAACCTCTATAATTTGCGGTATGATTACCTCCACAGTTACTGCATTTTTTGATTTTTGAGTCAGTTCTCGACTTATCGCATTGAGCAGTTGCATGTAGCTCACACGCAACACAAACTGTCGGCAATTTACAATACGCCTTGGTGTGACCAAATTCTTGACAGTTGAGACACTGGACGGGTCCCTGACGCTTATGTGGTTCTTCCACGGTGATTCTACGATGCAGAAGGTACATCAGATTGTAGATGAGATGGGACTCGTTTTTCTTTAACACAACATCTCCAGGTTCCAATTCTACCCTGAACATGGGCTGAGGGATCTTTTCACGGTTTCTAATATTCACTACGCTCTTGATTTTGAACCCTTTGTCCATTAAACCGGTCTTTATCTCCGCAGGATCAACACATGGGTCTATACCCTTTAAAACGACTTGGAGTCCTTTTGCGCTTTTGAGCTGGTAGGTATAGAAATCCCTAGTCTCCCTTTCCAGCTGGTTGGACAATTTTCGAAAATCATCTTCCCTATTCACTTGTATTTTTGTCTCGCAGATATTTCCATGTTTCATTGAGGTTACGCTAAACATGTTTTCACCTTGTATTCCTTGTACCAATTTACTGGAAGTCGGCTCTCTCAGATAAATTGGTGGGGGCTTAAACGTCTTCTTCGGAAGTTCTGGCTCATCCGTCTGGAGGAGAGCAAACCTATTTTGATCATTACTCACGGTCTTAGGAGCTTTTGCATTTGATGACACTTGAGCAGACTTCGGGCTCCTCTGTCGCTTGAAAACGGTTATGTACTTATCCATACCTACTTGTTTTTTGGGTTTGACTGCACTATTTGATGAAGATGATGTTTTTTCATCTGTTGAAATCACTATATTGGGCGAACAGGAACGACGCCGTTCTACGGCTCTTGTAGTGAGGAAATTCTCCAGAGATTTTTTTATGGATTCTTCCTCAGAGACCCATTTAGTTTTTCTAGACGAGCTAAGCTCTTTCTCAGAATTACATCTGAGAGGAACACTCATACAGTTTTTATACGATTTTTAATGTTTTTTTTTTTATACAGTGAGAAGCATATGTCAAGGTACCTTGACATAAGTAAATAATTTCTTAATTTTTTTAAAATATAGGTAAGGAAATTTTTGGTGCATGTTTTAAATTTTGTAAATATAGATTAATATTTTGTATTGCTGGATTAATAATATTAATATTTTTTAGCTTTTATTTTGTGTTGCCTCTTTAAATCCGATAATAAAAAACATTATTGTATTTTTTTACAAATTAGATCAATATATTTCGAACATCTTCTGTTCATCTTCAGGATCTATAAAATTTTTTAAAATACAATAATAAGTTTTTTATTTTTTATCTATAATACATATAATTTTTATAAAAATTGAACAAAAATTGAAAAATTACCTGAATTGATTGAAAATTATAATATAAATGAAAAATTTTTTCAAATAACATTTAAATCAAATTAAAAATACATTTATAAAAAAGTACATAATATTTACTATCTTAAAGGAGTAATTAAATTACAATATGTGTTTATGTAATCCTTTTTATCGCTTTTGAAATTACAAGCAACTTGCTCATACTTGACGATTTGATTCACTTCATGAACTTGCAACTTCAATTTATTTTGTTCTTGTTTTAAAACTTTTACGTTATCAAAATCAAACTCATGCTTTTTTGATCTAGCATGTTTGGCTAATGCTGATAAATTAACTTTTTCAGTTAAACATTTGCAGTCATATTCATGTTGTTTCAATCTTTTCATCAACTTTTGAGTTGTTTCTCCAATATAAACTATATTACAATTTTTACAATTAATTTTATATACAACATCAGATTTTTGCCCAGGTTTTAGTTTATATTTAAGGTTCTTGAAAAATTTTTTAGTATTATCCATTATTGGTGGTTTCATTGCAAGTTTAACATTAGGTGTGAAATATTTACATGCTCTAGATAATTGTTCAGTTAAAATCGGAACATAGGTCATTGATGCAAAATTAACTGATGATGATGCTGTTTTATTAGTCGTTAATATATCTTCCTCATTAGTAGAAAGATACGCATAACTAATTTGTGTTTCATTTGAATTACTATTATTATTAATACGCTTACGATGTTGAACTATGTTAATTAGACGATTAATAACCTTATGTGGAAAATTATTTTTGATAAGAATTTCTTTAATTCTAATAAGATTTTGAGACCAAAAATCTTTATGTGATATACTTAACACTTTCATTATGAAATTTTTTGCAGTGTTAAGTTTCATATGTGATGGATGAGCTGAATAGTAATTCAAAATGCGATTCGATGCAAAATCTTTATGATACCAATTTGTTATGATTTTTCCATTAGTTTTACGGTGAATAGTAGTATCCAGATAATTCAGCTGATTATTTTCTTCAACTTCTACCGTAAACTTAATCTTATCATCATATTCATTTAGTTTATTTAATACATTATGTATTTGTTTATTTGGAATTGCTGTAATATGATCATCCACATACGAATACCAGAATAAAGGAGACATATTAAGATTTAGTAATGTTTGGTCAACAACATCCTCAAGTACTCTTTCTACCAAAATAGGCGCCAAGCTAGAACCCATAAAGAGACCAATTTTCATACGTAGTATTTTTCCTTCATAGCAAAAGTAATTACATTCATTAAGACAAAATTTAAGTAGATCCAAAAACAAATCTTTTGGAATATTAGTATTTTTACTAATATGTTGGTCAAAATCTCTTAATATAATTTGTAGAGCAATTTGTGTTGAAATGTTTGTAAAACAATTTACAACATCAAAAGATACCAACTTATACTCTTCTGGAATTTTAATCTTCGTAATATTTTTAACAAATTCTTTAGAATTATTAACTGAATATTTAGGTTTGAAAGATTTTCTCAAAATTGTTGCCAAAAAACGTGATAAATTATATGCTACCGATTTTATAGTAGATACAATAGGCCTAATTGGTCTATCTTTTTTGTGTATCTTAATTTGACCATATATTCTTGGTGGAATTGATGTGTAATTTGTTAAAAATTGTTTTTGTCTTACCGTAATGAATTGGTTACTTTCGTTGTCATTATCATATAAGCGTTTAATTAATTTATTATGTTTTAATTCCAATGATGAAGTTGGATCTGTTTTTAATTCTTCGAAAACTTCCTTGTTGTTAAGAAATTCATTCATTTTCTGTTGATATTCTAATTTATTAGCAATAATTGTAATATTACCTTTATCACTATTTGATACATAAATATTTGGATGTTCTTTAAGAAATCTTGCTGTAGATTTAGCTGCTTTAATAAAAAATTTTTGAATTCGATTAAGCGGTTTAGTTATATTTAAATGCTTAGTAATTAAATACGTAAGGTTAGCTCGCATTGCTCGCCTAAATATACTTCAGTACTATATTTTGGAAAAAAAATTACCCCTCTACACAAAAGAACAAGCGAAAAATATGATGAAGTTTCTGGCAACTCTATATTTTTGCACAGCAAAAGTCTTGGTACCCTACAAAATATTTTGGAAAAAAGTATTGGCAACGTTATTTTCTTTTTTTATTTACCTTGAAATTTATAACGTTAAATTTTAAATGCACCAGAAAACATTCTTTATAAATATCGGTAGCTAATAACGTGTTTTATGTAAAAGTGTTTCATTAAAATGCCGCGAAAAGAACTCTCGATCGAGGAACGAAATATTATAATTAATAACCATAAAATGGGGAAATCTTATTCTCAAATTGCAATTATAATAGGAATAAGTAAGTCTACCGTGCAAAAAGTAATAAATCGTTTTAAAACTGAAAAACGTATTGAAAACAAGCCAAGATCTGGACGTCCTCCAAAATTAAGTGCCAGAGAAGAAAGAAAAATTGTAGCTATAATAAATAATGATCCTTTTATAAGTGCACCAAAGATTGCTACGGAGTTGAAGGAGTGTTTGGATAAAAGTATATCCGCAGACACAGTGCGCAGATCGATCAAAAGAGCTGGTTACAATGCTCGTACAGCACGAAAAAAGCAAACAGGAAAAAAACGAATAGATTTCGCAAATGAGTATAAAACCAAGACAAATGAATTTTGGGATAAAGTAATTTTTTCAGATGAGTCAAAATATAACATTTTTGGCTCTGACGGACGTGCCTTGGTATGGAGAAAGAAAAATGAAGAGCTCAATCCGAAGAATGCATGTAAAACTGTAAAACATGGAGGTGGTAGTATCATGGTATGGGGATGTATGTCAGCAGCTGGTGTGGGTAATTTGGTTTTCATAGAGGAAATAATGAATAAAATGGTATATCTAAATATTCTTAAAAATAATCTAACACAAAGTGCAGAAAAATTAAACCTTAGTAACGATTACTATTTCCAACAGGATAATGATCCAAAACACACAGCTGCTAACGTCAAGATGTGGCTTGTATATAACACTCCACACATGCTTAACACACCTCCTCAGAGTCAAGATATGAACCCTATAGAGAACTTGTGGGATCATTTAGAAAAACGAATACGCAACCATAAAATATCAAACAAAACCCAGCTCAAAAACATTCTTAGGACTGAATGGCAGCAAATATTACCGGATTATACGAAAAAACTTGTATATTCCATGCCAACCCGTCTAAATGAGATCCTTAGACTGAAAGGATATCCAACAAAATATTAGGTACATTTGAATTTTGCGGCATTAAAATGTGGGTTTATCACAAACTTAAATGAATGTTTTCTTTCTTTTATCAAATATATGAATGTTTTTATACTTTTTTAATAAACTAATGAATAAATTAATTAACTAAATAAAATTCATCATGCACTTTCTTATAATTTTTTTTCTAAAATTCAGGAAATTGTTTAGATTACATTGGGTACCTTGACTTATGCTGCTCACTGTATATATTTTAACCTATTACGAGTACTTTTTGTTTAATTTCAACTTTTTACACTTTTTCACCTATTACGATTTTTTCACCGAAAATTCAGCCGCACTAAAAGTAACACGTCCGAATAGTTCGTTGAGACGAGACTGAATGTGGATCCCTACTGGGGAACTCTACTGAGGGTGATATACCGAAGTAATAGGTCGCGACCTTAAAGTCAGAGATCCTACATAAATTAATGTCCTGTCCCATAAGGCCTGCCTTATACAATATCCTAGTGTGACCAACCCGCAGGGGTTTTGCAAAAGAAGACTCTGATAGCCTGAGTAGATTCCTTGCTGTCACACTCTCCACATAATGCTCTATGGGTAGTAGGTTTAGGATTATATCCAAAGCCGCCTGCGGGGTGCTGCCTAAGGCACCTGTGATACCTAGACAACCACAACTTTGGGCTTTATTAAGTATAGTCCTATAACTACGTTTCCTCATTGCCTCCCACCACACTGTGCAACCATAGGTTATGATAGGTCTAACAACAGACGTGCAGATCCACGTAACCATGCCTGGTCGCAAGCCCCAATTTCTGCCTATTGAGTTCCTGCATGCATAGTTGGTGAGGCCCTTCCTTAATCTCTCCTGCGTATTTAACTTCCAAGACAATTTCTAAATATTTGGATCCTTCTGATAAGTTCACACCATCCAGTTTCGGCAGTTTGAAGCTATCCACCTTGTACTTTCTGGTGAATAACACTAATTCCGTCTTTGATGTGTTTACACCTAGCCCGTTAGTTTTTGCCCAGGACGAAAGATCACCAAGCGAATCATGCATGATATCACTGATAGTTGAAAGAAACTTTCCCCTAATCAGTATCACCACGTCATCCGCATAGGCGACTATCTTCCTACCTTTGGATTCGAAGGTTTTAAGAATAGAGTTAACCGCCAGTACCCACAGAAAAGGAGAGAGAACTCCACCTTGTGGTGTACCCCTGGTAACCCTTCTTCTTATCACTTCTTCCCCTAGGGTTGAGTTGATAATCCTGCTTTCCAGCATTACGATAATCCAACTCACCAGGAAGCCGTCGACCCCATGTTCTACTAACTTGTCCCTAATTGCCTTAGTTCTAATATTGTTAAATGCGCCCTCTATATCCAGAAACGCAGCTAAAGTATATTCCCTATGCTCCAGACTGTGCTCTATGCAACCAACCACCTCATGAAGCGCACTCTCAACAGACTTACCTCTGAGATAGGCATGCTGAGCGTTGCTAATGAAGTGAGTATCTGTCTTGCTCCTTAGATGTAGATCTATCAGTCGTTCTAAAGTCTTCAGAATAAAAGACGATAGGCTGATAGGTCTAAAATCCTTCGGTTTCGTGTGGCAGGCCCTACCGGCTTGGATATAAAGACAACCCTTACCTCCCTCCACCCATGTGGTAGATACCTACTGAGACAACTCTTGAAGATATCCTCCAAAAGAAATAGCGCTATATCCGGCAAATTACATAGCATGTAAGGTAAAGTTTTCACCGGCCAGGCTAGTTTATCCTTCGTGATTATTTTATCAACATGTCCAGAGTCTTGACCACTACCCTCAAGCATATTGCCCCATTGGTCCTCAGCCTCTGTTTCTGTACCTTCGCAACCGGGAAAGTGCGCCTCAACAAGCAGTGAGAGAGTTTCCGAGCTGGATTCCATCCATGAGTTGTCATCTCTTTGAATATATCCTATGTCCTTCGGGTCATTGGATAAGATTCGCCGAAACCTTGACATCTCATTGACGCCATCCACGGATTCACAATAATTCCTCCATGAAGTCCGCTTTGCTCTTTTCAGGTCTCCCTTGTACTTATTGAAACACACCTTATAGTTGTTCCAGTCTCCCTGAAGTCCAGTAAGTTTTGCCCTGCTAAACAATTTCCTAACCGTCGACCTCTGAACTTGAAGTTCCTTGGTCCACCATCTAGGCTGTTTGCGCCTACCTGGAAACTTTAAAGGACATGATGCTTCGTAGCTCTCTTTGAGTAAACGAGTGAAATTGTTCACCGTATTTTCCAAATTGGATGGTAATGGACCACATGAATTTGGCTATTCCATCCCCAAGCGAACCCTATCATAAAAGGTTCCCCAATCCGTCAGCCTGGGATTCCTAAAAGGTACCCCTGCCGGTGACCGGAAGTCCAGGGTGAATGTAATCCTGCTATGATCCGAAAAGGAGCAGTCCGCGGATACCCTCCAATCTCTAACGAGATTATCCTTGTGGTTCGTCAATGTCATGTCTATAACCGTCTGCCTATCCCTATTCCTGAACGTGGGCATATTTCCCCTCTTACAAATAACCAGATCATTGACAGTTATAAAATCAAAAACGCACTCACCTCTTTTGTTTATGTCCGCACTACCCCATTGGCTGTGGTGAGCATTTGCATCACAACCCATGACCAGGATATCACCTCTCCTTTTTGCTTGTGCCGTTAGCTCCACCGCCTCATTTCCAGGTGGTTCTGCTACGTCATACGGCATATACACCGAAGCCAGTGTCAGCGTCCGCTCACCCTTGGTTTCTCTATTAACTACGGTGATGTCAGCACTCCTGAAAGAATGAGAAATTATTAGTTTTAGTTCTCTCTTTGCCAGGATATACGTTATCACCTTGTCACCAGTGGACGGGACAAACAACGTGTACCCCGCTATCCCCAATCCGCAAACCTTATTCTTATTTATCCAAGGTTCTTGGATTAGGGCCACATCAGTTTTGGATTTGGTGATGAAGCTTACAGCTCTGTCGAGGCCGCTTCACAATGATGCAGGTTTATCTGTACCACTAGCAGACAGTGCCAACACCAAAGCTGACAATCCCCTTCACCTTATCCAGCCATTCTACAGATTTACGATTCACTGCGAATTGAAAATCCCTCCCGTTATTGTTCTTACAGACCATCGAGGTTACAGCCTTCCAATGGTCTGCAGGAAGATTAACGTTCTCTTTTCCACCGGTCTTACGGGTGGAGGAATTCACACTGTCACTATTGTCCTAAGTGTTAAATCCGAAGCACGCACCACTTTAAGCTTTAAGGTCGCCAAGTTTCCCAACTGCGGTTCTTAAATATTCAAATGAATTTTTGTTTCCACAGTTTATTACTTTGACTCCCCTAGCCCAGTTTGCACCTTTGAAGGATACGTCCTCGGAGCTACCATCGTAAAAGGCGATCTCATCCAAGAGTCTACCTTCAAGTAGCTGCCATTGTTCGGTACTGATCTTCCCATCCGGATCATTCTGATGAACAATAGCCGCCTGGAGGTATACATCTTGACTCAAGGGCCTTTTTTGTGGACGGGGTGGGTTGGTCATCACCGGATCTGGCTCTCTTAATGGTCTCCTTTTGGGTACCATTTAGGTTTGCCAGATCCAATTTGCCAAAAAGCTTGACATTGACCAAAAAAAACTTGATTTTGAAAAAACAACTTCACAATTTTTCATAAAAATTATTAGAATAAAAAAAAAAATATCATAAAAAGTAAAAATAACAGAAACAATATAAAAGAAACACAAAAAAATATAACAATTAAAATTCAGTATTTAATATATATTTTAAAGAAAACTTAGGTGTTATTAAAAAAAATTATTGGTACTATCTTAAGAAAAAAAATATAGGTTCTATTTACTTTGCCACATTATTCTTAGATACAGAATTAATTAATTTTCTACCATCAAGTGTTGTTAAAAATTTTGAAAGTTTTTGCAATCCTCATTAAAATTTATTCTTATTAATAGTTCGGCTTTTACAAGATCGAAGGACATTCTATTCCTATCTTTGGTATATCAGTTATTTAGAATACTAAATGTTTTTTTACAAAAGGCATTGCTTATTGGGATAGAAAGCACAAATGAGATCAACTTTTTTAAATTTTGAAGATTGCTTTCTGCACACTTTTTTAAAAAATATGATATGTATGTATCATATTAGTCCTTAGTTGTATTGATAGTAAAAATATGCTCTTTCGATTTGTTTTTTAGAAATATAAAGTTATTTTTTTAAGTATTATTACATAGCTAGAATAAATTTGAGAAAAAAAATGAACTTACAAAAAAACTTGACAAATCACTTTTTCACTTGACACATGACGCGCATTAAAAAATTTGACAATCAGGCCAAATCAGGCCTGGCAACCCTAGTACCATTAGAAGTGCCAGACAGGGTTACCACCGCCTTACCCGCCGCCCTCTTATTCGCAGATGTCCTGGCTAATGAGGGTTGAGAACCATCGGAATCATTTCCCTTAATGTTACCCTTACGGGCCCCCTTAAGGGAATCAGTCGGAGGGATCTTTGCCCCTTCGCCCCTGACATCTTCATGGGTGATTTCTTCGTACCATCCACATCTCTGGCCGAAGCCTTGATATGTGGTCTGGTAGAAGAACCGCTCTCAATTAATATTGTCTTTCCGCTAGTGGTAGGAACTGTCAACCTATTACCCTTATGGGTTTTGTCCATATCCACAGCCCCTCCCACTTTTCGCTCGTCAAGGATAGGACTGTCCCAAGAGAACACTCACGGGGCCGTAGATTCTTTCAAATCTAGCGACATCCTGCCTGTGTTTCTTGAGAAGTTACTTTGCGGTTAACGACCCAGGGTCTCTTTGTCCCATCTTTCTCAGAAAGGTTAGCGATTTCCTGGTGCCATTTTTGGCCCTATCCTCCTTCGTTCGGCTTGGTGTGTCAACAACACGTGAAGTAGCATTAAGCGGCTCCTCCACGTCTACCTGCCTAACACATTTGGCCTTACCATGTGGACCGTCTTCTGTCAAGTGACCCCCCTGGTTGCTCCTGTCCCCCGCGGCGGGAGGGGATGTCTCCCTCATATGATTTTGAGCAGAAATCATTGTGATTTCATGTTTATCATCAGATAGCAGAGTCAGCTTCTCCTACTCCTGAGTGACGCAAGTTTCGCCAGAAGAGTCTCTCGACCTTTCCAGAAAACCATCTGTACAAAATCCCAGGATTTTATACTCAAATCTTTTAGTTTATAGTAAAAACTTTGTATTAAAATATAACCTTGAATTATAAATTTAAAAACAATTAAAATTCTAACCTCCATTTCAACACTATATGTAACGATTAATCATAACTATTGTGAATTGATATAATATTGGAAATTGTCGTTATTATGTATGTATACCTAAGTATGTAAGTTTAGATTAGCTAGAATTTAAGAAACTTGAATTGTTAAAATCACTTTTTTATAAATCTTTAGTCTGAAAACAAGCACTAAAATTGAAATAAAAATTATATTCTAAAATAAATATTGAACCTTAAACATTAAATCTAATTTCTTTAAATAAATAATTTATTTTAAAATTTAAAGTCATTTTCTATATTTATTTATACAAATCACACACATAACACAAACACACACAAAGGTGAGCTCACACAATCATTTACACATACACTCATTACACAATCCCAATACTCTAAATTAAAACTAATTATCTTCTATTCCCCGCTACTTCTATATCTTGAAATACCCTCTAATAATTTCTCATATTTATGAGAAATTATATATATTGAGAAATATTGGCGGATTTATAATAATTCCTTCACTCAATACAGTCCACTCGTCGCTAAACTCAAATCCCCAAAATCCCCAAGTTTCTTCATGGTCCTTTCTCGCTGAAAAGGAAAAGTTCCAGTTAGCATCACTGATCAAATTCAACATAAAGAGAATGAGGTAAGAACAAAAGTACTCATATTGTCACTTATTTTACAAATGTACATAGTTAGTCAACAAACATAAAATCAAATCGCGGCGGTATAACAAAAATTAAAGAAAAGTGAAAAAAGACAATAAAAATCGGTTAATCGTGTAAAAAAAAAACTAGTTAAAACTAAAAGAAAATATTATAATTACAAAAAGTACATACAAAAACGAAAATAGTGAAAAAATTTACATTAAAATACTAAAAATTAGCAAAAATATCAGTATTGTAAAAAAAGACCCGTTAAAATAACTGTAAAAAATCAACGACAAGATCAAACAGTTAAAAAAGGGTTAGGTAAAAAATTTTCGATTGAAGTAAAAAACAGAAAAAGTGCATACAAAAACATAGTGAAAAATTTTAAATTAGAATACTAAAAAATCATAAAATTATCTAAAACATCAGATCCGTTATAACTGTACAACTGCAAAAAATCAACAAAATCAAAGTTTGGGTAAAAAAGAAAAAAAGAGAAAAAAGTTTAGATGGAATAGGTTCATACAAAGAACAAAACAGTGAAAAAATTAAAACTAACTAAAAAATTAAAATTAAAGCACATGAATTTAATATATGAATTCCGTTAGCAAATGAAAAGTTTACAGAGTAAAAAACTCCATATGCACATATATGTATATATACGTGCCCAAAGATATACATATATGATATATATATATGTTTATAAAGTAAATAAAAAAAAATTGCTATTGTCGTCTCGCTCTTTTTCGTATGTACATATGTACATACATATATAAATTCATGTAAATATTAAAAAAAGAAAAATAGTGAAACGAAGCAAAACAAAACAAAGAAAGTAAAAGAAGTTAAGTGCAAGCTTAGTGTGGTGAGTTTCGTGTTAAATAGAATAAAGAAAAAACGAAACGTCGTATTAAAATAAAATAGCAAATCGAAAAAAAAGTAAATACGAATAAACGAAACGTCAAACAAAACAAAATCATAACAAAACAAAACATCTAAATAAAAATAAATTTTATCGAAACACAAATTAATATAACAACAAAATACAAGAAATTCTTACAAACAAAAGGTAATCATTTTAATTTTCCCTTTTAATAATTTTGTGATTTAAATTGAATTAAAATTCAATAAAATAAAAAAAAACAAAAAAGAAATTTTATTGCAACAAAATATTAAAACTTTTTAAATTACATATACATATATTATATTTATTGAGAAATATTACTGCATCGTAATATTACATAATTAATACAAAACTAAAATTTTTTCTTGGAAAATCTCACAAGAATCTTTTAAAATTTATAACTTTTAATAATTACATTATAATTAAATATTTGTGATACTGAAACATCTCATACCAAACCAAAACCTATAAATTCTCTGAGTTTTATCAACTTTAATCAAATTTAATTAAAATACAAAATGGTAATTCTTAGCATTTATCATTCTAATTTCATGTTATTATCTTATTACGTAAGATAATTCCTATGATCCATTACATAACGTAATCATATAAACCTATTTCAATTTTCTGAAAAAATTTTGGGTTCCAATTCATCATATTTATCAATCTCTGATTTCTAATTGCTGGGTTCATTCTCAGTAATCTCTTCGCTAACTCTTAATTTTAACCACTAATTTATAATTTTCCCCTTTTAGTATTACACTCTAAGTTTCAATTTGAACCTATATATGGGAAAATTATTCTAATTTCCCCATCTCTGAATTCTAATTGCTGGGTTCATTCTCAGTAATCTATTCGCTACCCTAAGTTTCAATTTGAAACTATATAAAGGAAAATTATAATCCTCATTTTTCTTATCCTCATAATTCTTATAAGTTCCACACAGTAAGATTGATTGAAATTTTAAATCTACGCTACACTAGATTAAATCGCACTAAATATATCACAATGACTTCGCCTTCAGAAAACTCTGGCAACAATGCTTCACATAAACATGAGAAATTTCTTTTTGATTGCGATCATTTGATTACATTCTGTACAAATTTTACTAAATCAAATATGGAAGATCAAACTGATTCAGTGTTGGAAACTAAATTAGAAGATCTCGAAAATAGGTGGAAAAAACTACAAATATCATACGAAACGCTCATGATTTCCCCAAGATCTGAGATAAGTATGGATTACAAGGAAAATGTTAAAGTAAATTTCACAGGTTGCTCTGAAACTTATTATACATGTAGATCACACATAATGGATCTACTCAAACTCTCAAGAGCATGCGAAACTCAAACCCAAAGTCCAATGACTCGATCGAGTCTTTTATCTCAAACCCTTTCAGCAGGAACAAGAAATTCTTGTATAAAACTTCCTCCTTGCGACATAGATACATTTACAGGTAGCTAAGAAGAATGGCCAGCATTTCGCGACCTCTTTACTACCGCCTGTATCGAAAATTATGAAATTCCAAAAGCCGAAAAACTATTTTACTTGAGACAAAAAACAAGTGGTAGCGCTGGTGCTATTGTCAAAAGATATACTTTATGCGATGAAAACTTTGATCATGCTTGGAATTCTCTAAAATCTAGGTTTGACAATAAGAGAGTATTAATAGACAATAAACTGAAAGTCCTTTTTAACATCCCTATCGCTACTTCAGAGAACAGTGTGTCCATTCAACAAATTCATTCTACAGTTACAGACTGTTTAACCGCACTTAAAGCACTCAACGTGAAAGTAGAGGGATGGGACCCAATTATTATCTACTTAGTATCAACTAAATTACCCGATGACACTCTAGCCCTCTGGGAACAATCATTCAAAACACAGCGTGAAATGCCAACTTGGGCACAAATGGATGAATTTCTGGTAAACCGATATGAGGTAGTTGAGAGAATTTCATCTATTAAAAACACAAAAGAGCGATATACACTACCCAATGGCTCTAATCCTAAAATACAGGCATACTCTTCACAGGAAAAACTAAACTATACTTGTAAACTCTGCAATGAAGATCATCATTTGAGAACATGTGGGAAATTTCGAAAGTTTAGAGTACAGTAGAGAATAGATTATGTATTCCAGAACAAAATCTGTAATAATTGTCTCTCATCAGGCCACATTAAAGCGAAATGTTCTAGCAAAAATACTTGTTTTATTTGTAAATCAGATCATCATACATTGCTGCATTTACAAAAACCCCAAAACTCAAACAGATCCATACAGAACGATGAAAGTATCAGAACGCAAAACAATTTGTCAGATAAAAAAAATAACGAATTTCGTACTAACAGGAAAATGGAGATCAATGATAACACTCCCTCAACCTCAGCAAATTCTCAAGTTCAAGCTAACTTCTCCTCTAATAATGACAATATATTACTACGCACGGCTTTAGTACAAATAGAACACAGGGGAGAATTGTTTACCATTCGAGCACTGATAGACCCGGGATCTCAGAGAACATTTTTGTCCGAAAGAGTTAGATCTTTGCTAAGATTATCTTACCAGAAAGCTCATGTCGAAATAGTTGGAATTGGTGGTCAAACACAATCGGCGAATAAAGAATGTAGCATTACTCTGTTTGCTAAACGTTATAATTCAAAATTTACAGTAAATACTATAGTTCTCCCAAAACTTACAAAAAAAATTCCATCGATTTCATTTGAACCTCTTAATTCGGAAAAACTCTCAACTCTTGATTTAGCAGATCCAAATTTTAAACAATCTTCCCCAATTGATTTAATCCCCGGCAATGATTTAGAGCACTTTATTAATATTGAGGGAATTGAGAAAAATGTATGCGGCAAGGCCTCAGCGTACAATACTATATTTGGTTGGGTTTTAAGTGGTCCTATACAAACTCTAACAGTACATACATTTACCACGACAGTCAAACCTTCAGAAAACTCCCATTTGAATGATACCTTACGACAATTTTGGGAGCAAGAAGAGTTACCCTCTCAGCCCGTCATTTCTGAAGAAGATCAATATTGCGAGAACTTCTATAAGCAAACCATTACCAGAGATACAAGTGGAAGATATATCGTAAGACTTCCATTCAAAAAAGAATTTCCTGACTCAAAATTTCTCGGTTCTTCTCGAATTTCGGCTCTAGTTCAATACTCTCGTATAAATCATTCGCTTTCTAAAACTCCTGATCTACAAAAAGAATACAATAACGTTTTAGCAGAATACATAACGCTAGAACATATGCAACCGTCCTCATACCGGGAAATTGTTTCAGATGGCAAACATTTCTCTTTTTACTTACCTCACCACGCAGTAGTACGTCCGGAGCATAAAACCACTAAGGTAAGAGTAGTCTTTAATGCCTCTCGTAAGACAAAATCAGGATACTCCCTCAACGATATTTTGCACACTGGTCCCACTTTACAATCGGATTTGATAACCGTTATTCTCAACTGGCGTATCTACCAATATGTCTTTAGTGGCGACATACAAAAAATGTATCGCCAAATTTTAGTTCATTCAGATGATAGACCTTTTCAACGCATAATTTTTCAAAATGATTCCAGTAATCCACTCAAAGATATACTCTTGAGAGAGTCGGTTGTGTTTCAATTAAGCTCTGATTTATTTTCAAGTTTAAAAATAAATATTGTGTTTAATATTGTTTTTTATGCACTACATATTCACAATTAAGTTCTGTACCAAATCTTAATTGTCAAAAAGAAAAAGGAAATAATAATTAATTAAAAGAATATTTTAAAAACATTAATAAAGGCCTGTTGTGATTTTAAAGTAATATACACACAAACATTAACATTTAAGTCGAAATCCAACAAAATAAGTACATATATAAAAAATACAAAACAAAAATAAACAACCAAACAGAAAACAAAACAAAACACAACAAGAAAATAAAAACAAAAATAATCCACAACATTAAATACTCATAAACAATAAAAATCTCTTAAATAAATACATCAACAACAACCTTGCAAAACAGTACAATCACTATTGAACAAAAATTTAAATTAATAAACAACAAAAAAAAAAAAAAAAACACAGAAAACTCTTTTTAAACTTTAAAACTCCAAAAATATTTTCTCAAACAAAAGTTAAAACAAATCTCAATGCCTAAGCAAGTCTTACAGCCTGTTTATAGAACGCGACTCGCCCAACTCGCGACTAGACGACCGGTGGACGAGTGAGAAATAAAAAGCGTTTATAGAACGCGAGACGATTTTGTCGTGCCACTTACGTTAATTCGCGCATATGTCAAAGTTGTTTGAAACCCTACTATTAACGTGTTAAAAAATATTTTTTGTTTATATTTCTTCATACAAAATTTAATATTAAATGTTAAATATTAAGATGGTAACCCTACTATTATGAAAAATATCAAATAAACATAAACAAACAAAAAAGTAAAACAAAATTTAAAGAATTTTTAAAATTTTTTTGATAAAAAAGTAATTTAAAACGTTTTCTTTTAGAAAACAAGGAGTTTTCCGTAACTTTTTAAACAAGTAAGTGTAAATTGATTGAAGTATGAATATATTCATGAATGTATGTATGAATGTATTAAAATTTTGTCTTTATTTTTAGATATATTTTTTTTAAATAAACAAGAATTTATTTTAATTGCCCCAGCTCCCAAGTACATTCCATAGTAGATTTGCTGCTACCAAACTGAGGAGCTCCTGTGGCCAAATGTGGAAACTCCTCCATGCAATCCACCAATTGCCTGAACTGCATTGCTGTAGTTATTTTAATGCTGAAAATTTAAAAAGTCGAAATAAACTAAAGAAAACATTTGTGATATCAACGTGTACTTACTTTTTTTGGCTGAATTTCAGTTTATGGGGGACACCCCTGGGGGAAAAATCTAAATATGCCATCCCCTTCAGAATGTTCCCAGGAGTACGAAAATCATAATGAAAAAGGGGGCTCACGCCCCCTATGGGCGTGGCAGTCGAAAAACGACCCGGCCCACCTACGTAGACAATATGGGTATCAAATGAAAGCTAATGTCTTCACGATTCCAAAAATAGCCATAGTTGCCAGATCGGGCGGTTTTTGCAGCCGATACGGCCATTTTTGTTAAATATGATTTTCGCACTCCTGGGGTCATTTAAGGGGGCGTGGCATTTTTTTTTTTTCCCCCAGGGGTGTCCCCCATAAACTGAAATTTTGCCCTTTTTTTGTTGAAATATCCATTTTGTGTTTGCCTTTTTCAATGAAATTGTAATTAAATTTTACGCGCGAGCACAATTCTATATTCGTCCAATTTTGACACTTCGGCGACTCTAACCGTCTTGTATATACCAAATAAATTGACAGCAGTTACGTTTTTTAGCAAACTTGTCCACAGTCGTGTTCTATGACCCAAAATAACAAAACTGCTAACATTTCAGCGGTTTTTATCAGCGAGTCGCGTTCTATAAACAGGCTGTTAGAAGCAGAAAAAACAGAAACAACGAAAATAAAAAATCTGCTGATTTAAGTGTCTCTGTCGAAATGAGTGATAACAACAACTGTAATAATCAACTCACTCCCGCATCAAAGAGAGGAAGAGAGGAACTACAGAACTCTTTTTTAGGCAATGTTTTAAAAACATCTAGGTTGTCGACTACTGATTCACCCTTCAAATTAGTTAATATGGTTGATAAAAGACTTGAAAAAATGATTGAAGTTATGAAAACTACAATTGAAGAAAGTGAAGTACGGATGTTAAAAGAGTTCGAAAAAAAATTTGATGAATTAAAAACAGAAATTTTAAACATCACCCAGCGTGTAACACAATTAGAATCAGTTGCGGATGATTTCGTTAGTTTAAAAAGTGAAGTAAGCAATTTAAAAACTCAGCTACAACGTCAGGAAAATTCCATCATTGCATCAGATCTACGTATTAATGGGATACCATACCGAGAGAAAGAAGATTTACCTGGAATTTTTCAAACTATATGTGGGACCTTAAGCATTTCTACTCCAGCGGTTAAATCCATATACCGCTTACGGAATTACAATAATAAAGATAATGGCTTTTCTCCTCATGCTGTAATAATGGTGAAGTTGTTTTCTCCATATGATAAAAACTATATACTAAAATCAATTGCCAATTTTCGTAAAGCTTTTAAAATGCCTTTGATGCTAAGTCATATAGGTGAAGATTCTGATCGACCGTTTTATATAAATGAAAATCTGACTTCTACAAACTTCAAAATTCTGCAATCTACGGTAAAATTAAAAAAGCTAAAAAACTTACGTCAGCTTTTACAATGCGAGGACTGGTATATATAAAATCCCAATCAACTGAAGACCCTGTCCGAATCGAAAGTATGGAGGAACTCATTAAATTTTTTCCTGATTTTCCCTTTCCAGAGCAACCTGCTGCTTTTTAAAAAACTATTCGTAATTTTGATAAATATATATATTTTCTTTTTGTTCTTTTATTTGAACTACGTATTGTTACTTTTTTGTTTTTGTAATATCTTTAATTTATTTTGTTTCACAATATCGAATCTTAAATGTGATCTAATATACTTTTTTTATTGCAAGCGTTGCTCCTATAAAATTTACTTTAAATCTTGTTTTCTTTCATGGATAGTGTAGCTTCCAGTTCCAATGGCGTGACCTTCAATATGATACGTTTACTTTGTAAACAAAGATGTGGCGTGAAAATATGTCATTTAAATGCTCAGAGTTTGAAAAACAAAATTGATGAGTTTCGTTATATTTTTGAAAACTCTGGTGTAGATATCATATGCGTATCTGAGACATGGTTCAATGAATATGTACCGGACAGCATTGTTAAATTGCATAATTTCCGCTTATACCGTTGTGATTGAAAAACTCCTTGTGGTGGTGTAGCAATTTATGTTAGAAAAGGAATTACATGTAAAATGCTGTGTAGTTCTAACCTTGATCATGATCAAAATTTAAACAATAATATTAGCAAAAAAATCGAGTACCTATTTATCGAGGTTGTATCATGTGGTAGGAAGCTATTAGTGGGGTCTGTATATAGACCACATCATCGAATTAACACTAGTGATTTCTTAACAGTGCTTGAAAGTTTAAACGTTAAGTATGAAGACATTATAGTATGTGGTGATTTTAACTCCAACATTCTTGTTGAAAACCATCTTACTGATGATATGAAAACCATTGGCTTGCATCCAATAAATACTATAACCCCGACACATTATACATCCACAACCAATACGCTGTTGGATATATTTTTCGTCAGTAATAAACAAAAAGTTATGCTTTATGACCAACTTACCACGCCATGTTTTTCCAAGCATGATTTGTTATTTTGTGTTTTTGATTTTAGTTTGTATCATGTATCGGATAACAAAACCTTCTATGATTTTAACCGCATTAACCACAGTATTTTGTACACTGAGCTCTTACAAGTTGACTGGAATTCCATATAATATATGCCTTCTGTTAATGATCAGCTTAATTTCTTAGAAGATTCTCTGTCCCATGTATTCAGAAAATCAGTTCCTCTTACAGTCTTTAAACAAAGTGCTAAGAAAAAACCTTGGTTTAATGATGAAATTAAAGCAGCTATTGCTCACAGAGATTTTGTTTATAGACGTTGGAAACTCTTCAAGATTACTGTGTTTCATACTGAATACTGTACGGCTCGAAGAGAAGTAAATAGAATGATAAAGAGTGCAAAATCAACTTACTATTCTAACCGTTTTACATCTGCTGTTGGCTCAAACAAAACTTGGAAAGCTATTCGAGAAATTGGTATTGGTAAACCATCACCTGGAAACAGTACGGTGATTGATGTAGACAGTGTTAATGAAAGCTTTGTCAACATCCCTAATGTACCTGCTGACGTCAGTTTTTACGAGCAAAATCATATATCAAGTCAGCAAAATCGGATATTCTTTTTTCACTGTGTAAGCGAAATTGAAGTACAAATGAGCTGTCAGTACATAAAATCGAATGCAGTCAGCTTTGATGACATAAGTCCCAAGTTCTTTAAAACTATTATTCCTCAAATGCTGCCATATATCACACACATTTTCAATAATATAATTACAAAAAGCGACTACCCACGAAATTGGAAACATGCTAAGATCATACCTACTCCAAAATCGAACAATGAGTATCGTCCTATCGCTATTCTACCGTACTTATCAAAAGTTTTTGAGCGAATACTTCATCAACAAATAAATAAATACATAAATGACAATAACTTGCTGACAAATAGACAATCTAGATTTCGAGCTAAACACAGTTGTACAACAGCTTTAATTGATGTATCTGAAGGTATACGAGAAAGCATTGATGCTGGTGACATATCATTCCTTATTCTACTGGACCATTCCAAAGCGTTCGATACGGTCGATCATAAAGTTCTCTGTTGGAAATTGGACAAAATGTTTAGTTTCTCATCTTCATCCATCCGTCTGGTTGCTTCGTATCTGTCTGGCCGTAGTCAATCTGTTATTGCAAACAATAGAACATCAAGATCGTTACCAGTTCTTAGGGGCGTGCCACAGGGATCGATACTTGGGCCACTACTATTCACAATTTATATAAATGATCTAGATAAACAATTGTTACACTGTTACAGAGTTGCTGATGATGTACAACTCTATAGTAGTAGCTCCTTGCTAAATATAAATGATTGTGTTGAGCAAATAAATCTTGATTTACAGCGTGTTCACACATGGGCAAATGCAAATGGTTTGTGTATTAACCCCTCGAAGTCCAAATGCTTGATAATAAGAAAAAAAAACACAGAAACTGTCGCTTGAACCTATTATATTGTTGAACAACCAACGAATTGAAATTGTACAAAAAGCTAAAAATCTTGGCATTCTTTTTAACAACACTCTCACATGGTCTGATCATGTAACTGCTGCTGCTGGGAAAACATATTCAATGCTGCGAGCGCTATGGAACACCCAACAAATCACACCGCTTAATATTCGAATATTACTTGCAAAAACGTACATCATGCCAATTTTACTATATGGATGCGAATTGTTTGCAAGTTGTGACTCAACAAGCCAGGGAAAACTTGAGAAAACTTTCAATGCTGTATTGAGATATGTTTTTAATTTAAGAAAGTATGATCATATTTCCCAATTTAAAAATAAGCTTTATGGTGTTTCTCTGAGTAACCTGTTGAAAATTAAAACCCTAATGCTATTACACAAAATAATATTTAAACATGAACCAGTGTATCCCTTTGACAGGATATCCTTTATGCGTTCAATAAGATCTTATGATATAATTCATACTAGATATAGAAGTCAGGTTTCTGAGCGTCATTTTTACGTCAATTCAATCCGCCTTTGGAACTCGCTACTACCTGCCAATAAATCCATCAGCAACGCCTTGCTTTTTTAAAAAGAGTTATATAAATTATTTACCCCAAATTAATACTGTATCCTTCTTATTATATTCGTATTTAACTAATTTAAGCTTATTTTTTATTTCTAGTAATTAATTAATTATTCTTTATAATAATATTTTTTTTTTCTTACTCAATTATGTACTTACAATACAAAAACCAAATACTATAATTATAAGACGTGTGTCTTGTTGTATTGGAATCGAATGAATGAATAAATAAATAAATAAAGACTATCAGCTAAAAACCGTAACCTTTGGTGTCAACTGTGCACCTTTCCTAGCAATTCGCACTCTTCACCAACTTGCTGAAGATTCTCAGGAACAATACCCCAAAGCAGCTAAAATCTTAGTTCAAGAGACATATGTGGACGACATATTGTCTGGCGGCTACACTATAGAGGAGGCAAAAGAAGCACAGTCTCAAATTATACAAACTCTTAAATCAGCTGGATTCCTTCTAAAAAAGATTACTGCAAATGATAAACAACTACTTCTTGATATCCCAAACGAAGATTTATACGATTCAGATCTACTTCGGTTTCATGAAACAAGTTCCACGAAAACTTTAGGGATTAAATGGAATGCCCTAACTGATGAATTTAGTTACTCTTTCTCACCAATAACTCCTTCAGAAAATATAACCAAAAGAAAAATTTTATCAGGTATAGCGTCAATATTTGATCCAGCAGGTTGGATAGCTCCCATTGTAATAAGAGCTAAAATGCTCATGCAACAGCTATGGCTCGAAGGATTACAGTGGGATGATAACGTTAACTCCGAAATCATAAATAAATGGAATACATTACTAAGTGATCTTTCTCATATAGATAAAGTAAAAATACCCAGATGGCTACAAATACAGCGAACTGACATTACTCAAATTCATGGCTTTTCAGATGCCTCTAAAGCAGCATATTGTGCAACAGTCTATTTACGGTACCAAACATCATCTCAAGTAATATTTTCTAATTTAATTGTAGCCACTTAGTCTCATCTCATCGAACTGTTCGGACGTGTTTTTTTTAGTGCGGCTGAATTTTCGGTGAAAAAAATCGTAATAGGTGAAAAAAGTGTAAAAAAGTTGAAATTAAACAAAAAAGTGAAAAAAAAAATCGTAATAGGTTAAAATATATAAAAAAAAAAAAACATTAAAAATCGTATAAAAACTGTATGAGTGTTCCTCTCAGATGTAATTCTGAGAAAGAGCTTCGCTCAACTAGAAAAACTAAATGGGTCTCTGAGGAAGAATCCATAAAAAAATCTCTGGAGAATTTTCTCACTACAAGAGCCGTAGAACGGCGTCGTTCCTGTTCGCCCAATATAGTGATTTCAACAGATGAGAAAACATCATCTTCATCAAATAGTGCAGTGAAACCCAAAAAACAAGTAGGTATGGATAAGTACATAACCGTTCTCAAGCGACAGAGGAGTCCGAAGTCTGCTCAAGTGTCATCAAATGCAAAAGCTCCTAAGACCGTGAGTAATGATCAAAATAGGTTTGCTCTCCTCCAGACGGATGAGCCAGAACTTCCGAAGAAGACGTTTAAGCCCCCACCAATTTATCTGAGAGAGCCGACTTCCAGTAAATTGGTACAAGGAATTGTTGCTGTAATAGGTGAAAACATGTTTAGCGTAACCTCAATGAAACATGGAAATATATGCGAGACAAAGACACAAGTGAATAGGGAAGATGATTTTCGAAAATTGTCCAACCAGCTGGAAAGGGAGACTAGGGATTTCTATACCTACCAGCTCAAAAGCGCAAAAGGACTTCAAGTCGTTCTAAAGGGTATAGACCCATGTGTTGATCCCGCGGAGATAAAAACCGGTTTAATGGACAAAGGGTTCAAAATCAAGAGCGTAGTGAATATTAGAAACCGTGAAAAGATCCCTCAGCCCATGTTCAGGGTAGAATTGGAACCTGGAGATGTTGTCTTAAAGAAAAACGAGTCCCATCCCATCTACAATCTGATGTACCTTCTGCATCGTAGAATCACCGTGGAAGAACCACATAAGCGGCAGGGACCCGTCCAGTGTCTCAACTGTCAAGAATTTGGTCACACCAAGGCGTATTGTAAATTGCCGACAGTTTGTGTTGCGTGTGGGGAGCTACATGCAACTGCTCAATGTGATAAGCCGAAAACTGATTCAAAAATCAAAAAATGCAGTAACTGCGGAGGTAATCATACCGCAAATTATAGAGGTTGTCCAATTTACACTCATTTGAAAGCCATAAGTACCAACAAGACGTCAGTATTACCTGATCATCGTCCACAGCCTATTTTGGCATCGAGTGACAATTTCCCGCAATTGTTACGGTCCACTAGTCATGTAAACGCGCCTAGTTCTAGACAAGTTTCTTACGCTAACGTGGTTAAATCTAATATGCCAGGTTTGGAGCAGGCACCTAAATCACAATATTACGAGCCTAATATTAACACTCTAGAGACTACATTGCAGACACTTGTCCAAACCATGAACACTTTTACGACCACTATGACATCCATGATGCAGGAAATGCTGAAAATGCAATCCACTATCTTACAAGCCATTTTAAAGAAATGATTTGTTTAAAAATTTGTTTTTGGAATGCGAACGGCCTCCGCCAACATAAAAACGAACTAGAACACTTCCTGATGGATAAGCAGATTGATGTCATGATGATTGCTGAAACTCACTTGACGGCGACAGCGTACTTCAAAATTAATGGCTACATGTTGTATGATACTAAAGATCCCCGCGGAAGAGCATGTGGAGGATCGGCAATTCTTATAAAGAACAGAATAAAACATTATTTAATGAACAACATATGTGAGGATTACCTACAAGCAACAAACATTTGTATTGAATTCTGTCAATACAATTTTGTTTTATCATCAATTTATTCGCCGCCTCGATTTTCAATAAAAGAACACCAATACTACAGCTTCTTCAATTCCCTTGGAGCTAGATTTTTAGTTGCTGGTGACTTTAACGCCAAACACACTTTTTGGGGTTCACGCCTGGTGACCCCGAAGAGTCGTGAACTCTTCAACACCATTGCCAAAATGGGATTAGATGTACTCTCAAGCGGGCATCCCACCTACTGGCCGACGGACCGACGGAAGGTTCCCGATGTTATTGACTTCGGAGTAGTGAAAAATATCCCTGTAGAATCGATACAAGTGGAGCCTTCATTAGACTTGTCTTCAGATCACTCTCCTTCTATTATTTCAATGCGTTTCCTTCAAGGGAATGGCTCTCCATTTCGGGACATATCTAAAACCAGAGTAAGTTGGATAAAGTATAAAAAGTATTTAAGTTCCCACTGCACGGAAAATGTAGTGTTGAGAACTACCGAGGATATTGATGGGTCGATTGGCAAGTTTACTGAGGACATACGAAGAGCTGTACATCACGCCTCCACATACGACGTTGAGTGCAGAAGTGGGACAAATAGAACTTATTTCGCTGAACTCGAGCATCTCCTGTCAGAAAAAAGAAGAGTTAGAAGAGAGTGGCAAATCCACAGGTCTCCTGAACTGAAAGCTTGGCTACGGGTATGCAGAGATATACTAAGAAATTTCTTAGAAACCCAAAGAATGGCTTCACTTAAATCTTACTTGGAGGGTCTTGATAGTACCCCACAGTCTGACTATTCGTTATGGAAGGCGGCACGAGGTTTAAAAAGACCGGTTAGAGGAAAGCCCCCTCTGCGAAATCCGACTGGTGACTGGGCTAGAAATGATTCTGAGAAGGGGACTTTATTTGTTAACCATTTGAGAAATGTGTTTACTATAAACAACTCAAATAATGCATCTGATTTGCCTCCACTCGTTATTAGACCTCCTGTGCCTCTAAGACTTAGCTTTAATGATGTTCAAAGCGCTATTGGTACTCTGAATCTTAAAAAAGCTCCAGGTATGGATAAAATCAGCAACAAAATGCTTGTGGAGTTACCTCGTGTAGCTAGAAAAATTATCCTATTTATTTTCAATGCTATTTTACGCCTAGAATACTATCCTGCAGATTGGAAGGTATCTATGATTACCATGATTCCTAAGCCAGGGAAGGATCCCACTAAAGTAGAGTCATATAGGCCAATTAGTCTACTGCCGACAATTTCAAAACTGTTTGAAAAATTGTTATTGGCTAAGTTGATTCCAATTCTGAACGACACTCAATGTATCCCAAATCACCAATTCGGGTTCAGAGCTAAACACAGTACCATCGAACAAACACACAGATTGGTAAATGTGATAAGACGGTCGTTTGAAGAGAAAAAATACTGCTCCGCCCTTTTCATTGATGTGTCGCAAGCGTTCGACAAAGTTTGGCATGACGGTTTAATGCACAAAATAAAATTAACTCTGCCTGCTAACACCCATAAACTCATGGAAAGTTATTTATACGGTCGCAAATTTACAATCAAAGAAGGCGATTTTTTAAGTCCCGCTCAGCCAATTAAAGCAGGAGTACCCCAGGGTAGCATACTGGGTCCAACTTTATATTTGATTTATGCATCCGATATGCCGTTAGACCCCATAATACATACTTCAACTTTTGCAGACGATACAGCCTTTATTAGCGTTCATAAGGACCATCAAATAGCATCACAGAACTTGCAGAAATATGTTTATAAGCTAGAGAATTGGCTTGAGCTTTGGAAAATCAGGGTTAACGAACAGAAATGTATTCATATAACTTTCACATTGCGAAAAGATACCTGCTCGTTCATCAGAATAAATAATCAAATTATCCCGCAACACAATGAAGTCAAATACCTCGGAATCCACCTCGATCGTCGTTTAACTTGGAAGTCTCATATCGACGCAAAGCTTACCCAGATGAGATTAAAAGCAGTGCAAATTAATTGGCTAATCGGCAGAAATTCTACATTAAAGTTGGATTGCAAACTTTTGTTGTACAATGCAATTCTAAAGCCAATCTGGTGTTATGGAATTCAATTATGGGGTTCTGCCTCAACATCCAACATTGAAAAAATTCAAAGGGGTCAAAATAAGATTCTACGTACAATTACTGCAGCTCCATGGTACGTTAAAAATTCTAGAATTCACAAAGATCTAGGCATTCCTTTGGTGAAAGTCGAACTTACAAAATACGCCTCAAAATATGTCAGCAAACTTGAACACCATCCAAACCCACTTGCACGAGACATCCTTAACTTTAGTGGCCATGTTCGGTTGAGAAGGAGGGATACCCTTGCTTTAACTCAAGCGCAAAACAGATGATTGTATCAGTGGATGTAAATTTGTTGTAGTATCATAATATTTTGTCTAGCACTGGCTGGACTTATTATTTTCTTTTAGTATTAAGATTCGAAAACTTATTGTCATTTCATTTCTTAATATTAAATAAATAAATAAAATGTATTAAAAAAAAAAAAAAAAAAAAAAAAAAAATTGTAGCCAAAAGTAAATTAGTTCCTTTACAACCAATTTGCTTACCTCGATTGGAACTCTGTGGTGCTGTATTATTGGCGAAATTGGTTAAATACGTCACAGAATCTCTTAAATTATCTCATTGTGAAATTTTTTTATGGACAGATTCATCAATTGTTATTGGATGGCTTTCTAAACCCCCATGGACCTGGGAAACTTATGTCGCTAATCGAACAGCTCAAATACATAACTCTATACCCAAAGCAAATTGGAGTCATGTTCGCACTCATGATAATCCAGCTGATCTCGGCACTCGCGGCTGTAAACCTCAGGAACTAGCGAACAATAATTTATGGTGGCAAGGTCCACCTTGGCTAACAAAACCACAGTCCGAATGGCCTAAAAAGACACTAGCACATACTCCAGAAATCCCAAAACCACTGCAATGCTTACAAATATCTGTCCAAACAATTGATATATTGAATAAATTCTCCTCATACCATAAGGCACTCAGAATTTTGTCATACGTATTTAGATTCTATCATAATAGTCTCAGAAAATTTAGATCACAATTCACACATTCTCAAATATTTCTCGCTCAAACCGAAGTAAATTATATTAAATTTCGATTAATAACTTTGGCTCAGAAATCTCATTACCCGGCAGAAATTAAAGATATCTCTAACTCTCTGCCAATCTCTAACAAAAGCTCATTAAAGACACTTAACCCAATATTAGACTCAAAAAATATTTTACGAGTAAACGGTCGACTCTCCAATGCATCACTATCATACAACGAACGGTACCCAATAATATTACCAGGAAATTCGAGATTCTGTCAACTCTATTTGGAATATTTACACATATTTCTTGCTCATGGAGAATGTAATCTGATGAGTAGAATGGTGCAAACTGAATTCTACATTTCCCGATTAAAGTCTCGCATTAAAAACATATTACGTCATTGCAAAATATGTGTCATATATAAACAAAAGCCATGTTCTCAAATAATGGCCCCCTTACCGCCAGATAGATGCAAACTCTCAATGCCATTTCAAACGACTGGTATCGATTTCGCGGGACCATTTGAAATCAAAAGCTCGAATGTAAGAAATGCCTCAATAATAAAAGCTTACACATGTGTTTTCGTTTGTTTTAGCACAAAAGCTATTCATCTGGAACTATGTTCAGACCTGTCAACAGCAGCTTTTCGAGCCGCGTTCTCTCGTTTCGTTGGGAGGCGGGGACTCCCTTTCAGGTTATACTCTGATAATGGTCGAAATTTCATTGGAGCCAGTCGACAGTTAAAACGGGAGTTTGAATCATTTATAAAGTCCGCATCTATAGACATAGCCCAAAAATATATAACTAATGGATTCGAATGGGTATTCATCCCTCCTCACGCCCCTCATATGGGTGGCTTATGGGAAGCAGCAGTGAAGAGCTTCAAATTTCATTTAAAACGAGTTACAAATTCACATAGATTCAACTTTGAAGAACTTACCACTATTTTAACGCAGATTGAAGGCATTTCAAATTCTCGTCCGATTTCAGCTATGTCCGAAGACCCTACCGATTTATCCGCTCTAACTCCAGGGCATTTTTTACGAGGTGCTCCCATCATGAGTTTTCCCGAACAAAACGAGCAAAATATAGGACTTCTAAATCGTTGGGAAAAGCTCAAAATAATACATCACCAATTAGCCATCCGTTGGAAAGAAGACTACCTGAAGTTCATACACAAACGTTATAAATGGCGAAATGTTCGATCGAACTTGGAAAAGGGCGATCTAGTAGTCATTATGGATGATTTATTACCACCATCCGAGTGGCGTTTAGGTCGAATTGCGGACATTAGAACTGCCACTGGCACTATAAAACGACCAATAGTTAAGCTTTGTTATTTGCCCCTACTTAATGACAACGATATCTCTTAAAAAATTTTTCATTCTCAAAGCTCTTTTTTTCTATGGCTCATAACAACTAAAACCATTCACTAATACCAATATTTTTTTCTTTCATTCTGTATTTTATATCATTTACAGCCCCAGATATCACCAACGCAAACGTTCGCACAGAAGGAAAGATCCTCTGATTTACCAGTGCAGACTGTGCAACAAGTTTCATTCCATCAGGTTCTGCAGACGATTCTTAAGCATGGATGTGAAAACCAGAAATCGTGTGGTCAGCAAATACAACTATTGTATTAATTGTTTAGCCAAAAGCCATGACTTAAGGGCATGTCCTTCAATGGATACATGCAGAAAATGCAGCAACTACCACCATACCCTTTTACATCCAGGAATTCAAAGCCGGCTTAGCAAGCTAAAGAGAAGCCATACAGGTCCAGCAAAATCATCATTTCACCGCAAACAACCACCATCTGAACGAACTTCATCTGATACCCAATCACCTTCAACCAACCAGTCAACCATCCCGGATCATCGTATAATTTCCGAAGCAATTCGGTCATTGGCGCAAGAACTTTGTGTACAACCTCAAGGTTCCACATCAGTCAGCCGCAATTCAACATCCGGAAATTAATTATTAAATTTATTTCAAGCCGGTGGCATTGAGTTATTTATGAATTTTAAATTTGGTGGCCGGAGTGTACAAAATCCCAGGATTTTATACTCAAATCTTTTAGTTTATAGTAAAAACTTTGTATTAAAATATAACCTTGAATTATAAATTTAAAAACAATTAAAATTCTAACCTCCATTTCAACACTATATGTAACGAATAATCATAACTATTGTGAATTGATATAATATTGGAAATTGTCGTTATTATGTATGTATACCTAAGTATGTAAGTTTAGATTAGCTAGAATTTAAGAAACTTGAATTGTTAAAATCACTTTTTTATAAATCTTTAGTCTGAAAACAAGCACTAAAATTGAAGTAAAAATTATATTCTAAAATAAATATTGAACCTTAAACATTAAATCTAATTTCTTTAAATAAATAATTTATTTTAAAATTTAAAGTCATTTTCTATATTTATTTATACAAATCACACACATAACACAAACACACACAAAGGTGAGCTCACACAATCATTTACACATACACTCATTACACAATCCCAATACTCTAAATTAAAACTAATTATCTTCTATTCCCCGCTACTTCTATATCTTGAAATACCCTCTAATAATTTCTCATATTTATGAGAAATTATATATATTGAGAAATATTGGCGGATTTATAATAATTCCTTCACTCAATACAGTCCACTCGTCGCTAAACTCAAATCCCCAAAATCCCCAAGATTCTTCACCATCCAATTGTGAGATCTGTAGTTCTTGCTCCAGAATCCTGGCATGAATATCCGTCAGGGTTAGTTCCCCCATTAGGGTATCATCCGAAACCCTCCCTTCCGAATCCACAGTATCCCTGAAAACGGAAGTCTCCTTCACATCATTTTTGTTTTTAATATTTTTTTCTCACGAGTATGCTCGTAAGAACCGCACCATCCGCGCAGTGACGGCGTACGCGGACTAGGCAACTACTTACAACAGTGTATTGCCCTGACACTGAGGGGAGCTGTTATCTGCTGGTTTATTTAAAAACACTAACCAGCCATTCAGGCCCTCGGCACTGCTACCACTCACCTTGACCTTAAAAGTGTATCTATTCCGTGACAACCACAAGTGTGTATGTCACGAGAGAAAATATATGTCTTAATATACGACGCAACAGCTAAAGTATTCCACTATCGCCCCGATATCTTGACAAGATGAGTAACCTTTAGTTAATATACCCTCAAAGTCATGACTCCCCTGCGGAAGTGTCAACGCATTCACAATCACAGTGGAGCTTCAGACCACAGAGTGTATATAAGCCCTCGCATCGCGTCAAGATCGTTACCCAGGGTTTGTGGGTTTAATTGTTAATTTTGGAACAATGAATTTTATGCATATGAGGATATCTTACGTCAAATTTCAACATAATAACGCTATATATTTTAGATATATATTAGTATAAACGTGAATTTCCGAAGTGGACCTTATATGGGGGATATAGTCAAATATGGGCCGATATTTTCAAAATCGAGCAGTTTGATTTTGGCATATATGTAAATGATACGTGTAAAATTTTGGATCAGTACCATTATTTATAAGAGATTTCTGAGTACTGAAGTGTTTTTCGGAATAGGGCTTTATATGGGGCATACGTTCAAATATGGACCGATATTCACAAAATTCTGTTTTTATAAGATTTGTAAGTGTTAGAGGTTACAGAAATGAGAAGTGGCGATCTATTAATAAAGGTATCAAATAAGAAAGTTACACAGCAATATCTCAGGGCAAAATACATTGATTGTATCTCCATTAAGATTGAACTGCAGAAAACATTAATTAGTATCCAAGGAGGCATTTTCTCAAAAAAATTATTGATATTCCTGAAGAGGAACTTCTAGACTCACTCAAGCCACAAAAAATTGTAGAGGTAAGAAAAATTCTAAAACTGGAGCAGCAGTTCTAACATTCGACCTAATATATCGCCAAGAAACTCTAAAGCTTGGTTCTGAGAGAGTTCCAATAGAGGAGATTTCCCAATCCAATGAAGTGTCCAAATTGCTAGAAGTGTCAAAGAAACGTTGTCGCAATGTAGAAATATGTAAAGAATACGGTACGCCGCACAGTGGGATTTTTTGTGCAATAAGTCATTTTTTCGACACATAAAATTTAAAAATGTAATGATGCAGTTTTGTAGTAAATTGATTCAGTATGAAGAATCCATAAACAGTATTCCAAAAAACGTTTATTTGTCTTTGAAATAATGAAGTAAAGTCACATGTAAATTTTGGTCCAAAATATTGAAAACTGTTTACGCACTTCTAAAGTGTTTGTACGTAAGATAATATTATTGGTCTGATTTAAATAGTGAGTTTCTTCAAATATACAGGCATGTGATGGAAATCGATATCGAAAACGAATGAGTTTTAGAAGTCAATTTTTTCGTAATATTTCTGTATTGAAAAACTTTTATCACATAAAATATAAAGATATTTGGCTACTAAATAGAATCTTAAAACAAAAATTTTAAAAATTAGATTATAAATGAATTAAAATTTATTTCCAAAACTGATTCGTTTTCGATATCGATTTCCATCACATGCCTGATAAAGACGTGCATTAGTACACAACATCGCACAAGTTGGCTATGATTTCTTTTTTGAGTAAGTTTGAGTGCCTGTTTTCATTTATGTTGTATTTGTAGATGTTGTGCTCTCGTAGGTTGTGTGTAGTTGAGTTGTATCAACTTACAATACTACATACAAGTTGCACCATACAAAGTAGTATATCGTTTCGAACAGATGTAGTGAGTATTTGTGGAATACTATTTTTGTTTGACTGCAGTAAAATAGAATAAAAAGACAAATTTATTTGTTTTTGGGATGGAAAAATTTTGTATTTATACCAGAAAAGGTGAATAGTAAAAAATACTAATTTTTCAAAGGTATTCATTTTAACATAACATAAAAATAAATAAAAATTTTATATAACTCGATTTCATAAATTGCTTTGATTCACGTTAGATTGGTACATGTTTCGAATATTAAAAAAGGAAAATAAATCACATTTTGTTATTAATTAATAAACAACTGTAATAATAAAATAATATAATAAAAGTATTTCATTTTAATAAAAATATATAGAAAAACGTATGTGCATTGTACAATGTAGTACATTGTAGTACATTGAATGTACATATAAACAAACAAAAAATAACACATATAACTCGATTGCATAAATCGCTAAGATTCACATTAGTTTGGTACATATTTTGTATATAAAAAAGTAACACATTTGTTTTTTCATATTAATTAATTCTTCATTTTGTGCTCCAACGAAGCACTTGTGCTTCGACATATTTGACAGCGCATACTTTGAGTATTTGTAAACGCTATTGCATATTTTGCATGCAATAAAGTTTGGGATTTCATTATTTTCATCGTCAATAATATGGCCGAAATAATCCCAAACTTTGCTTCTTCCTCGCTTTATATTTATTTTATAAACACCTGACAGGATTTTAGCTTTAATGTCATTGTTATTCATTTTGCACAAATATAATATAAAATTTCACAAAAATTTTACCACAAACACTGTACTTTTCCACAAAACAATTTGCCACGCGTTAAAACGATCAAGCCCACTATAAGTACAATAAGTATTTGCGTATATGAGAGAGTGAAATGGATGCATGTTGTGTAGTTCCCAATACAACATAGTAGAACGAACATGCGATGTTCTGAGTAGAGTGATCAAACCAGAACGACACAACATCTACAACCATCTGTTTGACAACAGCACAACATTTACTTTACAACTTCTCGTTTGCACAACATATACAAGGTATTTACCAATTATACTACATTGTACAATACTTTGTTGTGTACTAATGCACGTATTTAATTCCTGATAGCCTTTTCTGCGTATTTAAAAAAAAAAAATATAAAATTCGCTCATATGGTTTAAAAGATATGATAGAATAAAATTTGTTCTATAATGTGCCGTAATTACAAACTTCCTTGAAAAAAAAAAAGGTTGCTCGGTCGTGCTCGGTGCTCTCGCTATAATAAAATGAAAGGTAAGACTCCATACTATCATTTAAAAAAAAAAAATTTTAAATAATTAATAATCTTTTATAAAATCATAAAATTGGTTTCCGATTTCATGAAATTTTTAATTTTAAAAAATTACAAAAATATATTGCATAATTTTAGGCACGTGCGTTATAATGATATTAAGTTACAACAATAACTTATTTAAAATAGATTAAAAACAAAACCATATGATTTAACAACAATAAAAATAAAACAATTTGTGAAAATATCGAAGTGGAAAAGATATTATTAAAATGAGTGTATTTTCTGTGTTATATAGTGAACTGAGTTACGAACTCATTAATTGCAATGCAAGTTTGGAATTAATAACCGATTTCATTACATCAAAAAATGCAATGCTTCAGGATGAAGAAATCGGTATAGTGAAAAGAGCAATTCAAAAGAGGTTTCTTGGTCATTTCAAAAAACGGTGGCAAGAATCGTATACTCTAAAATCCCATTTTTTTTTTAAAAAATGAAGATTGGTTAAAAAGTACGTTTAAAGAGTTATACAAATTTATATGTGTAAATGATTTTTCCTATTGTGTTTTTAGATGTATTTGAAGTATCACTTAATAGCGAGCCTAGTTGTTCAACTAAACTTGAAGTTCAAGAATTTTGCTCAAGATACAGCAAAACTTTCTGTTGAAAAATATAGTTGGTATTATATGCCAGTAACAGTACACAAAATACTAATACACGGAAAGGATATCATGGATGCGGCAATACTTCCTATTGGCATGCTTTCTGAAGAAGCCAGAAATAAAGATTATAGAAATTATAGATTAAGGTTCTCCAGAAAATGTGATAGAGTTGCAACAAATACAGATGTTTTTCATCGACTTCTAGTATCGTCAGATCCTTTTATAAGTAGCATTAGATGTCAACCCCGTAAACAGGTTATGGAACTTGATGATATAGTTACAGAAATGATAGATGATGAATAAAAGTCTATATTTAAATGCATGTATTGAAATTTATTTATAAAATAATTAGTTTTGGTAATGAAACAAAAAGTTGTGGGAAAAAATATAATATGGATAGAGGGCGTGGCCAATTTTGATGAAACTTTATATTTTTCTTAATTGAGCTAACCAAAGGCTCTGTGCCAAATTTCAAAAACTTTGGGCCAAAAATTAATTTTGGGTTCTATGGGCGGTGGGTAGTGGGCGTGGCCAATTTTGATGAAACTTTATTTTTTTCTTAATTAAGCTAACCAAAGGCTCTGTGCCAAATTTCAACATTCTACGAGCACTCCTTATATTTTATGCCAAACATTGTATGAACAAATCCCTCTGTGCGCCCCGGCGTCATCACATACCTCATGCCTACGTAAATACTGTGTAAGTTGTCAATTAGATACCCACCCATCGAACGATCTGACTGTTCCACATTCTGGAAGCACAAATTAGTAAATTATATTCGCATTTCAAACCGATGCATAAATCGTGAATCCTGGGAAATCTACAATGACAACCCAACCGTCAATACTTTATAAAATACAAAAATCACAAACATACGCTCAAATATTCAGCCTTATTATGCGTATCGTTTTCTTTATACAAAACAAATTTAATTGTATCTTTAATCTATTACGAAAGAGTCGTTGTCGTAAGAAGAAAACGACACTCATAATAATGCTAATTAAATGATAAATCATCTGAAGAAATGATTTATCACAAAACACAAGTTCCAGTTGTGGTCAAATTTGGGAAAATTTCGCTGTTGACAGCAATTTTGTGAATCTAAATGACGGTTCGCCTACTATTCTGACTTGTACTTTTCGTCAGGATTGAAAAACGACGATTTTAGCACGAATTCCAAAACTTGGAAAAATTACTCTTGCCAGTCCTCTAAAGTTTTGGAAAAAAAAAATTAGCAATAAGGTCATCGAGATTGGCCTTAGTTCAGCCCACTAAATATAACACGCTTTTATACCTCGACATGAAGATACCTCGAAATGAGTCTGGAAATTTTGGCCCCCATAAAATTGCACTCTAAAGGCATGGTATTCAAGATGTATAAAATAATATTTTTTTTTTGTTTTCCATTGTATTAGGTTAGGTTAGGTCATCAGTCGGCTAGTGTTGTAGAGGTAGATAGAAAGTAAAAATGTGGATATGTAGTAGGAGTGTAACATCAATGCTTGATGTTATTAAAAAAAATGCGTTTTATTATTTATAAGTTTTATTATTTTTACTTTAGAAGTATTTTATATTTCTAGGCTTCTAGACGCTTCGACTTCACAATTAACAATGGCGTTTTCGCCATCTTCTATCAGTTACAATATTGCCGCTCTTTTATTAATTGTAGTTAATAATTACAATGTTGTCAACTATATCTAATCTTAATCGCTACTTATTATACTTAATTGTTAATTACAATATTGTCAACTATAACTAATCCTAATAGCTACTTATTATAACTAATTTTAATAGCTACTTATTACATGCTTTCTTTTTTTTTTTTTAATTTGATTCAATTATACACCGTAATCTCGACCATAACGAGCTGGGGGCTTTATGACATGTCCACTCCTAGTTATTCGAGACCGTCCAACATCTGTCTATAGGGTTACGGGTTCTGGGGCATTTGATTCAATCGCTTCGGGAATTATTTCGTTAATGATTCTCTCCATAGGCGGTTCTACGTTCACCGAAGGGATTGATTCATTTGCGTTACTACTATTTCGTTCATAAGTTACAATGTCATTGTCCAAGTCATGTTGGTCATATGCTTGGTTCTGTGTTCCCTTGTGATTTGTATTACTATTACTTCTCTCGCCTATACACTCTTCCTCAAATACAAGGTCACTAGCATTGAAGTCAATGTTCCTCGTTTTAACAATAAAACGTCAGTTACGCCTAAAATAACTGTTAAAACTGTCCCTGATTATGTATGATCGTCCATTAAAGGATGATACGATTTGACCATAATCCCATTTTTTTTTTCTTGTTTTTTAAACATGACTAGGTCACCCTCCTCTAATGCCGGTAATGATCTTGCATTTCTATTATAATAATATTTTTGCCTTTCATTTTTTTAAACAACTTATCTGAAATTTCCTGTTCATCTATTTTATTCCTGATTAACAAGGAATCGCTTACTGGTAATTTTGTTTTTAACAATCTCCCAAAAAATGTATAAAGTTGTAAATTGTTGACCTTTAGTGTTGTTGTTTGTAAATTTTGTTCGGCATAAGGTCATAAGGTAACAAATTTTTAAATGAAAAATATTTTTTTTTTTTTTTTTTTATTGTATCTTCATTTTAAATGAACTAACAATAGGTATTCAAATCTTAAAACTAAAGTTAATTAAGATAAGTCCAGCCAATGCTAGGCAAAATCTAGTTTTCAAATTCGATAGGATATAATGAGCAACTTGTATTTATTCATCTGAGAGCGGTGGTGTCCCTCCTTCTCAAACGGCTATGACCGGGATGTTGTAAGATGTCTCGAGCGAGGGGATTTGGATGAGTTTCCTGCTTACCCAAATAAAGGGCCACGTGTTTAGTTATTTCCCATTTGACAAGTGGAACATCAAGATCGTTGTGTATGTTGTTGTTTTTAATATACCAAGGAGCGGTAGTTATCATTCGTAGAATTTTGTTTTGACGGCGTTGAATTTTCTCAATATTGGAGTTGGAGGCAGTGCCCCATAACTGGATACCATAGCACCAAATTGGCTTTAAGATTGAGTTGTAGAGTAGAAGCTTACAATCGAGCCGAAGGACGGAGTTTCTGCCGATGAGCCAATGAATTTGGGCTGCTTTCAGTTTCATTTGAGTCAGCTTAGCATCTATATGTGGTTTCCATGTGAGGCGACGGTCCAGATGAATACCAAGATATTTCACGTGTGAGTTTTGAGGCACTATATGGTCATTAATACGAATAGGGGGACATGATTCCCTACGTAGAGTAAATGTTACGTGGGTGCATTTCTGTTCATTTATTTTTATTCCCCATTGTCTTGCCCATTTCTGCACTTGCGTTACGTGGTGCTGTAATTGAATCGAGGCATCTTTTGGATCTTTGTGAGTACTGAAAAATGCCGTATCATCAGCAAATGTTGACGTGTGAATTTCATTGTTTGTTGGCATGTCTGCTGTGTACAGCAAGTATAGAATTGGTCCTAAGATACTACCTTGAGGGACGCCAGCACCTATAGGTTGAGGACGGCTTAAATAATCACCTTCTTTAATCATAAACTGACGGTCGATTAAGTATTTCCATAGTAGGTGTTGAAGATTCACCGGCAAGTTCTGCTTTAATTTAGATATCAGGCCTTCATGCCATACTTTGTCGAAAGCTTGAGAGACGTCAATAAAGAGTGCCGAACAGTATCTCTTTTCCTCAAAGGTTTTTCTTATGACTTGTACCAATCTATGTGTTTGTTCTATTGTACTGTGTTGACGTCTGAAGCCAAACTGGTGATTGGGAATGCAGTTGTTTTCATTCAAAATCGGAGTCAGCTTGGTTATAAGCAATTTCTCGAATAATTTGGACATAGTTGGTAATAGACCTATTGGCCTATACGACTCAACTTTGCAAGGATCTTTTCCCGGCTTAGGAATCATCTTTACTAGTGCAATTTTCCAAACCGGAGGGTAGTACTCAAGCCGTAAGATGGCATTAAAAAGAAAGAGGATTAATCTTTTTGCAATGCGAGGCAGCTCAAAAATCATTTTATTGCTGATTTTATCAAACCCAGGTGCTTTTTTAACATTTAAATTATCAATAGCCTCAACAACCTCCAGATATTGAAATCTTATTTGTACAGGTGGTCTGGCAACAGCAGGCGGTAGTTCGCTAATGTCAGTATCCGTATTGGGAGTGAATACATTTTTTAAATGACTTACGAAAAGGTTGCCTTTTTCTTCGTTATTTCGTGCCCAAGATCCGTTCAAAGTACGCAGTGGAGGTTTTGCGATTACGGGTTTTCTTAGATTTCGGACTGCACGCCATAATGAATAATTTGACTGGGAAGTTGCGTCTAGACCTTCCAGATGTTGTTTGAGAGACTCTGCTTTTTGCGCTTCTAGCAAGATCCTAAGATTTTTGGTACATTCTCTCAACCTAGTTTTAAGTTGGGGCGATCTGTGTTGTTGCCACTCTCTTCGGACTCTCCTTTTTTCAGACAATAGTTGCTCAACATCTGCAGAAAAAACTCTGTTGTACCTATTCGGGCGGTAAGTGGAAGAAGCATGTTCTGCGGCTTTCTCAACATGTTCATTAAGACTTTTTATACAGGCATCGATGTCTTCAGCAGTTTTTAACGGGAGTTTCTCTGTGCAGTGAGTGCTGATGTATTTTTTGTATTTTAACCAATTCAGACGTTTGACAAGAAGTGAGGCATCAGTTACGATTTGCTGAGGACTTCTGATGGTGATTACAGTGGGTGAGTGATCTGAAGAAAGATCCAGTGAAGCCTCGACTTCAATGAGTTCCGGGGATACCCCTTTCGCCACGCCGAAATCGATAACGTCAGGAATTTTTTGCTGGTCAGTTGGCCAATAAGTTGGTTGACCAGTTGAAATCACATTCAGTCCCATTTCAGACAGGGAGTCGTACAAGATACGACCTTTAGGGCTAACGAGTCGTGAGCCCCAGAATGTATGCTTAGCATTGTAGTCGCCAGCCGCTATGAAACGGCTACCTAGTGATTTGTAAAAATCTCTATACTGATCTTTTGTTATTGAAAATCTGGGCGGACAGTAAACTGACGAAATCACGAGGTTTTGACAAAAGTTTTCAATACAGATGTTTGTTGCTTGAAGATAGCACTCTGAAAGACCACCCAATGAATGGTGTTTGATTCGCGATTTGACCAATATTGCCGAGCCACCACATGATCTATCTCTGGGGTCCTTGGTGTCGTAGAATGTATAACCACTTATTTTAAAAATGCTTCTCGACGTCATATGAGTCTCGGAAATCAGCATTACATCAATTTTCTTATTAAAAAGAAAATATTCAAGTTCATTTTTGTGTTGGCGTATGCCGTTTGCGTTCCAGAAACATATTTTGAGACAGTTCATGGTCTATTAAGTATGGCCTGCAGTAGCGTGGACTGCATTTTTTGCATCTCCTGCATCATACTTGTCATGCTTGTCATGAAATGGTTCATGGATTGCGCCAGATTCTCCATTATACCTTCAAGACGGCTAAAATTGTGGCTGTTTGTATCATTTATTGGTGATTCATTTTGCAGTGTTGGTTGGTTAGATCTTAGCACGTTGGCATATGAAAATTGGCTAGTGGATACTTGTACTACGGGGGGAATAATTGTAATAGATCCTTTTGTCGTCTGGGTAGGGGTAGAAGCGGGTTTGTTGATCAAGGAGCGTTTAACGACCTCGAAAACAGGGCAACCCCTGTAGTTGGCAGTGTGGTTTCCACCGCAATTGCTGCATCTTTTTACCCTGGAATCATCCTTAGGTTTATCGCACTTTGAGGTGTCATGAAGATCCCCACAAACAACACAAACAGTAGGCAACTTACAATAAGATTTTGTGTGACTATATTCTTGGCAGTTCGAACACTGTACTGGGCCAGATCGCTTATGAGGTTCTTCCACTGTAACTCTTCGGTGCATTATGAATTTCAAGTCATATATAGGATGTGTTTCATTTTTCTTCAGCTTAACATCACCAGGTTCTAACTCCACTCTAAATAATGGTTGAGGGATCCTATCTCTGTTTCTTATATTTGATACTGCCTTGATTTTAAAGCCTTTGTCGGCCAAACTGCTCTTGATCTCCTCAGGATCAACAAAAGAATCAATTCCCTTAATTACGACTTGTAGACCTTTTGCGCTTTTAAGTTGATACGTGTAAGAATTCTTTTTGCGTTTTTCAAATTCCGAAACTATTCTCCGATAGTCGTTTTCATTATTAACCTGAATCTTTGTTTCATTAATATTGCCACGCTTAATTGGAGTCACATAAAAAGAATTTTCACCAATTAATGAAACTAATATTTTTATAAGTTCGTTTGAATTTTTTTCTCTTAAATATATTGGAGGTGGTTTTACTGGCTTAATCACAGCGTTAGGGACATCATTTTTCTCTT
This sequence comes from Bellardia pandia, assembly GCA_916048285.2. Classification (NCBI taxonomy): domain Eukaryota; kingdom Metazoa; phylum Arthropoda; class Insecta; order Diptera; family Calliphoridae; genus Bellardia; species Bellardia pandia. The sequence continues at coordinate 15,769,759 of OU696534.1, read as the reverse complement.
GGAGGATGGCAAAACGATTTTGCGAGCGTGGCTCTTCAGCATTCTTTGATAATTTTGCGGCTGGTGTAATTTCGGCAGATTTTGGGCTTCTGCCTCTCTTCGATACTGTTATATAACGGTCCATTCCTACCTGTGTTTTTTGTTTTTCTTCAACAGCAACTATAGGAGCGGCCTTATTTGTAGGACTTAATGTGCCTTTTGCAGCTGTTGACGTCTCTCCAATATTTGATAACGAGGACCGTGAAGAAGACGGTCCTTCAGTGATTTTTCTATTTAAATTAAATATGCTTTGGGCTAAGTTTGTGCCCTGTTCAACACATTTATTCAAGTTTGGTGCACTTGCACTTAAATTCAGATTTGTGCTTATTTTTGGTTTCACAGTTAAGTAGTTTTTATTAAATTCGGGATTTTTAATGTTCTCATTACTAACACTTGCCGACCTCAACACGAAATAAGCATTTCGGCTCTGAGGCCCACTCGCACTGTTAGAATTGTTACTCATTCACTGTCTCACTGTATTTAATTTTCTAGTTTTCAAATAATTAAAAATAAATTATTACAATTTATTAATTTTTTATTGCACCTAGTGCAATTATTTGACTTTGTAAAGTTTTTCACCTATTACGAGTTTTTTTCCACTTTTTTATTTAATTTAACTTTTTATACTTTTTCACCTATTACGATTTTTTCACCGAAAATTCAGCCGCACTAAAAGTAACACGTCCGAACAGTTCGATGTATCAAAACATATTTTATTCCCAATATTTCGGTCAACTTTGTTGACATGAAAAACAAATTTCACTCCGTTGAGTTTGTTGTCCAGTCGTAAATAATTCGGTCGGAGCAACCCGCATATCCGCCAAGGGAGTAGTATTATAGTCTAGTATATGATATTGAAAACGGCCAGCTTCATTCATTTCAAAACAGCGTTTAATAATGTTTTTTGCTATTACTACACCCTTTTCAGCCAATCCATTGCTTTGAGGGTACCCTGGACTTGAAAACTTGAACTGTATGTTATACTCATCCGCGAACCGTTTGAACTCCCCTGAACTAAACGGACTGTTGTCACATTTAATTATCGTTGGGTAGCCTATAATATTAAACATTTCGATAATTTTATTAATGACATGACCAGAAGTCTTATTCTGTAGATTTACTGACAAGAGGAAATTTGAATATACGTCAAACAGCGCTATATAATTTCGTCCTGCGTATTCAAAAATATCCATTCCCACAACGTGAAATGGATATTTTGGAGGTTCCTCCTGTACTAAAGGCTCCTTTTGCTGGTTCCTTTTAAATTTCTCACAAATCTTACATAAGGATACTACATCCCTTATGTCCATATTCATTCCTGGCCAATAATATAACTTTCTTGCCCGGGCGAGAGTTTTTTCAATGCCAAGGTCTAGGAATGTACCCAATTGAGTAATCTACGTTGCATGCCCGACGGAATTACTAATCTATGATTTACAAATACTAATCCATTCTCGACATGTAATTCAGACTTTAATTTAAAAAATTGTCGGCTTAATGGGTCTAATCGACTGAACCTCGGCCAACCATTTTCAATGTACTCACGAACACGTGAATATACCGAATCATTTCCGGCTGAATTTCAGTTTATGGGGGACACCCCTAGAGAAAAAATCTAAATATGCCATCCCCTTCAGAATGTTCCCAGGAGTACGAAAATCATAATGAAAAAGGGGGCTCACGCCCCCTATGGGCGTGGCAGTCGAAAAAGACCCGGCCCACCTACGTAGACAATATGGGTATCAAATGAAAGCTAATGTCTTCACGATTCCAAAAATAGCCATAGTTGCCAGATCGGGCGGTTTTTGCAGCCGATACGGCCATTTTTGTTAAATAGGGGCGGGGGTGAAAAACGACCCATGCCACCTACTTAGGCAATATTGGTATCAAATGAAAGGAAATGTCTTCACGATTCCAAAAATACCCGTAGTTGCCAGATCGTCCAGAATTTGAGGAAGATATGTTAATTTTTATAAAATGGGGGAAGGACTTTTTTTGTTTATTTCTTTTTAGCTCGGCCAGAGGCCGAGCACTCGAGATCCCCGCCGTCTAGAATTAAGACATACTGGAGTTAAAAACCCCTAAGCCCGGCCGTAGGCCGGTCACGCAAAAAAAAAAAAAAAAATTTCCCCCACCCCAAATTTTGCCAAAATGGCCATATCGGCTACAAAAATCGCCCGATCTGGCAACTACGGCTATTTTTGGAATCGTGAAGACATTAGCTTTCATTTGATACCCATATTGTCTACGTAGGTGCGCCGGGTCGTTTTTCGACTGCCACGCCCATAGGGGGCGTGAGCCCCCTTATTCATTATGATTTTCGCACTCCTGGGGTAATTTAAGGGGGCGTGGCATTTTTTTTTTTTTCCCCAGGGGTGTCCCCCATAAACTGAAATTTTGCCTCATTTCCTAGTTTGTTCCTATAGAAATTATAAGTCTCTTCAGTAAGACAAACCGATTTCGACACTGAATGAATAACACCCGTTAACCCTTCTATTTCCGAAACTTCCGACAGTTGTGCCCTAGACAAACAGTCTGCTACCAACATGTCTTTCCCCGGTTTGTAAACTACTTTCATAAGGGGATACTTTAGAAGAAACATGAACATACGTTGCAAACGCATGGTCACATGGTCCCGTTTATCAAGGGCTTCCAGGGGTTTGTGATCACTCTCTACAATGAAGTCTCGTCCGTACAAAAAAAATGAAATCTTTGACAGGAAAACACAATCGCTAATAATTCGTTCTCAATTTGTGCCCATTTTTGCTCACTCTTGCTGGGGGTTCGAGAAGCAAATACAACTGGATGCCCATTTTGAATTAGAACACAACCTAACCCATCCTTAGAAGCGTCAGTTTGTATAACCACTGGCAAATTTGGGTCAAAAATAGCTAAAACAGGTCTTGTTGTCACTATTCCCTGTAAATTTTCAAATTCCTTGTCATGTGTCTCCGTCCATTCAAAATCCACGTCATTTCGAGTCAGATTACGTAACCCAGCCGTTTGTCTTGATAAGTTAGGAATAAATCTTGACAAATATTTTAAAACCCTAGAAACCTTAAAACATCCGATTTATTAGTAGGTTCCTTCATTCCTATAATCGCTTCAACATATTTAAAGTCCGCTTTGATTTTCCCTTCCGATAAAATATTTCCCATAAATTTAACTTCAGTCTCGTCTCATCGAACTGTTCGGACGTGTTACTTTTAGTGCGGCTGAATTTTCGGTGAAAAAATCGTAATAGGTGAAAAAGTGTAAAAAGTTGAAATTAAACAAAAAAGTGAAAAAAAAATCGTAATAGGTTAAAATATATAAAAAAAAAAAAAAAACATTAAAAATCGTATAAAAACTGTATGAGTGTTCCTCTCAGATGTAATTCTGAGAAAGAGCTTAGCTCGACTAGAAAAACTAGATGCATCTCTGAGGAAGAATCCATAAAAAAATCTTTGGAGAATTTTCTCACTATAAGAGCCGTGGAACGGCGTCGTTCCTGTTCGCCCAATATTGTGATTTCAACAGATGAAAAAACATCATCTTCATCAAATAGTGCAGTCAAACCCAAAAAACAAGTAGGTATGGATAAGTACATAACCGTTCTCAAGCGACAGAGGAGCCCGAAGTCTGCTCAAGTGTCATCAAATGCAAAAGCTCCTAAGACCGTGAGTAGTGATCAAAATAGGTTTGCTCTCCTCCAGACGGATGAGCCAGAACTTCCGAAGAAGACGTTTAAGCCCCCACCAATTTATCTGAGAGAGCCGACTTCCAGTAAATTGGTACAAGGAATTGTTGCTGTAATAGGTGAAAACATGTTTAGCGTAACCTCAATGAAACATGGAAATATCTGCGAGACAAAGATACAAGTGAATAGGAAAGATGATTTTCGAAAATTGACCAACCAGCTGGAAAGGGAGACTAGGGATTTCTATACCTACCAGCTCAAAAGCGCAAAAGGACTCCAAGTCGTTCTAAAGGGTATAGACCCATGTGTTGATCCCGCGGAGATAAAAACCGGTTTAATGGACAAAGGGTTCAAAATCAAGAGCGTAGTGAATATTAGAAACCGTGAAAAGATCCCTCAGCCCATGTTCAGGGTAGAATTGGAACCTGGAGATGTTGTCTTAAAGAAAAATGAGTCCCATCCCATCTACAATCTGATGTACCTTCTGCATCGTAGAATCACCGTGGAAGAACCACATAAGCGTCAGGGACCCGTACAGTGTCTCAACTGTCAAGAATTTGGTCACACCAAGGCGTATTGTAAATTGCCGACAGTTTGTGTTGCGTGTGGGGAGCTACATGCAACTGCTCAATGCGATAAGTCGAGAACTGACTCAAAAATCAAAAAATGCAGTAACTGTGGAGGTAATCATACCGCAAATTATAGAGGTTGTCCAATTTACACTCATTTGAAAGGCATAAGAACCAACAAGACGTCAGTATTGCCTAATCGCCCTCAACAGCCAAATTTAGCATCGAGTGACAATTTCCCTCAATTATTACGGTCCACTAGTCATGTAAACGCGCCTAGTTTTAGACAAGTTTCTTACGCAAATGTCGTTAAATCTAATATGCCAGGTCTGGAGCAGGAACCTAAACCCCAATATTCTGAGCCGCATATCAACAATCTAGAGGCAACATTGCAGACACTTGTCCAAACTATGAACACTTTCACGACCACCATGACATCCATGATGCAGGAAATGCTGAAAATGCAATCCACTATCTTGCAAGCCATTTTAAAGAAATGATTTATTTAAAAATTTGTTTCTGGAACGCGAACGGCCTCCGCCAACATAAAAATGAACTGGAATACTTCCTGATGGATAAGCAGATTGATGTTATGATGATTGCTGAAACTCACTTGACGTCGACAGGGTACTTCAAAATTAATGGCTACGAGTTCTACGATACTAAAGACCCCCGCGGAAGAGCTTGTGGAGGTTCGGCAATTCTTATAAAGAACAGAATAAAGCATTATCTAATGAATAACATAAGTGAGGATTACCTCCAAGCAACAAACATTTGCATTGAATTCTGTCAATACAAATTTGTTTTATCATCGATTTATTCTCCGCCTCGATTTTCAATAAAAGAACACCAATACCATAACTTCTTTAAATCCCTTGGAGCTAGATTTTTAGTTGCTGGTGACTTTAACGCCAAACACACATTTTGGGGTTCACGTCTGGTAACCCCAAAGGGTCGCGTACTCTTCAACACCATTGCTAAAATGGGCTTAGATGTACTCTCAAGTGGACATCCCACCTATTTGCCGACGGACCGACGGAAGATTCCCGATGTTATTGACTTTGGGGTAATGAAAAATATCCCTGTAGAATGGATGCAAGTGGATCCTTCACTGGACTTGTCCTCAGATCACTCTCCTACTATCATTTCAATGCATTTCCCTCAAGTGTGTGGTTCTCCATTTATGAACATGACTAAGACCCGAGTAAGTTGGATAAAATACAAAAAGTATTTAAATTCTCATTGCACGGAAAATGTTGTGTTGAGAACTACCGACGATATTGATGAGTCGATTGGCAACTTTACCGAGGACCTTCGACGAGCTGTGCATCACGCTTCCACTTATCACGTTGAATGTAGAAATAGGACAAACAGAACTTATTTCTCTGAACTCGAACATCTCCTATCAGAAAAAAGAAGAATGAGAAGAGAGTGGCAAATTCACAGGTCTCCTGAACTGAAAGCTAGGCTACGGGAATGCAGAGATATACTAAGACATTTCTTAGAAACCCAAAGAACGGCCTCACTTAGATCTTACTTGGAAGGTCTTGATAGTACCCCACAATCTGACTACTCGTTATGGAGGGCGGCAAGAGGTTTAAAAAGACCAGTAAGAGGAAAACCTCCTTTGCGAAATCCGACTGGTGACTGGGCTAGAAATGATTCCGAGAAGGGGACTTTATTTGTTAACCATTTGAGAAATGTGTTTACTATAAACAACTCAAATAATAACGAATCTGATTTGCCACCACTTGTTATAAGGCCTCCTGTACCTCTAAGACTAAACTTTCGTGATGTCCAAAACGCTATTGGTACTCTGAACCTTAGAAAGGCTCCAGGTATGGATAAAATCAACAATAAAATGCTTGTGGAGTTACCTCGTGTAGCAAGAAGAATTATCCTCTTTATCTTCAACGCTATTTTACGCCTAGAATACTATCCTGCAGATTGGAAGGTGTCTATGATCACTATGATTCCTAAGCCAGGGAAGGACCATACCAAAGTGGAGTCATATAGGCCAATTAGTCTACTGCCGACAATTTCAAAACTGTTTGAAAAATTGTTAATGACTAAATTGACTCCAATTCTGAATGACACTGAATGTATTCCTAATCATCAATTCGGCTTCAGGGCTAAACACAGCACCATCGAGCAAACACACAGATTGGTAAATGTGATAAGAGGGTCGTTTGAAGACAAAAAATACTGCTCCGCCCTTTTCATTGATGTGTCGCAAGCGTTCGACAAAGTTTGGCATGACGGTTTAATGCACAAAATAAAATTAACTCTGCCTGCTAACACCCATAAACTCATGGAAAGTTATTTATACGGTCGCAAATTTAAAATCAAAGAAGGTGATTTTTTAAGTACCGCTCAGCCAATTGAATCAGGTGTGCCACAGGGTAGCATACTGGGTCCTACTTTATATTTGATATATGCCTCCGACATGCCGTCAGACCCTAAAATCCATACGTCAACTTTTGCAGACGATACAGCCTTTATCAGCGTCCATCAGGACCACCAAGTTGCATCACAGAATTTGCAGAATTATGTTTATAAACTAGAGAATTGGCTAGAGCTTTGGAAAATCAGGGTAAATGAACAAAAATGTATTCATATCACTTTCACATTGCGAAAAGATACCTGCTCGTCCATCAGAATAAATAATCAAATTATTCCTCAACATAATGAAGTCAAATACCTCGGCATTCACCTCGACCGCCGTTTAACTTGAAAGTCTCATATTGAAGCGAAACTTACTCAGATGAGATTAAAAGCAGTGCAACTTAATTGGCTAATCGGCAGAAACTCTACATTGAAATTGGATTGCAAACTTTTGTTGTACAATGCAATACTAAAGCCAATCTGGTGCTATGGAATTCAATTATGGGGTACTGCGTCAGCATCCAACATTGGAAAAATTCAAAGGGGTCAAAATAAAATTCTACGTATAATTACTGCAGCACCATGGTATGTTAAAAATTCTCGAATCCACAAAGATCTAGGCGTGCCATTAGTAAAAGTCGAATTTACAAAATATGCGTCAAAGTATGTCAGCAAACTTGAACACCATCCAAACCCCCTTGCACGAGACATCCTTAACTTTAGTGGCCACAATCGGTTGAGAAGGAGGGATACCCTTGCTTTAACTCAAACGCAAAATAGATGACTGGATCAGTTGATGTGAAATTTTTTTAGTATCATAAAAATTTTTGTCTAACATTGGCTGGGCTTATTATTTTCTTTTTAGTATTAAGATTTGAATACTTATTGTCATTTCAAATATGAAGATTCAATAAATAATTAAATGCAAAAAAAAAAAAAAAAAATTCTGCGCAGATCACCAAATCATCAAAATAAACTAGTACCCCTTTTAAGTCCCCAAAGATCCTAATCATTCCCTGCTGAAACATTTCAGGGGCACAATTTAGGCCAAAAGGCACGCGTAAAAATTTGAATCTCCCAAAAGGTGTTAAAAATGTTGTCAAGTCTGAACTCTTTTTGTCCAGCTCCATATGCCAAAACCCACTTTTCAAATCTAAAACCGAAAAAATTCGTTTGCCCGCTAGATTGGAGGTGAAATCATCAATTGTCGGAATCAAAAAATATTCCCGCTTTATACACTCATTTAATGCTTTTGGGTCCAGACATATTCGGATTGTACCATTTGTCTTTTCTACCAATTGTAAATTATTTACCCAACTTGTGATATAATTCCGTCTTCCACCATTTTCTCAAGTTCCAGTTTTAATTTTCCTAATAGCGAATTAGGAATTCGCTTTCTATAGTGAAGCACGGGCTTCGAATTCTCCTTTAATGATATTGAAAATGATCTTCGAAACTTTCCAAGTCCTCTGAAAACACTACTATACTTATCCATGAATGAAGCTTTAGAATGTATACCAGTAATGCTATCCACGTCTAATCGTTTTATTAATTTCAGTCTCTCACATTCTTCTAATCCGAGTATTGGTTCACATTTATCACTAACTACAACAAACTCTGCCAATTTAAATAATTTTTTCTCTAAATCCATTAATTTTAATTCACAAGTGCCAAAAACTTGTAGTTTATTATTATTATAATCAAAAACTGGTAATTCACAATTTTTATTATTTAGCTTAACACCTAATTTTTTGATTATTCTCAGGGGAATACAGTTCACGTCAGCCTCAATATCTAATTTAAACGTTACATTTTCTTCTCCTATCATATACTTCTTTTTCCAACGTTTGCTTTCCGATAATAATGAATTTACCCTAGGAATGTAATAAGAACTTAATAAACTACTTAAATTGCTAAAAATAACCACTAATTTTACCTTCCGTTTCACTCCAATTTATTCCTGCTACTCTGGACTTGTTGTCAGATGCCTTCTCCCGGGGTTGGCGGCACATTTTCCTGAAATGTCTTTTTTTTCCGCACGAATGACAAGTAATGTCTTTGGCCTTGCACTCAGATTGATGACCAACTTTCCATGGACCTCCGCAGTTGAAACAGAATCTGTTGGATGTTCCTGGTATGGGTTCGGACTTCTCCATAGCTTTAATGGCATTTATGTTTAATTTTGCATCCAATATGTCTTTATTGGCGTTTGCCGTTTCGTAGGTTTTGCACGTCTCAACAACACGTGCTAATTCTTCGTCACGACCGTCTAGGAATTTCAGCTGCAATTTTTTGTCATGCACGCCAACAATAATCCGGTCACGAAGCATGCGGTTTTCATAAACTTCTCCGCATTTACACTTAAATTCGCAGTACCGCATTTGCGTTCTGAGCTCGGTTTCAAATTCGGAAAATGTTTGACGTTCTTTCTGGGATATCATGTTCAACTTATACGATTCCATTGCCACGTTACGTTGGGACAAGCAATGTTCGTCAAACCTTTCCAGCACCTCATCTAATTTGCGTTGGTTTGTTTTTTCTCCTGCAGTCGTAGTGCCCAGCAAAGACTTCTCCGTTCCGTCGTTAGGAAATAGCGAATTGTAGATGTTCGCACCGCCTGCTCCAATCAGCCAGATAAAGTTTTGTCATTTCTGGCTCCTTCGACTTGTCACTAGCTATCATGTAAACCATGAAACTACGTTTCCAATTTGGCCACTCATTGGCTAGATTAGAACATTCTAACTCCGGTGGTAAGCGATCAGTCATTCCGAGAAAATTTGAAAAACTTTTGTACTATTACTTTTGCACTTCTGACACCATGTAACATCAATGGTTGATGTTATTAACCCTCCGTGACACACACTTTTACTTTTTCACATTAGTACCACACTGGGTCTGGCCAGACCCCATACAAATATTAATGTATTTGTATAAGTTAACATTATTTTTTTATGTAAATAGTTTTAAAAACGGTTTATATTACATCAAATTATAATTAAAAATATAGGTCTTTATTGTTTTTATTTCTTATTTAATTTTTATGAAGTGTTTAGTTCATAAAGAAATATAATCAGAGTACATTGAGTAAAAATTTGTCATGTTGTCAATCTAAGCAACTGAAACATATATAGTCTACCTTGGAATGTTGCTGACATACAGCATTTGAACATTCTGAACAAAAGAATCGAGTCTTTCTGCGAATTTTTTCGCTTCCAGTTGCACATTCTACACAAGACTTCTTTGCTTCTAGGGTATCAGCGCCGATTTTGGTAATTATTGTTTTATTTATCTGAAATAAAAACAGAAATTCACAGAGTAGATGTTAAGTACAACCAAAATGGAATAAATTCGTTTTTTTATTCAACTTACTTTTATGGGCTTTTCAAGAACAGATTCTATACCCGAACGAGTACTAAATTGACCCATAATGTAAGTGTTATTCATGCGGTTTTCGATATTTGGAAAAACTAAAGAATTAGATAACGTTGTCAGAAAATTACGCCTTGCGTCATTTCTTTTATTGTCATCGACTTCCTTACAAATACAATATGCTGTCAGTGCCATAATATCTAACATATTGCAGAAAAATGCAAAAGTCCACCTCTTCGTTGATCTCTTTGTTGTAAAATGCGAAACCATTTGGTCCATGCAATCGACACCAGCTTTATTTTTATTACAAAATAGAATTGCTTCTGGCTTATTGGCTTCACCTTCACATTTATCTGTGTAATGTACAGTGGACAGAAGATTGACGCATTTATTCTATTTTGGAACATAACTGCAAAGTGAAACCAAATTGTCGTGAAAGCCAAAAACAGATGAATGAACAGGTCGTGAATGACTTTTTCTCATTTCTATAGGTATGCATTTCTTGTTAGACCGAATGGTGCCAACGAATGCTAGGCCAAGATTAGCTAGACGTTTCACTTCTTCCAAAGATGTAAAGAAATTATCAGCGACAATTGTGCGACCACTTTTAGCGTACGGCTTTGCAAGTTGCAGCATAACATTTTCGCCTTGATTTATTTCACGTTGTTCACCTTGTTGTCGGCCTGTGTATAATTTTCCTTGTAATGGATACTTTGTTTTTGAATCACAGGCCGACCAAATTTTTATACCATATTTTGCAGGTTTTGTTGGTATATATTGCGTAAATTTAGTTTTTCCCCGATATGGAAATAATTGCTCGTCAATGGTTACACTTTCATGGGGACTATAATTCTTCGCAAGATTTTCGTTGACAAAATTCCATATATCTCGAATAGGTGCAGCTTTGTCTTCTAGTAATCGAAATGACCGTGTCCTTCCGTCGTCAAATCTAATGTATCTGGTTAGGGACGTAAATCGATGAAGAGACATTGCGGCCCTGAATATGGGTAAATTATCAGTACGCCACAAAACCCGTGGATTTTGCATGTTATTATGTGAAACTCCCATTGCTAAAAAAATGCCAATGAAAGCGTATAATTCATCTTCTGTTATATCCTTCCAAACTCTTGGTTTTTTATTTACATTTGCAGCATTCCATTTATTGACTGCGTCTCTTCCATACCGATTTGTCTGTAATATAATGATGTCTGTAATATTTGGTGTAAAGAATTTTTTGAAAACTTCAAGTGGAGTAGAGATTTGCTCTTTAGGCCCAGCTCGAAAACGCATAACATTATGTTGACGAGTACGTACGCCACTGTTCGGCTGGTTTATGTTCCATATAGTACCATCTTTTCCAATGAAACAATTATTATTATCTTCACCTATTTCAGAACCACAGTCTTCTTCCTCTTCATCACTGTCGTTTTCTATATTTGGTTCGATGACCAAATCATTTTCAACGTCCGATGCGTCATCTTCGTATGGCAAATACTCTTCATCATTTTCATCTAAAAATGGATCATCTTCTTCATGCTGTCCGGCTTCCTCGTTAGCTCTTTCACGATCTAAGTCATTTGCCAAAGCCTCGGCAATTCGGGTATAAAAATCCGTATCGTAGTTACTAGAATGTCGCGTATTGAAAATAAATTCTAATTCATCATTAATTTTCCCAAAATGACAAATTTTACCACTTTTTTAGAAAAAACTTCACATAAACACTTTGAAAGTTTGCGTCAAACTAAAACAAAACACTTAAAGACTGCTTCGGTAAAAAAAATATAACGGTCAAAAGTGATGGCTACTTAGCGTTTATCTGGGCGTACATGTCAAACTAAAACAAAACACTCAAAGACTGCTTCGGTAAAAAAATATAACGGTCAAAAGTGATGGCTACTTAGCGTTTATCTGGGCGTAAATATAAAATTTTGTTACTGGACATCTGTTTTTGTCAATTACAGAAATTTATAGAATAGAAATGCTGATGGCTTTCTACGTATTTTATGGAAAAAATTAAAAAAAAATCAAGTTTAAGTACGAATGTACTGTAATTTTTCATACAAAATATATGTGGGTCTGGCCAGACCCACTGCGGTACTTATATGACATATGTTACAAAATATCCTTCTAACTCCTATTTTGTTTGCTTTTTTCGTCCCGTTTTTTCACCATGAGAAAACCAAGACAATTTCAGGAAGGTATCTGAAAATTCTAATCTCTAGCCATATTGGAAACACGTTTAAAATGCAAAATAAATTGGAAAAGGTCTGGCCAGACCCATGACTGTGACGGAGGGTTAAAGAAAATGCGTTTTATTATTTATAAGTTTTATTATTTTAACTATTGAAATAAAATAAAAAGGGAACGCTGAAGTTTGTTTCAATTCATTTATTAGAAAATGGAAAATTTTAAAAAGCCTGGAAATATAAATGATTTAAATTTAACAATATTTTAATTTTAAGTTATTTAATTTACTTCAGTATAGCTCCAAGCTTTGATTGATAATTTATATATATTTATATAATTTAATAAATTATGTTTAACAATGTATAACCTTCTTCTTTTATTTCAACGTGGTTTTTGATTTGTTTTCTTTTTCTTTGTTTCATCTTTTTATTTTTTAAAGAACAGTTATTGTTGGGGTTGCCGAATTTCTTCAACACTCCCCCCCCCGGTATGTCCCCTTGTGGATCTACCTCAGAATTAATTAAAAGTACGGCAATCTTAGTAGCAGGTCTTTCATAAACACCAGTCGAAGTCTTGACGAAAGCACTGCGAACTTGACCATCCGAACCAACTTTGACCTGAATAATTTTTCCTTTCGGCCAGCAATTGCGAGGATTGCTAGGATCAACAATGTAAACCACATTTCCAACAGCTATGGGCTCAACGTTTTGAAACCATTTGGTTCGGCGAGTAATTACTGGAAGATATTCTCGAAGCCAACGTACCCAAAATGAGTCTGCGATTTGTTGGGCAGCTTTCCATCCACGGCGGAGAGTTACACCGTTATTGTCAGGTGGCGCTATAGGTTTCATTCCGTTCGAACTCCCCAGCAAGAAGTGATTAGGTGTCAGAGATTCCTCTTCATCATGTTCAATCGGTATATATGTGAGTGGGCGTGAGTTCACAATGTTCTCAGCTTCAATTAAAGCAGCTCTGAGTAGTTCATCTGTAAGTCTATACCTTGGCAAAATAGATGATAGTGAGGTTTTTACTGATCTTACGAGCCTCTCCCAGGCACCTCCCATATGCGGGGAGGCCGGAGGGATAAAATTCCAAGACATAACTGAGTTGGTGAAGTTTTTCACGATTTGGTCTTTGTCCATCAATGCGAATGCTTCGGACAGTTCACGTTCGCCCCCACGGAAGTTGGTACCATTGTCACTCCGCCATTCTCGGGGCATGCCTCGACGGACAATAAAGCTTCTTATGGCAATTATACACGATGCCGTAGACAATGAATGTGGGACTTCGAGATGGATTGCTCGTGTGGTCAAACAAGTGAACAATACACCGTATCGTTTTTCAGAACTACGTCGGATCGTAACCGACATGGGTCCAAAATAGTCGACGCCTACGTGCGTGAATGGACTAGAAAATGAGGCTAATCTTGCAGGCGGCAGTATAGACATTTTAGGGGGTATTGGCTTGGCATTAAGGATTTTACACTTTTGGCATAATTTTCGCACCTTTTTTAAGACACTTCTAAGTCGGGGTATCCAAAAGCATTGGCGTATCTCGTTAACTACAGTTTCATGATTACCGTGAAGATATTTAGTATGGTAATCGTCCACTAACAATGATGTAATATAATGTTCTTTGGGTAATATTAGGCAAAATTTCAGTTTATGGGGGACACCCCTGGGAAAAAAAAAATGCCACGCCCCCTTAAATGACCCCAGGAGTGCGAAAATCATAATGAATAAGGGGGCTCACGCCCCCTATGGGCGTGGCAGTCGAAAAACGACCCGGCGCACCTACGTAGACAATATAGGTATCAAATGAAAGCTAATGTCTTCACGATTCCAAAAATAGCCGTATCGTCCAATTCACGACCCCAGTCGTGAATGTCAAAGGCAGTAACGCAATCCATATTTAGTGATGTTCTCGTGTCAAGAGTCAAATCATAAATGAGGATAAGTACAAAATTAAGAAACGAGGAAAACTCTTGAAAGCTTCTGATTGATTAATGAAAATTTGTTATACTGGCTTCGCTTAGTAAAGTTTTTCTGCGTGACCGGCCTACGGCCGGGCTTAGGGGTTTTTAACTCCAGTATGTCTTAATTCTAGACGGCGGGGATCTCGAGTGCTCGGCCTCTGGCCGAGCTAAAAAGAAATAAACAAAAAAAGTCCTTCCCCCATTTTATAAAAATTAACATATCTTCCTCAAATTCTGGACGATCTGGCAACTACGGGTATTTTTGGAATCGTGAAGACATTTCCTTTCATTTGATACCAATATTGCCTAAGTAGGTGGCATGGGTCGTTTTTCACCCCCGCCCCTATTTAACAAAAATGGCCGTATCGGCTGCAAAAACCGCCCGATCTGGCAACTATGGCTATTTTTGGAATCGTGAAGATATTAGCTTTCATTTGATACCCATATTGTCTACGTAGGTGGGCCGGGTCGTTTTTCGACTGCCACGCCCATAGGGGGCGTGAGCCCCCTTTTTCATTATGATTTTCGTACTCCTGGGAACATTCTGAAGGGGATGGCATATTTCGATTTTTTCTCTAGGGGTGTCCCCCATAAACTGAAATTCAGCCTAATATTATGGGGTCGCTCCGTCCATCTACTTGCACCCGGCTTGCCATTCGTATTATTCCTTTATCGTCTAGATATGCTGAGAGTTGAAACAGAGAGCTTGAAGGTGGTATAGGACGATTTTTTGTTAGCTGTATCAACTCATCAGCAAATTCCTCGGTTTGAGCGGCGGCTATATCATTCTGCGTTTTTGAATGTACTATAAAAGTTTTATGTTGGCTTTTGGATTTAATAATTCGAACTATTTGCGTGAGGGTAGATGTAGCGCCAATAAATCTTTTCCATTTAGAAAAACGCTTTGGGTTTACAGGGAACATACTTTTTAAATGTTCTCTATGTAATCCGATGTACATTGGTCTTAACTCTTCATATGTATCCTCGTTGGAACCGTCGCACCATTTAGCATCTTGTTTTAGCAAAAATTCAGGGCCCGTAAACCAGCGACAATTATTGTTAAAGCAAGGTATTTTTTGCCATTTCGTTGCTTCATCGGCCACGTATTTTATGGAAAAAATTAAAAAAAATCAAGTTTAAGTACGAATGTACTGTAATTTTTCATACAAAATATATGTGGGTCTGGCCAGACCCTCTGCGGTACTTATATGACATATGTTTCAAAATATCTTTCTAACTCCTATTTTGTTTGCTTTTTTCGTCCCGTTTTTTCACCATGAGAAAACCAAGAAAATTTCAGGAGGGTATCTGAAAATTCTAATCTCTAGCCCTATTGGAAACACGTTTAAAATGCAAAATAAATTGGAAAAGGTCTGGCCAGACCCATGACTGTGACGGAGGGTTAAAGAAAATGCGTTTTATTATTTATAAGTTTTATTATTTTAACTATTGAAATAAAATAAAAGAGGAACGCTGAAGTTTGTTTCAATTCATTTATTAGAAAATGGAAAATTTTAAAAAGCCTGGAAATATAAATGATTTAAATTTAACAATATTTTAATTTTAAGTTATTTAATTTACTTCAGTATAGCTCCAAGCTTTGATTGATAATTTATATATATTTATATAATTTAATAAATTATGTTTAACAATGTATAACCTTCTTCTTTTATTTCAACGTGGTTTTTGATTTTTTTTCTTTTTCTTTGTTTCATCTTTTTATTTTTTAAAGAACAGTTATTGTTGGGGTTGCCGAATTTCTTCAACACTCCCCCCCGGTATGTCCCCTTGTGGATCTACCTCAGAATTAATTAAAAGTACGGCAATCTTAGTAGCAGGTCTTTCATAAACACCAGTCGAAATCTTGACGAAAGCACTGCGAACTTGACCATCCGAACCAACTTTGACCTGAATAATTTTTCCTTTCGGCCAATAATTGCGAGGATTGCTAGGATCAACAATGTAAACCACATTTCCAACAGCTATGGGCTCAACGTTTTGAAACCATTTGGTTCGGCGAGTAATTACTGGAAGATATTCTCGAAGCCAACGTACCCAAAATGAGTCTGCGATTTGTTGGGCAGCTTTCCATCCACGGCGGAGAGTTACACCGTTATTGTCAGGTGGCGCTATAGGTTTCATTCCGCTCGAACTCCCCAGCAAGAAGTGATTAGGTGTCAGAGATTCCTCTTCATCATGTTCAATCGGTATATATGTGAGTGGGCGTGAGTTCACAATGTTCTCAGCTTCAATTAAAGCAGCTCTGAGTAGTTCATCTGTAAGTCTATACCTTGGCAAAATAGATGATAGTGAGGTTTTTACTGATCGTACGAGCCTCTCCCAGACACCTCCCATATGCGGGGAGGCCGGAGGGATAAAATTCCAAGACATAACTGAGTTGGTGAAGTTTTTCACGATTTGGTCTTTGTCCATCAATGCGAATGCTTCGGACAGTTCACGTTCGCCCCCACGGAAGTTGGTACCATTGTCACTCCGCCATTCTCGGGGTATGCCTCGACGGATAATAAAGCTTCTTATGGCAATTATACACGATGCCGTAGACAATGAATGTGGGACTTCGAGATGGATTGCTCGTGTGGTCAAACAAGTGAACAATACACCGTATCGTTTTTCAGAACTACGTCGGATCGTAACTGACATGGGTCCAAAATAGTCGACGCCTACGTGCGTGAATGGACTACAAAATGAGGCTAATCTTGCAGGCGGCAGTATAGACATTTTAGGGGGTATTGGCTTGGCATTAAGGATTTTACACTTTTGGCATAATTTTCGCACCTTTTTTAAGACACTTCTAAGTCGGGGTATCCAAAAGCATTGGCGTATCTCGTTAACTACAGTTTCATGATTACCGTGAAGATATTTAATATGGTAATCGTCCACTAACAATGATGTAATATAATGTTCTTTGGGTAATATTATGGGGTCGCTCCGTCCATCTACTTGCACCCGGCTTGCCATTCGTATTATTCCTTTATCGTCTAGATATGCTGAGAGTTGAAACAGAGAGCTTGAAGGTGGTATAGGACGATTTTTTGTTAGCTGTATCAACTCATCAGCAAATTCCTCGGTTTGAGTGCATTTCCAGATAATGGTTTCAGCGGCGGCTATATCATTCTGCGTTTTTGAATGTACTATAAAAGTTTTATGTTGGCTTTTGGATTTAATAATTCGAACTATTTGCATGAGGGTAGATATAGCGCCAATAAATCTTTTCCATTTAGAAAAACGCTTTGGGTTTACAGGGAACATACTTTTTAAATGTTCTCTATGTAATCCGATGTACATTGGTCTTAACTCTTCATATGTATCCTCGTTGGAACCGTCGCACCATTTAGCATCTTGTTTTAGCAAAAATTCAGGGCCCGTAAACCAGCAACAATTATTGTTAAAGCAAGGTATTTTTTCCCATTTCGTTGCTTCATCGGCCACGTTACTTGCTGGAGGAACCCACTTCCATTCATCAACTTCGGTTATGCTAAGGATCTCACTACCCTAAAGGCAACAAATTGTGAATATTTGCGATGGTCTGATCTTATCCAGGATAGTACAGTTTTAGAGTCTGTCCAGAAAACTTGATTGGAGAAATTCAGTTTAAGGGAATTAATTATACTGTTTGCAAAACGAGCACCCAATAGGGCAGACTGAAGTTCCAATCTGGGAATCGACAACATTTTAAGAGACGCCACCTTGGTTTTACTTCCAATCAGGCTGCATCTTACAAAACCGTCAACATTGTACCGAAGGTATGATACGGCGGCAAATCCATTCTCGGAGGCGTCTACGAACGTGTGTAATTCTACATTAGTAATGTGGGTGAAGCTTCCGCAGAAATAATATCTTTGTAGGCAAATTTGTTCAATGTCCGGTAAGTGCTGGCACCAACGTAACCATTTAAAGTACTCCGCATCATGTACACATTCATCCCATGCCACACCGCTACGCCAAATATTTTGCAAAATTATTTTGGCGTACATGACATAAAACCCAACAAGTCCGAGAGTGTCAAATATACTCATTACTGTACTTGTTGGTTTAAAACTACCGTTCATAAATTTACATCCCTTATATCTTTGCGATACTTTCAAGGAAAAATAATCTTCAGAAGGCGCCCACCACATGCCCAGAACTTTATCAGGACACATAGCTTTATCAATGTCTAGGTCAAGTTCTTCGGCTTGTGCGTTGGGTTCCCGCAAAATAATTTCAGAATTCGACCTCCAATTTCTGATTACAAATCCCGCCTGAGAGTGTACAAAACGGACGTCTTTTGCCAACTGCAGGGCGTCTTCCTCTGTATCCATGCCATCAAGCATGTCATCGACATAGTGATTGTGAACAATTGCCTCCATAGCTCTTGAATATGTTGTACCGAATTGAGAAGCGTTGAGGTTTTTTACAAACTGAGCTGCGCTAGGTGAGTAGGTAGCACCAAACGTCATAACAGTAAGTACAAACTTAGTTGGTTCCTTGCTGCCGATTTCATTCCACAGAAACCGTTGATAATGTTGGTCATCTGGATGTATCCTTACCTGATGATACATTTCTTTAATATCACCGCTAATTGCAAAACGATTTTTACGGAACCGTCTTATAACATCCACTAAAGAGGCAGAGAGGTCTGGTCCTGTCAGCAGCATTGAGTTTAATGATACTCCTTTTACCATAGCAGCTGCATCCCAAACGATTCTTAATTTCCCAGGCTTATTGGGGTTAATAACGGGAAAAATAGGTAAATACCAACAATCTTCCGATCGAGCATCACTAGGTAGTCGAACTACATAGTCCTTATGCAAATATTCCTGAATTTTCTCTTCCATTAAAGCGTGCAATTGAGGGTCCTTGGCTAACTTCGATGAAAGGCACAGTGCCCTTTTTCTTGCCATAGGAAGGCTATCAGGGGGCGAGAATCTTGGAATTTTCCATAATAGCCGTGTTTCGTAACGATCTCCTATCTTTCGTGTATTAGTTTCCAATTGATTTAAGCCTTCAAGATCTTCGACAGAGCTCATAGCCCTTGGATTGGTGTTCACGTCCAGATTATCAAGAAGAACGTATCGCTTTACAACTTGTAATAATTCGTTACATTCGTTAGCATCGCTGCAAGTGTGGTAAGCGTTAAATTTGATGTCGCCTTCATGTACACATGGACCCTTAACAGACCAGCCTAGTCGGGATTTTTCGGCAATAGGTTCAGATATCATGCGCTCCTTGGTTTTAAGACTTGCGCCCAACCAACTATTGTTTAAACAAATTAAAAGCTTGGGTTCTGCTTCCACGTACGATGAAATTGGGATATTCTTTAAATAACCATATTCTTCCTTTAGTTGGTCAACGTTTAGACTTTGTTTAGGAAGACCTAAACTCTTAACGGTATGAACATTATTCAAATTAAGGTATTTTTTAAAAGGATCACCAGAAATTTAAAGATTAAGAACTTGGGAATCATTTTCATAACGGTGAGTATCGGCGGTCCATTTCAAGCATAGGGGATTTGGTGTTCCATGCAAATTTAAATCGCGACGTAAACTATCATCCATTAATGTGAGTGATGACCCATCGTCAAAAAATGCATATGTTTTTACTTGCTTACCGTTTCCATGTAAAATGACTGGAAGAATTCGAAAGAGTACTCCATTTTCTGATTTTCTGACCACATTGCAGACACCTTGTACATTTTTATGAAGCAATGGATGATGTAAATATTGACAGGAATCTATTCCGCACACTTGATCAGATTTACATTCCGCAATTGAATGAGGCTTTAGGCATCTTCGACACAATTTGTAAGAGCGTACTATATCCCACTTTTTCGCTCTACTTATACTCTTAAAAGTATTGCAAGAAAATAATTCGTTGCACGTATTACCACAGGCTACACAACTTTTTTTTATCATTTTGTTGGAAGTGTGCATTTATGTTACCACGTTTAGTAGATTTGCTACCGTGGTATTCTGGCATCAATACACTATTGGCTCCTTGAGCTAATTGAAAAAGCCATGAGCCGAAGTTTTCCAAATTACTCGAAGATAACGAGAGCTTGTGCATTCCCCAAAAGGCTGCAATCATCCCTGGAAGTTTAAGAACAAGCTCTTGTTCAACTCCTGTGTTATTTAAATAACTTTGTAAGTCGGCTGACTTCATGGTGGCAATTATGTTTTGAACCTCTAACGCAAAATCAACAAGTGATTCTAGCTTATTTTCCTTAATTGACGGCAATTCGTGTACGCGTTTAAGCAGAATATTAATTACGATTTCCGGCCTACCGAATTTAATTCTTAAGGTCTCCATGATTTGCGGTACACATGAGGCGTGAAAGAATAGGTTACGCACTGACTTTAGAGCTTCACCTTCTAACGAATTCCTTAATCGAAGAAGATTCTCGCTGTCACAGAACCCACACATGTCTGTAGTTTGTTGATATGTTGCTAGAAAAAGCGGCCAATCTTCAGGATTACCAGAGAATTTTGGAAGCTCTTTTGAAAAACTTTGCCTAGAGGCAATTTGTTCACGAGTAAGTTTAGAGGCCACCAATGTAGTCTGATGCAAAGTGCTTCTAGGTTCGTTTATGACTCCGGGTAACCATTGAGACGTAGAACATTGTTCACTGGTTATATTACCTTTTAATTTTAATTCTTTCATCCTGTTCACCATTGAATCCATTAATTCCCCCATATGCGTCAGGCTAACATTGGTACTCAACTCGTCGTGCGTTTCTATAGCTTTCGTGCTTTCAGCTTCCGGACCCTCTGTATCTTCAATAAGCGCGTTGTCGCCGTTCTCTTTTAATTGTTTGAACTACTCCTTCTTTTTGTTCAAAATAGCTTCTTTACGAAGTAATATCTGCTCCTCTTCTTCTAAGATTTTAAGCTCATCGAGCAATCGTTTGGTTTTCGCCGAGTCGTTTAAAGAAACAGATGTCCCTTGGGTTGCCTTTGTAGTCCTACCTGTTAACCTATTATTAATGTTGTTGTCCAGTAAGTTCATCACAGAGACGTTTGAGTCGTTGCTCGAAACTTCTTTAGATAGTCGTGACATATCTATGCATGATTTGCAACTCCAGTCTACATCAGCAACTGCTTCTGTAACACCGACGCAAGTAAAATGGTACCAGCCGTCACATTTATCACAGCACACCATCTCGTCGTTGTCATCCTCAGAGCAGATTATACAGCTTTTCTTTAAATTACCTCCGCCAGTCGGCATCCTTTTGAAATATGAAGCTTTATAAAAAAATGGAAAATTTTAAAAAGCCTGGAAATATAAATGATTTAAATTTAACAATATTTTAATTTTAAGTTATTTAATTTACTTCAGTATAGCTCCAAGCTTTGATTGATAATTTATATATATTTATATAATTTAATAAATTATGTTTAACAATGTATAACCTTCTTCTTTTATTTCAACGTGGTTTTTGATTTTTTTTTTTCTTTGTTTCATCTTTTTATTTTTTAAAGAACAGTTATTGTTGGGGTTGCCGAATTTCTTCAACATTAACTTTAGAAGTATTTTATATTTCTAGACTTCTAGACGCTTCGACTTCACAATTAACAATGGCGTTTTCATCATGGCATCGCCATCTTCTATCAGTTACAATATTGCCACTCTTTTATTAATTGTAGTTAATAATTACAATGTTGTCAACTATATCTAATCTTAATCGCTACTTATTATACTTAATTGTTAATTACAATGTTGTCTACTATAACTAATCTTAATAGCTACTTATTATAACTAATTTTAATAGCTACTTATTACATGGAGAGAAGTCAAGAGCAACTGAAGATGTTGCGTCCGGAAGTTTAGATAAAAAAGATGGAGTAAAAAACTCCGAGCCACCTAAGTAGCCTGTAGTTACATTTCACGTGAAGTGATCGGGTATCAAATTATGATAGCCAATTGCTATTTCTAATGAAAGCATTTATACGATCTAATTTTAAGTCTGATACTTCAGATAGATTGTTGAAGTATGGTTGTCCCAAGAAGGTGTTACGCATTGTGGCCATTGCTGTACAGGGACATAGAACATGAGAGATTGTCTCTTACTCTTCTTCATCTTTACAACTCCTACAGAAATCATTATAAGGGAGGCCTAATCTTCTGGCATGATTGCCGAATTTGCAGTGTCCGGTGATTATTGACACCAAATCGCTTAATTGTGATCGCTGTAAATTCAGCATATACAAGGTGGCGCAAAAGTAATCCTCCTATCAGAAAATGTTATAAGTTTTGCGAGGCCCCTAATGTCAGTTCTGTTTTGACATTTGTGTAGTAAACACATGCGAAATACACGTTAATAAACAATGTTACGCTACACTGCTCCAGAACTCGAACTATTGCTGATAGAACTGACATTAGGGGCCTCGCAAAATTTATATCATTTTCTGATAGGAGGATTACTTTTGCGCCACCTTGTAAAACGTCCGTTCTTTATTTAGCCTAGGCCAAATAAGTCTTGTTATTACACAGGTGTGTTCATTTGCCCACCTGGTCTGAGCAAGCTCATAGTAAAATTTTTCGTCGCTTGCATGCTTTCAGTGGAATACCACATAGATGATCAATATCATCATCAGGTAGAATGGAACCATTCTTTGCGAAGTTGTCAGCAACAAGGTTTCCAATTATATCTTCATGTCCACGCACCCATTCGAGTGACACAGTTGAATACCTCGCCATCCTATTTAAAGATGTGCGGCATTCCTGGACCAAGGTCGATGTAGTGTATACACCAGTTAGAGATTTAATTGCAGCCTGGCTATCAGTATATATACGAATATCCCTGCCTGATATAACTGATCCAGTTAGCTGCTCTTTTTATAGCCGATATCTCGGACTGTAGAATACTGCATTCATTTGAAAATTCTTGAATGTAGACACCGTGCCAACTTTCTCACCTTTTTAGAGCCATCCGTGTAGACAGACAAGCTTATAGTATTGAGGGGTAGACCCTCTTCTGGTACCTCATTATCCGAAGTGGAGTAGCTAAAGATCCTCGAAAATGGTCTAGGAGTGCAGTAATAGATTTTATCAGGAATACAGTTTGTTTCCTTGATTATGCTGGCATGTCCATAATTTACATGCTTTCAAGCACCTATTGTATCCAGCCTTACAGCAGTGTTTAGAGTCAGTTTTCTGGCCGTCATATCAACTGGTATCCAGTTCATTATTGTAAAAAGTGAGTCAATATAGCAGTTCTCCTTAATATCCTATCGAATAGTACACAGGTCGAGGTTCTGTCAACTGCTTTCCAACAGACCGAGACCCCGTAAAATAATATCGGTTTTATAACCCCTTCATCGAGGTTTAATACCCCACTTCCTACCTATAGCCTTTTTACAGACATGGCCTTAGATGTTCTCGCTAATATATTTGGTTTCCATGATAACTTACTGTCAAGGATAACACCTAAGCATTTTGCGTTGTCCGAGATTGTTAGTGCTATACCGTTCAATCCAGGAAGCTTGAAAGTGGGAATCTTATATTTTCTAGTGAATAATACAAGTTCCGTTTTACCTGGATTCACATTTAAACCACTATCAGTACTCCATTCAATTAGTGTTCTGAGTGCATCTTCCATTCCTAGCGAAATAGTTTGCAAATGGAATTCTGAGACTACAGCTGCCCGTCGTCCGCGTAAGCGACAGTCTTATGTCCAGTGATATCCAATTTTCTAAGCATACTGTTTATGGCTATATTACACAAGAGTGGTGATAACACGCCTCAATGAGGCAAATCTTGTGATTTTTGTTGCACCAATTTTGGAACTTATGGTCCTATTGTCAAGTAGATTCTTTATAAATCTAGTTATTGACTCGTCAATACCTAAGTCATGTATAGCAGAAATTATTGCCCCAGATTTTACATTATTGAAAGCACTTTCTATGTCCAGAAACGCTACCATTGTAAAATTTCCATATTCCAGAGATTTCTCTATGTGACTGAATAGTTCATGAAGTGCCGTTTCAACAGATTTACCAATAGGCATGCTTATATGGGGATAATAGTGTTCGATCAATAGAGCTCCTTATGTGGATGTTTATGATTCTTTCCAAAGTTTTCAAAAGGAATGATGATAGACTGATTGGTCTCTAAAATCCTTTGCTTTTATATGAGAGGTTTTTCCTCCTTTTGGGATGAATGTTACATTGCATTCAGTCCAGCCAGAGGGTATATATGACCACGACAAACAAGCTCGATAAATGTTCATGAGCCAAGGAATGACTAGATCTATAATGTATTGTAGATCAGCCGGTATGATTCAATCAGGGCCCGGAGACTTAAAGGAATCAAAGCTTATTATAGCCCATTTGATTTTGTCCTCGCTAATATCTATTGAGGAGGTTATCCGATTTAACGGTTGGGGTGCAGTTGTCGGTATTGGCAACAGATTACCCGGAAAGTGAGTGTCCATAAGCACATCCACTGTCTCATGTCCAACTTTTGTCCAACTACCGTCTAGTTACTGAATATAACCCTGGGTTGTTGGTGTTTTTGACAGGATTTTGCGCAAGCGACTGGTTTCGGATGCACCTTCAACACCACTGCAAAAGTTCCTCCAAGACCTGCGCTTTGCTCTCCTAACCTGTTCAACGCTGACTTATATGCCGACCAGTTTCCTGTTCTTCCATTGTATTAACACAAATGTATTATTAAATGCTTTTAAATTTAACTTTTAATAATTTATACTTTAGTTTTTTATTTTATTTTTTTGTTTAAATAACTTTCCTTTAATCTATAATTCTTTTTAATTTAGTTTTTTTTTTAACTTTTTTGTGTAAATGAATTTCCTTTAATGTTACACACGTAAGTTTCTTATGCATTTTATCATTTCCTAGTTATTGGTGCGCACATAGCCTTAGCTACCCAGCGCCATTCGTATACTTTTTAAATTAATTTAAAATGTATATTTCTTATAAATAAATAAATAAATAAATCGTACTTTTGGCTTCTCTCGAAATAACTAATATAGCCTAACAATTTATTTTATTTGTATATACATAAGTATGTACATTAGAGTGTCTCGCCTTACATGAAAAAAAAAAGTTCGCGGTGCACCACCGAATATGAAGTATTGTTGCAAGACAATTTCGAAACAAAAAAAATATTTTTTTGCCGAAAGTAGGGGTCGCCAAAATAAATTTTTTGTTATATCTTCGGCATTTATAGTCCGATCTCAAAGTGTGATATATCGATGTTTTTGTCTTGAGGAGATCTATCGATGGTATTATCGTGCATTTACCTCAAATATTCCGTTTTAGTATTTACTCACCAGATCTCAGTTCGTACCACCCTAATGTACCACCTTAATATCAGAAAATAAAAGCTCACAAAAAATCATTAAACTTTTGTTAAGGAAGTTTTTCGATAATTCCAACATAACTATTGAAAAAATGAATGAATTTTGGTTTCTTGTGAAAAACCAACAACTGGCAATTCACGGAAGTCGCCACGTTTTCCAATATATATCTTGGATTCGTCAATTGCCGGACGACGTTCAACAGAGCCTTCGTCCGTGCATAGAAAACAACGCGTACTTTTTCCACCCCGAGAATGTTTTGTTATCGATGATAACTGACCAAGATCCGCTAGTACGTTCAGATGGCTATACTAAGATTTTATCAGCCCGAAATGAGGCAACGGTCTGCATTCGTCAAATGTTCGTAATTTCATAAACTTCGAGAGTGACTCATATTTCGACATGATCGATTGGACCAAATTTCAATTGACTGAGCCGCCATGCTTGCAGTTCTACATGCAAGTCCAGCTGGAAACATTACAATTTTCGGAAGAAATAATTGCAATACCAGGTTAGCACAGGGAATATAACTTTATTTGATAGACTTGTTTGCTAAATTTAATTATTTTCGCAGCTTATCCATGCCATTCTTAAAACACCGAGCGTTTTGTTCATGTAGTACATGAATCTGCCATGGCTGTCACCGATGAGCAACGCATGGGCCACATCTTTTCCAAACTCAAGAACCGGCAAAAGCACAGTAAACCTGGTTCATTTCAAAATATGATTGATTAAATTTTTTTAATGATTTAAATTTTCCTGTTTAATGATTTTTTGTGAGCTTTAATTTTCTGATATTAGGGTGGTAGGAACTGAGATCTGGTGAGTAAATGCAAAACATTGGTCTCCTCAAGACAAAAACATTGATATATCACACTTTGAGATCGGACTATAAATACCGATGATATGACAAAAAAAAATTAAAAAGGTAACCCCTACGTTCGGCAAAAAAACAAAAATTCATTTTTTCAATAGTTCTGTTAGAATTATCGAAAAACTTCCTTAACAAAAGTTTAATGATTTTTTGTGAGCTTTTATTTTCTGATATTAGGGTGGTACGAACTGAGATCTGGTGTGTAAATACTAAAACGGGATATTTGAGGTAAATGCACGATAATACCATCGATAGATCTCCTCAAGACAAAAACATCTATATATCACACTTTGAGATCGGATTATAAATGCCGAAGATATAACAAAAAATGTATTTTGGCGACCCCTACTTTCGGCAAAAAAAAAATTTTGTTTCGAAATTGTCTTGCAACAATACTTCATATTCGGTGGTGTACCGCGAACTTTTTTTTTCGAGACACTAATGTACATTGATGTTATTTGTGTTATGTTTTATTTGGATACCAAAATTGTTAGGTCCTCTTCTCAGAGATAATTAAAGATAGTGCTGTAATAAAAGCCATTAGACCTTTATTTTTAAATAAATTTATGTTTATTTACTTTTCCTTGAAAGTAAGAGTTATAATTTAAACTTTGTCAGAGTTGCATTTATTGAAACTGTTGTAGAATGAAACAAAAATGGAATATGAAATCGTTCGAAATCTATCACACTCTTGTCGATTTCTAAAAGCATATCTGATTATTTTTTCGATGGACATGCATACTTACCAAATACATTTGTCTCGCTGTAATGGCGGAGTTTTTTTTAATATTTGAGATCCAGGAATTTTACTAGTTTCAGTTTTTGAAAACACGTTAGATAAAACAATCAAATCTTTTAGCATTTGTTTATAAAAACAGGGTCGAGCTTGTTTTGGTGATGAATATATGTACATTCATACATATGTATGTATGTATGTGTGAAGTCTAAAATTTATTATATTAGAACTTGTTAATTTAGCACTTATTTGTTAATTTAGTGGATAATCTAATACAAATTCACATTTTTTTATACAATAAATTTAACATTTTTTATTGAGTTTCATTAAATTCTTTACAAAAATAAGTCTAAAAATACATTTTAAATTTAAATTATTATATATAAGATTTATATATAGTACATTAATATAATATTTTCAAATCACTTTACATTTTCGGTAGTAAACATTTCTACATTATTTACGGAGATGATTTTTATTATTTTCTTTTGATTTTTAAAAAGTTTTTAATGCTGTTATTAAAGTCCTTGTGAGTACAAAATGGATGGACCGGTGCTATGGATAAACATGTGTAAATAACACTGAGACAAATGGTAGGGGTCAGTGATCGGGATGGAATGAAACCAATGGGAAATGTTATATCGGTAAAAAAGAAGTTATACGTGTCCCGGCGTTTCACTGGGTCACGTCTAGGAATCGAAATATATCGATTTGAAGTTAGTAACTATCATATAGGGGAAATTGTCACCTTTGGTGGTATTTTCTTGACATAACTCGAGAACCACTAGTCCGATATTGCTGAAACAAATTTAAAAAAATTGGGAATTACAATTCATTTAATCTGTTCATACAACGTTTCGGTACATAAGCAACAGTTTCGCATTTATAAATAAATGTATGAAGAAAAAAACAATTTTTTGCCTAAAAAATTGAATTTCTTTATTTTTAATTCATAAAAAATCCAAAACGATAATAAAAAGTGTCAAATCCTATTACTTTCAGGTAAAGTCGCATAACCTATGAACAAAATGAGACATAAATCATGAAAATCTATGCACGCGTTTCGCTTTTATTCACAATTAAGTAAAGCTATGAATTTCAAAAATTTCCTCGAGAAATTTCAAATCGATATATCTCGATTCCTCGACGTGACCCAGCGAAACGCCGGGACACGTAAAACTTCTTTTTTACCGATATAACATTTCCCGTTGGTTATATCTCATCCCGATTTTGCCTGTCGCATAGTGTAGTTGTAAACAACAAATACAAGAAGTATGACCTCTTATAATAATGAATATGCATACATGTCTAACATTTAATTGTGGTTTAATTTATTATTTTTGCTCAATTGAGCTTAAAATAAAATGGAATAATAGGCTTGAAATGGTATTTTGCTCGAGGTTGTAATATTTATTATTATTTTTAATTAAGTTAGTGTAAGTTTACATTTTTGTGTGCATTTGAAGCCTTTGAACAACCGCATGAACAAATATGTTTTAATAAAATTGTTTTCATGCAAAATTCGATAAAATAACATCATCTCTGGAATTTATGGCTGTCTAAAAGTTGACAATTGTAGACAGCTATGTTTGCGTTTGAATCCACAGTGCGGCATTATAATACTCTATATTTTATGGAGTAACAAAGATAGCTATAATCCCAAAAAGCACCCTTATGTAATTCGTTCAAATGCGAGAGTACTTTAAAATCAAATCTCAAATATAATAATTTTTTAATTCAAATTTGTTGTGACATAAAAAATATTTTGAAGTAAATGAAACCAAACTACACCACAGTCTAAGTGTAAATTGAATTTTTCGCTGACATTATTTTTTCGAATACAAATTCCTAAGCGGAATTAAAACGTTTATTATATACTTCATGTACATATTTGCAATTCTATAGTTCAAAATTCATGTTTACATTGGAAAGTTATGGTAATTTCATGATATTATAATATCTATATGACAAGTGATGGATAGCAAATGTTAAGTAAATAAAAAATTTTAATTCAGAGTTAAATACAACTTAAAATAGTTTTTTCTGTAGTAACCTATGGATATATGAAATAAATATAATTACAGATGTAAATTCAGTTTTAACATTAAAACTCACCTATATTAAGTTTAAAACAATAGTTTTTATATGTATGTATATAACTTATTATTAAAATGGAAAGTAAATTCAAATTTCTATAGAAAGTTTTATTTACTGAAACTTAAATAAGAAAGTATGAAATCGGCGTTTCATGGAGTTTATTAAAAAAAAAAAATTATTATTATTATTATTATTATTATTATTATTATTATTATTATTATTATTATTATTATTATTATTATTATTATTATTATTATTATTATTATTATTATTATTATTATTATTATTATTATTATTATTATTATTATTATTATTATTATTATTATTATTATTATTATTATTATTATTATTATTATTATTATTATTATTATTATTATTATTATTATTATTATTATTATTATTATTATTATTATTATTATTATTATTATTATTATTATTATTATTATTATTATTATTATTATTATTATTATTATTATTATTATTATTATTATTATTATTATTATTATTATTATTATTATTATTATTATTATTATTATTATTATTATTATTATTATTATTATTATTATTATTATTATTATTATTATTATTATTATTATTATTATTATTATTATTATTATTATTATTATTATTATTATTATTATTATTATTATTATTATTATTATTATTATTATTATTATTATTATTATTATTATTATTATTATTATTATTATTATTATTATTATTATTATTATTATTATTATTATTATTATTATTATTATTATTATTATTATTATTATTATTATTATTATTATTATTATTATTATTATTATTATTATTATTATTATTATTATTATTATTATTATTATTATTATTATTATTATTATTATTATTATTATTATTATTATTATTATTATTATTATTATTATTATTATTATTATTATTATTATTATTATTATTATTATTATTATTATTATTATTATTATTATTATTATTATTATTATTATTATTATTATTATTATTATTATTATTATTATTATTATTATTATTATTATTATTATTATTATTATTATTATTATTATTATTATTATTATTATTATTATTATTATTATTATTATTATTATTATTATTATTATTATTATTATTATTATTATTATTATTATTATTATTATTATTATTATTATTATTATTATTATTATTATTATTATTATTATTATTATTATTATTATTATTATTATTATTATTATTATTATTATTATTATTATTATTATTATTATTATTATTATTATTATTATTATTATTATTATTATTATTATTATTATTATTATTATTATTATTATTATTATTATTATTATTATTATTATTATTATTATTATTATTATTATTATTATTATTATTATTATTATTATTATTATTATTATTATTATTATTATTATTATTATTATTATTATTATTATTATTATTATTATTATTATTATTATTATTATTATTATTATTATTATTATTATTATTATTATTATTATTATTATTATTATTATTATTATTATTATTATTATTATTATTATTATTATTATTATTATTATTATTATTATTATTATTATTATTATTATTATTATTATTATTATTATTATTATTATTATTATTATTATTATTATTATTATTATTATTATTATTATTATTATTATTATTATTATTATTATTATTATTATTATTATTATTATTATTATTATTATTATTATTATTATTATTATTATTATTATTATTATTATTATTATTATTATTATTATTATTATTATTATTATTATTATTATTATTATTATTATTATTATTATTATTATTATTATTATTATTATTATTATTATTATTATTATTATTATTATTATTATTATTATTATTATTATTATTATTATTATTATTATTATTATTATTATTATTATTATTATTATTATTATTATTATAAGATTACAACCCCAATTTCAAACTTTTTGTATTTGTATTCTAAAATTTCTTAACTAATAGTTTATCCAGAATTTATATAATTTTGTAATAACACATGAGTTACGTGACAGCCAAGGATTTAACCGTTTATGAAAACACATACTTTTTTATGTAACGTATTTATAATTCAAATCAAATATGTTACAGCTGTGAAATAAGCTTAAAATTCAATAATAAATTGAATATATCTTTGTTAGATATTTGTGTTTCACATCCTGATATAAATCCTCCTACTCGGTGTATACCACATATGATGAATTTGAGTCCATTTCATTCATTTCCATTTTTATGAAATTATTACTCGACGAAAGTTGTACGGGAGGACTGTTAGAATCATTATTACTTGTATTACTTCCACTACGTACAGCCATCGATGAAGTACTTCGCCTGCAAAAAAAAAAAATAGTTATAACATATGACAGATTTTGCTACTATGTATAAAGCTTACTTTAAATTGTGAGAATTATATACTTATGTATATGTTTTTCTTTATTTACAGACCATATTTACTATAATTGGATTGGACCTTTTATTTGATACGTTTTAAAGAATTGTTTACATATAAAACGTTTCTGCAGACATTATTTTATATACATATCTAAAGTCATAGTTAAAGAGATAACAAAGAGAATTCTTTCTGTTCTTTTTATTGAAAGTCTCTAGTTTATTTTCATATTTTTTTCTTGGTTTATGGTTTTATAACATAATTTACAGCACCCTTTGGAAACTTTAACTTTTTTCAATCATTGAACTCAACAATGTGTCAACACTCGTACAAATATATTATGACTTATTAAAGTTTTTGATAGAATAGCGTTATCTATGTTTAAAAAATCACTGAAAAAAACGAAAGTGTTTCAAACTTTCTTAAAAAAAGCTTTTGTATTGTGAATAATGCTTTATGTCCAGGCTCACCACCTAGTACTTTACATATAATTTTATTTTCAATATGGCAGAAAACAGACACAATTTTTTCTTTTCTTATGAAGTCTAAAGTATATATTTTGTGTTCCTTATATGTAGTTAAGTCGATAAACCAATATCGGTCTGTCCGTCTCCAAATTTATTTTTTGATAAATTTTTTCAAATCTCACAGACATCAACATGTAATATCAATGTTTCAGATATATACGTAAGAATTTTACTATTGGAAATCACAATCGCTCCCATATATGGATAAAATATTTTTAAGAGAAATACAACCCCGATTTTTGGAAATATTTTTTGATATATCTAGGATACTAAATTCAGTACATAGCAGAATACAGCATTTCTACTTGTACTAAAAAACATATATGCACTGAATAAATTGAGTGAATGTTTAATTACAGATTCACCCACTTTGAAATATTTTAAAAGATCAGGTTAAGTTCGATTCTAGTGAGAGATAAATCGCGTACAAAATTTCACAAAGTTCTTTTTAAAACTGTACTGTAATAATTTTTATGGACAATTGGTGCAGAACATAAAAAACAAAATAGCTTAAAGAGTGTTTGACAAGCTTCTACTTAGTAAAAATTCACATATTTTATTGCCTAATAAATTGAAATTGATTACAAGTTAAAATACTTAAATTAAAATTGTTATAAATAAGCTTTGTGTTACAAAAACATGTTGTATGTGACACATAAAGAATTATTATGTACTTACTTAGATTTGGCATGTGTAAGAATGTGAGACTTGAGGTTTGTAGATTGGGCAAATTTCTTATTACAACCATCAAAAGGGCAAACGTAGGGTCTATCACCAGTGTGTATTCGAACGTGAGTTCTGCAAATATCAGAAAAGTACAAATAATTACGACTATGTGATATTACTAAAAATATCAACATTAAATTAATTTTGTAAAATGTATTCAACGGAACTATATTTTTATTAAAAATCTAAAAAATAAAAATAAGTAAGAATTAAGAATAATAAGAAATTACTGTTGTTTTTATTGCTTTTATTACTTTTATTTTATTTTAATAATAAATTCGTATGTACAAATTTTAACTAACCCCCTGGCCCACGATGTCGAACGATAATGTTCGCTTAGATAAGACTTATACTAGGTTTCCACGACGACTTGAATCACCTGCTTCGCTCTGTGAACCATGTTTATGAATCATGCTGTTTACATGACCAAACAACTTGATTCGATTTGACAGTTGTCTTTAATAAACAAACAGAATAAAAAAACAGAATTTACAATTTGTGGAAAATAATTTTTTTTAATGGACAAACAAAAGTGAGTGGAAATTAGTTAGCTTATTTGAAAAAAAAAAAAACATTCATTCGTACGTATTTACTTTCTTTACTTCCAGCAACAAGAAAATAATTGGCTTTGTTTACAATAATATTAAATTTTTACAGCTAGTGCAGATAAACTTGCGATAAAAATTAGAGAAGAGTGCAATTTTTCGGGCTTCGCAAGTAGATTCAATATGAATTCTTCGCTCTTAAAATTTTGTATGGTGAAGCAAGTTGTTTCGCACATGATTGGGGTGTGAAGCATGAATAGAGAGCGAAGCATGTACCGTGGAAACGTAGTATTAAGACACAAACTTGATTGTGGAATAAACAAACTTGATTGAATAAAAAATAGATACGATAATAAGTTTGTGTCTTAAGTTTTATCTAAGCGAACGTTATCGTTCGACATCGTGGGCCAGGAGGTAAATATTTACTATTGGCATAAACTTTTTCTGTTTTCGATACATACGAATGTACTATATATGTACATATTTACAACTTTAGTTTCCCGATTGAATGAATATGTACTCTGTTCAAATTGTACATTACATTACAAAAAACCGAATATTGATATTATAAATGTAAATTTATTTATTATAACCAACTAAATAGATACCGGTATATTAAGTTTGTCAGTCCATATGTCATACTCATAAATTATTGGTTGTAGAATCAAAACGTATTCAGGATTCTTATAAAATTCCAATAAGATCTAATTATGTACGTTCGTCTGTCTGTCTGTCTCTCTGTTGTAGGCAGACAAATATTCCAAATATTTTTTGTTCATCGGTTCAGTAGAACTAGAGTTATGGAACACATTATGAAACAACCTCCTAAAATATTTTGATATATTACAAAAATGTTTGGCTATTTTTTTTAATATATTTTAGACAAAAACATGAAATTTTATACACGTTATGATAAAAGGAACAGCACTGTTGAAAATGATAAGAAATGGTCCATGATTTCTCCTAACAAATTTATTGCTAAATAAATACCTATAGAATATCAGTATCTACCTATATAAAACAAGTAAAAGTGCTATATTCGGCTGTGCCGAATCTTAAATACCCTCCACCTAAACGTAACAAGAAATACAAAAACTGCACTGGTTATAGGACTAGAATATCCTTACTCTGTGTTTTCTATTCAGTCTTAGCGCAAATTTTATTAGTTTTTGATATATTGTTTGAAAGACAATTTTACGACCAATATAATTTATGTTAAATATTTTGAAATTTTGTCTAATTTTCACCATTTTTAATTGATTTAATTACCAATTCTTACCATAATTTACAGAGTCTGTCTGATGTTCATAATAATCTTGAGTGTAATTTAACAAACAGAGTATAAAAAAGGGGTACACGCCTATTTTCGAGGGGGCGGGCCCGTAAAGTTGAAAATATATAGGCCTAAATCTCAGGAACTACTGGGTGCCTGATAATTTGTAATACATTAAATAAAAGGTATTAAGAATACCGAATATGGGTTAAATCCGAAAATAATTTTTTTTGACCCGAATTTTTGTTTATTGGAAATGGTTCTTATATGGCAGCTATGACAAATTATGGGCCGATCTTCTTAAATTTTGGAACAGTTATTTTCATGCATATGAGGATATTTCACGTCGAATTTCAACATAACGGCATATTTAAGATATATATTAGTATTAACGTGGATTTCGGTAGTGGACCTTATGTAGGGGATATAGTCAAATATGGACCGATATTCTCAAAATCCAGCAGTTTGATTTAGGCATGTATGTAAATGATCCATGTACAATTTTGGATTGGTACCCTTATTTATAAGAGATTTATGAGTATTAAAGTGATTTGCGGAAGAGGGCTTTATATGGGGCATACGGTTAAAAATAGACCGAAATTCACAAAATTTTGTGGGATGATTTTTGTATATATTTAAATGATCTGTGCAAAGTTTTGAGTCGATACCGATATTGATACAATATATATAGGGAAAAATGTCTTTTTCAGATGTGGTCCTTGTATGGGAGCTATGACCAATTCTGGGCCGACCACCATAAAATTTAGTACAACAATTTATTTGCCTATAGAGATTATTTATGTCAAATTTTAGCAAGTTGTTGATACACCGAACTGTTCGGACGTGTTACTTATAGTGCGGCTGAATTTTCGGTTAAAAAATCGTAATAGGTGAAAAAGTATAAAAAGTTAAATTAAACAAAAAAGTGAAAAAAAATAAACTCGTAATAGGTGAAAAACTTTACAAAGTCAAATAATTGCACTAGGTGCAATAAAAAATTAATAAATTGTAATAATTTATTTTTAATTACTTGAAAACTAGAAAATTAAATACAGTGAGACAGTGAATGAGTAACAATTCTAACAGTGCGAGTGGGCCTCAGAGCCGAAATGCTTATTTCGTGTTGAGCTCGGCAAGTGTAAGTAATGAGAACATTAAAGATCCCGAATTTAATAAAAACTACTTAACTGTGAAACCAAAAATAAGCACAAATCTGAATTTAAGTGCAAGTGCACCAAACTTGAATAAATGTGTTGAACAGGGCACAAACTTAGCCCAAAGCATATTTAATTTAAATAGAAAAATCACTAAAGGACCGTCTTCTTCACGGTCCTCGTTATCAAATATTGGAGAGACGTCAACAGCTGCAAAAGGCACATTAAGTCCTACAAATAAGGCCGCTCCTATAGTTGCTGTTGAAGAAAAACAAAAAACACAGGTAGGAATGGACCGTTATATAACAGTATCGAAGAGAGGCAGAAGCCCAAAATCTGCCGAAATTACACCAGCCGCAAAATTATCAAAGAATGCTGAAGAGCCACGCTCGCAAAATCGTTTTGCCATCCTCCAAGACAAAAATGATGTCACTAACGCTGTGAATAAGCCAGTAAAACCACCTCCAATATATTTAAGAGAAAAAAACTCAAACGAACTTATAAAAATATTAGTTTCATTAATTGGTGAAAATTCTTTTTATGTGACTCCAATTAAGCGTGGCAATATTAATGAAACAAAGATTCAGGTTAATAATGAAAACGACTATCGGAGAATAGTTGCGGAATTTGAAAAACGCAAAAAGAATTTTTACACGTATCAACTTAAAAGCGCAAAAGGTCTACAAGTCGTAATTAAGGGAATTGATTCTTTTGTTGATCCTGAGGAGATCAGGAGCAGTTTGGCCGACAAAGGCTTTAAAATCAAAGCAGTATCAAATATAAGAAACAGAGATAGGATCCCTCAACCATTATTTAGAGTGGAGTTAGAACCTGGTGATGTTAAGCTGAAGAAAAATGAAACACATCCTATATATGACTTGAAATTCATAATGCACCGAAGAGTTACAGTGGAAGAACCTCATAAGCGATCTGGCCCAGTACAGTGTTCGAACTGCCAAGAATATAGTCACACAAAATCTTATTGTAAGTTGCCTACTGTTTGTGTTGTTTGTGGGGATCTTCATGACACCTCAAAGTGCGATAAACCTAAGGATGATTCCAGGGTAAAAAGATGCAGCAATTGCGGTGGAAACCACACTGCCAACTACAGGGGTTGCCCTGTTTTCGAGGTCGTTAAACGCTCCTTGATCAACAAACCCGCTTCTACCCCTACCCAGACGACGAAAGTACCTATTACAATTATTCCCCCCGTAGTACAAGCATCCACTAGCCAATTTTCATATGCCAACGTGCTAAGATCTAACCAACCAACACTGCAAAATGAATCACCAATAAATGATACAAACAGCCACAATTTTAGCCGTCTTGAAGGTATAATGGAGAATCTGGCGCAATCCATGAACCATTTCATGACAAGCATGACAAGTATGATGCAGGAGATGCAAAAAATGCAGTCCACGCTACTGCAGGCCATACTTAATAGACCATGAACTGTCTCAAAATATGTTTCTGGAACGCAAACGGCATACGCCAACACAAAAATGAACTTGAATATTTTCTTTTTAATAAGAAAATTGATGTAATGCTGATTTCCGAGACTCATATGACGTCGAGAAGCATTTTTAAAATAAGTGGTTATACATTCTACGACACCAAGGACCCCAGAGATAGATCATGTGGTGGCTCGGCAATATTGGTCAAATCGCGAATCAAACACCATTCATTGGGTGGTCTTTCAGAGTGCTATCTTCAAGCAACAAACATCTGTATTGAGAACTTTTGTCAAAACCTCGTGATTTCGTCAGTTTACTGTCCGCCCAGATTTTCAATAACAAAAGATCAGTATAGAGATTTTTACAAATCACTAGGTAGCCGTTTCATAGCGGCTGGCGACTACAATGCTAAGCATACATTCTGGGGCTCACGACTCGTTAGCCCTAAAGGTCGTATCTTGTACGACTCCCTGTCTGAAATGGGACTGAATGTGATTTCAACTGGTCAACCAACTTATTGGCCAACTGACCAGCAAAAAATTCCTGACGTTATCGATTTCGGCGTGGCGAAAGGGGTATCCCCGGAACTCATTGAAGTCGAGGCTTCACTGGATCTTTCTTCAGATCACTCACCCACTGTAATCACCATCAGAAGTCCTCAGCAAATCGTAACTGATGCCTTACTTCTTGTCAAACGTCTGAATTGGTTAAAATACAAAAAATACATCAGCACTCACGGCACAGAGAAACTCCCGTTAAAAACTGCTGAAGACATCGATGCCTGTATAAAAAGTCTTAATGAACATGTCGAGAAAGCCGCAGAACATGCTTCTTCCACTTACCGCCCGAATAGGTACAACAGAGTTTTTTCTGCAGATGTTGAGCAACTATTGTCTGAAAAAAGGAGAGTCCGAAGAGAGTGGCAACAACACAGATCGCCCCAACTTAAAACTAGGTTGAGAGAATGTACCAAAAATCTTAGGATCTTGCTAGAAGCGCAAAAAGCAGAGTCTCTCAAACAACATCTGGAAGGTCTAGACGCAACTTCCCAGTCAAATTATTCATTATTCGCAAAACCTCCACTGCGTACTTTGAACGGATCTTGGGCACGAAATAACGAAGAAAAAGGCAACCTTTTCGTAAGTCATTTAAAAAATGTATTCACTCCCAATAAGGATACTGACATTAGCCAACTACCGCCTGTTGTTGCCAGACCACCTGTACAAATAAGATTTCAATATCTGGAGGTTGTTGAGGCTATTGATAATTTAAATGTTAAAAAAGCACCTGGGTTTGATAAAATCAGCAATAAAATGATTTTTGAGCTGCCTCGCATTGCAAAAAGATTAATCCTCTTTCTTTTTAATGCCATCTTACGGCTTGAGTACTACCCTCCGGTTTGGAAAATTGCATTAGTAAAGATGATTCCTAAGCCGGGAAAAGATCCTTGCAAAGTTGAGTCGTATAGGCCAATAAGTCTATTACCAACTATGTCCAAATTATTCGAGAAATTGCTTATAACCAAGCTGACTCCGATTTTGAATGAAAACAACTGCATTCCCAATCACCAGTTTGGCTTCAGACGTCAACACAGTACAATAGAACAAACACATAGATTGGTACAAGTCATAAGAAAAACCTTTGAGGAAAAGAGATACTGTTCGGCACTCTTTATTGACGTCTCTCAAGCTTTCGACAAAGTATGGCATGAAGGCCTGATATCTAAATTAAAGCAGAACTTGCCGGTGAATCTTCAACACCTACTATGGAAATACTTAATCGACCGTCAGTTTATGATTAAAGAAGGTGATTATTTAAGCCGTCCTCAACCTATAGGTGCTGGCGTCCCTCAAGGTAGTATCTTAGGACCAATTCTATACTTGCTGTACACAGCAGACATGCCAACAAACAATGAAATTCACACGTCAACATTTGCTGATGATACGGCATTTTTCAGTACTCACAAAGATCCAAAAGATGCCTCGATTCAATTACAGCACCACGTAACGCAAGTGGAGAAATGGGCAAGACAATGGGGAATAAAAATAAATGAACAGAAATGCACCCACGTAACATTTACTCTACGTAGGGAATCATGTCCCCCTATTCGTATTAATGACCATATAGTGCCTCAAAACTCACACGTGAAATATCTTGGTATTCACCTGGACCGTCGCCTCACATGGAAACCACATATAGATGCTAAGCTGACTCAAATGAAACTGAAAGCAGCCCAAATTCATTGGCTCATCGGCAGAAACTCCGTCATTCGGCTCGATTGTAAGCTTCTACTCTACAACTCAATCTTAAAGCTATGGTATCCAGTTATGGGGCACTGCCTCCAACTCCAATATTGAGAAAATTCAACGCCGTCAAAACAAAATGCTACGAATGATAACTACCGCTCCTTGGTATATTAAAAACAACAACATACACAACGATCTTGATGTTCCACTTGTCAAATGGGAAATAACTAAACACGTGGCCCTTTATTTGGGTAAGCAGGAAACTCATCCAAATCCCCTCGCTCGAGACATCTTACAACATCCCGGTCATAGCCGTTTGAGAAGGAGGGACACCACCGCTCTCAGATGAATAAATACAAGTTGCTCATTATATCCTATCGAATTTGAAAACTAGATTTTGCCTAGCATTGGCTGGACTTATCTTAATTAACTTTAGTTTTAGGATTTGAATACCTATTGTTAGTTCATTTAAAATGAAGATACAATAAAAAAGTATATGCAAAAAAAAAAAAAAAAAAAATTTAGCCGTTTAACATTATTTATATCTGTTTTATACGTATTTAGGTGAATTTTGGAAGTGGACTTTATATGGCGTCTATGGTCAAACATGGACCGAGCTAAAAAAAAAATTTCGTTTTGCGATTTATTTTTGTGTAAAACTTATTTTTGCCGAATTTTGTCTTGATATTCCAATTTTATAGGCATTTATTTATCATTAAGCCATATTTCGGGAAGATTTTTGTATGGGGGCTATGAACAATTCTGGGCCGACGATCATAAAATTTAGTACAACAATTTATTTGCTTATAAAGAGTATTTATGTCAAATTTTAGCCGTTTAACATTATTTATATCTGTTTTATACGTATTTAGGTGAATTTTGGAAGTGGAATTTATATGGGGTATATGGT
This sequence comes from Bellardia pandia, assembly GCA_916048285.2. Lineage (NCBI taxonomy): Eukaryota > Metazoa > Arthropoda > Insecta > Diptera > Calliphoridae > Bellardia > Bellardia pandia. Next base: position 15,729,278 of record OU696534.1, on the reverse strand, counting down.
CAAACATGGACCGAACTTTTTTTTTTTTTTTTTTTTTTTTTAATACATTTTATTTATTTATTGAATCTTCAGAAATGAAATGACAATAAGTTTTCGAATCTTAATACTAAAAGAAAATAATAAGTCCAGCCAGTGCTAGACAAAATATTATGATACTACAACAAATTTACATCCACTGATCCAGTCATCTGTTTTGCGCTTGAGTTCAAGCAAGGGTATCCCTCCTTCTCAACCGAACATGGCCACTAAAGTTAAGAATGTCTCGTGCAAGTGGGTTTGGATGGTGTTCAAGTTTGCTGACATATTTTGAGGCGTATTTTGTAAGTTCGACTTTCACCAAAGGAATGCCTAGATCTTTGTGAATTCTAGAATTTTTAACGTACCATGGAGCTGCAGTAATTGTACGTAGAATCTTATTTTGACCCCTTTGAATTTTTTCAATGTTGGATGTTGAGGCAGAACCCCATAATTGAATTCCATAACAACAGATTGGCTTTAGAATTGCATTGTACAACAAAAGTTGACGTGTGGATTTTGGGGAGGCATAAATCAAATATAAAGTAGGGCCCAGTATGCTACCCTGTGGCACACCTGATTCAATTGGCTGAGCGGTACTTAAAAAATTGCCTTCTTTGATTTTAAATTTGCGACCGTATAAATAACTTTCCATGAGTTTATGGGTGTTAGCAGGCAGAGTTAATTTAATTTTGTGCATTAAACCGTCATGCCAAACTTTGTCGAACGCTTGGGACACATCAATGAAAAGGGCGGAGCAGTATTTTTTGTCTTCAAACGACCCTCTTATCACATTTACCAATCTGTGTGTTTGTTCGATGGTGCTGTGTTTAGCTCTGAACCCTAATTGGTGATTTGGGATACATTGAGTGTCGTTCAGAATTGGAATCAACTTAGCCAATAACAATTTTTCAAACAGTTTTGAAATTGTCGGCAGTAGACTAATTGGCCTATATGACTCTACTTTAGTGGGGTCCTTCCCTGGCTTAGGAATCATGGTAATCATAGATACCTTCCAATCTGCAGGATAGTATTCTAGGCGTAAAATAGCAGTGAAAATAAATAGAATAATTTTTCTAGCTACACGAGGTAACTCCACAAGCATTTTGTTGCTGATTTTATCCATACCTGGAGCTTTTTTAAGATTCAGAGTACCAATAGCGCTTTGAACATCATTAAAGGTAAGTCTTAGAGGCACAGGAGGTCTAATAACGAGTGGAGGCAAATCAGATGCATTATTTGAGTTGTTTATAGTAAACACATTTCTCAAATGGTTAACAAATAAAGTCCCCTTCTCAGAATCATTTCTAGCCCAGTCACCAGTCGGATTTCGCAGAGGAGGCTTTCCTCTAACTGGTCTTTTTAAACCTCGTGCCGCCTTCCATAACGAATAGTCAGATTGTGGGGTACTATCAAGACCCTCCAAGTAAGATTTAAGTGAAGCCATTCTTTGGGTTTCTAAGAAATTTCTTAGTATATCTCTGCATACCCGTAGCCTAGCTTTCATGAAGGCTCCACTTGTATCGATTCTACAGGGATATTTTTCACTACTCCGAAGTCAATAACATCGGGAATCTTCCGTCGGTCCGTCGGCCAGTAGGTGGGATGCCCGCTTGAGAGTACATCTAATCCCATTTTGGCAATGGTGTTGAAGAGTTCACGACCCTTCGGGGTCACCAGACGTGAACCCCAAAAAGTGTGTTTGGCGTTAAAGTCACCAGCAACTAAAAATCTAGCTCCAAGGGAATTGAAGAAGCTGGCGAATAAATTGATGATAAAACAAAATTGTATTGACAGAATTCAATACAAATGTTTGTTGCTTGTAGGTAATCCTGACATATGTTGTTCATTAAATAATGTTTTATTCTGTTCTTTATAAGAATTGCCGAACCTCCACATGCTCTTCCGCGGGGATCTTTAGTATCATACAACACATAGCCATTAATTTTGAAGTACCCTGTCGCCGTCAAGTGAGTTTCAGCAATCATCATGACATCAATCTGATTATCCATCAGGAAGTGTTCAAGTTCGTTTTTATGTTGGCGGAGGCCGTTCGCATTCCAAAAACAAATTTTTAAACAAATCATTTCTTTAAAATGGCTTGTAAGATAGTGGATTGCATTTTCAGCATTTCCTGCATCATGGATGTCATAGTGGTCGTAAAAGTGTTCATGGTTTGGACAAGTGTCTGCAATGTAGTCTCTAGAGTGTTACTATTAGGCTCGTAATATTGTGATTTAGGTGCCTGCTCCAAACCTGGCATATTAGATTTAACCACGTTAGCGTAAGAAACTTGTCTAGAACTAGGCGCGTTTACATGACTAGTGGACCGTAACAATTGCGGGAAATTGTCACTCGATGCCAAAATAGGCTGTTGACGATGATCAGGTAATACTGACGTCTTGTTGGTACTTATGCCTTTCAAATGAGTGTAAATTGGACAACCTCTATAATTTGCGGTATGATTACCTCCGCAGTTACTGCATTTTTTGATTTTTGAATCAGTTTTCGACTTATCACATTGAGCAGTTGCATGTAGCTCCCCACACGCAACACAAACTGTCGGCAATTTACAATACGCCTTGGTGTGACCAAATTCTTGACAGTTGAGACACTGGACGGGTCCCTGACGCTTGTGTGGTTCTTCCACGGTGATTCTACGATGCAGAAGGTACATCAGATTGTAGATGGGATGGGACTCGTTTTTCTTTAAGACAACATCTCCAGGTTCCAATTCTACCCTGAACATGGGCTGAGGGATCTTTTCACGGTTTCTAATATTCACTACGCTCTTGATTTTGAACCCTTTGTCCATTAAACCGGTCTTTATCTCCGCGGGATCAACACATGGGTCTATACCCTTTAGAACGACTTGGAGTCCTTTTGCGCTTTTGAGCTGGTAGGTATAGAAATCCCTAGTCTCCCTTTCCAGCTGGTTGGACAATTTGCGAAAATCATCTTCCCTATTCACTTGTATCTTTGTCTCGCATATATTTCCATGTTTCATTGAGGTTACACAAAACATGTTTTCACCTATTACAGCAACAATTCCTTGTACCAATTTACTGGAAGTCGGCTCTCTCAGATAAATTGGTGGGGGCTTAAACGTCTTCTTCGGAAGTTCTGGCTCATCCGTCTGGAGAAGAGCAAACCTATTTTGATCATTACTCACGGTCTTAGGAGCTTTTGCATTTGATGACACTTGAGCAGACTTCGGGCTCCTCTGTCGCTTGAGAACGGTTATGTACTTATTCATACCTACTTGTTTTTTGGGTTTCACTGCACTATTTGATGAAGATGATGTTTTCTCATCTGTTGAAATCACTATATTGGGCGAACAGGAACGACGCCGTTCTACGGCTCTTGTAGTGAGAAAATTCTCCACAGATTTTTTTAAGGATTCTTCCTCAGAGAGCCATTTAGTTTTTCTAGACGAGCTAAGCTCTTTCTCAGAATTACATCTGAGAGGAACACTCATACAGTTTTTATACGACTTTTAATGTTTTTTTTTTTTATATATATATTTTAACCTATTACGAGTTATTTTTTTTCACTTTTTTGTTTAATTTCAACTTTTTACACTTTTTCACCTATTACGATTTTTTCACCGAAAATTCAGCCGCACTAAAAAAACACGTCCGAACAGTTCGATGAGACGAGACTAAGTGATGGACCGAACTAAAAAAAATTTCGTTTTGCGATTTATTTTGGTATAAAACTTATTTTTGCTGAATTTTGTCTTGATATTCCAATTTTATAGGCATTTATTTATCATTAAGCCATATTTCGGGAATATATGTAAAGTCGTGTCATTCCCATTGCCCTAAGTTGTCAACCAGTCATTAGTAAAGAGAGTTTCCAGTTGTCAGTTGAATTTGTTAGTTCCAGTTAAAGTCGTAACTTACAGTTGTCAGATGAAGTCGTTAATTCGAGTTGTCAGTGATCGTCCGTAAGAAAGAGTCAGTCGTTGATGGAAGTCGATAAATTGCAGTCGAAAAGTCGTAGAAGTCATCAGCTACCGTCGCGCTAGATTTAATCTTTAATAATTAATTAACCCATTTCGCTCCGAGACTAAATTTTTATTTTTCTTTTTTGAAAAAAATACTGATTGCAAAAATCTGGCCAAAAAAAATTTCAGATTTTTCGTTTTCCCGGAAAAGCCTGTTCGAAATTTCGAACACTGGCGTATATCCTATATGTCAACTTTGTATGTAAGTAAAACATTTGGATTTATTTGTTGTTTTATTGATTTATTTTGATATTTTGGAATCAAATGATACAAAAGTTATTAAATTTTGTTTAAAATTATATTGAATTAAAAATTGCGTAAAAATGCTCTTATTCATGTCTTTGCTTGAAACATTTTGTGTGCAGATGAACATTGCATTTCTCGCACATATAAATTGTGGGCTTCCCACAACCCTTCAATTGACAACGACGATGTGTTCCCTTGGGATTTCTGATTATAACGTGTTTTCCCTCAATTTTTGGAAGATTAGGTGGTCGATATTCCTTATCGCTGATATCTTCATCGGCAGTTTCTCTTCTTTCAGCCAAAAGAAGAGCTTCTGTCACAAAGCTTTTGAATTCTTTTTGACTCATATGTTTCTCAACTTTGTATTTTGCAATCAAGCAAAGCAATTTCCAAGCATTTATAACTGCCGAATTCAAAGTAGTACACCACAAAGGCCAATACCATTTCTTTCCACGTATATTCCTGTCAGTTTCAATTTCAACAGAAACGGCAACCTCGTTCAACGGATTTGGATCTACAATCATCATTGATTGTCTCTTCGTCTAAACATTCATCGATCAGGAGGAAGTACATTTACACAATTGATGTCTCCGTCATCATCACTCTAATTGGCTATTATTTCATCCAACTCCTTCATAGACAAAATCTTTTTACGTGTACTCATACTTACATATAAAAAGTAAAAATCAATAACAAAAAACCCGAAATTCACTGTTAACTTTTAATCACACCTAATCACCTTGCGATTTTGAAACATACAGTTATTATATAAACCAGAATACAAAAGGGGAATCACAATTTAGATTTTGTCTATGAACATCTCATCAAATTAGATACATAAAAATAAATCGGGGAATTACCGCACTACGCATGCTAATCTGATTGAGTTTAAAAATACACACTCAATATAGACAAATGTAATCTCTTTCCTTAAATCTGTTTTCTTATAACACAAAGAATTTAAAATGTCTTTCAAGTGTCATTATCAGTTAGTAACTACATATAGGATAAGTGCCAACGTTCGAAATTTCGAACAGTCAAGTTTACACATATATTAAGTCATGCATGTTCATGCAAACCATGGTTTATATGTTCTGTGACATAATTACAAATATTGGCAATAATTCCTCATGATTATTTTTTTAATTTTATTTATTTTATTATCCTTAAAAATTTATTTAAAAAGTATATAAAAAGATGGGTTGCAGAATTTTACCCCTAACACTGCGGGAGAGGGGGGTGGTCACGGAGAGATATAGTTTTTTATTTTTTATAATACGAGACTTAACATTCATACCAAAATTTATTTGAAATTCTACCTTTTTCATACATAAATTTTTTTTTTTTAAAAATTTGATTTTTAATGTTCGAAAAATCGAACAGCAGAGCGAAATGGGTTAATAAACTTTTCAATATTTTAATACCTATTTTTATATTAATATTTTTAAATTAATATTTTCATACAAACTCCTTTTTATAAAAACTGTAACGAACAATCGACCTGCCACAGGCTATCACCGGTCTGTACACCTAGCATTGCTTCGGTCTTAGCTCAGGGAAATGGGCGTAGGCTGTGATACCTAATAAGGGGAGGTCCCATCACATCAAATTAAAATTAGAACTAGTGTACAGAATAGAAGATAGATTTAAGAAAACAAACTCCCTCACAATTTTAAATAGTTTCTTGCTAGTTCTAGGAGGAATAAGATGTTAAATTCCTCCTGATCGATTTACCCACCCTACCTGCTGACGATCAGAATATTTAATCTCAGTCCCTAAGGTTATGTTACCTACTCCTTTCAGAGATGGATATGTCATTAAGTGTATTGTTATACTAATATAACAATTGACTGATATCATGCAAGCATGACATAATACTACTATTATTTAGTATGAAATATTAAATTTTTGGGGAAATTGGAGATAGAGTGGTAAACGTATAATATCTTTTATAATAACTAGAATTTCACCCATCACAAAACTTAAATTAATTTGTAAACTAAATGAATAAACAAAATAAAACTTAAACTTAACATTACATTCAGTCTCGTCTCATCGAACTGTTCGGACGTGTTACTTTTAGTGCGGCTGAATTTTCGATGAAAAAATCGTAATAGGTGAAAAAGTGTAAAAAGTTGAAATTAAACAAAAAAGTGAAAAAAATAACCCGTAATAGGTTAAAATATATATAAAAAAAAAACATTAAAAATCGTATAAAAACGAGTGTTCCTCTCAGATGTAATTCTGAGAAAGAGCTTAGCTCGTCTAGAAAAACTAAATGGGTCTCTGAGGAAGAATCCATTAAAAAATCTCTGGAGAATTTTCTCACTACAAGAGCCGTAGAACGGCGTCGTTCAACAGATGAAAAAACATCATCTTCATCAAATAGTGCAGTCAAACCCAAAAAACAAGTAGGTATGGATAAGTACATAACCGTTCTCAAGCGACAGAGAAGCCCGACCTCTGCTCAAATGTCTTCCAACTCAAAACTTCCTAAGACCGTCAATAGTGGTAAACCAAATGACCAAAACAGATTTTCTCTACTTCAGACGGATGATCCAGAAATACCGAAAAAGACATTTAAGCCCCCACCAATTTACCTGAGAGAGCCCACTTCCAACAAACTGATACAAGGAATTGTTGCTGTAATAGGTGAAAACATGTTTAGCGTAACCTCAATTAAACATGGAAATATCTGCGAGACAAAGATCCAAGTGAATAGGGAAGATGATTTTCGAAAATTGTCCAACCAGTTGGAGAGGGAGACTAGGGATTTCTATACCTATCAGCTCAAAAGCGCAAAAGGACTCCAAGTCGTTCTAAAAGGTATAGACCCATGTGTTGATCCTGCGGAGATAAAGACCGGTTTAATGGACAAAGGGTTCAAAATCAAGAGCGTAGTGAATATTAGAAACCGTGAAAAGATCCCTCAGCCCATGTTCAGGGTGGAATTGGAACTTGGAGATGTTGTCTTAAAGAAAAACGAGTCCCATCCCATCTACAATCTGATGTACCTTCTGCATCGTAGAATCACCGTGGAAGAACCACATAAGCGTCAGGGACCCGTCCAGTGTCTCAACTGTCAAGAAATTGGTCACACCAAGGCGTATTGTAAATTGCCGTCAGTTTGTGTTGCGTGTGGGGAGCTACATGCAACTGCTCAATGTGATAAGTCGAAAACTGATTCAAAAATCAAAAAATGCAGTACTGCGGAGGTAATCATACCGCAAATTATAGAGGTTGTCCAATTTACACTCATTTGAAAGGCATAAGAACCAACAAGACGACAGTATTACCTGATCATCGTCAACAGCCTATTTTTGCATTAAAGACGTGCATTAGTACACAACATCGCACAAGTTGGCCATGATTTCTTTTTTGAGTAAGTTTGAGTGCCTGTTTTCATTTATGTTGTATTTGTAGATGTTGTGCTCTACTCTCGTAGGTTGTGTGTAGTTGAGTTGTATCAACTTACAATACTACATACAAGTTGCACCATACAAAGTAGTATATCGTTTCGAACAGATGTAGTGAGTATTTGTGGAATACTATTTTTGTTTGACTGCAGTAAAATAGAATAAAAAGACAAATTTATTTGTTTTTGGGATGGAAAAATTTTGTATTTATACCAGAAAAGGTGAATAGTAAAAAATACTAAATTTTCAAAGGTATTCATTTTAACATAACAAAAAAATAAATAAAAATTTTATATAACTCGATTTCATAAATTGCTTTGATTCACGTTAGATTGGTACATGTTTCGAATATTAAAAAAGGAAAATAAATCACATTTTGTTATTAATTAATAAACAACTGTAATAATAAAATAATATAATAAAAGTATTTCATTTTAATAAAAATATATAGAAAAACGTATGTGCATTGTACAATGTAGTACATTGTAGTACATTGAATGTACATATAAACAAACAAAAAATAACACATATAACTCGATTTCATAAATCGCTAAGATTCACATTAGTTTGGTACATATTTTGTATATAAAAAAGTAACACATTTGTTTTTTCATATTAATTAATTCTTCATTTTGTGCTCCAACGAAGCACTTGTGCTTCGACATATTTGACAGCGCATACTTTGAGTATTTGTAAACGCTATTGCATATTTTGCATGCAATAAAGTTTGGGATTTCATTATTTTCATCGTCAATAATATGGCCGAAATAATCCCAAACTTTGCTTCTTCCTCGCTTTATATTTATTTTATAAACACCTGACAGGATTTTAGCTTTAATGTCATTGTTATTCATTTTGCACAAATATAATATAAAATTTCACAAAAATTTTACCACAAACACTGTACTTTTCCACAAAACAATTTGCCACGCGTTAAAACGATCAAGCACACTATAAGTACAATAAGTATTTGCGTATATGAGAGAGTGAAATGGATGCATGTTGTGTAGTTCCCAATACAACATAGTAGAACGAACATGCGATGTTCTGAGTAGAGTGATCAAACCAGAACGACACAACATCTACAACCATCTGTTTGACAACAGCACAACATTTACTTTACAACTTCTCGTTTGCACAACATATACAAGGTATTTACCAATTATACTACATTGTACAATACTTTGTTGTGTACTAATGCACGTCTTTATTTTGCATCGAGTGACAATTCCCTCAATTGTTACGGTCCACTAGTTATGTAAACGCTCCTAGTTCTAGACAAGTTTCTTACGCTAACGTGGTTAAATCTAAAATGCCAGGTTTGGAGCAGGAACCTAAATCACAATATTACAAACCTAATATTAACACTCTAGAGACTACATTGCAGACACTTGTCCAAACTATGAACACTTTTACGACCACTATGACATCCATGATGCAGGAAATGCTGAAAATGCAATCCACTATCTTACAAGCCATTTTAAAGAAATGATTTGTTTAAAAATTTGTTTTTGGAATGCGAACGGCCTCCGCCAACATAAAAACGAACTTGAACACTTCCTGATGGATAATCAGATTGATGTCATGATGATTGCTGAAACTCACTTGACGGCAACAGGGTACTTCAAAATTAATGGCTATGTGTTGTATGATACTAAAGATCCCCGCGGAAGAGCATGTGGAGGTTCGGCAATTCTTATAAAGAACAGAATAAAACATTATTTAATGAACAACATATGTCAGGATTACCTACAAGCAACAAACATTTGTATTGAATTCTGTCAGTACAATTTTGTTTTATCATCAATTTATTCGCCAGCTTCTTCAATTCCCTTGGAGCTAGATTTTTAGTTGCTGGTGACTTTAACGCCAAACACACTTTTTGGGGTTCACGTCTGGTGACCCCGAAGGGTCGTGAACTCTTCAACACCATTGCCAAAATGGGATTAGATGTACTCTCAGTAGGCATCCCACCTACTGGCCGACGGACCGACGGAAGATTCCCGATGTTATTGACTTCGGAGTAGTGAAAAATATCCCTGTAGAATCGATACAAGTGGAGCCTTCATTAGACTTGTCTTCAGATCACTCTCATACTATTATTTCAATGCGTTTCCTTCAAGGGAATGGCTCTCCATTTCGGGACATACCTAAAACCACCGTAAGTTGGATAAAGTATAAAAAGTATTTAAGTTCCCACTGCACGGAAAATGTAGTGTTGAGAACTACCGAGGATATTGATGGGTCGATTGGCAAGTTTACTGAGGACATACGAAGAATGCTATTTTACGCCTAGAATACTATCCTGCAGATTGGAAGGTATCTATGATTACCATGATTCCTAAGCCAGGGAAGGACCCCACTAAAGTAGAGTCATATAGGCCAATTAGTCTACTGCCGACAATTTCAAAACTGTTTGAAAAATTGTTATTGGCTAAGTTGATTCCAATTCTGAACGACACTCAATGTATCCCAAATCACCAATTCGCGTTCAGAGCTAAACACAGTACCATCGAACAAACACACAGATTGGTAAATGTGATAAGACGGTCGTTTGAAGAGAAAAAATACTGTTCCGCGTTTTTCATTGATGTTTTCCAAGCGTTCGACAAAGTCTGGCATGAAGGTTTAATGCATAAAATTAAATTAACTCTGCCTGCTAACACCCACAAAATTATGAAAAGTTATTTATATGGTCGCAAATTTACAATCAAAGAAGGCGATTTTTTAAGCCCCGCTCAGCCAATTGAAGCAGGAGTACCCCAGGGTAGCATACTGGGTCCAACTTTATATTTGATTTATGCATCCGATATGCCGTCAGACCCCATAATACATACTTCAACTTTTGCAAGCGATACAGCCTTAATTAGCGTTCATAAGGACCATCAAATAGCATCACAGAACTTGCAGAAATATGTTTATAAACTAGAGAATTGGCTTGAGCTTTGGAAAATCAGGGTAAACGAACAGAAATGTATTCATATAACTTTCACATTGCGAAAAGATACCTGCTCGTTCATCAGAATAAATAAGCAAATTATCCCGCAACACAATGAAGTGAAATACCTCGTTTAACTTGGAAGTCTCATATCGACGCAAAACTTACTCAGATGGGATTAAAAGCAGTGCAACTTAATTGGCTAATCGGCAGAAATCCTACATGAAAGTTGGATTGCAAACTTTTGTTGTACAATGCAATTCTAAAGCCAATCTGGTGTTATAGAATTCAATTATGGGGTACTGCCTCAGCATCAAACATTGAAAAAATTCAAAGGGGTCAAAATAAAATTCTACATATTATTACTGCAGCTCCATGGTATGTTAAAAATTCTCGAATCCACAAGGATCTAGGCGTGCCATTAGTAAACGTCGAATTTACAAAATATGCGTCAAAGTACGTCAGCAAACTTGAACACCATCCAAACCCACTTGCACGAGACATCCTTAACTTTAGTGGCCACAGTCGGTTAAGAAGGAGGGATACCCTTGCTTTAACTCAAGCGCAAAACAGATGACTTGATCAGTTGATATGAAATTTTTGTAGTATCATAAAAATTTTTGTCTAGCACTGGCTGGGCTTATTATTTTCTTTTTAGTATTAAGATTTCAAAACTTATTGTTATTTCAATATATGAAGATTCAATAAAAAAATAAAAGCTAATAAAAAAATAAACTTTACAATTGGGGGCTCAACCGCTCGAAACGTAAAAAAAAACATATTTATAATAGAATACAGAAGCAAGGGTGTAATAGTGAAATAAGTGTGTACATAACATTTTATTATAAAATAAAAAAAGAACAAATTCAGTGCTTTAACAAAAACGGGATTAAGTCGTCGGGGCAGATTTAACAGTTGAAAAAAAAAAAAGCAGGGAAGTTGTGGCAGATTATTTTTAAAATAATAAAAACTATAAGTCAATAAAAATATAAGCAACAATAAACATACAAATAATTTTTGTCACACTGTTTTTATGTATTGTCCGTCATAACAATAACTTTATAAAAAAATAAATCTCTAAATAAGCTTTTTTTAAAAAAAAAAAAAAAAAAAAACTCTTAGAAAGAAAATCTAAAACTAATTTTTTTAGAGAACGTTTAAACAACTACAACTATGTTATGCTAATGACATTTATATGTTACGTCATGAAAAGTTTTAATATAATTACAGTAGGCAACATTGAATTAAACAAAGTATATGATTACTTTGTTACAAAAGTTATCGATTCTGTTTTGTTCGTCTCGAGATAACGAGGTTGAAAACGACCTTTGTTCTTTTTTTTTAATTTCTGATCTTCAACGAGTTACTTCGCCTTTTTAACATTTAATAATTTTTATAAGTTCCTTCAAAAAAAAAAAAAATATAATTTACAAAAGTTAACTTATTAAATAAAAAGTTTATTAAAGACTAATTGAAAATTAATTTTTTTATTCGTAAATTGTTTAAAACAAAATTATTTACATAAGCTATCATAGCTGGAATACTGGACAACTTATTTTAAGAATATATAATTTTAAGACCCAAGTTGCATTGGGTTTTAATGTATATCATTATTTGTACAACAAGGTGTGTACAGTTATTTTGTACCTAACCATAAATTGGAAATAATGTTATACAATTTACATAATACCTGCTAATTTGAACGTAGTCAATAATTGCACAAAACTACAATGGTTTTGGAATCGTTCATGATAGATATTTGAATTATTTGACATAATTTTTAAAAAAGAATAAAAGAAACATTTAAGGTGCACATAAATTAATGGGCAGCACCATGAGGAAGAAGTAAAAGCAAGAAGAAGAACCGCTAATATATAATTGAGTGATTCATGACGTCACAAACAAACGAAAGAATTGATGAGTATTGATAATGTTAACATAACATATATTTTAACAGTAGCTTAATCTAACATATAAAAAATTTAATGTAATATTTATGAGAAAAGCTTTTGTTAATTTATAAGAAAAGCTTTTATTTATGACAATCTATTTGTGCCCAAAAATGTTATAATTTTTTTTGAATTTACAAATTATATACACAAACAGATCATGATAATTACTTTTTACATACTAATTATAAACAACTTTTATAAAATTAATATATTTAAAATTTAAGATTATAAACTTTTTTATAAATCAAAATCACTTTAAATTGAATTAGAATTTGTATAATAATTTGTATAGCATGTTACATATTATATAAAGTTTAGTATTGCAAGATACTAAATTGTTTGTATATTATTATATATCTCTTGATTTTCTTGCTAATGATTTTTTAAATTATAGCGTTCCCGGTGATTTGAGCTCAAAACATCTGCGGCAAAAAAATTGGATATCCCACACAAATTGTCACATGGGAAAGTATATCAGCAAAGAGTGAGTCAATATAATAATATACAATTTCATTAATTAATATATATGTATCTACATGCATTCGTTTTTTTTTAATATTTTAATATTTTACCATTTATTCGATTAATAAATTTGTACCCATGAATTCATATGTAATAAATTGTGCTTAATAATGTCGAAATTTGAATAGACATATTATTATTGGGAATGTTGACAAAATGGCAAAAATGTAAAATTTAGAAGATATTAAAAAGGGCAGATATATAAAACGTCTAAACACTAATATATCTGGTGTGAAGAAGGGTGGGATTAAGTTTAATCAAAGTGTTTATATTGATAACAACATCGTTCAATTCCTTATAAGTACTCTGCATAAATTATGTTTATATTTTTTTTAGTAACTTATTGTAATTTTGATTGTTTTGGGTTACATATAATTTTTTTTGTTTATAAGTCTTGGAAAGAATATTTTTTTTAATCTGCTGTGTTGTACATTTAGTATGGTTATGAACCTCCCCAAACCGACGAGCGTAGCCTTTCAAGCTTTCCGAGCACCGACCATCACTAATGTAAAAAAATAAATGATTTCCACTTTGCTGATATTGTATCAGCAATAAAATATAGAATAGCAACGCAACAGAAATGGCGCCCAACGTGGGGCCAACTTTTATTGTTCTAATCTCAATTTTCATTGACAAAGTTTTTATTTTGCCAATATAATTTTACTACATATTAGTAAGTCCTATCCTGAAATAGTTTATACTAGTCAGTTTAAGTAGCAACTAAAATATGTCTTAATATCACTAGTGCTCAATTTTAATAAAAAAAAATAATGATTTTTAAAACTAATTTTTTTAGCAATAATGAGCATTTCACATTTTTTACTAGTATCGCATGTGTAAGTCAGATAGTAATTATTAGAATTAATTAATAGCTTTGCTACATTTTGTGATTTCTAAATTTTTATATCCACTTAGTTTCAATAGACTTGATTTTCATTTTGTAAGTCATGATTTCTTCTGTTTGTAAAAAGAAGTCTTCATTTGCGACAAAATGTTAAATCAAGATTTTAGTAATACATAAGGGGAGTACATTTTTTTTGCAGAGTATTTATATTTTCTAAAATTTTACATTTGAGTCTAAGTCAACATTCCCATATTTTGAGAGAGATTATATACATATATTTATATTTAGAAAGCGGTTAATATAAGTTATGACAACTAGGAGAAGAAAGGTTGCAATTAATAGCGAGGATCCTTCAAATAGTGATACACAAATTGATTATACCTTTGATGAAGATTCAGATAATCCATTTGCATCTAGACCAAGAGTTAGTAAAAGTCCTATAGTCACAAGATCTCGTACTGCAGCTTTATCAGTGCAACCAAAAGTTATTATGACAGAAAACCATACTAGTTTTAATATGGCTAGCGGTGGTATTCACCAGAGTAATTCTGAGGCCATAGATAGTAGTTCTAATATGGAAATTTTAACTAATAGATTAGAAAGAGTTTTGACGTTGAATCAAACGGTCTTTATGAATGAAATATCTAGTTTAAAACAGGCTTTAATAGAAAATTTAAGCAAGAATGCAAATAATACAACAGCGCCTCCAAGAGATGCTAGTAATATACGTCAGGATTCAAATAATAACAATCAACATTTAATGAATGAATCATTTCACAACAGAAGTTTAAACTCAGATTCTGATCGAAGTTCAGTCTCTAATAGCTCATTTAGAATAGATAAATGGAACATTACATATGACGGTTCTCAGGATGTGAGTGATTTTCTTTTTAAAATTGATACTCTTAAAAATCGATGGAATTGTCCATCAGAACAGGTAGTAGCTAGCTTTCACACGTTTCTTAAGGGCAAAGCTGAAACATGGTTTTGGTCTTACCTTAGACAAAACTCTAGCACAACCTACGATGGATTAAAATTAGCAATCATGAAGCAGTTTGGCCAAAGTGAAAATGAGTGTGATAAACTAGTCAAAATGATAGAGAGAAGACAGTCACAAAAAGAAACATTTGACGATTATTTTACGCAAATGATTGATATGAACTCTAGGTTGTCACAGCCAATGAGTGACAGTAAGATGATTGACCTCATTAAAAATAACGTTAATGAATCTTTGGGTACACTTCTTTTCTCATATGACTTATTTAGCTTAGACCACTTAAGGGACGCAGCAAGGAAGGCAGAAAAGTTTCTAGCTAAACAGCATAATACAAAGTTTCAGAAAAGATATGTATCTGAATTAGATCAGTCTGAAATAGAGGGCATAGAGGATGAACAGTGTGAAGTGGCAGCTATACAGAACAGAAATTTCCAACAAAAAGTTAGAAAAGAAATTGACACTAGTCGTTATAAATGTTGGAACTGTGATCAAATTGGTCACCCATTTTATGACTGTCCCTCTGAAAAGAGAACCTTATTTTGTTTTAGATGTGGAGAAAAGAATGTATCTACTCCTCAGTGCACAAAACACCAGAAAAACAGGACCACGAACGAGTAGTAGAGGGTAACTCGTTCCTATCTACAAATCCTTCAAAAGATAGAATTGAAGATAATTTTAATGTAGAAAGAACCAGGAAAATGGAATTAGATTTAAATATAAATGATATAGAATATAATGTAGGTTTAATCAATAAAAAAATCAATAAAAATTCATCATTACACGAGAGAAAGCAACAAAGCGAGAATTTTAAAATTTACAAACTTTTTAAAAACAACGTTTCTAAGAAAATTATAAAATGTAGAGAACGATTTCGAAAAAGACGAGATTTTGCTAAAATCATAGAGTCTACTATAATTAATAATACAAATGACAACAGACCATATGCAAAAGTTCTTCTTGGTAATGTTGAAACGTTTGCTTTATTGGATTCAGGTGCGACAATTAGCGTGTTAGGAAAGAATTGCCTAGAATTACTTTCTAAACTTAGTCTAGAATACACAAAAATACATAGCTCACTTAAAACAGCAGACGGAGGAAATCAGAGTGTGATAGGTTTTGCAAAAATTCCAGTGACATATGGAAACAATTCAAAAATTATACTTTTTTATTTATCGCCTAATCTAAGTCAAAATGTATATTTGGGTATAAATTTTTGGAAAGCCTTTGATATAGCTCCACATCTGTTTATATCTGAAATTACATTAGATAGTGAAAGTTTCGCTAATGACAATAATCACAAATTAAGCAAACGGGAAATACATGAGTTGAAACAAGTCATAGAGGAATTTCCATCCTTTAGTAGAAGTGGCCTTGGTAGAACGTCATTAGAAATCCATACAATAGACACTGGTAATTCGGAACCTTTTAAAATTAAACACTACCCACTTTCGCCACCTCGTCAGCTAGAAGCTTACAGCGAACTAGACCGCATGTTAAAGTTAGGTGTAATTGAGGTAAGCAACAGTCCTTATTGTAGTCCAGTTGTTTTGGTAAGAAAGCCAGGGAAGATAAGACTTTGCCTGGACTCGAGAAAATTAAACACACTGACAAAGAAAGATGCATATCCATTGCCTCATATTAACGGACTTCTTAGTAGATTACAGGATACTCATTACATTACAGGTATTGACCTAAAAGATGCATTCTGGCAAATACCTTTGGATGAGTCTTCTAAAGAAAAAACGGCATTTGCAGTACCTGGTCGGCCACTGTATCACTTTACAGTTATGCCTTTCGGGCTGTGTAACGCCGCACAAAGAATGAGCCGCTTAATGGATAAAGTTATCCCTAGCCGAATTCGTGAAAAGGTTTTTATATATTTAGATGATTTGCTGATATGTACATCAGATTTTAAAAGTCATTTGGAGGTTTTACGTGACGTCGCAAACTGTTTGAAGAAGGCCAATCTAACAATAAACGTAGAAAAGAGTCGTTTTTGTCAGAAAGAAATCAAATACTTGGGATATATTGTAGGACAAGGGTGTTTAAAAACAGATAGGTCTAAAATAGAAGCTATTGAAAATTTCCCATTACCTAAGAGCGCAAGACAAATCAGGAGATATATAGGCATGACAGGGTGGTATAGGCAATTTATTCCTAATTTCGCTGACTTAGCTGCACCTCTCACAGATTGTCTTAAGAAATCTAATACTTTTAAACTAACTCCTGAGGCGGAATTGTCATTTCAAAAGTTAAAAGAGGCCTTAGTAACTGCTCCTGTGCTAGTACAACCAAATTTTGGCAAGCCCTTTTCCATACAGTGCGATGCCTCACGCGTAGGAGTTGGAGGAGTTCTAACCCAGGTAGATGATGATGGGAAAGAGCATCCCGTAGCATTTGTTTCTCAAAAACTTAATAAAAATCAGCGAAATTACTCTGTTACTGAGTTAGAATGCCTGGCTGCAATAGTTTGTCTAAAAAAAATTCGTCCATTTGTTGAAGGGCTACCTTTCAAAATAGTTACAGACCACTCGAGTCTAAGATGGCTTATGTCGCAAAAAGACTTGTCGGGTAGGTTAGGGCGTTGGAGTTTGAAATTGCAGGCATTTGATTTTGATATCGAGTACAGAAAAGGGTCGGCTAATATTGTACCAGACGCATTATCTAGACTAGACGTTCTGGCGCAAATATTCCCACGATGACAGAAATAGATCTAAATTCAAAATTTTTTAAAACTAGTGAGTATATTGAACTAATATCTGAATTAAATAAAAACCCACAAAATTACCCAGACACAATTGTATCAGATGGATTTATATATCAAAGGGTAAAATTTAGGAAAGGTGAATACGAAGAGGAAGATTCATTATGGCGGTTATGGTTGCCCAAGGAACTGCGAGAACAGGTGGTAGTTGATAATCATGTCGCAATTTCATGTCATGGGGGGTTTTCTAAGACACTGAATCACATAAGACAAAAATACTTTTGGCCAAACATGGCCCGTGATATAAAAAACTATGTATCTAATTGTGAGATTTGTAAGACAGTGAAACCTTCCAACCGAATATTAAGACCTCCAATGGGTCAGGCCATGATAACTGAACGTCCTTTCCAGAGAATATATATAGACCTCCTTGGTCCATATCCAAGAACGAAAATGGGAAACTCTATGGTAATTGTGGCGGTAGACCATTTTTCTAAATATATATTTTTAAAACCATTAAAAAAGGCAACTAGTTCAGCAGTTATTACATTCCTAAAGGAGAATATATTTGATCAATTTGGAATACCACAATATATTCATTCAGACAATGGGAAACAATTTGTTTCTACACAGATGTCAGATTTTCTAAATTCTAATGGTATAACACATATCAGAACAGCTTTTTATTCCCCACAAGCAAACGTATCTGAGAGAACCAACAGAGAATTTCTAATAAAGCTACGTGTCATGTTAAAAGATAGGCAAGATAAGTGGGATTTACATGTTTCAGATATAGCTTGTATTCTTAGAAGTGACTATCACGATGCTATAAAATGTTCACCTTACTTTTGCATTTTTGGATACAACATGATCCAACATGGAACAGCTTACCCCATAATTGAAAAACTTGGTTGTTTAACAGAAGGACAATTTAATGTTTTATCACACGATGCTAGAATGTCAAACCTACATGCTAGAGTTAAAGCAAATTTGGCTACTGCTCACGAAAAAGCTGCAAAATCATATAATATGAGGTGTAAGGATGTACAATTCAAAGTTGGTCAAGAAATTTTTAGAAAAAACTTCCAACAATCAGACTTTAAAAAGGGTATTAATTCAAAATTGCTTCCACCTTATAGTAAGTGCAGAATCAGAAAAAAAATTGGGTCATCGCTATATGAATTGGAAACACTTAATGGCAAATATATTGGAGTATATCATGCGAAAGACCTTAAGGCCTTTTAATAATTGCATGCCCGGCAAATTTTTACTCAGGGTGTGGTCGAGTCCCACGTTAAAACAATAATCTGTTTTCCTTTTTTTCGATCGTCATATTTCCTCCTACAAGAAGGTTTGTGGCAGATTATTTTTAAAATAATAAAAACTATAAGTCAATAAAAATATAAGCAACAATAAACATACAAATAATTTTTGTCACACTGTTTTTATGTATTGTCCGTCATAACAATTACTTTATAAAAAAATAAATCTCTAAATAAGCTGCAATGTTTTCTCTTAAATTTTTAAAAAAAAAAAAAAAAAAAAAAAACTCTTAGAAAGAAAATCTAAAACTAATTTTTTTTAGAGAACGTTTAAACAACTACAACTATGTTATGCTAATGACATTTATATGTTACGTCATGAAAAGTTTTAATATAATTACAGTAGGCAACATTGAATTAAACAAAGTATATGATTACTTTGTTACAAAAGTTATCGATTCTGTTTTGTTCGTCTCGAGATAACGAGGTTGAAAACGACCTTTGTTCTTTTTTTTTAATTTCTGATCTTCAACGAGTTACTTCGCCTTTTTAACATTTAATAATTTTTATAAGTTCCTTCAAAAAAAAAAAAAATATAATTTACAAAAGTTAACTTATTAAATAAAAAGTTTATTAAAGACTAATTGAAAATTAATTTTTTTATTCGTAAATTGTTTAAAACAAAATTATTTACATAAGCTATCATATAGCTGGAATACTGGACAACTTATTTTAAGAATATATAATTTTAAGACCCAAGTTGCATTGGGTTTTAATGTATATCATTATTTGTACAACAAGGTGTGTACAGTTATTTTGTACCTAACCATAAATTGGAAATAATGTTATACAATTTACATAATACCTGCTAATTTGAACGTAGTCAATAATTGCACAAAACTACAATGGTTTTGGAATCGTTCATGATAGATATTTGAATTATTTGACATAATTTTTAAAAAAGAATAAAAGAAACATTTAAGGTGCACATAAATTAATGGGCAGCACCATGAGGAAGAAGTAAAAGCAAGAAGAAGAACCGCTAATATATAATTGAGTGATTCATGACGTCACAAACAAACGAAAGAATTGATGAGTATTGATAATGTTAACATAACATATATTTTAACAGTAGCTTAATCTAACATATAAAAAATTTAATGCAATATTTATGAGAAAAGCTTTTGTTAATTTATAAGAAAAGCTTTTATTTATGATAATCTATTTGTGCCCAAAAATGTTATAATTTTTTTTTTTGAATTTACAAATTATATACACACAAACAGATCATGATAATTACTTTTTACATACTAATTATAAACAACTTTTATAAAATTAATATATTTAAAATTTAAGATTATAAACTTTTTTATAAATCAAAATCACTTTAAATTGAATTAGAATTTGTATAATAATTTGTATAGCATGTTATATATTATATAAAGTTTAGTATTGCAAGATACTAAATTGTTTGTATATTATTATATATCTCTTGATTTTCTTGCTAATGATTTTTTAAATTATAGCGTTCCCGGTGATTTGAGCTCAAAACATCTGCGGCAAAAAAATTGGATATCCCACACAAATTGTCACATGGGAAAGTATATCAGCAAAGAGTGAGTCAATATAATAATATACAATTTCATTAATTAATATATATGTATCTACATGCATTCGTTTTTTTTTTAATATTTTAATATTTTACCATTTATTCGATTAATAAATTTGTACCCATGAATTCATATGTAATAAATTGTGCTTAATAATGTCGAAATTTGAATAGACATATTATTATTGGGAATGTTGACAAAATGGCAAAAATGTAAAATTTAGAAGATATTAAAAAGGGCAGATATATAAAACGTCTAAACACTAATATATCTGGTGTGAAGAAGGGTGGGATTAAGTTTAATCAAAGTGTTTATATTGATAACAACATCGTTCAATTCCTTATAAGTACTCTGCATAAATTATGTTTATATTTTTTTTAGTAACTTATTGTAATTTTGATTGTTTTGGGTTACATATAATTTTTTTTGTTTATAAGTCTTGGAAAGAATATTTTTTTTAATCTGCTGTGTTGTACATTTAGTATGGTTATGAACCTCCCCAAACCGACGAGCGTAGCCTTTCAAGCTTTCCGAGCACCGACCATCACTAATGTAAAAAAATAAATGATTTCCACTTTGCTGATATTGTATCAGCAATAAAATATAGAATAGCAACGCAACAAAGTGTGTTAAAATAAATGAGAAATAAGGCGGAGCGACAAACAAAAAAGAGGGAAAACGGTGGTCCAAAATATTTTACTCGTTCGATAGCAAGCGAATATAGGAGATCCAAAAGTTGTAAACATTTCTTACCAGAATTGAGTTTGAGTGATTTTGTTTTAAAAAATAAAACAAAACGAATTACAAAAATTGTAAAAATGTCTACTAAAGAAGAAAAGAAAATAGACAAACAAAATGTAGGATCTAGTGATTTAAGTGAACTTTTGAAATTAATTGCACTCAAAATGAGGAAAGAAGAAGAAGAAGATAAAGCCAATCGTGCTAATATTTCAGTGGACACATTTGGTAAAATTATACCAGAATGTGATGGTATATCCATTCCAATTAAACAGTGGTTTGAAAATTTTGACAGAAACTCAGCAGCATACGGCTTAAATGCAAAACAAAAGTATGTGCAGGCAAGGAATAAAATGATAAGAACAGCAAGGTTGTTTCTTGAGTCAATAACAGTCAGTGATTATGAACAATTACAAAAAACCTTAACTAGTGAATTTCATGTAGAGTTTAGTAGCGCCGATTTACATAAACTGTTGAGTGAAAGAAAAAAAAAAAAAAGATTCAGAAAACATACACGAATATGTGCTTCAAATGAAGAAAATCGCGGCTCTCGGTTATATTGAAGACATTTCGGTTATTCGGTATATAGTTGACGGACTTCCAATTAAAAGCGAACTGAAATACTCTTTATATAATGCAAAAAATTTTAAAGAACTAAGAGATCAGGGGGCTAATTCTCGCATTCGTATGCGAATAAATTTTCATTCGAACGTTCGAATTTTTTAATATTTGGGATTCCCTCATTCGATAGCGAATAAAATGTATCGAAATTTCTAATGATGGCATTCGATAACGAATGATCATTCGAACGCAACCTTGCGAGTTTTTACTCGTAAGCAAAGGAGCATTCGAAATAACGTTTTTTAGCATACAGAAGAAAAAAAAGAAAATGTTAGTAAAAAATTTGATACTTACTTTAAAAAATATCATAATATTAATAATTTTATTACTTTTAGGTCAAAAATATCAAAAATAAATTTTACCTATGCTTGCTTTGTGAACCTAAAATGTCTTTTGAGTCTAGAAAAAAACATACTTACATACATACATTAATACATTTGTATGTTGGTATGTATGTACTTATTTATACTTACTCATTGCTTGTCAATCTTAAAGGGTCGGAGGTGTTTCTTATTTGTTTCCTTATGTCATTAATGTTTTTAATCTCGTCAGAATCAAAAGACGATGAGCAAAAAAACATAACTGGATCCATTTTTAATTTAAAATAATTTCGTTAAAAAATTTTGCTTTTACTTGAGTTATTTTTTGTAGAACCATATGTTTTTTGTTTACATTTTCTTTTGTTTTATTCAGTGTTGTAAGTTTTTTACAACACTGAAGCAATGAATCGATTCGATTCGTATCGAGTACCATCATTAGAAAATTTTGCACTGTCGAAATAAATTTCGATTCGAAAACAATTTCGATCACGACTGCCCCCAGTACGAAATTTTAGAAAGAGTAATTAAAAGCGAACCAAATAAACTTGCATACAAACGTAGTGAAAATTATAAAGAGGTTAATAAAAGAAAAGAGCATTGCTATAATTGCGGGTCGGTTGAACATAAAAAAGCGGAATGTAAAGCTGGTACGAAATGTTTTAAATGCAACAACATTGGACATATGGCAAAAGACTGTACACTTCAAAAACAAAATAAAAATAATGTTAATGTAATAGCGGACAAATAACGGTTGAAAAAAATGACGTTAAATAATGTGGAACTCGAATTTTTTGTAGATACCGGGTCGGACGTAACAATGATACAAACAAGTGTGTTCGATGAACATTTTAAAGATATTGAACTATCGAAAATTGAAAAAATATTATACGGGCTCGGTAATTCAGAAACTCAAGTTGTTGGTCGTTTTAAAAGCGTATTGGAAGTAGACAATGTTAAGTTGGAACAAGAAATTCTGGTTGTCGATAATGATAGTTTAAAATATATGGCGTTGTTTGGTTATAATTTCATCGACAAATGTAAATTAGTCTCCGACGATAATGTTTATACATTTTATACAAAAACGGAAACTACAGTTAGCGGAAAAATCCCATCACATCTAAGGGTCTACAATGTTATCGATGTCGAACAACAAATAGAGTTACCGAAAAAACATAAACAACCAATAATGGAGATGATAGCAGCGTATAAACCAGATGGCAAAGGTGTTGAATGCCCAGTAACGATGACAATTATTCCAAACAATGCCGTGCCTTTTCGTCAATCCCCAAGTCGTTTACCACCTCAGCAGATGCGTATAAAGATGGATTTGGTGCAGCACTATTACAGCTACATGAAAATCAATTGCACCCTGTATTTTTTTTGGAGAAAGAAGACATCAACTCAAAAGTCTAAGCAGCACAGTTACACTTTAGAGGTTAAAGCGGCTTATTTAGCGTTAAAAAAATTCAGGCACTATTTGTTGGGTATAGAATTTAAGTTGGTGACTGATTGCGCTGCGTTCAAGCAGACAACATCAAAACAAGATCTTCCTCGAGATGGATTTGGTGCAGCACTATTACAGCTACATGAAAATCAATTGCACCCTGTATTTTTTTTGGAGAAAGAAGACATCAACTCAAGAGTCTAAGCAGCACAGTTACACTTTAGAGGTTAAAGCGGCTTATTTAGCGTTAAAAAAATTCAGGCACTATTTGTTGGGTATAGAATTTAAGTTGGCGCTGCGTTCAAGCAGACAACATCAAAACAAGATCTTCCTCGAGATGTGGCATAATGGATTTTATACCTTCAAGACTACAACTACACAGCAGAGCATCGGGCCGGTAACATAATGAAACATGTTGATAGTTTAAGCCGCCGCCCAATCGCAGAAGTGATGATAGTTACGTCAGAGCTAAGTGCACGTTTATGTAAGGCTCAGCAACAAGATGAACATATCCAGGCAATCACGAAGATTCTAAGCGAGGGCCCATACGAAAATTATAAGCTGAAAGGTGGATTGGTGTTTAAAACCGTAAATGGAAATGATTTGCTAGTTGTACCGAAGTTAATGGAAAGTGAAATAATTCGTAATGCACACGACGTATGTCATTTTGCAAATCAAAAAACTGTACATGCCATTCAGCAGTACTACTTCATTCCGCATCTCGAGCATAAAGTTAGTCAATTCATCAGCAACTGCATTAAATGCATCATTTACAATAAAAAGTTGGGCAAGAAAGGAGGTTTTCTAAACTACATTAAAAAGGGAGATTTACCGTTGAACACATTACACGTAGACCACCTCGGTCCCATGGACAGCACATCAAAGCAGTATAAGTATATTTTTGCGATGGTAGATGGATTTTCCAAATTTGTCTGGCTGTACCCCACGAAGTCAACAGGAGCAGAAGAAGTCATACGACGCTTGAATGAATGGTCGACAATATTTGGCAATCCGTGTCGAATAATCAGCGATAAAGGGTTGGCGTTTACATCACTGAGTTTCGACGAATATTGTAACAACAATAACATAGAGCACGTGAAGGTGACAACTGGAGTTGCGCGGGGTAATGGCCAAATCGAACGAGTCAACAGATCAATTTTGGCTGTTATATCAAAGTTGTCTTGTGACAATCCTACAAAGTGGTATACATTTGTTAGTCACGTTCAAAAAGCTATAAATTCTTATGTTCACTGCTCCACGAAGTTTACGCCATTTAAAATTATGTTTGGACTTAATATGAAAAATGGTGTTAACAACGATGTACTCCAAACTTTAGAACAAGAGCTATTACAAAACTACAATGATACAAGAGAGGCTATGCGCGCTGATGCTAGGTTGCAGTTGACCACGGCACAAAAGTCCTACAAAGAGAGTTATGATAAAAAGACAAAAGCCGAAATCAGTTACAAATTGGGTGATTTTATTGCTATAAAAAGGACTCAATTTATCGCCGGAAAGAAACTTGCGCCCGAATTCCTTGGTCCATACAAAATCACGAAAGTTAAAAGAAATGGTCGTTACGATGTACAAAAAGCAGCAGATACACAAGACCCTAATAAAACATCAACATCGTGTGACAACATGAAATTGTGGCAATATGTTGAAACAATCGACGAGCTTCTGTCATCTGGGTCAGATGACGATCAGGATGACCGAATGTAAAGTCGTGTCATTCCCATTGCCCTAAGTTGTCATCCAGTCATTAGTAAAGAGAGTTTTCAGTTGTCAGTTGAATTTGTTAGTTCCAGTTTAAGTCGTAACTTACAGTTGTCAGATGAAGTCTTTAATTCGAGTTGTCAGTGATCGTCCGTAAGAAAGAGTCAGTCGTTGGAAGTCGATAAGCTGCAGTCGAAAAGTCGTAGAAGTCATCAGCTACCGTCGCGCTAGATTTAATCTTTAATAATTAATTAATAAACTTTTCAATATTTTAATACCTATTTTTATATTAATATTTTTAAATTAATATTTTCATACAAACTCCTTTTTATAAAAACTTGAATTAATTTGTAAACTAAATGAATTAAACAAAATAAAACTTAAAATTAACTTTACATATATATATTTGTATGGGGGCTATGAGAAATCATGGACCGATTCTTACTATTTTCCGCACACTTTCTTCTTTGATCATACAAACAACGTATACAAAATTTCATGGTATTATCTGCAATACATTTCAAAATATTGTAATAAAATGAACGAAAAATATCAAATTTTGATGGAGGTGGTCTCACATATTGGTTCATAACTCTGGTTGACCTAAACCGATTTTGCTGATTTTAATGCCCCTATTGCCGTTCTCAACTCAACTAAGTTTGGTCGTCTGTCAGTCAACCCGACTTTAACTTTACATTAACTCTACTACATTTAAGTTGTGAATGGCAATACCGATTTATGAAAGACGACCAAATTATTAAAAAAGTTGTGAACCGCAATAGGGGCATAAATAGCAAACTTCTCGAAAGCATTTCTGACAGAATTATTGAAGATTTGGATCCCGAGTATATCTGGGGACTTCAAAAAACTGATTTCAACATCCAGACAGGCAGACGGACATGGCTTAATCGACTCCGCTATCTATAAGGATCCAGAATATATATACTTTATAGGATTGGAAAATTTTATTGTGGAAATTTCACACGGAATGGCAAACTTATATATACCCTTCTCATGAAGGTGAAGGGTATAAAAATCAGTTACTTGCTTACATAAATTATAGAACCATATTGTATTTAGATCGGTTAATATAAAGTAAACTTTCGAAAATCACTTTAATACGATTAAATATCGATTAAAATTTTAATAAATGTAAAATTTACGAAATCACTGAGTTTCTTGAATATTATTTCATATTTGATCATAACTGCCAACTAAGATCCACACCCCAAAATCACTTATGGCGTTTTGTTTTCTGGCAAAAATGTTACACGTTTTTCCCATTTTGCACCTTTTTTAATTTTTTTGTGTTCTTTTCTGAAAAAATTTCAACACTGCTAAAGTGTAGTGTGTTCTTTTCTATAAATGTCACACTATAAATTTAAAAAATGTTGCACCTTTCACACACACTCTATTTTTAGAATCGCACGATAAAACAGCTGACATTTGTTTTGTTTATGAATGTGCATTTGTGTTAAGAAACAAAAAAAAAATATACAAAATGGAAAATATTACTACTTTTTTATGTGCTGAAAAAATTTTGGCTGACTTGTTGGATTCATCCTTATCATCTGATGATGATGAAATATTTTATATGATTATGGAAAGAAATCCACAACCGCGAGTGAAAGGCTTTGTAGAGAACGTAATTAATGTATACTCTGAAATTGATGTACATATGTCAAATTTCATAGGACAATATCTCCTACTTCTTATATACATATGTAATGTATGTTTATATATATACAGTGCTGATATTCAGCCGGTTCGGACCGGTTCGCTCGAACCGGTTGTTAAAATTTTAAAAATTTTGCGAACCGGGCATATTCACCCTTCTCGTGAATAAAAATTCCATATGAAATTTGTTGGGGTGATTATGTTTTTTGTTTTAACGGTTTTATATAATGTGTATTTATCAAGGTGATTAGTCTCGGCAACAAACACAATATTGTTCAGTTGTTCATTGTCCAAACGTACAAACAAATGATTTTATTTTGGTCATACATTGAATTCTTGGATGATGATGTTTTCGATAGCATTTTCTTCAATCTTTTGAGAAAAAAATAAAGCAATTTTTTTTGACTTTTATTTTGCAAAATCAAAACTATTTTTTTATTAAACAAAAGTTTATATAATT
Source organism: Bellardia pandia (assembly GCA_916048285.2). NCBI lineage: Eukaryota > Metazoa > Arthropoda > Insecta > Diptera > Calliphoridae > Bellardia > Bellardia pandia. Next base: position 15,701,787 of record OU696534.1, on the reverse strand, counting down.
TCCTTCAAGAGGCTTGTGGTCTGTTACTGGAATGCGACTTTAAAATTTTCGCTATTTTTATCAAAATTTGGCAAAAATATAATTTTTTTAAGCGAACCGGTTGTTAATTGTTTCGAATATCACCACTGCATATATATATAATTTTTATAGTTTAAGAAGAATTTGCGTATTAGTCGGGAAGGTGCCATTGGTATTTTTGAGAGATATTCATTGTCTTATTTCAAGCGATCTTACCTGGGAGCCATCTGCTTCTTCTTTTTTAACAAAAAAAACAAAAACAGCTGTACATGAAAAAAGTGTTACACTGTTGTGATTTTATGTTCTATTCTGACCATTAAAAATGCGACATCTTCAAAATGTGGGGTAAACATTATAAAGATGTACATAATAAATGTGTAACATTTTATTTCAGAAAAGAAAACACCATTAAATACATATAAATCTCATCCATTATTATTAATCCTCATATATATATAAGTCTTCGTATTGAATTTTATGAAGATGGATTTGTTATTGATCATAGCTTCCACATATAGTGTGAACTAGATAAATGTGTAAATAAGTAGTGGGTATATAAGATTCGGCACAACCGAAAACTCGCTTTGTGTATGTATAGGGTGTTTTTTAGATGTATATAATTTAAGTTGGCAACGCTTTTTTAACTGGCGGCCATTTTGTCAGCTGTCAAGTGACAACATTCGCCGCGTTATTGGCGATATACAGCCACAAATGTTGGAAAGTCATCGAAAATGGGACCTCCAGATTAGACTACGCACGCGCTAGAAGTCATATTTAAATAATAAAGTAAATTTGAAAGAATAATTTTTGTTAAATTCTATTTCAAAGTTATAAAAACACAGAACCACGATTTTCAAAATAAATTTGCACAATTTGAAAGCGTTGTTCTGGCGTCAGTCTATTCATGTTGAAATGTGAAACCAAACTGACAAAATGGCCGCCAGTTAAAAAAGTGTTACCAACTTAAAGTTCTAAACATCTAAAAAAAAACACCCTATATTTATCTCAAAATATATATTGTTGCGATAATAGATGTGTTTAAGTTATTATATATACTTACAAATTTTAATATATCTAATTATTTTTGTGTATTAGGCTCACTAGCCATATAAATACTACCTAAAAATATATAATGAAGGTTTCTATCAGAGAACGGATTGATTGGTTAATTTTAGATGTTGAATACAATTACAAAAAACGAACGTCATGTTGACAACATAAATCAATTCCGTAAAACAATACATGTCATTACTCACAAAACGGAGTGTAACGAAAAATGATGCTTGCATTGCATGTCTTGTACAAATGTAAACGTATACTTCCAAAAGCAACGAATACTTAGCGATTGGTACGAATGTTTAACGATTGCATTATAGGAAATTTCTCCTTTTTTTTGGCCAAAAGTACTTAATTTTTTTCTTGGAGTTTTTGATTTTTTTTTCACTATGTACTTAAAAACATACTAAAAAAAAGCATCCCCGAAGAATAAAGCATCAATGATGCTTTACCGTTATTTTATACATGCAAAAACATAAGGTTTGTTTATTAAACAAAACGAGGAAGTTACTATATTAAATTAGACGGGTATTTAAGTTTAAAGTTTTTATTCAAAAAATGCATGTAAAAAAAGTGAAAAATGAACAATAATGCTGAAAGTGAGTACTTTTATAGTAGTTAAAAAGATATTCAACTTTTTTTTAATTTCGTTAAATCGAAGGAAAGAAAAAGACCTTGATGTTATATACCGTAATAATAAATTGCAACTTCACTAAGCTCCGAAAAAAAATGATTAAAAGTGATAGATATAACACTTACGCATTTCGATAGAGCCATAAGTTGTCATCCATTCGCAATTTATTTCAGCTGCATATACTTGCATATCTCTTAAAAAAAGCGTATTTTTCCAGGTAACTTCAGCGTACCAAATGCAGACTTATTTAATTTATGGCGCATAAAACCTAAGGAAGCTGACAAACGGGCCGTTGTTTATGAACATTTTGTATCCTGTATTGCTAAAGGCCAGCCTTCCGAAGATTGTAAACAACATTTGAAAGAGCAGTCGCGAATATTTTGTGCAAATCTCGGTAGAAAATGGCGTAAGAGTCATATGTAGGTGCTTGCATGTTTTTGAGACGCAAAATGCTGTTTGGCTTAAAAGCAAAACTTCTGTAAGGCCTCATGAAAAACTCGTCACTTCATCTAAATTAAAAACTGGACGGCCACAGTTAACATTTTCCCAAAAGTCAAACAGATCAAAACGACGGCATATAATGGAACTATCTAAAAAACAAAATAACGAAGCTGAACCACTAGTACTTGCTGCAGCTATGGCTGCTCGTTATTATATATAAATTATATAAACCCCACAGATTGTTTCATGCACGAAAAAGTAGTCGCATAAATAATTTAGCAGACATTTTTAATAGAGCATAAGATACATCAGATCCATTTATATCCAGCCTTACATTGGGGAAACGCATTCGCCACTAGAAGTAATCGACCTACTCAGATCAGAGGAAACCGATTTTGCTGAAAACTACCAACAGGAAGAAGAACAAAATTCAGAGAGCGAAGAAACGAAAAATGATGTTGTTTTGAATTCATGGTTTTTAGATTTAATTGATAATTTAGAATTACAAAACGAAATTTTGTAATAAAAATTTTGTTTAAAATAAAAGTTTCTTTTATGTGTGAATAAAAAATGTAAGGGGTTTACAAAATTTTATTTGCTAGAATGTGACAACGTGAGCGAAAAAAAAAATCTGTGAAAGTCCGTGAGCGCGCGTGACAAACTTTTTCCCCCGTGACGGTGCGTGACTAAAAATTTATAGCTTAAGGAGGAACACTTCCAAAAAGCGAATCTAAAAAATCATTTAGTTTGGCCAACTCGTTTGGCTAAAAATTAGTTTTGGCCAAAAAAAAAAGGGAAAATTTCCTATAGTGGATTGGTATGAATGGTTTCAATGCTGATTGTATAAGTTGTACATACTAACAAAAAATATCAAACTTTACTCGTTTACTGTCAACAAATCGCACATAAAGCAACAATAAAAAAATATTTATTTTCTCATTAGGTTTTGTATTGTTTTTGCTCTTTCTTTATGTTTTCATTCACTGAAAGCAACGACTACTGGACGAATGGTGTGAATGTTTTTAGTTTTTTCATGTGGCCTTGAATTATTTCGTTGCTTGATGTATAACCGCATAACAAAAAGGGAATGTAAAATAGCAAACAGTAATAAGGAATGAGTAAACAAACAGCAATGCACATTTTTATTATTTTCGAATAAAAGCAATGCAAAGGCAATGAATTTGCGAATGGTTTCTATAACCAAAGTCAATAGTAAGATTGATGTTATATAAATTTACCCCCTTATTCATAAAAACTTACAACAGGTTTATAAAGCAAATTTCCATACAAAATTTGTTTTATAAACCTGTTTTAAGTTTTATGAATATGGGCATTAATCTATATATATAAAATAGCATGTATGTATGTACATATGTATGTAACGTATGGACTCCAAAACGGCTGGGTCGATTTTGATGAAATTTTCAGGGAATCTTCGGAATATTCAGTCGGGGGACACTGTGAACTCTGATTTTTGATTTTCGGTCGGCGGGCGGAGGGGCGTGGAAAAATCCATTTTTCATACTGCACTGTGTATCTTATAGGAGACTAAACCTGTGGACCGATATTTTTGAAATTTTCACAGCATTTAACTGAGACTCTGGTATGATTAATAGGGTATTTTTTTTACCACACCCACTTCTTTAAAATATTGTAATTGGAGACCAAACCTCTGAACCGATATTTTTGAAATTGTCACAGCATATAACTGGGACTCTGGTATGATTAATAGGGTACTTTTTTGACCACGCCCACTTTTTCTTAAATTATGTAATTGCTCCCATATAGTTTTTAACAGATTTACTTCAAATTGTATACACATTATATACTCCAGGCGAGGTAAATATAAACATTTCTTACACGCCCTCTTTCACGCCTCTTTTCCCACCAAATTTTGTTTGAAAGTTTTAAACTTTTTGTTCTCTATACAAATTTGTTCCTTCCAACGTATTTTTTTATTTAGTAGTATATTGCTCTTAATACGGTTAACGTCGCCATATAACTATGAACCACGCCCACTTCACCGCCCCCTTTTTTAATTCAGATACTTACTTATACCACTAACAATGTTTGCTATACAAAATACTTTTTTTTTGTAATACAATGTATTTACCTAAAGTTTTATATACTTTTTATCTACAAAAACCCAAACCCCTTTTTTTGCCCCATTTTACCTTAAATTATAATTAATCTGCTTTTAATCTATCAGGGGTGTTCTGAAAATCACTTTTTGTCAAAGTGATTTCAAATCACGCAAAAGGTGTTCTGCGCACAAAAAATATTAAAATCACGTGATTTAAAACCGGTCAGCTAAATGACTGACGATTTGAAATCACTTGCCTATTTTGTCTATGTTATTTGTAGAGAATTCACTTTAAATGTTATTTTGTATTAAGTACGATGTGTTTTTTATTGATTTTTGTAATAAAATTAGGGTTTATGTACACAAAAACATAAATATTTACAAACTTTTAAAGACACTGCTTGTTTTGTAAGAAATTGTTTTGCTTTGTTTACCAATGTTCGTGATTTACTTTTTCTCATTAGGAGTCAGCTGGTTTGTTTTTTCGAAGATAATTTTAAGGTTACCAAATTAACACAGTCGTAAAATGTCATATAAAATTTATTGAATTTATACCATCCTGTTCCTTACTTATGACAAAATTTAATTACTGTTGATAAAAAATTTAAAAATATTTAATTATTTAGTTGTTTTTGTGCATTTTTAGAAATAAGTGCAAAATGTAAGCAAGTTTCATAGATAAAAAGAGTTGCAACTTTGTTATTTTTATATTATTTTAAATAGTGCTTACTTACTAGGTTTCACTTGTATCCATAGGATTTGATGAGTCCCGTAAATGACGTTTTTTAACACGTTCATTTTTTAAATGCTGTTTTCTTAAATTAATTACTGCCAATAAAGTAGCTTACGGCATTTTTATTTACTAAATGTCCACTTTTTATTTTCATTAATAATAACCAATATAAACAAACAAAGCACAGATTTAAAAAGTCAGCTGTTTTCTCGTGTTAATTAAAATCACGCCGAAAACCGTAAAATCACGTGATTTGCAGAACAGCATCAAATCGTCGGCGTGATTTAAAAACGGTGCGTGATTTCAAATCACGCGGTTTTCAGAACACTCCTGTATATATATAAAAATGAATGTGTGTGTATATTTGTGCTTAGTAGGAGGCCAAACCCTTGGACCGATCTGCCTGAAATTTTCACAGCTCTGAAAGGAATAATAGGCTATATGAAGTTTTGATTGTACAAACGGGGGTGGCATCGCCCATATAACCCAAAAATTTAAATCGCCATATTTTGGGCATTTTTTGATCTACGTCAATGATATGAGGTACATATGGTATTGGCATAATTAGGAATACGTACCAGGAAAAAAGGGTGGGACTACAACCCTTTTTAGAAAAATTTAAAATCGTAATATAGTCTTAACTACTGGACCGATTGTCATTAAATTTTCACAATAGGATATTTTTACACTATGAAAGAGCTCTTAGATAATGTCAGAAAGAGTCTTTTATGAGGGTTTTTTGGGCTCTGAAAGAGCTCTTAGGTAATGTCAGAAAAGAGTCTTTTATGAGGTTTTATTTGGGCTCTGTGTAATCTTGTTTTTATTATTCTTGTGTGGTACAGCTATGTTTTTTTTTTTGTTCAAAGCACAAATAACACGACAACAACGCTTTGCTCCACACATAATTAAGTGGAATTTCTGAGTCATACTGCGTGCCGACTCAGGACAGTAACAAGCAAATTTTTTCTTTCGCTCTGAAAATGCTCATTTGTTGGACTCTTTTCTGACTCCTTTTTTCGGAGCGCTCCGAAAATGCTCCTTTGTTGGACTCTTTTCTGACACCTTTTTCGGAGCGCACCTAGAATAGTATGCTGGGAAATAACAGGACAACAACGCTTTGGTACACACATATGTAATTATGTGGAATTTCTGAGTCATACTGCGTGCCGACTCAGGACAGTAACAAGCAAATTTTTCTTTCGCTCCAAAAATGCTCTTTTGTTTGACTCTTTGCTGACTCCTTTTTCGGAGCGCTCCTAGAATGGTATGCTGGGTTTGAAATGCGTCAAATCAATCAAGCAACCCGTAAGGCCGTTAATTATCCTGTTGAGTTCTTAAATTCACTCGATGTGCCAGGCTTTCCACCATATGTGCTACAACTTAAAATTGGAGGGCCAATTATTTTACTGCGTAATATGGATCACCACGGCTTTGCAATGGCACTCGACTTGCAGTAAAAAAAAAACTGAATTTAATAGAAGCGACCATAACAGGAAAATATAAAGGTACAGATGTAATTTTGCTACGCATTCCAATGCTACCAACAGATTTACCATTCGATTTTAAACAATTTTTTCCTGTTCGGTTAGCGTTTGCGATGACTGATAACAAAGCTCAAGGTTAATATACCGTGTATATGTATATGCTCCTGATGGACAAACTAAACCTAAAGCATTGCAATAAAATCATTAAAATTAAATAAATAAATGTTTGTAAATATATAAATACGTTTATTTTATTTTATAACGAGGGGGAGGGGTAGCGAAGCACACCGGGTTTAGCTAGTAATTATATAAAATACAAATAAGCCATTTTTTCAAAAGATGAGTTCTGAAACACGACCATACTCCTGAATATAAATTAACGAACAACTATCATAACGAATAATTTTCCGTACAATTTAATAACATTCAACAGTTACGGACTTTCACGTGTACGGACATATTAAATTTTACTCCGCAATTATTAAATATACTAAGTACTTTATCTTTATAATAAATAAGCGAATGGACCGGTAGCGGTAATTAAATAAAGTTATACAAAAAAAATAAACTGTGAAAAAAACAAAAGAAAAACAGTGGCAAAATTAATAAATAAGAGATTGCTTAAAGAGTAAAGAGGTTGTTTGTGAATGTCTCTCTGCCTAGAGCGTAGTGAGCGTAGGCTAAGTGTAAATGGCAAAAATTCATACCATACAGTAAATACAGAAGAGGTTGATAAAAATAAAAATTATCGCCCATGTTCTGAAAAACGCAAAACGCTTAAAATTGGCGTTTTTGATTTGAAAACGCCAAAGAGGTGTTCTGACAAATGAAATTTGGCGATTTCAAACCGCTAGTGTATACTAAAGCGATCTGGCTTATTTTATTAAAACTGCTCTTTTAACACAAAATGAAAAGATGCACAATTTAAATATAATAGTTTTTCTTTTTATTTAAGCTAAAGCTTGTAAAATTTTTCCACGATTTTAATTAAAAATATGCAATTTAAAAATTTTCTTTGAGTTTGTCAATTGTCTGTTTCAATTGTTTACTTTTGAACTAACGATTTGTGCAAACAGCAGATCAACTTGATCTTCGAAAAGTAATGTAATGCCTTTTAATTTGAAATTTATTTATTTGTTTACGTTATTTTCTGACAAAACATCTGTTTTTATTGTTCGAACATAGCTTCGAAAAATGGCAAAACGCTAGCAAATCGTAGCGATTTCAGAACGGGTCAAAATGCGTTTTACGTTTTTAAAACTGTATGCTATTTGAAAACGCTGCGTTTTTTCAGAACATGGGCGTATAAAAGAATTGATGACACCGCATTTTTAACTGCCAAACCTACTACCGCACGTTCTTGTTCGCCCGCTTTATTGCAAATAATTGTATTGCAACAAAATCCAATCTATACTCAAATCTAAGCTAAAAGATTGCATAAAAATACTAAAAGAGCTTTTGGAATATCGGAAAATTGAATCACTAAATAAATATTTAGAAAATCTCAACGCAACTCCGCAATCAGATTACTCACAATGGCGAGCCACTAAAAATCATTAAAGACCTGTGTTCTGTAAAGCTCCCTTGCGAAACTTAAGTGGTGGTTGGGCAAGAAATGACACTGAAAAAGGCAATCTATTTGTAAATCATTTGAAAAAAGTATTTACCCCAAACCCATCAAATGCATCCATAGACTTGCCACCAGTCACATACCATTTAGGACTCTACGTTTTGAGATTCGAGAGATCGAAAGGACTATTATTGATTTAAACTCTAAGAAAGCACCTGGTATTGACAAAATCAGTAACAAGATGCTTATAAAGCTAGCCCGGATAGCAATAAGAATACTACTTTTTATTTTTAACGCTATATTACGCCTTCAATATTATCCACCAGAATGGAAAGTTTCACTGGTTACCATGGTACCAAAGCCGGGAAAAGATCACACAAAAGTAGAATCATATAGACCCATCAACCCATTGTCGAATATATCGAAGCTATTCGACAAGATACTAATGAACAAGTTACACCCGATTTTAATAGAAAATAATTGTATTCCGATTCATCAATTTGGGTTTAGAAGAAAACACATCGTAAAAAAAAACATTTGAAGAAAAAATGATGTTCTCAAGCGTTTGACAAAGTGTGGCATGATGGTCTAATATACAAGTTGAAACTAAACTTACCAGTAAACACACATAAGCTATTTCTTAAGCTCCGCACAACCTATTGAAGCAGAAGTACCTCAAGGAAGTATCCTTGGACCCTTCTTATATTTGATATATTCCTCTGGTATGCCAACAAACAATCGTCCTTACACATCTACGTTTGCTGATTCTAAGCATTCATGAAAACCCTCACAAAGCATCTCGTTACCTACAAAATCAAATATACCTACCTACAAAATCATATATAAATCATCTGAATTAGAAAACTGATTAAAGCAAAGGAGGATAAAAGTTAATGATCAGAAATGTACACACACAACTTTTACATTGCGTAGAGAATCATCCTGTCGTATTTATATCAATAATCACACAATAAAACAACAATCCGCAGTTAAATACCTCGGTAAACACTCCGATCGACGCCTTACATGAAAATCCCATGTAGATGCAATATTGACACTGTTAGAATTTAATAATCTGGCATCCCTTTGACATATTTATAAGTGACATTTAAATATTGTTAATTACACTATAATATTGGTAGCACTGAAGTTCTTTTGGCGTCATTGCACATGCTATGAAAGTCATTCTTTTTTTCATTTTCTTACTTGAAGTAATTGGTACAAAGCATTTTGAATTTAATAAAAAGTAAATGAATTAGAACACGAATATGATTTTTGGAATTAACATTGGCGACGAGGATGGACGAAACAACGTTGAAAAACGTATTGCTATCCTTTCAAGAGGCAAATCGGCAGCCACTTCAACAAACCCTGGAAAACAATATATTATCGCTACAACGTGTTTTGGGTAGAGAGCAAACACACACCGTTCCTGTATTTAGAACATTTGACAAAAATGTTGAGAAGTGGTCAACATATATACAGCAAGTAGAGCAACATTTTGTGGCAAATGCTGTCACAAAGGGAGAAGTTAAACGTGCGTGCTTTTTATCGTGGGTTGGAACTGAAACATTTGAGTTACTACAAAAAATTTGTATAGGTAACGTCAGTGAAAAGCCGTTCTATGACCTGGTGTCCATGTTAAATAACCATTATGTGGAAAGGCTTCATGTGCTAGCGGCTAGGTTTAAATTTTACTCCATTAGAATGAAACCTAACGAAGGACTGCATTTTTCAATGTCCTAAAGACAACTGCCATGAATCTTTGGTTGACACAAATATAAGAGATATGATTATAATTCACACGCCACATGATAAGGTACGCAGCGCAGCATTACAGAAAACAAACCCGTCACTTGAAAAGGTTTTACAAATATCATCGTTATATGAAACAACTGTCAAAACGTGTTGTGAATTAAAAGGGGAGGAAAGTACAGCTGAGGTTAATGCTGTTAATCATTCGAGGAAAAAATTTGAGCGTAAAAGTGGAAAAAATCATAGTAAGTCTGATGATGACACTGAAAGTACTTGGAAATCATGTCCTGGCTGTGGTAACAGACATCAACGTGAAGATTGCTATCATTATAAAAATAAAACAAAGTGTCGTATGTGCTCAAAAACGGGTCACATCGCTGCTGTGTGTCAGAGCTCAAAATCTGATTCGAGAAAATTGAGGCACGGGAACGAGGAAAAAGCGAATGCTGTAAGTGAATCATCATTCGAAGCGATTGGGTATATAGAATTAATTAGCAGGTCGGTGGAGGTATGTAAGGTGAATCCGGTTATAGGTAGCGGCAAATCAAAGAAGATTCTGGTAGAGTTAAAGATAAACAAACAGAGGAACGCATTTCAAGTCGACACAGGCGCGTCTTGTTCACTCATAGGGCTCAACACATATGCAAAATTGGGTCACCCCAAATGTAAGAGTATCGAGAAAGTATTAAAGGCGTATGGTGGCAATCTTTTAAAATTGAAAGGCTTAATCGAAGTAGATGTTGAATGGCAAAATATGCATAGAAGACTTCCGTTGCTAGTGGTTGACTGCGAGGAGGCTACAAACATACTAGGCTTACAGTGGGGAGTTTTATTGAGTACATGTTAGTACTTACCATCGTTTACAATGCATAACTTTTTAAATAATAGTGCAAATCAAATATTTTTTTTTTGTTTTACTCTTTATTGTCTTCTTCATTGATAGAGGTATAACACTTGACCAAACAATAACAATTACTTAAACAAAATTTAACGAAAGAGAAAAAAAACGGCATGTACTCACTTATGCACTTTTGTAATATTAAGAAATTTGTTGTAATTTACAGTAACTTTTCAAAGTTTTTGTTGTGTTACTGATCTGTTATTTGGATTTCATGGTGAAAATAAAATATATAAAGAATTATTGAGTTATTGATAACGTCAAGCTCGTCGGAATAACACAATATAATAAATAATAATTATACAATTTTTTAATAACAAAAAAATGAGGAAACTCCCAAAATCTATTGAGGATGATATTGTCTCTATGACACAAAATGGTTGTTCTTCAAGGGAAATAGCTAAACAGAAACAATTAAGTCAGTCGGTTATCATAAGAGTACAAAAAAGGAATAATGTCCAGAATAAAACACCGATTCGTGGTCGCAGGAAGTTAATTTCTGATGCAGAGGCACGTTTGATGATAACAAGAATGCGGAAAGATAAGAACCTAACTCCAAAGGAAGCTGCATTGGATATTGGAAAGAATGTTAGTCGTTGGGCTGCAAGAAATGCGCTTCACAGAATTGGATTTATTTCTGCAGTCAAGAAAAAAAAAAAACCAGCTTTGTCCGATAAAAATGTAAAGGCCCGTTTGAAGTTCGCCACAAAGCACAAGGATTGGTCACCAGAAGATTGGAAGCGTGTTATATGGTCGGACGAATCCAAATTTAATCGCTTTCAGTCGGACGGAAAACAATACTGCTGGCGTCGACCACATGAATCTATTAAAAGACACCATGTAAAAGAAACAGTTAAACATGGTGGCGGCAACATAATGGTATGGGGTTGCTTTACATGGTGGCACGTTGGTCCGTTGCAAAAAATTGAGGGAATAATGAAGAAGGAAGATTATTTAAAAATTCTCCAGACCCATCTTCCAGATTTTGTAGAGAGGAGCGCCTATCCGGAAGAAGAAGTAATTTTTCAACAGGATGGCGACCCTAAGCACACATCCAAAATAGTGACGGAATGGCTCTCTGGACAAAAATTTGAGTTGATGAAGTGGCCAGCTCAAAGTCTCGACCTCAATCCGATTGAGAATTTGTGGTCAATCGTGAAAAGACGGATGGGACAGTATTCAAGAGCACCAAAAAATTTAGACGAACTTTGGGGCAGGGTTGAAACAGAATGGCGAAGTATTCCAAAAGAAATAATTGAAAACTTGGTTGAGAGTATGCCAAGAAGATGTAAAGCTGTGTTAAAGAACAAAGGGCTTTGGACCAAATATTAAAAGTTACTGTAAATTACAACAAATTTCTTAATATTACAAAAGTGCATAAGTGAGTACATGCCGTTTTTTTTCTCTTTCGTTAAATTTTGTTTAAGTAATTGTTATTGTTTGGTCAAGTGTTATACCTCTATCAATGAAGAAGACAATAAAAAGTAAAACAAAAAAAAATTATTTGATTTGCACTATTATTTAAAAAGTTATGCATTGTAAACGATGGTAAGTACTAACATGTACTCAATAAAACTCCCCACTGTAGATTGGTTTGAAATCTTAAAATTTAAATTATCTTTCCCTCCATATGAAAATGAGGATAATGAATGTAATTTTTCTTCTATAGGTCAGGCATGTCGCGAGAGTTTGATCACATCATTAAAACAAATGGCCGGCAAGTTCTCTGAAAGATAAAGCTACCCCAAAATTTCACAAACCATACAATTTACCATTTTCACAATATGAAGCCGTACGTTCTGAGTTAAAAAGGCTTGAAGGTATAGGGGTCTTAAAGTCAGTTACAAGCAGCGAGTGGGCAGCTCCGAATGTCGTAGTGCAGAAACCAAACGGAGAGCTAAGAATATGCGCTGATTTCAAAGTGACCATAAACCCCCAAATCGAAGTGGACCGGTATCCAATTCCTCGTATTGAAGAACTATTTAATAGATTACAAGGCGCAAAATTTTGCACAAAAATTGATTTAAGCGAGGCGTCCCTGCAGGTTGAGCTGGCTGAGTTGACAAAAAAATTCATGGTAATAAATACACCCTTTGGGTTATATCATTTGGGGTCTCTAGTGCACCTGGTTTATTTCAAAGACTGATGGAGGAAGTTATTGCAGGGGTGCCCCACAGTGCAGTATACTTGGATGATATCATTGTAACTGGCTTAACTAATGAAGAACACTTACAGAATGTTGAAGAAATTTTTAAGAGGCTTAAATGTCACGGTCTAAAATGTAAAGAAAATAAATGTGAATTTGCTCAAGAGAGTATAGAATATGTAGGGCATATAATCGACAGTAGCGGAATCATGCCGTCAGAAAAAAGAGTAGAAGCGATCAAACTCAAGCCTCGACCTCAAAATATCCAGGAACTTGAATCATTCATCGGAAAAATAAACTTTTTTTTTTTTTTTTTTTTTTTACATTTAATTATTTATTGAATCTTCACATTTGAAATGACAATAAGTATTCAAATCTTAATACTAAAAAGAAAATAATAAGCCCAGCCAGTGCTAGACAAAAATTTTTATGCTACTAAAAAAAATTTCACATCAACTGATCCAGTCATCTATTTTGCGCTTGAGTTAAAGCAAGGGTATCCCTCCTTCTCCACCGATTGTGGCCACTAAAGTTAAGGATGTCTCGTGCAAGTGGGTTTGGATGGTGTTCAAGTTTGCTGACATACTTTGACGCATATTTTGTAAATTCGACTTTTACTAATGGCACGCCTAGATCTTTGTGGATTCGAGAATTTTTAACATACCATGGAGCTGCAGTAATTATACGTAGAAATTTATTTTGACCCCTTTGAATTTTTTCAATGTTTGATGCTGAGGCAGTACCCCATAATTGAATTCCATAACACCAGATTGGCTTTAGAATTGCATTGTACAACAAAAGTTTGCAATCCAATTTCAATGTAGAGTTTCTGCCGATTAACCAATTAAGTTGCACTGCTTTTAATCTCATTTGTGTAAGTTTCGCTTCAATATAAGACTTCCAAGTTAAACGGCGGTCGAGGTGAATGCCGAGGTATTTGACTTCATTGTGTTGCGGGATAATTTGATTGTTCAAACGACCCTCTTATCACATTTACCAATCTGTGAGTTTGTTCGATGGTGCTGTGTTTAGCTCTGAAGCCGAATTGATGATTAGGAATACATTCAGTGTCATTCAGAATTGGAGTCAACTTAGTCATTAACAATTTTTCAAACAGTTTTGAAATTGTCGGCAGTAGACTAATTGGCCTATATGACTCCACTTTGGTGTGGTCCTTCCCTGACTTAGGAATCATAGTGATCATAGACATCTTCCAATCTGCAGGATAGTATTCTAGGCGTAAAATAGCGCTGAAGATAAAGAGGATAATTCTTCTTGCTACACGAGGTAACTCCACAAGCATTTTATTGCTGATTTTATCCATACCTGGAGCCTTTCTAAGGTTCAGAGTACCAATAGCGTTTTGGACATCACGAAAGTTTAGTCTTAGGGGTACAGGAGGCCTTATAACAAGTGGTGGCAAATCAGATTCGTTATTATTTGAGTTGTTTATAGTAAACACATTTCTCAAATGGTTAACAAATAATGTCCCTTTCTCGGCATCATTTCTAGCCCAGTCACTAGTCGGATTTCGCAAAGGAGGTTTTCCTCTCACTGGTCTTTTTAAACCTCTTGCCGCCCTCCATAACGAGTAGTCAGATTGTGGGGTACTATCAAGACCTTCCAAGTAAGATCTAAGTGAGGCCGTTCTCTGGGTTTCTAAGAATTGTCTTAGTATATCTCTGCATACCCGTAGCCTAGCTTTCAGTTCAGGAGACCTGTGAATTTGCCACTCTCTTCTAACTCTTCTTTTTCCTGACAGGAGATGATCGAGTTCAGCGAAATAAGTTCTATTTGTCCCACTTCTGCACTCAACGTTGTATGTGGAGGCGTGATGTACAGCTCTTCGTATGTCCTCAGTAAACTTGCCAATCGACCCATCAATATCCTCGGTAGTTCTCAACACTACATTTTCCGTGCAGTGGGAACTTAAATACTTTTTATACTTTATCCAACTTACTCTGGTTTTAGATATGTCCCGAAATGGAGAGCCATTCCCTTGAAGGAAACGCATTGAAATAATAGAAGGAGAGTGATCTGAAGACAAGTCTAATGAAGGCTCCACTTGTATCGATTCTACAGGGATATTTTTCACTACTCCGAAGTCAATAACATCGGGAATCTTCCGTCGGTCCGTCGGCCAGTAGGTGGGATGCCCGCTTGAGAGTACATCTAATCCCATTTTGGCAATGGTGTTGAAGAGTTCACGACCCTTCGGGGTCACCAGACGTGAACCCCAAAAAGTGTGTTTGGCGTTAAAGTCACCAGCAACTAAAAATCTAGCTCCAAGGGAATTGAAGAAGCTGTAGTATTGGTGTTCTTTTATTGAAAATCGAGGCGGCGAATAAATTGATGATAAAACAAAATTGTATTGACAGAATTCAATACAAATGTTTGTTGCTTGTAGGTAATCCTCACATATGTTGTTCATTAAATAATGTTTTATTCTGTTCTTTATAAGAATTGCCGATCCTCCACATGCTCTTCCGCGGGGATCTTTAGTATCATACAACACGTAGCCATTAATTTTGAAGTACGCTGTCGCCGTCAAGTGAGTTTCAGCAATCATCATGACATCAATCTGCTTATCCATCAGGAAGTGCTCCAGTTCGTTTTTATGTTGGCGGAGGCCGTTCGCATTCCAAAAAAAAAAATTTTAAACAAATCATTTCTTTAAAATGGCTTGTAAGATAGTGGATTGCATTTTCAGCATTTCCTGCATCATGGATGTCATAGTGGTCGTAAAAGTGTTCATGGTTTGGACAAGTGTCTGCAATGTAGTCTCTAGAGTGTTAATATTAGGCTCGCAATATTGTGATTTAGGTGCCTGCTCCAAACCTGGCATATTAGATTTAACCACGTTAGCGTAAGAAACTTGTCTAGAACTAGGCGCGTTTACATGACTAGTGGACCGTAACAATTGCGGGAAATTGTCACTCGATGCCAAAATAGGCTGTTGACGATGATCAGGTAATACTGACGTCTTGTTGGTACTTATAGCTTTCAAATGAGTGTAAATTGGACAACCTCTATAATCTGCGGTATGATTACCTCCGCAGTTACTGCATTTTTTTATTTTTACGTCAGTTTTGGACTTATTACATTGAGCAGTTGGATGTAGTTCCCCACACGCAACACAAACAGACGGCAATTTACAGTACGCTTTGGTGTGGCCAAATTCTTGACAATTAACACACTGGACGGGTCCAATGCGCTTATGCGGTTCCTCCACGGTAATTCTACGATGCAGAAGATAAATGAGATTGTAGATTGGATGGGACTCGTTTTTCTTTAAGACAACATCTCCAGGTTCCAATTCTACCCTGAACATGGGCTGAGGGATCTTTTCACGGTTTCTAATATTGACTACGCTCTTGATTTTGAACCCTTTGTCCATTAAACCGGTCTTTATCTCCGCGGGATCAACACATGGGTCTATACCCTTTAGAACGACTTGGAGTCCTTTTGCGCTTTTGAGCTGGTAGGTATAGAAGTCCCTAGTCTCCCTCTCCAACTGGTTGGACAGTTTTCGAAAATCATCTTCCCTATTCACTTAGATCTTTGTCTCGCAGATATTTCCATGTTTAATTGAGGTTACGCTAAACATGTTTTCACCTATTACCGAAACAATTCCTTGTACCAATTTACTGGAAGTCGGCTCTCTCAGATAAATTGGTGGGGGCTTAAACGTCTTCTTAGGAAGTTCTGGCTCATCCGTCTGGAGGAGAGCAAACCTATTTTGATTATTACTCACGGTCTTAGGAGCTTTTGAATTTGATGACACTTGAGCAGACGTCGGGCTCCTCTGTCGCTTGAGAACGGTGATGTACTTATCCATACCTACTTGTTTTTTTGGTTTGACTGCACTGTTTGATGAAGATGATGTTTTTTCATCTGTTGAAATCACTATATTGGGCGAACAGGAACGACGCCGTTCTGCGGCTCTTGTAGTGAGAAGATTCTCCACAGATTTTTGTATGGATTCTTTCTCAGAGACCCATTTAGTTTTTCTAGACGAGCTAAGCTCTTTCTCAGAATTACATCTGAGAGGAACACTCATACAATTTTTATGCGATTTTTAGTGTTTTTTTTAATTACCGATATTACCGTAGATTTTTTTAACCTATTACGAGTTATTTTTTCACTTTTTTGTTTTATTTCAACCTATTACACTTTTTCACCTATTACGATTTTTTCAACGAAAATTCAGCCGCACTAAAAGTAACACGTCCGAACAGTTCGATGAGACGAGACTGAAGATCAATAATCTATTACAACAAATTCATTGAACATTTCTCGACACACGCTGCCCCGTTAAATGAATTAAGGAAGAAAAATGTCAACTTTAAATGGTCTGAAAAGCAGCAGAGTGCGTTTAATGAACTAAAAGATGCGATTGTAAAAGCAACAAAATTAGTACATTTCAACAACAAACTACCGATTATTTTGGCAGTTGACGCATCGAGTAAAGGAATAGGTGCTATAATTTCACACAAATTTCCGGATGGTACAGAGAGGCCAATAGCGCATGCATCCAAAACATTGAATACATCCCAACAACGGTACTCACAGGTGGAAAAAGAAGCTTTGGCTGTAATTTATGGCGTTAAAAAATATCACCAGTATCTGTATGGAAGGCGTTTCGAATTGGTTACTGATCATAAAGTGTTAACAACGCTGTTTCATCCTTCAAAAAGATTACCCGTTGTTACATTGCACCGGTTACAGCGATGGGCAATAGAGCTATTAGCATATGATTATACTATCCGTTTTAAGAAGTCAGCCGACAATGTCAATGCAGACGCCCTTTCGAGGCTACCAGCAGGTGACGACCTTTGTTTTGATCAGAAAGAAAATTCCATGCTTGAAAGTGTTAATTCGGTATATCAGCTGATTGTCGACTCATTTCCAATAAATGCCGAAGTCCTTAGAAAGTATACTGAAGAGGATGAAACTTTAAATACAGTTTGTAAAAACGTTCAACATGGATGGCCAGAAACAATCCCAAAATCTCAAGGTAATATTGAACCGTTTTATAATAGAAAGTTTGCTTTGTCTTTGCAGAGTGGAGTTTTACTTCTGCAAACTGAGCATTTGAGAGTCGTCGTACCCGAAGCCCTACAAAAAGAAATCGTAAATATGCTACATGAGGGTCATTGGGGAAAAAGCCGTATGAAAGAGATGGCCAGACGTTATGTGTGGTTTCCTGCTATTGATAAAGCAATAGAGAAAAAACATGATACATGTGACATTTGTCTCGAATCTTCAAATTATCCAAATAGAGAATTTTCACCATGGCCGAATCCTAGTCATCTATGGGACAGAATTCATTTGGATTTCGCAGGCCCATTTTATAATCGGATGTGGCTGATTATAGTTGATGCGTATTAAAAATTTCCTTATACGATTGAGTTAACTTCGGCAACATCTACATCGACTATTGCGTGTCTCCAACGTATAATTTCCATTGAGGGCTTACCCAATACTATTGTGACAGACAATGGAACGCAATTCACGTCATATGAGTTCAAACAATTTTGCTCTAAAAATGATATCCAACACCTTACGACTGCACCATTTCATCCGGCGTCAAATGGAACAGCTGAAAGACTTGTGAGAACTTTTAAAGAAGCTGTCGTAAAAATTTTAAAGGAGGAGAAAAGCGTTGAAAAGGCCTTGTACAAATATCTGGCTACATATAGAAGCACTCCAAATCCCGAAACGGGAAAATCCCCAGCCGAGTTATTGCATGGCGGACAACCAAAAGTAATTCTAGAAGCACTATTTCCAAAACCCAAACCATGTTCTTCAAATAACTCAAAATGCGTAGTTAATGATCCAGTGTTAGCACGTAATTTCTCAAGAGGGTCAAAGTGGCTTAAAGGCACTATAAAGAAAATCATCGGTGCAAACATGTACATCATAGAAACAATAAAAGGAGACATTAAAAGACATAAAAATCAAATCCATTTATACCACGGAGACCAGTGGTCACTTGACCAAGAGCAGTCTAAATCGGATGATCCTTTTGAAATAGATTTCGAGGCAGATATGGAAAACACGGTGGAAAACCAAACAACAGTTCCTGATATAAATACGAATCCACCTCCAGTGGAAACGCCTGTTTCTACACACAATGAAAATCAGATGCCGACACTAAGAAGATCATCAAGAGTCCGAAGACGGGTGCGTTTTGATCCAGAAGTTTGGGTTACTTAAAGGAAAACAAAATTTTTATATTTTTGTAATTTTTCCATTTTTTTGAATTGTAAAATTAAGTCCAGGGGAATGTTAGAATTTAATAATCTGGCATCCCTTTGACATATTTATAAGTGACATTTAAATATTGTTAATTACACTATAATATTAGTAGCACTGAAGTTCTTTTGGCGTCATTGCACATGCTATGCAAGTCATTCTTTTTTTCATTTTCTTACTTGATTGGTACAAAGCATTTTGAATTTAATAAAAAGTAAATGAATTAGAACACGAATTTGATTTTTGGAATTAACAGACAAAAATAAATTGAAATTAATTCAAATTAATTGGCTCATTGGCAGAAACTCTAAGCTAATTTTAAACTACAAACTCTTACTTTACAACTCAATCATAAAACCTATATGGTGTTATGGGGAACAGCATCAGTATCAAATGTAGACAAAATTCAAAGACGTCAATACAAATTGCTACGAATGATCACAATTGCCCCCAGTATATAAAAAAAAATTCGAATATCCATAAATACCTAAACGTGCCTTTGGTAAAAAAATGAGATCCAAAAAAAAGCTTAAAAAAATTTGAAGTACACCCAAACCCATTAGCTAGCAACATATTAACTAAAGCTATGTGTCCACGATTGTCAGATATTACAACGTTGTCCGAAAAATGTTCAGAAAATGTCTAACAACCGTGTAAACATCAAATTTTTGCCTTCCAACGTTATAAGAAAAAGCATTTTCAGTACATTGGAAGACAAAAATATTGTCAGACATCCAACAATCGTGTAAACACACAATTTTGTCATTGTCATTGTTTTAAGACAATTGTCAAACACTTTTCATTGTCATATGTGCAAAGTCTATGCATCTACCAATGGCAGCATTGTCATAGAAATTATTTCAAAATGCAACTCTGTATATACATCAATAAACAAACAAGTGTGCATGGATAAAATTTTTGAAAAAAGTAGAAGAAAATTAAAGAATTAAATTAAAGTGTGCATTAGGACATAAGCAGATAAAATGGTTCCAATTGCTCTTTTTTGTTCCGTGATAATATTTAAAATTTTTAATCACATACAGAGCTGCAAAACGAATTTGACAATGCCACACAACAATCTGACAACCGTGTAAACTGACAATTTCGGTTGACAGATAAATTCATTGTGTGACAATTGTGTGCAAATGAAATTGTTAGTTTTCTTACAGTCGTCTAAACTGACAATTTACCTTTTGCTAAAAATTTTTCAATGTCAGTACATTGCTAGCACATTGCTAGATATGACAACGTTGTAATATCTGACGATCGTGGACACATAGCTTAATAGTGGCTATATGCGACTAAGAAGAAGGGATACAGCAGATCTGAGTCGAAGACAAGAAGGAAGAATCTCTACTTAACATACATAATCAACAATGGCCAAACAATTCTCGACCTGCACTGACTGGACTATTAATTAACATTTTTTTTATATATAAGATTTGAAAAACTCATGGTTAGTTCGTTTTTAATAAAGATACAATAAATAAATAAAAGTACAAAAAAATTAATAACATTTTACGATGTTCCGTAATAAGGTAGCAGGAAATTCGAAACGTATTTAATGATAATTCAAGTCAACTCCTAATATGATTTTGTGTTTACGATTTAAACAAGTAAAGACTCCTTATATTTACACAAACTTTATAAGCAATGTAATTAATATGATCACATAAATTAAGGTTCATGTTTAAAATAGTACCAAAACATTTATGAGAATAGACAAAGTCAATTGAATATTCGTAAATGAATAGGCAACGATGTAATGCGATTTAATAAATAAAACTGTGAAGAATACGTTTAAGTGGAGTTTATCTTGAGCGCATTCGTTAACATCCAACTCGTTTAACGAGTTTTTTTAAATTATTCACAAACAGGAGGATACAACAATAATATTTATTAGAAAAGTTTAAACATGCACGATATCCGAACTTTTAATTAATTTATCAAAAAATATTGAGTAATTTTTTTGTGATGTGAATGCTCCTTAATATTGCCCAGAGACTAACATGTTTCACATATGTATGTATGTGAAAATTATTTAGAAATGTATATACACTAGGTGTCAAAAGTCTACACTTTTGTAGCGTATTATTTGTTTATACATACTATAAAATCTTAAAAAAATGATATTTATGTTAATTTTTTTATTAAATTTAATTTTGTATTTCAGGTTTACATTATAAGGAACAATTTTTCTTAAATTTATAATATTTTTATAAAAAAACAACTAAAAATATATTTCAATAAAAAAATACGTTTCTCCAAGACTCTTGGAGTACTAAGTTTTATTTATTTTTTTAAAGTTTAAGTTTTTCATAGTTTTTTCTTTATGAGCGTAGACTTTTGACATACTATTTTTTGACTTGAAATATATTTTTATTTGTTTTTTTATAAAAATATTATAAAT
The DNA here is from genome assembly GCA_916048285.2 of Bellardia pandia. Classification (NCBI taxonomy): domain Eukaryota; kingdom Metazoa; phylum Arthropoda; class Insecta; order Diptera; family Calliphoridae; genus Bellardia; species Bellardia pandia. Next base: position 15,680,301 of record OU696534.1, on the reverse strand, counting down.
TTAAGAAAAATTGTTCCTTATAATGTAAGCCTGAAATACAAAATTAAATTTAATAAAAAAAATTAACATAAATATTATTTTTTTCAGATTTTATAGTATAAACAAATAATACTCTACGAGAGCGTAAACTTTTGACACCTAGTGTATGTATGTATGTACGTCAGAAAAATGCCGCATAAGAGAAAAATAAAAGAAATTATAGTTGAAATGGGAATATGTATGTATGTTCATTCAACATAATAAAATTGTATAGCAATTTTAAATAATGGGAATAACGAATCTATAAGAATTATATCTTAAATTATTATTAAAATTATTAAATAAATAAATTAAATTACCTTAAATTAAAATCCAATGAAAAACGTTTGCCACATCCCTCAAAGGTACACTGAAATGGTTTTTCTCCCGTATGCACTAATTGATGTCGTTTTAACTTTGAACTTTCTACAAATGCTTTTCCACATTCGGAACATACATGAACACGAGGACCATGTGTGTGTAAGTGTTTACGCATAGCAGAATTATCACGAAATAGTTTATTGCAACCCTTGTGAGGGCAGGCTATTTTTTTATCTGGTCCTACTGGAATCACATGGTTAACAACAGAAGGGGAATTATTAGTTTCATTTGTTGCGGCAGTGTTGCTCGATAAGGTATCGTTTGAGTTATAGCTTAATGGAGGTGGCGTTGTTAACGTTGTATTTTTTTGTTGTTCATTATTAATGTTTTGCAAAACTACACCCATAGATAAGAGGCGCCCATTCTGTGACCCAGTCATTTGTAATGTATTTGCCGTAGTGTTATTTCCATTCAAGGTGTGTATTTGAACATGGTTAGAAGAAACTTCCTCATCAGATGTTATACTTGTTAAGGTTGAATTACTAGTTTCATTAATATTCGTTAATAACGTCGAAGGATTAACAATATCCGCCGTAGATTGTGGAGAGTTTGTTATTAATGTATTGGTGGTTATCGTTGGCTGCTTAAGAATATTAGAGGAATTTATTTGATGAGTATTGTTGGAGGATTCAGTTATCCTTTTTGATTTGTCTGAGTGGGGATTGGAAAGTGAGCAAATATTTTGTGATTTTTTGCTGTCATTGATATTTAAGTTTACATCTCCGGGTAAATTGTATGAAATAGTCAATCCATTTTTTACAGATGCGGCAGCATCCTCCATTATAAGTTGATGTTGCTGTTGTTGCATCAATATGTGCTGATGTAATACTTCTGGTTGCAAATTACAAGCAGTATCAAGTAAATTGGCGGGTAATGAGGTGGCTGGTGAAGTAAGCGCTGTTGTAAATGCATTGGTATTTGCACAACGATTAGAAAATTTTAAATAATCCTGATTTATATCCTGCTGGTCATTGTTACAATCAGAATTTTCAGTATCCACATTTAAAGCTTCATCTTGCTCTTCTTCGTCATCGGATATGCCAGACGCCCACATAGTAACACTAAATTCTCCTTCCATAGTTTTGATTTGTACTTGTTTCTGCTCCCAACGCCTCGGTTTTATAGTCTCCTCCATTACTACTTCGCCTACTCGACCTCCATGACTGGAGACACATTTATTTAACGATGTAGATGTTGACTGAAAAAAATTTGGTATCGATGTTGCCGGCTGAAATTTTTGGTTGCGTTGAATTGTTGGCGGTATTCTTGAATTGTTTATAACTGAAGCTAACGTCTCACTAGTACTAGGCATTAAATTAGGATTACCTTTGAGCTCGCTATTTAAAATATTTACACTTTGATTAGACGATAAATTATTTACAGCAAACGAAGATATACTCTGATCTTTTTTTCGTTTTCTGTAAAAAACAAAATGTATTTCATTTAGTAAATATGTGTTATTTATTAATATTTGATACGTTACTTGTTACTGGATGAATTTATTAAAGTAGCTGCAGAGGAGTTCAAGGTTACAGATGTTTGAGAAGGTATAAACATATCCGGATGAAATGGTGACGTATTCATATACACATGACTTGATAATTGATGGTCAGCATGTATTCCCATATCTTCCTCTGTCAAAACTATAAATAAAACATAATTCTTTAGTTCTTTTATTCGACCTTTTTTTAATATTCTATAATTTCTTTTTGTCAAGCAATTAGGTCACTTAATATTTATATAAAAATGTTCTTTATATTTATTTCAGTCTCGTCTCATCGAACTGTTCGGACGTGTTATTTTTAGTGCGGCTGAATTTTCGGTGAAAAAATCGTAATAGGTGAAAAAGTGTAATAGGTTGAAATAAAACAAAAAAGTGAAAAAATAACTCGTAATAGGTAAAAAAAATCTAAAAAAAAAAACAACATTAAAAATCTAATAAAAACTGTATGAGTGTTCCTCTCAGATGTAATTCTGAGAAAGAGCTTAGCTCGACTAGAAAAACTATATGGGTATCTGAGGAAGAATCCTTAAAAAAATCTGTGGAGAATTTTCTCACTACAAGAGCCGTAGAAAGGCGTCGTTCCTGTCGCCCAATATAGTTATCTGATCCGATGAAAAAACATCAACATCTTCTACATCAAATAGTGCAGTCAAACCTAGAAAACAAGTAGGTATGGATAAATACGTCACAGTTCTTAAGCGACAGAGGAGCCCGACATCTGCTCAAGTGTCATCAAATTCAAAAGCTCCTAAGACCGTGAGTAATGATCAAAATAGGTTTGCTCTCCTCCAGACGGATGAGCCAGAACTTCCTAAGAAGACGTTTAAGCCCCCACCAATTTATCTGAGAGAGCCCACTTCCAGTAAATTGGTACAAGGAATTGTTTCGGTAATAGGTGAAAATATGTTTAGCGTAACATCAATTAAACATGAAAATATCAGCGAAACCAAAATTCAAGTGAAAAAGTAGGATGATTTTCGAAAATTGTCCTACCAGTTGGAGAGGGAGAGTAGGGATTTCTATACCTATCAGCTCAAAAGCGCAAAAGGACTCCAAGTCGTTCTAAAGGGTATAGACTCAGATTTTGATCCTGCCGAGATAAAGGCTACTTTAATAGAAAAGGCCTTCAAAATTAAGAGCATAACGAATATTAGAAACCGTGAAAAGATTCCACAGCCTATGTTCAGGGTGGAATTGGAACCTGGAGATGTCGTATTAAAGAAAAACAAGTCCCATCCCATCTACAATCTGATTTACCTTCTGCATCGTAGAATCACCGTGGAAGAACCGTATAGGCGTCAGGGACCCGTCCAGTGTCTTAACTGTCAAGAATTTGGTCACACCAAAGCGTATTGTAAATTGCCGACAGTTTGTGTTGCGTGTGGGGAGCTTCATGCAACTGCTCAATGCGATAAGTCGAAAACTGACTCAAAAATAAAAAAAAATGCAGTAACTGCGGAGGTAATCATACCGCAAATTATAGAGGTTGTCCAGTTTATACTTACTTGAAGGGCATACGGACCAATAAGTCGGCAGTATTACCTGATCATCATCAACTACCTAATTTCACGTCGAGTATGAATTTTTCTCAAATTGTACGACCAACTACTCACGAAAACGCTCCTAATTCTAGACAAGTTTCTTACGCAAACGTGGTTAAATCTAATATGCCAGGTCAGGAGCAGGAACCTAAACCCCAATATTCTGAGCCACATATCAACAATCTAGAGACAACATTGCAGACACTTGTCTAAACTATGAACACTTTTACGACCACCATGACATCCATGATGCAGGAAATGCTGAAAATGCAATCCACTATCTTGCAAGCCATGGTAAAGAAATGATTTATTTAAAAAATTTGTTTCTGGAACGCGAACGGCCTCCGCCAACATAAAAATGAACTGGTATACTTCCTGATGGATAAGCAGATTGATGTTATGATGATTGCTGAAACTCACTTGACGTCGACAGGGTACTTCAAAATTAATGGCTACGTGTTCTACGATACTAAAGACCCCCGCGGAAGAGCTTGTGGAGGTTCGGCAATTCTCATAAAGAACAGAATAAAGCATTATCTAATGAATAACATAAGTGAGGATTACCTCCAAGCAACAAACATTTGTCAATACAATTTTGTTAATACAAATTTGTTTTATTATCGATTTATTCTCCGCCTCGATTTTCAATAAAAGAACACCAATACCATAACTTCTTTAAATCCCTTGGAGCTAGATTTTTAGTTGCTGGTGACTTTAACGCCAAACACACATTTTGGGGTTCACGTCTGGTAACCCCAAAGGGTCGCGTACTCTTCAACACCATTGCTAAAATGGGCTTAGATGCACTCTCAAGTGGGCATCCCACCTATTGGCCGACGGACCGACGCAAGATTCCCGATGTTATTGACTTCGGAGTAGTGAAAAATATCCCTGTAGAATCGATACAAGTGGAGCCTTCATTAGACTTGTCTTCAGATCACTCTCCTACTATTATTTCAATGCGTTTCCTTCAAGCGAATGGCTCTCCATTTCGGGACATATCTAAAACCAGAGTAAGTTGGATAAAGTATAAAAAGTATTTAGGCCCCGATTACCGTTCACAACACTAAATATTTTGATGTTGTATGTTGTCAACTGCGATTACGATTCACAACACATATCGGCTAAATCTTAAATAAATGCATGTTGTGTTGTAGTCGAGACAACACAAGAGTTTAGTGTTGTGAACGATAATCAGGGCCTTAAGTTCCCACTGCACGGAAAATGTAGTGTTGAGAACTACCGAGGATATTGATGGGTCGATTGGCAAGTTTACTGAGGACATACGAAGAGCTGTACATCACGCCTCCACATATGACGTTGAGTGCAGACGTGGGACAAACAGAACTTATTTCGCTGAACTCGATCATCTCCTGTCAAAAAAAAGAAGAGTTAGAAGAGAGTGGCAAATTCACAGGTCTCCTGAACTGAAAGCTAGGCTACGGGTATGCAGAGATATACTAAGACAATTCTTAGAAACCCAAAGAACGGCCTCACTTAGATCTTACTTGGAGGGTCTTGATAGTACCCCACAATCTGACTATTCGTTATGAAAGGCGGAACGAGGTTTAAAAAAACCAGTGAGAGGAAAGCCTCCTCTGCGAAATCCGACTGGTGACTGGGCTAGAAATGATTCTGAGAAGGGGACTTTATTTGTTAACCATTTGAGAAATGTGTTTACTATAAACAACTCAAATAATGCATCTGATTTGCCTCCACTCGTTATTAGACCTCCTGTGCCTCTAAGACTTAGCTTTAATGATGTTCAAAGCGCTATTGGTACTCTGAATCTTAAAAAAGCTCCAGGTATGGATAAAATCAGCAACAAAATGCTTGTGGAGTTACCTCGTGTAGCTAGAAAAATTATTCTATTTATTTTCAATACTATTTTACGCCTAGAATACTATCCTGCAGATTGGAAGGTATCTATGATTACCATGATTCCTAAGCCAGGGAAGGACCCCACTAAAGTAGAGTCATATAGGCCAATTAGTCTACTGCCGACAATTTCAAAACTGTTTGAAAAATTGTTATTGGCTAAGTTGATTCCAATTCTGAACGACACTCAATGTATCCCAAATCACCAATTAGGGTTCAGAGCTAAACACAGCACCATCGAACAAACATACAGATTGGTAAATGTGATAAGACGGTCGTTTGAAGAGAAAAAATACTGCTCCGCAATTTTCATTGATGTGTCGCAAGCGTTCGACAAAGTTTGGCATGACGGTTTAATGCACAAAATAAAATTAACTCTGCCTGCTAACACCCATAAACTCATGGAAAGTTATTTATACGGTCGCAAATTTACAATCAAAGAAGGCGATTTTTTAAGTCCCGCTCAGCCAATTAAAGCAGGAGTACCCCAGGGTAGCATACTGGGTCCAACTTTATATTTGATTTATGCATCCGATATGCCGTTAGACCCCATAATACATACTTTAACTTTTGCAGACGATACAGCCTTTATTAGCGTTCATAAGGACCATCAAAAGCATCACAGAATTTGCAGAAATATGTTTATAAACTAGAGAATTGGCTTGAGCTTTGGAAAATCAGGGTAAACGAACAGAAATGTATTCATATAACTTTCACATTGCGAAAATATACCTGCTCGTTCATCAGAATAAATAACCAAATTATCCCGCAACACAATGAAGTCAAATACCTCGGAATCCACCTCGATCGTCGTTTAACTTAGAAGTCTCATATCGACGCAAAACTTACACAGATGAGATTAAAAGCAGTGCAACATAATTGGCTAATCGACAGAAACTCTACATTAAAGTTGCATTGCAAACTTTTATAGTACAATGCAATTCTAAAGCCAATCTGGTGTTATGGAATTCAATTATGGGGTACTGTCTCAGCATCCAACATTGAAAAAATTCAAAGGGGTCAAAATAAAATTCTACGTATAATTACTGCAGCTCCATGGTATGTTAAAAATTCTCGAATCCACAAAGATCTAGGCGTGCCATTAGTAAAAGTCGAATTTACAAAATATGCGTCAAAGTACGTCAGCAAACTTGAACACCATCCAAACCCACTTGCACGAGACATCCTTAACTTTAGTGGCCACAATCGGTTGAGAAGGAGGGATACCCTTGCTTTAAATTAAGCGCAAAACAGATGACTGAATCAGTGGATGTAAATTTTTTTGTAGTATCATAATATTTTGTCTAGCACTGGCTGGACCTATTATTTTCTTTTAGTATTAAGATTCGAAAACTTATTGCCATTTCAGCATCTGAAGATTCAATAAATAAATAAATGGTATAAAAAAAAAAATATATTTATTTATATTTATCCAATATTTCGTTATCACAATGGATAACTTCTTCAGGGATTTATAATTTTAAACTATTAAATATTAAGTGACCTAATTGCTTGAAAAAAAGAAATTATAGAATAAAACATAATTTTAAAATACTACAATTTAACTCTAATAACTACAAAAAATATAGAAATCGGATATAGTGTGATAAGCAATGATCGACTAATATTTAAAATATCGTAATTTGGCTAAGTAAAGTTAAAAATTTTTAAAAATCGAGGTAATCGAACTTTTTTGTCTAAATATAAGCCACTCCTGACCCGATTTTGCTGATATTTTAATGCAGAATATTCTGGAATTAATCCCGGAATTCAATTGCTACCGCTTAGCTGTATAAAACAAAATACATATGTATGTATATGTATGTATTTAAAAAAAACGTACACAACGAGTTTTGTTTTGCTTATTTTTAAAGTTTTTTTTAATTCGCCTGTAAGAGTGGTCAATTTATGTAGAAATTGATGAAGAATCCGGTGGTACTTTTAGGCTCTCAAAAAAATCAATATTTTTGGATATTTTTAGGTTTTCTATGATTTCTATCTTGAGCGTCACACACCAAATATGTATAAAAAAAATCGCTAAAAATGCAAAAATATTTGAAATTCAAGCTTACTAAGATGTTCTTTTGTTTCTCAAGATTGACTTTTGCGAAAATCACCTTTTCGATTATAAACAAAAAATCACGATTCAACTTGATTTTTATTATACCCTTCACCTTCATGAGAAGGGTATATATAAGTTTGTCATTCCGTGTGAAATTTCCACAATATAATTTTCCGACCCTATAAAGTATATATATTCTGGATCCTTATAGATAGCGAAGTCGATTAAGCCATGTCCGTCTGTCTGTCTGTCTGGATGTTGAAATCAGTTTTTTGAAGTCCCAAGATATATTCGGGATCCAAACCTTCAATAATTCTGTCGAGAAGTTTGCTATTTAAAATCAGCAAAATCGGTTTAGGTCAACCAGAGTTATGAACCAATATGTGAGACCACCTCCATAAAAATTTGATATTTTTCGTCCATTTTATTGCAATATTTTGAAATATATTGCAGATAATACCATGAAATTGTATACGTTGTTTGCACTATAAAAGAAGAAAGTGTGCGGAAAATAGTAAGAATCGATCCATGATTTCTCATAACCCCCATACAAATATATATATTCCCGAAATATGGCTTAATGATAAATAAATGCCTATAAAATTGGAATATCAAGACAAAATTCAGCAAAAATAAGTTTTATACAAAAAGAAATCACAAACCGAAATTTTTTTTTAGTTCGGTCCATATTTGACCATAGACCCCATATAAAGTCCACTTACAAAATTCACTTAAATACATATAAAACAGATATAAATAATGTTAAACGGCTAAAATTTGACATAAATACTCTTTATAGGCAAACAAATTATTGTACCAAATTTTATGGTGGTCGGCCCAGAAATGGTCATAGCCCCCATACAAAAATCTTCCCGAAATATTGCTCAATTATACATAAATGCCTATAAAATTGGAATATCAAGACAAAATTCAGCAAATCTAAGTTTTGTGCAAAAAGAAATCGCAAAACGAAATTTTTTTTAGTTCGATCCATGTTTGACCATAGACCCCATATAAAGTCCACTTCCAAAATTAACTTAAATACGCATAAAACAGATATAAATAATGTTAAACGGCTAAAATTTGACATAAATACTCTTTATAGGCAAATAAATTTATTTTATTTATTTATTTATTGTGTTTATCCTGAACAACAAGATTAAATCTTATAATTAAAGTACAGGAATTTTAGATTTTAAAGTTAAAGTTAAATTTAAAGTTAATTGAATTAAAGTTTAGAATACAAATAGAGAAGACAAAGTACGAAAATAAGTAAAAAATAATTGTAAGATAAGTATAATTTACGATTGAAACAATTAGAACATAATAAAAAATGTGAAAGGTTAAAAAAAAATGAAGAAAAAAGAAAAAAAAAATATCAATAAAAAGATGAAAACAGTAGTAAAATGGAAATAAAATTAAATTAAAATGTTATGAAGTTGTATGTACAAGTACCCATATAAAAATCAAAGTTAGGAAGTTTTTTAAACAAAAAAATTTAAAAATCACTTAAAGTGTTCAAAAAGATTTTTCTTAAATGCGTTTGCAATACTAAGGAGCTGAATGTTATGAGGGAGCAAATTCCAAAGACGAACAGCATGTATAAAGAATTGCCACTCGGAAACAAGACTGCAGCGCCTTAATGGTACAATTTTCTTTCCCCTGTTGCTTCTATTAAAGTGAATTTTCTGATAAAGATAGAAAGGCTTACGAGTATAAATAATTTTATGAAGGAGCACAAGAGTTCTGACATTTATAAGGTTTTCGAATGAAACGCCATAAAGTGAGCGGGAAAAATTCGACACATGATCAAAACGTTTAATACTATACACGTATCGAACTACATTATTGAAAACTACATTTAACTTTTGCTTACTTACGGAATCACAGCTGGCGAAAAGCTCACAGCCATAAAGTAAACCGGGCATAATGTACGTTTTTGCTAAAAGTATTCTTATATTTTGCGGGGTAAAATGTTGGGTTCGCCAGAGTGATCGTAGTTTAGCATACGTTTGACCTACAATAGCATTAACATGATTTGACCAAGTCAACCTATCATTGAAAACTATCCCAAGGTTTTTTGAGTGTGACACAATTTCTATAGGTACGTTATTCAGAAGTATGTTGAGTTCGCAAATCTGTGCAGAACGTCTCTTTTGTATTCGCAAATATTTAGATTTTTTTTGGGTTGAGACAAAGCCCATTTGCCGTTGCCCAGCAATGTATTCTTGACAGATCGCTATTCAATTTGGCCACATATTCAGTTAAGTCATTAAGGGGAAATCCGAGTGTCAATTGCACGTCATCAGCATACATATGTATATTACAATGCGATAACTGCAAAGGGAGGTCATTAATATATAAAGAAAATAACAGAGGACCCAGGATAGAACCCTGTGGTACACCTCTTAATACTGGGAGAACCTCTGAAATGGAGTTGTTTGAGAAAACAGCCTGTGCACGCCCAATAAATTATTGTACTAAATTTTATGGTGTTCGGCCCAGAACTGGTCATAGCTCACATACAAGGACCACATCTGAAAAAGACATTTTTCCCTATATATCTATATATATAAAATTCAATGTATGTATGTATGTATGTATGTAACGTATACTCCAAAACGGCTGAGCCGATTTTGATGAAATTTTCACAGCATGTTACTGTGACTCTGGAAGGAATAATAGGGTACTTTTTTACCACGCCCACTTTTACGCCCACTTTTTAAAATATTGTAATTAGAGACCAAACCTCTGGACCGATATTTTTGAAATTTTCACAGCATGTTACTGTGACTCTGCAAGGAAAAATAGGGTACTTTTTTTACCACGCCCACTTTTACGCCCACTTTTTTAAAATATTGTAATTGGAGACCAAACCTCTGGACCGATATTCTTGAAATTTTCACAGCATTTAACTGGGACTCTGGTATGATTAATAGTTTACTTTTTTTGACCCCGCCCATTTTTACGCCCACTTTTTAAAAATTATGTAATTGCTCCCATATAGTTTTTAACAGATTTACTTCAAATTGTATACACATTATATACTCCAGGCGAGGTAAAAATAAAGATTTCTTAAGCCACGCCCCTTTCACGCCCCTTTTCACGCCAAATTTTTGAAAGTTTTATACTTTATTAAATTTTCACAGTAGGATATTCTTACGAAATAATAAATTCTTGACTATGTAAGTGGACAAAAGGGCATGGTGTCGCCTAAAGCATTGCAATAAATACATTAAAATTAAATAAATAAATGTTTGTAAATATATAAATACGTTTTATTTTATTTTAAGACGAAGGGGGGGGGGGGGGGTAGCAAAGCACACCGGGTTTAGCTAGTAGTGTATAAATATCGTTACCGACTCAAAACTTTGTACAGATCATTTAAATATATACAAAAATCATCCCACAAAATTGTGTGAATTTCGGTCTATTTTTAACCGTATGCCCCATATAAAGCCCTCTTCCGAAAATCACTTTAATACTCATAAATCGCTTATAAATAAGGGTACCAATCCAAAATTTTACACGGATCATTTACATACATGCCTAAATCAAACTGCTGGATTTTGAGAATATCGGTCCATATTTGACTATATCCCCCACATAAGGTCCACTACCGAAATCCACGTTAATACTAATATATATCTTAAATATACCGTTATTATGTTGAAATTCTACGTGAAATATCCTCATATGCACGAAAATAACTGTTCCAAAATTTAAGAAGATCGGCCCATAATTTGTCATACCTGCCATATAGAACCATTTCCAAAAAACAAATAAATTCAGGTCAAAAAATATTCTTTTCGGATTTAACCCATATTCGATCCATATTTTATAATCATGATATATATCGTTGGAAAGGTATTTTTAATACCTTTTATTTAATGTATTACAAATTATCAGACACCCAGTAGTTCCCGAGATATAGGCCTATATATTTTCAACTTTAAGGGCCCGCCCCCTCGAAAATAGGCGTGACCGCCAACAAATTTTTTTTGCTGGTATCTCCTCTAAAAGCCCTATTTGATTTTGTTTTTTTTTTTTTGAGCAAAATCACTAAAACCGAATTGTACCCCTTTTTTATACTCTGTTTGTTAAGTTACACTCAATATTATTATGAACATCAGACAGACTCTGTAAATTATGGTAAGAATTGGTAATTAAATCAATTAAAATTGTAAAAATTTGACAACATTTAACATAAATTATGTTGGTCGTAAAATTGTCTTGCAAACAATATATCAAATACTAATGAAATTTGCACTAAGACTGAATAGAAAACACAGAATTAGGATATTCTAGTCTAGTGTAGTTTCTGTATTTCTTAATTTCTTATTACGCTTAGGTGAAGGGTATTTAAGATTCGGCACAGCCGAATGTAGCACTCTTACTTGTTTTTTTTTAAGTGACTAGTTATTTTAAAATTTTAAGATGAAAAAGACTTGAGCTTACAGGTTACTTGCAAAGTAATAGGATTGTAACAATGTATTTAAAAAACTGCAATTATAAATGTTTTAAGGAAAAAAAAAATAAGTGTGACGCTCAAGATATTTTGTGACGTTCAAGGGATTTTTGCATTATGCCAAATCTAAAATTTACCGAAAAAAGTGTATTCTTTTACAAAAAGTAAATAAAAAATTCTTCAAAAAACAAAAATTTTCATACAAAACTTAACATGTACATTAGCTATGACGACATAGTGATATATGAAAATTTTTGCAACAAGATTTTGAAGTGCTACCGCCTGTTGTTTTGTTTGGCTTGGAAAAAAATAGGCGGGACAAAAAATGGGGGACTTTGGTTGAGGATAAATGGCGCCTCATCGAGGTCAAAGTTCAAGGTAAAAATTAAAAAATTAATAAAATGTCCAATAACTGCCGCGGAGTCGCCCCTAGAGTAGTAAAATGTCAGACTGACCCCCATTAATTTTTCCTCCCCAACATGTTTGTAGAACATACCTTAGGGTACTTTCCCTTCAAATATAGATTTATAATTTTGCCCTCTCGACCTAACTATTTTAATTGAACCTTTGGAGGAGTTATATGTATGACCAACCCCCATTGATTTTTCCTCCCAATAATTTTTTTATAATATACATATTATTTGATGTCTTTAACAAAAATGGAAAAAAGGAAGTAATTCTTGAAGAAATTTATACACATATGTAAATATTTGACACAAAACAATAACTTATTCTGAATCTGTATAAACTTCATGAAATGACAAGCGGCTTTGTTTTTTTTTTTCATTCTCATTAATTTTTACCACTTTCGAATTAAGTTTGTGGATAAAACAGAATCAGTCAGTAACAATAAAAATTAAACTCAAATATACCACGATTATACCTTTCTTCCTTCTTTCTTTTATATTCGTCATTACGCGCTTTATCGAGCTTTATTTTCTCTCGATATCTCCGTGCTCTTTCAGTCACCGTTAATTTTGTTGTTTTACTCTTGAAAATTAAAAAATAAAATCAAAATTAAGCATTTTAAGCTATGAAGCAATATATTTGAAAAGTGATGCTCACAAAATGTTTGCCTATTTTGGTTTTTTTTCGTAGGCAATTTATTAGTAAACAATGATTGTCAACTTAAATTTTTTACATTTAATATATTCACTTTTAAAAGAATTATTATCGCTCCCTTACCATGGTTGTAAAAAAAGCACAGACATTTATTTGGGGACAGCCGCTTGTGCGACTGTCCCTTTGAGTAGTTCTTTATTAATTAATTGTTTTTTCTTAAGTCTATCTTAATGCTAGTATAAAACAATGTTCTTACTCACTATGGGAGTATGCTGAGCAAGCATAATACATGCTTGTCAGCTATGTGCAGCGTGACAGAAATACACACAACAAAGAGTGAGTGTTTAGTTACATACAGAAGGTATGTAACTAGTATGCGACTCGTCAAACACACTACATGGTGTTCACAAAAACTAAGCAAATGCACACTTTTTTTAATAGATTTTTTTTCGTTTTTTCACTTTTGTAATAATTAAAGTTTGTACTTTCCTTACGTTATTTACTTTATTTAAATGCAAATTGAAAACTAGTCGTTCCTTAACCGCGGAAAAAGCTTTAGCGATACAATTTTCAAAAAACGTTTTCTTTTTTATATATTTCTTCATTGGCATTACTCGCATCATCTCTTTAAATTGCATTGTCATACAATGTACCGTTACGAATTTATAGCAAAAACAATTTTAGCTTAAGCGCATATTGATAGTTTGTTTATATTTTGTGTGACAGCGGCTTGTCGCTTAAGCTAAAATTGTGCGAAAAAAAATAAACAAGTAAAAAAGTATAGTCGGCCAAGCCCGACCATATAATACCCTACACCTAGTATATGTATAATAAGTTTTTCAGAAATGGGCGCTATATGGGAGATATAACCTATTATGGACCGATCATCCAAAAATTTAGAGCCATGACTTTCGTCAATATAAATATTATTTACATACGTTAAACTTTATCTCCATTTGATTGCTTTTAAAAGATTTTTGGAGGTTAAAGTAAATTACGGTCTCTTATATGGGAGTTTCGACTAATTATGGACCGACCATTATTAAATTAGGTGTCATCATTTCTGTATATATCAAACTTATTTGTGTTGAAGTTTATTTAGATACGAAATTTATGATCGTTAAAGTGATTATCGGAAGTGGGCCTTATATGGGAGCTACGACTAATTATGGACCGATCATAATAAAATTGTACCTTATTATTTGCATATATATGAAATATATTTGCGTTAAATATTATTTGGATACCAACATTTTTGAGTGAGTTATGTCTTTAATATTATTTTCGGAAGTGAGCCTTATATGGGAGCTACGAGTAATTATGGACCGATCATAATAAAATTGTACCGTATTATTTGTATATATATGAGATATATTTTTGTTAAATTTTATTTGGATACCAACATTTTTAAGAGTAAAGAGCTACAACTAATTATGGGCCGATCATTATAAAATTCCACCATATTATATGTACATTAGAATGTCTCGAAAAAAAAAGTTCGCGGTACACCACCGAATATGAAGTATTGTTGCAAGACAATTTCGAAACAAATTTTTTTTTTTTGCCGAAAGTAGGGGTCGCCAAAATACATTTTTTGTTATATCTTCGGCATTTATAGTCCGATCTCAAAGTATATCACACTTTGAGATGTTTCGATGTTTTTGTCTTGAGGAGATCTATCGATGGTATTATCGTGCATTTACCTCAAATATCCCGTTTTAGTATTTACTCACCAGATCTCAGTTCGTACCACCCTAATGTACCACCTTAATATCAGAAAATAAAAGCTCACAAAAAATCATTAAACTTTTGTTAAGGAAGTTTTTCGATAATTCCAACAGAACTATTGAAAAAATGAATTTTTGTTTTTTTGCCGAACGTAGGGATTACCTTTTTAAATTTTTTTGTCATATCATCGGTATTTATAGTCCGATCTCAAAGTGTGATATATCAATGTTTTTGTCTTGAGGAGACCAATGTTTTGCATTTACTCACTAGATCTCAGTTCGTACCACCCTAATGTACCACCCTAATATCAGAAAATTAAAGCTCACAAAAAATCATTAAACAGAAAAATTTTAAATTTAAATCATTAAAAAAATTTAATCAATCATATTTTGAAATGAACCAGATTTATTGTATTTTTGCCGGTTGTCGAGTTTGGAAAAGATGTGGCCCATGCGTTGCTCATCGGTGACAGCCATTGCAGATTCATGTACAACATGAACAAAACGCTCGGTGTTTTGAGGGGTGCCCCGATAGACTAGGCGATAGTTTGCCGGACTATTAGTCAGAGGGTTGCGGGTTCGATTCCTGCCAAAGACTCTGGGTGTTTTCTGCAGATAAGCCAAAAGGCTTCGCAGTTTGTGTTTGTTAATTATAAAAAAAAAGCTGCGAAAATAATTAAATTTAGCAAGCAAGACTATGAAATAAAGTTATATTCCCTGTGCTAACCTGGTATTGCAAGCATGGCGGCTCAGTCAATTGAAATTTGGTCCAATCGATCATGTCGAAATATGAGTCACTCTCGAAGATTATGAAATTACGAACTTGTGGACCGAACATTTGACGAATGCAGACCGTTGCCTCATTTCGGGCTGATAAAATCTTAGTATAGCCATCTGAACGTACTAGTGGATCTTGGTCTGTTATCATCGATAACAAAACATTCTCGGGGTGGAAAAAGTATGCGTTGTTTTCTATGCACGGACGAAGGCTCTGTTGAACGTCGTCCGGAAATTGACGAATCCAAGATTGGTTTTGCACAAGAAACCAAAGTGGCGCATAAACTTTTACAACAAACTCAACCAGTTTTTTCAATATAATTGAGGGTTGCGTGCACGTCACGTAAAAGCGGAGAATTCGGAATTGTTAGCCAGCGCGCTGTGCTAATAGCAACGGGTTTCTGGCTGGCTAATATCTCATCACATTCTGGTGAGTAAATGCAAAACATTGGTCTCCTCAAGACAAAAACATCGATATATCACACTTTGAGATCGGACTATGATGATATGAAAAAAAAAATTAAAAAGGTAACCCCTACGTTCGGCAAAAAAACAAAAATTCATTTTTTCAATAGTTCTGTTGGAATTATCGAAAAACTTCCTTAACAAAAGTTTAATGATTTTTTGTGAGCTTTTATTTTCTGATATTAAGGTGGTACATTAGGGTGGTACGAACTGAGATCTGGTGAGTAAATACTAAAACGGGATATTTGAGGTAAACGCACGATAATACCATTGATAGATCTCCTCAAGACAAAAACATCGATATATCACACTTTGAGATCGGACTATAAATGCCGAAGATATAACAAAAAATGTATTTTGGCGACCCCTACTTTCGGCAAAAAAAAATGTTTGTTTCGAAATTGTCTTTGTAACGTGGTTTTGTCTTTGGCTGAGGTAGGTCAGTTGTGTCCACGGTCAACTTACGGATCCACAAACCTTAAGTAAATGATAACACGATGATATCCCTTTATGGGGTAATATATATATATATATATCTTTATTGATAAATTTGGTATTCGGTTACAATAAATTATGTGTGTAGTAAATTACTGACAGCCACGATGATTCAATGGGATTCAGTCGGATATTCTCGGTAGATGAATTCGGTTTCCTCTGGATTCTCGGTAGATGAGTTCGGTTTTCTCTGGATACAGGCTCTCGGTCGGACGGTTCGATATCTTCTTCCGAAGTGTTCAGGATTGACTTAACTACTCACTAAATAATACAATTTTCTTAAACTATATTTCTTAACCTACAAAAACTGTCGACTGAAGTCGCAGTGCCGAAACAATCAACCGAAGCAGGGTTGTCAGATTTTTTTGAGCTTCGTCGCCAAAACGGATGTAAAAAATCGCCAAAATTCGCCAAAATCCGATTTTGTTCAGTTTTTAATTTTTTTTATTATTTAAATGAAATAAATTTTGTTTACACAAAAAAACCTAGTTCAATTTTTACGTCAAAAATCGCCAAAAATTGAGAAAAACCCAAAAAATCGCCAAAAATAATTTTTTTTTAGTTTTTGTTACATTTTTTTTATTTAATTCATTAATTGTTACTTATTAAACAATATTTTAGTAAAACATATACACATTTATATCCGTTTTTGTATTTTTTACTATTTAAAAAATTTTAAAACTTTGTTAAAAGAGAGTTTTAAATTACATAAAAATAGAGATCATATTTAAAAAAAGTAAAATTAAGTGGATAAGTCTAAAGTTCGTAAACTTCATCCTCCGCGATTTCATTACTAGAGTCTTGACTTTCATACATAGTTGAGTTGAATTTTTTTATCATTTCATTAGTCGGTGTAAACGAATTGCAGCATAATTTGTTTACGTTCATATGATTATTATTATTATTCTCAATAGAGCGTCTAAAAGCTCATATTGAATTTTATTACTTAGTCGAGTTTTTGTACAATTCATTATTGGAAAGACCCTTTGAACGCAGACATTACTCGTTGGAACTATCAATATAGTAAGAACGGCCAAAGATATTTCCTTAAAATGGTACGTACCTGCTGTATCGTGATAATCAAACACTTTTGGCCAAAATTCAAGTAAATTTGTTGGAATTTCGTTATTAAAATAATTATTTTAATTTATGAATGGAAGTTTTCCCTATTGCGTTTCATACACGCCTATTGCTACATTTGGATCCATAAATGGTCTTAATGTTTCTTGAACAACGCCAAATTTAGTTTGAGATAATGTATTTGCACACTTTGAAATAGAAAATTATCCAAAAGCTTTAAAAAAGTTCATATTTTCTGGTAATCTGCTTATCATCTCTTTTAAAAGTTTTTTTAAATCCACAAAACAGTTTTCTTTAAGTACGATTATTTCTACTTCGCTCAATTTCGCATTTCTTAATTCTGTTTCAAACTCTGCAAAATCAATTGCATCTAGAGGCAAAAATGAATTTGAATTATCAATTGCTGCATGTAAACATTGAAAATTTTTTCATTGTTTTTAGTATTATATAAAACAGAAGGTTTGAAAACTTTTGTTGAAAACATAAGAAGTGTATAATACATCTTTTCATGCATGCTTCCTGCATCCATGCTGTAAGATTGAAATTCCAAATTCAGATGACTCATTTCGTTGACAATTGGATTTATAAAAACCAAAAAAAGACGATTTTTTTCATCACATAATTTATTATAGATGTTTTGGTGAAAATCGCCAAGAAAATCGCCAAGAAAATCGCCAGTGATATCAAAAATCGCCATGTCGCCAAACGGAAAATCTCGACGCCAAACACGTTTCAAAATCGCCATATCTGACAGCCCTGAACCGAAGTTGTAGTGCCTAAACTGTCAACCGAAGTCGCAGTGCCGAAACAATCAACCGAAGTTGTTGTGCCGAAACTATCAACCGAACTTGTAGTGCCAAAACTGTCGACCGAAGCCGCAGTGCCGAAACAATCAACCGAAGTTGTTGTGTTGAAACTATCAACCGAAGTTGTAGTGCCAAAACTGTTGACCGAAGTCGCAGTACCGAAACAATCAACCGAAGTTGTTGTGCCGAAACTATCAACCGAAGTTGTAGTGCCAAAACTGTCGACCGAAGTTGTTGTACGAGGCAACACTCGAACCAAGTTCAAATGTCAATGACCGATACGCCTGAGCTAATATCAGCCACCTTCAATTATTATTGAAGTTTCGCAAATTCTCGTCTCGTTTGAATCGCACTTACCACCACCAAACTTAATTCATTTATATGAATTTGTCTATTAACTACATGAGAATTATGTGACATTATGTGTAGTGAACCGTAATGGTATACACACACACACACGCTGTGGTGGGTTCTCTTTTAATATGATGTGTTTCTCATGTACTAACAGACTAGGTAAAGGGTTTTATGTTAAAATTAGTATAGATTATTATTGTTATTATATTTGTATGTTATTATGTATGTTATTCTTTTTATTTTATTATTATTATTATACTTATACAACTAGTATGTACAGGGATTATTGTTTTTCATAAATCCATGTTACATCTTGCAACAATACTTCATATTCGGTGGTGTACCGCGAACTTTTTTTTTTTGCATGTAAGGCGAGACACTCTAATGTACATATACGAAACATGTTTGTGTTCAATATTATTTGGATATCAACATTTTTAAAAGAGTTATGCTCTTTAAAGTGATTTTCAAAAGATTCCTTCCGACCACTATAAATTTTAGTAAAACAATTTGTTTACCTATAAGGATTATTTGTGTCGAATTTTAACCTTTTATCATTATTTATACCAGGTTTTATACCCTTCACCTTCATGAGAAGGGTATATATAAGTTTGTCATTCCGTGTGTAATTTCCACAATGGATCTGGATCCTTATAGATAGCGGAGTCGATTAAGCCATGTCCGTCTGTCTGTATGTCTGTCTGTCTGAGTGTTGAAATCAGTTTTTTGAAGTCCCCAGATATATTCGGGAACCAAATCTTCAATAATTCTGTCAGAAGTGCTTTCGAGAAGTTTGCTAATTAAAAT
This sequence comes from Bellardia pandia, assembly GCA_916048285.2. Taxonomy (NCBI): domain Eukaryota; kingdom Metazoa; phylum Arthropoda; class Insecta; order Diptera; family Calliphoridae; genus Bellardia; species Bellardia pandia. The sequence goes on along the minus strand of OU696534.1, from coordinate 15,660,876 downwards.
CAGCAAAATCGGTTTAGGTTAACCAGAGTTATGGACCAATATGTGAGACCACCTCCATAAAAATTTGATATTTTTTGTCCATTTTATTGCAATATTTTGAAATATATTGCAGATAATACCATGAAATTTTGTATACGTTGTTTGTATGATAAAAGAAGAAAGTGTGCGGAAAATAGTAAAAATCGGTCCATGATTTCTCATAACCCCCATACAAAAACGCAAAACGAAATTTTTTTTAGTTCGGTCCATGTATGACCATAGACCCCATATAAAGTCCACTTTCAAAATTCACTTAAATACGTATAAAACAGATATAAATACTGTTAAACGGCTAAAATTTGACATAAATACTCTTTATATGCAAATAAATTGTTGTACTAACTTTTATGGTGGTCGGCCCAAAATTGGTCATAGCCCCCAAACAAAAATCTTCCCGAAATATTGCTCAATTATACATAAATGCCTATAAAATTGGAATATCACGACAAAATTCAGCAAAAATAAGTTTTTTGCAAAAAGAAATCGCAAAACGAAATTTTTTTAGTTCTGTCCATGTTTGACCATATACCCCATATAAAGTCCACTTCCAAAATTCACTTATGGCGTTTTCTTTTCTGGCAAAAATGTTACACGTTTTTCCCATTTCGCATCTTTTTTAATTTTTTTGTGTTCTTTTCTGAAAAAATGTCAACACTGCTAAAGTGTAGTGTGTTCTTTTCTATAAATTTCACACTATAAATTAAAAAAATGGTGCACCTTTCACACTCTGTATGTTTAGAGGGGGAGAATCGCACGATAAAACAGCTGACCAGTGATGCCAACTTTTGAGACTCAAAACGCGTAAACATTTTTGAAAATGGAAAAAAATCCATATAAAACCACATCTAATTTTCTTTTTTTTTGCATTTTGAGTGACTAAAATCCGGCTAAATCTAGTCCGAAAAGGGCTAAGTTGGCATCGTTGCAACTGACATTTGTTTTGTTTATAAATGTGTATTTGTGTAAAGAAACAAAAAAAATATATACAAAATGGAAAATATTACTACTTTTTTATGTGCTGAAAAAATTTTGGATGACTTGTTGGATTCATCTTCATCATCTGACGATGATTATGGAAAGAAATCCACAACCGCGAGTGAAAGGCTTTGTAGAGAACGTAATTAATAAATACTCTGAAGTTGATGTATGTCAAATTTCATAGGACAATATTTCCTACTTCTTATATATGTAATGCATGTTTATATACATATAATTTTTTTAGTTTAAGAAGAATTTGTGTATTAGTCGGGAAGATGCATTGGTCTTTTTGAGATATATTCATTGTCTTATTTCAAGCGATCTTACCATGGAGCTATCTGCTTCTTCTTTTTAACAAAAAACAAAAACAGCTGTACATGAAAAAAAGTGTTACACTGTTGTGATTTTATGTTCTATTCTGACCATTAAAAATGCGACATCTTTAAAATGTGGGGTAAACATTATAAAAATGTACATAATAAAGGTGTAACTTTTTATTTCAGAAAAGAAAACACAATATTAATTCAAATGAGTCATGCAAAATCAATACTTATTGTAATGTGTTTGCAGTAATCATTGCGGCAATAGTATGATCATTGAAATTCTGCTTAATTTGTGTTTCAAGCTAAAGCATTTTTCATACAAAAAGGTGTGTGTAACAGTATTTTCTATAGAACATTACATTTCTAATAGCATTTTCTATAGAAATTTTGGTGTATATGTTTCTATAGAACATTTGGTGTATAATATAATTTTTTATGGGCGATTTACACCAGAACTGAGGTTATACATATGCGTTTCCAAAGCCTCCAGATATACATTATCAATGTATATAAATGCTTGTTATGTAGTCCATTTACAAATTAATGTGCTAGCAGTGCCTATTTGTTGGGAATATTTTTACCTATTCAATAAAAAAAGTCGAAAAAGTATTCACTTCTCTTGCATAAAATACATACACAAGAATGTTTAATTAATTACTTCTAGTCTAGTGTAGTTTCTGTATTTCTTATTACGTTTAGGTGGAGGGTATTTAAGATTCGGCACAGCCGAATATAACACTCTTACTTGTTTATACTCTGTTTGTTAAATTACACTCAAGATTATTATTAACATCTGACAAACTCTGTAAATTATGGTAAGAATTGGTAATTAAATCAATTAAAAATGGTGAAAATTAAAAAAATTTCAAAATATTTTTTTAAGTACATAAACTGTTTTTATATGAATATCTCTTATCTTTTTAGATGTATATTTTGGAATTTTTTTCTTTCGTCATAAGATAAGATAAGATTAAGTAGGCCTTTGGGCTTGTAATCTGAATTTAATAAATAAATAAATAAAAAAAATAAATTATGAATATGTATTTTTATCATATTAAATTATGTTGGTCGTAAAATTGTCTTTCAAACAATATATCAAATACTAATAAAATTTCCACTAATACCCTAGACAGACATAGGATTTGCATACCATATTAGTATACTATACTACATGTGCGTTAACTTATACTACAATTAAACCATAAAACAAGCTGGTTTATATCTGGTATAATCGTGGTATAATTGTAGTATGTTGTCTGTAGCTGTGTTCAATAAACATTGGGGAAACGCAATCGATTGTCAGTTCTTTTAATGACAGTTATATTTAATTTAATTTCTTTTAATTTTTTTTTTTGATCAAAACCCAGCCAGCATTTACATATAAAAATAAGCGTTCAAATGTAAGCAAGGAAAATTTATCTATATTTTCCAGTACAGAACTTGCAGCCGCACCGTTTCATATATGCTCAAAAATTTCGGTGCTTCTGCGCATAGCACTTTTCTTCCTTTTTGCTACAGACACTAAATAAGAAGATAATTGCCTTTGTTAATAGAAAATTATAATAAAAAGTATCAAACACACTTAATTTAACAACAATTTAACAGTATTTATTAACACAACTTATTAGCACAGCGAGAATGACACGTTTTGCTTAAATTTATGAAACACTTGCATTTGCAAGCAAATTACCAAAAACATTCGCAAAACACTTGCATTAGCAAGCAAATTGTCAACGACATTCGCAACACTCTTATTTATGCAAGCTTGCTGCAATCTTAATTTACAAAACGCTTGCCAATATGTTTATTGGGAAAGTAACAACAAAAATACTAGTATATGTACTACATGTCTGTCAAGGCAATTTAGTATCAAAAACCATAGTATTTGTATTATGGTATAGAAATCCTATGTCTGTCAGGGGTATAAGACTGAATAGAAAACACAGAATAAGGATAAGTAGTCCTATAACGAGTGTAGTTTTTGTATTTCTTATTACGTTTAGGTGGAGGGTATTTAAGATTCGGCACAGCCGAATATAGCACTCTTACTTGTTTTTTGTTTGTTTCGTTTTTTTTTTCTTGTTTGATTTTTGTTTTTTGTGGAAGAAATATTCTTAGTATATATATATATGATGATATTTATGTCAAAGTATATACGTATTTAAGTGAATTTTGGAAGTGGACTGTATATGAGGCCTATGGTCAAACATGGACCGAACTAAAAAAAATTTCGTTTTGCGATTTTTTTTGCATGAAACTTATTCGGCTCTATGGACTATGTAACTCCATGCTAGTTGACAGTTGTAGGAGGGCTCTAGAGGAAGCCTTAGAGTGGTATACAGTTAGGGTGTGCTGGGTACCAGGTCACTCGGACATCGCCGGCCATGAGCTGGCTGATGAGTTGGCAAAAATGGGCTCAGGTTCAGAGGGGAATAACCGTATGGAGCCAGAAGCCTCCAATAGGCTTCTTTCATGGAAGTATTAGGGAATGGGTCCTAAGTGCGACCAATCAGGCCTGCGGAAACCGGACGGACTGCCACGTGTCACGGACGCTGTGGCCGGTGCTTAGGAAGTCCGATTCGGAATTGTTGCTGGGCAGGATTAGGGCCTGCGTTAGGACCATGATGGGCATTATCACGGGCCACTGCATGATAGCCAGGATGGCGGTGAGAATGAGATCCGAATTGTCGGATATGTGCAGATTATGCGAGGACCCGGATGAGCTGGAGACGGTTGAGCACATTCTGTGCCATTGTCCCAGGCTGCAGGGCAGTAGGCTGAGGTGGCTGGGTAGTAGATTCTTGGGCGAATTAGGGGATGTCTCGAGCTGTGGGCTGGAGAGTCTAATGGGATTCGTAATGGGAATGGCCTGGCTACACGGCAGTAGACTGGGTGCTGGTCGCACAAGTGGAGGACATATGTCTGAATAGGATTTGGTCAGGTTTCTCTTTTCTCTCTTCTCTTTTCTCTCTTTACAGTCTAATATTTCTTTTCTATCTTTTACTTTAGCTTTTATTTCACCTTCTTTATTACTTTTTTTCCTATCTAAGGCATCGCAATGGACCATATTGGTCTCTGGGTGAGGGTGTGAGGAGTTTCACACCAGCCTTTCTACCTACCTATTCCTGCTGTATTTTGTATTGATATTTCAGTTTCGGGAAAATTTTTGTATGGGGGCTTTGAGAAATCATGGACCGATACTTACTATTTTCCGCACACTTTCTTCTTTTATCGTAAAAACAATGTATACAAAATTTCATGGTATTATCTGCAATATATTTCAAAATATTGCAATAAAATCGACAAAAAATATTAAATTTTTATGGAGGTTGTCTCACATATTGGTCATAACTCTGGTTGACCTAAACCGATTTTGCTGATTTTCAATACCAAAGTTATCTGCAAAATAGAAAATATTTTTCTGGAAAATTCGATTAGTTAAGTTGTATAGTTTGGACGTGAGAGTGTTTTACATGACGGACAGAAAGACGGACATGGCTTAATCGACTTAGAATTTCGTAAGGATCAAGAAAATATATACTTTGTTGGGTCTCAGATATTTTTTTGAATACATTTAATTTATTTATTGAATCTTCAGAAATGAAATGACAATAAGTTTTCGAATCTTAACACTAAAAGAAAATAATAAGTCCAGCCAGTGCTAGACAAAATATTATGATACTACAAAAAATTTACATCCACTGATCCAGTCATCTGTTTTGCGCCTGAGTTAAAGCAAGGGTATCCCTCCTGCTCAACCGAACATGGCCACTAAAGTTAAGGATGTCTCGTGCAAGTGGGTTTGGATGGTGTTAAAGTTTGCTGACATAATTTGAGGCGTATTTTGTAAATTCGACTTTCACCAAAGGAGATATGAGACTTCCAAGTTAAACGACGATCGAGGTGGATTCCAAGGAATTTGACTTCATTGTGTTGCGGGATAATTTGATTATTTATTCTGATTAACGAGCAGGTATCTTTTCGCAATGTGAAAGTTATATGAATACATTTCTGTTCGTTAACCCTGATTTTCCAAAACTCAAGCCAATTCTCTAGTTTATAAACATATTGCTGCAAATTCTGTGATGCTATTTGATGGTCCTTATGAACGCTAATAAAGGCTGTATCGTCTGCAAAAGTTGAAGTATGTATAATGGGGTCTGACGGCATATCGGATGCATAAATCAAATATAAAGTTGGACCCAGTATGCTACCCTGGGGTACTCCTGCTTCAATTGGCTGAGCGGGGCTTAAAAAATCGCCTTCTTTGATTGTAAATTTGCGACCATATAAATAACTTTTCATAAGTTTGTGGGTGTTAGCAGGCAGAGCTAATTTTATTTTATGCATTAAACCTTTATGCCAGACTTTGTCGAACGCTTGGGAAACATCAATGAAAAGCGCGGAACAGTATTTTTTCTCTTCAAACGACCGTCTTATCACATTTACCAATCTGTGTGTTTGTTCGATGGTACTGTGTTTAGCTCTGAACCCGAATTTGTGATTTGGGATACATTGAGTGTCGTTCAGAATTGGAATCAACTTAGCCATTAACAAATTTTCAAACAGTTTTGAAATTGTCGGCAGTAGACTAATTGGCCTATATGACTCTACTTTAGTGGGGTCCTTCCCATGATAATCATAGATACGTTCCAATCTGCAGGATAGTATTCTAGGCGTAAAATAGCATTGAAGATAAAGAGGATAATTCTTCTAGCTACACGAGGTAACTCCATAAGCATTTTGTTGCTGATTTTATCCATACCTGGAGCTTTTTTAAGATTCAGCGTACCAATAGCGTTTTGAACATCATTAAAGCTAAGTCTTAGAGGTACAGGAGGTCTAATAACGAGTGGAGGCAAATCAGATGCATTATTTGAGTTGTTTATATTAAACACATTTCTAAAATGGTTAACAAATAAAGTCCCCTTCTCGGAATCATTTCTAGCCCAGTCACCAGTCGGATTTCGCAGAGGAGGCTTTCCTCTAACTGGTCTTTTTAAACCTCGTGCCGCCTTCCATAACGAATAGTCAGATTGTGGGGTACTATCAAGATCCTCCAAGTAAGATTTAAGTGAAGCCATTCTTTGGATTTCTAAGAAATTTCTTAGTATATCTCTGCATACCCGTAGCCTAGCTTTCAGTTCAGGAGACCTGTGAATTTGTCACTCTCTGCTAACTCTTCTTTTTTCTGACAGGAGATGATCGAGTTGAGCGAAATAAGTTCTATTTGTCTCACTTCTGCACTCAACGTCGTATGTGGAGGCGTGATGTACAGCTCTTCGTATGTCCTCAGTAAACTTGCCAATCAACCCATCAATATCCTCGGTAGTTCTCAACACTACATTTTCCGTGCAGTGGGAACTTAAATGCTTTTTATACTTTATCCAACTTACTCTGGTTTTAGATATGTCCCGAAATGGAGAGCCATTCCCTTGAAGGAAACGTATTGAAATAATAGAAGGAGAGTGATCTGAAGACAAGTCTAATGAAGGCTCCACTTGTATCGATTCTACAGGGATATTTTTCACTACTCCGAAGTCAATAACATCGGGAATCTTCCGTCGGTCCGTCGGCCAGTAGGTGGGATGCCCGCTTGAGAGTACATCTAATCCCATTTTGGCAATGGTGTTGAAGAGTTCACGACCCTTCGGGGTCACCAGACGTGAACCCCAAAAAGTGTGTTTGGCGTTAAAGTCACCAGCAACTAAAAATCTAGCTCCAAGGGAATTGAAGAAGCTGGCGAATAAATTGATGATAAAACAAAATTGTACTGACAGAATTCAATACAAATGTTTGTTGCTTGTAGGTAATCCTGACATATGTTGTTCATTAAATAATGTTTTATTCTGTTCTTTATAAGAATTGCCGAACCTCCACATGCTCTTCCGCGGGGATCTTTAGTATCATACAACACATAGCCATTAATTTTGAAGTACCCTGTTGCCGTCAAGTGAGTTTCAGCAATCATCATGACATCAATCTGATTATCCATCAGGAAGTGTTCAAGTTCGTTTTTATGTTGGCGGAGGCCGTTCGCATTCCAAAAACAAATTTTTAAACAAATCATTTCTTTAAAATGGCTTGTAAGATAGTGGATTGCATTTTCAGCATTTCCTGCATCATGGATGTCATAGTGGTCGTAAAAGTGTTCATAGTTTGGACAAGTGTCTGCAATGTGGTCTCTAGAGTGTTAATATTAGGCTCGAAATATTGTGATTTAGGTTCCTGCTCCAAACCTGGCACTTGTCTAGAACTAGGCGCGTTTACATGACTAGTGGACCGTAACAATTGAGGGAAATTGTTACTCGAAGCAAAATTAGGCTGTTAAGGATGATCAGGTAATACTGACGTCTTGTTGGTTCTTATCCCTTTCAAATGAGTGTAAATTGGACAACCTCTCTAATTTGCGGTATGATTACCTCCGCAGTTACTGGATTTTTTGATTTTTGACTCAGTTTTCGACTTATCGCATTGAGCAGTTGCATGTAGCTCCCCACACGCAACACAAACTGACGGCAATTTACAATACGCCTTGGTGTGACCAAATTCTTGACAGTTAAGACACTGGACGGGTCCCTGACGCTTATGCGGTTCTTCCACGGTGATTCTACGATGCAGTAGGTAAATCAGATTGTAGATGGGATGGGAATCGTTTTTCTTTAATACGACATCTCCAGGTTCCAATTCCACCCTGAACATAGGCTGTGGAATCTTTTCACGGTTTCTAATATTCACAACACTCTTAATTTTGAACCCTTTGTCCATTAAGCCGGTCTTTATCTCCGCAGGATCTATACCCTTTAGAACGACTTGGAGTCCTTTTGCGCTTTTGAGCTGATAGGTATAGAAATCCCTACTCTCCCTCTCCAACTGGTTGGACAATTTTCGAAAATCATCCTCCTTTTTCACTTGAATTTTGGTTTCGCTGATATTTCCATGTTTAATTGATGTTACGCTAAACATATTTTCACCTATTACCGAAACAATTCCTTGTACCAATTTACTGGAAGTGGGCTCTCTCAGATAAATTGGTGGGGGCTTAAACGTCTTCTTAGGAAGTTCTGGCTCATCCGTCTGGAGGAGAGGTCTCAGATGAATATTAAAAAAGTTTCAAACGGAATGACAAACGTAATATACCCACATTTACCACTCTTGGTGGTGGAGGGTATAAAAAGAGTTACGGATAACGGTTATCCCTGGGGAATGCCTTTATCCATAGGAAACATGTTTGAAAATGAGTCATTGGCACAAATATGAAAGTTTCTTTTTGTGAAAAAATGTTTTATGAAGTTAAAAATTGTTGGTCCTATTGACCATTTTGATTGTTTATGAAGTACCACATGTATTCCTGTTCTGTGAAAAGCTTTAATGAACTCAATAGAAAGTATCGAAGTATGTTTTCTAGTAAAACTAGTTTTGCATGCAAAATTGTTATAGGTGGTATATAAACTTTAAGCGTCGCAGCCATGGAGACATCCGTATTATCATTTGTTTTCTCATCATCAGCTAAAGTTTGAAGTGAAAGTACAAGAGAATTTTAACACAACAGAAGTTAAGTAAACAGTTATATTTTGTGTTCAAATTTAATAAACGCGTTTACTGATCTTGTATCGTTGTATTGACTGAGCGTTTTATTTAATAAATATTACCATTAACATAACGATTTAAATATTAAAAACTAATGTCGTTAATTAGTTGCACGCAGATGTATATATTTACAAAATTGACGCAAGTCCATGAGCCCAAAATTATATATCCATATATGCGTATACATTCAATAATATTGGTATTGAAAAAATACTAAATCGGAACTCTATTGGCTCAAATATGAGCAAAAACTTTTTATCAAAAATAAGCTAATCGTTTATCAAAAAAAAAAAAATTCCCGTAAAATATAAAAATATAAAAAATGACTGGAATATAATTAATTTTGAATGAATATGTTTCCATTCCATTCGTGTTAAATCGCGTTTCCGATATTATTTTCTTTTTCATTAAATAATTAAGGGTTAATAAAAAAATATATTTAAACAATTTTTTTAAGCAATTGTTGAAATTTTAGATTTTCCACCGAACTATGAATTGGAACAAAACGAATTCGCAGAAGGTTTTTCTGTATAACGTCTCATGCTTTTATAAAATTAATTTGATATCAATTAATATTAAAAGATCTCAAACTTACCATCGTCCATAGAATGCATAACTAAGCTTTGACAATCTGAGGATTTGATACCCATATCTTCATTATGGGGAACTTCATTAGCGTCTTCATCAATGCCATTATCATACTCTTTTGTTAAATGTTTGTGACGCTGGAGGGCTTCAGCTATATCATGTATATCAGGCTGAATTATTGATAAAGGCGCAGCTGCTACATCTGCTACGTCCTCAAACTGATCATTTCTGACTAGTATACCATATTGTGTGTATGTCGTCGTCACCAAATTGGAAAAGTTATTATTGTGATGATGATGATCCGTTAAATGATCGTTTGTCTCATTTGTTACCGCTATGGCCGCTCCTTGTAATTCACATATAATATCAGGTTGTGACATTTTCTTGTCAAAATTGAAAATTTTTGTAGTTTTATTCAACATTAAAGATTATTTGCATTTAATTAAACTCTGTTTTTATTTATTAATTTTCACAGCATATCATGATTAAAATGCTGGCAAATTTAAGATAAAATTCCTGAGATCGTATAAAGCATTTATAAACATTTTTTAAAGTTGGACTTCTTTGGTTTTTCAATAATTTACGATGCCTAAAAATATTAAAAATAAAAAAATTGTAATATCTTTGAGCGAATGATTGGTACTTAAAATTAAAGTCTATAATTTTTAAATAGGGGTTCCTCAAAAATTATTTTTGCTCTTGGTTTATTTAATTCTCTTTACTTGCCAGTAATACATAAAGATATACAAAAATTAATTTATATAGATATACAACATTTCTCATCAAATTGAATTTTTAAATCGTTTTATCAGTTAGGAATTGATATCTGTTTATTCCTTGTTGTTGAAAACGTATTATTTGTAAGTTTTAAAGCTAGTGTTTATCAAATATATAAAAATATTAAAAAGTTTTAAACTTTTAATATTTATTAATATTCGCCTATTCGCGAAAAATAATAAAAATCAAACTTCTATGAAAAATGTCAAAACTAAAAAAAAATTATCGAAGAAAAGTAAAAGTTATGACGAAAGAACCAAACAGTTTGCAATGTCGAATAGAGGAGCGTCAATTTTTTATTTTTACCATTCGTCTCTGGAACCGACTACATAGGGATACTCAACGCACAAGCAACGCAATACATTTCAGAAAATTGTTGTTTAAACATTTTTCGTAATTTTTATACCCTTCACCATCGTGAGAAGGGTATATATAAGTTTGTCATTCCGTGTGAAATTTCCACAATATAATTTTCCGACCCTATAAAGTATATATATTCTGGATCCTTATAGATAGCGAAGTCGATTAAGCCATGTCCGTCTGTCTGTCTGTCTGTCTGTCTGGATGTTGAAATCAGTTTTGTGAAGTCCCAAGATATGTTCGGGATTCAAACCTTCAATAATTCTGTCAGAAGTGCTTTCGAGAAGTTTGCTATTTAAAATCAGCAAAATCGGTTTAGGTTAACCAGAGTTATGAACCAATATGTGAGACCACCTCCATAAAAATTTGATATTTTTCGTCCATTTTATTGCAACTTTGAAGAAGAAAACATACGCATTGTCCGTCGCTCTGTAATAATTCTAAATAATTGGTTTCTCATCGTGTTGTTTATTCATAAAACTGTCGTAAAGTGTCAAAATTCTGTTGATCTGTGACCGTGGTATAAAGTACAAGTTAATTTGTGTATCTTTGTCGAGTACTCAATTAACTTTATTGTATCTGCAAAAAACAAAATTTGTTTTTGTTTTGTTTTATTTTCATCTGATGATTGTTTTGGATTACTACCACTAACTACAACTAATAAACAGCTGCGACATTTAATTATTAATTTTTACAACTTGAATATTCAGACTCTTATATACAACCAATTAGGTTTGTGTATATGATAACGTACCGTTGGCGCCATCTACTTGTGAATTTTAAAATTCTTTCCCAACAAACAATTTACATTGGACCTCAATTTGTTTAAACTTTTTATTTTCGGATATGGATTGTTTAAACAATAATTGTAATATTACCGGAGCTGATCGAATGGTATCATGTTGGTTATGCTTGGGTAACTACCATTTAAAATGTACTGGACTGAAAGCACGTGACGCTGACGCGATTGCTGACCCCGCAAAATCTTTGCAATGGACCTGCCATCACTGCAAAAAAATTAATATCGATTTTTATAAGTTTTTTAAAACCTACAAGGATGAATTCGAACAACTAAATGAAGACTTCTTATCGGTGCAAAACAAGCTTTTAAAATTTGGCGAACTATTTACTAAATTCCAAAGTTTGGATAAATTTACTGAAATGCAAGATCCATCCCAACCAAAAAGGAGGAAAACGGCAAATAAGTCTCCGGCTATACCTGAAATCACATGTTCTTTAATATCCACTAATCTAAATTCTGGCAAAAATAATGATGCTGTAGCAGACCTATCTCCGTCCCCAAATTCTATTCCACTACAACAATTTAACGCTCCTTCTCCAGCCGCTAGTACGAGTAATAGACCCCTTAATTCAATATTGCCGACAACTACACCGATTGATCATAATCGTATGCCACTACGAGCTATTCCGCCGAAAAAATCTGTTTTTATATCCCGTTTGGCAAGTGGCACATCTGTTGACGATGTCCAATATTATATAAACTCCAAGCTTGGTCGTAATGTTAGTATTTCGTTACACCAATTCAAATTTTCCCAACCGAGATCAATTACTTCCTTTAAAATAACTGTTGCTGCAGACCTCTTCGAAACTTTTATCGATCCTAGTTTCTGGCCAGAAAATACCTTGGTGAGAGAATATATTTACAATGGAAATCCGAGAGTGAATAATGTTGCTGTTCTTCCGCAACATCAATTAATTCAATCAAAAAACTGAACAATTACAGTGCTGACTCATTATCGTTAATCTACCAGAATGTTCGTGGCCTAAGAACAAAATTATCTGATTTATACTTAGAAAGTTTTACCGTTAATCATGACATCATTGTATTTACTGAAACATGGCTTAATGACACTATTCTTAATACTGAAATTCTCTGTAACAAATATAATATTTTTCGTCGTGATCGAGGTACTCATGGTGGTGGAGTTCTGATTGCAGTTTCGAGTAATCTACATTCTGAAGTTTTTGAGCACAACTCGTCGCTTGATATCGAATTTATTTCAGTTATCATTAAATTGAAATACAAACGGATAATATTAACGTGTTCATATATCCCACCCTCGTCCCCTCCATCTTTATATTATCAACATAGCGAATCTATTAAATTAGTTACTAAAACCGCAGAGGTGAATGATACTGTCATAGTCATGGGCGACTTTAACTTACCCTCTATTTTTTGGGAATTTTTACCAGACGGAATGTACTACGTTCAAACACATTGCCACGAAAACTTGAGAGAGTTTTTTAATATATTATATGACATAGGTCTTTTTCAAATTAACGGTATAATGAATGATTTTTCAAAAATTCTGGACTTAATATTTGTAAATGATAAAGATGACTGTTCTATTAAACGTTTTCCTCCACTAACAACACCTGAAGACCGGTATCATCCTACTATGGAAGTAGTTATGTTTATGCAACCTCGAAATATTCCGTCAAAGTCAGTCATTAGTGAAAAGGTTTTTTGTTTCAAACGAACTAACTACAACATGTTAAATGAACTTATTGGTAATACAAACTGGACTAACATTTTAACACTTCCCGCATATCCAACAACAAGTAAATACAAAATATTTGAAATTTTCTATAATAAACTTCATTATTTTATGAACTTATGTATTCCAAAACAAACATTTATTTCATTTTCTGGACCACCGTGGAATAACAAACAGCTGGCTATTGCAGAGAATAAGAAAAATAAACTTTATAAAAAATTTAAGTGTTCGGGATCTTCTTCTGATTATTTGAACTACACTGTTAGCCGGGCTAAATATACACAATTAAATAATGTGTGTTACTCACAGTATTTAATTAAAATAAAACATAACTTGAAACGTGATCCAAAGTCATTCTACAAATTCGTTAACACAAAGAAAAAGACAAGCGGTTACCCTGCTGTAATGTCGTATCAACAAAATGAATCTGATAATGTTAAAGTTATATGTAATATGTTTGCGGACTTTTTTTCGACCACCTACTCTAATAAAAATTACGATGATACAGTCAAGTACCCATATATATTAGATGAAAATCAATCCATATCCTTACCGTCTCTTGATGTTTCTACAGTCCTAAATGGCATTAAAAAGCTTAAGTTCTCATATAGTTCCGGTCCTGACAATATCCCCAGTAACATATTAATCAAGTGCGCCAAAGTCTTAGCTCCTCCATTAACACTTCTGTTTAACACTTCTATTATTAATGGATACTTTCCATCAATCTGGAAGGAATCATATATTGTTCCATTATTTAAATCGGGCAGAAAATCTGATGTCGAAAATTATCGAGGTATTGCAAAACTAAGTATTATACCGAAACTTTTTGAAAAATTAATAACCGATCATTTACACTATCAAGTATCAAATTTAATATCTTCATTTCAACATGGTTTTCAAAAATCTTGCTCTACTACTACAAATCTTCTGCATCTAACAACAGTCATCAATCGCGGCTTTATTCAAAGGATGCAAACTGATGTTATATATACTGATTTCAGTAAAGCATTTGACAAAATAAATCATTTACTTCTCGTACGGAAACTGCAAAAATTGGGATTTACAGAACTTAGTGTAAAGTGGATACAATCTTATCTGTCGAATAGAACACAAACCGTTCGTTTTAATAATACGTCTTCATATAAAATTAACGTTTGTTCTGGAGTACCACAAGGGAGTCACCTTGGGCCGCTGTTTTTCTCTCTTTTTATTAACGATTTACCTAAAGTAATTAAATTCTCTAATGTTTTAATGTATGCAGACGACGTAAAAATTTTCTTGGCCTATAACCAACCTTATGATTACTTACGTCTCCAAACCGACTTGGATTCTTTTTATGAATGGTGCAAGCTTAACTTGATGGAACTTAACTTAAAGAAATGTAAAGTAATGCGCTTTACAAGACACAATCCTATTTCAACAAATTTTTTTCTGGGAAACTACAAAGTGAAAATGGTTCAAAATTTTCTAGACCTAGGCATTTTATTCGACCCTAAACTGAGCTTCGTTCCACATATTTCTACGATAATAAATAAAGCAAGATGTACTCTAGGCTTTATTAAACGATGGGCAAAAGAATTTAATGATCCATATATTGCCAAAACTTTATTTACTTCACTTGTTCGACCGATACTGGAATACGGTTCAATAATATGGGACCCGATTTTCATTACTCACAGCAATACAATTGAATCTGTGCAAAAACAATTCCTGTTATTTTGCTTACGTGGACTCCATTTCAACCCATTAAATTTACCATCATATACTGCTAGACTTGCTCTTATTAAGCTTCCTACATTAAAAAGTCGTAGAACTATGCTGAATATATCATTTATCCTGAATGTTATTAATGGTGATATATGCTCTGGTTTTCTAATCAACGAAATCTCTTTCAACATTCCGCAACGTTTATCCCGTAATTTTGTACCTCTATCTGTGAAATTTTATAGAGCCAATTATTCTGACGCTGATCCCCTAAGAAGAATGTGTAATCAGTTTAACCAGTTGTACAGATTTATTGATTTTTCGTTAAATGTTAATGTCATAAAAAAATTAGTAATTGTTTTCTTAAACTCATAATTATTTGTTACATGTATTTTATTCCTTTATGTTAAATAAAACTGTAAACTGTCTGTAAGGAATTCATTTCCATAGACAAATAAGAATAAATAAAATAAAATAAATTTTGAAATATATTGCAGATAATACCATGAAATTTTGTATACGTTGTTTGTACTATAAAAGAAGAAAGTGTGCGGAAAAAAGTAAAAATCGGTACATGATTTCTCATAGCCCCCATACAAATATATATATTCCCGAAATATGGCTTAATGATAAATAAATGCCTATAAAATTGGAATATCAAGACAAAATTCAGCAAACATAAGTTTTCCACAAAAAGAAATCACAAACTGAAATTTTTTTTAGTTCGGTCCATATTTGACCATAGACCCCATATAAAGTCCACTTACAAAATTCACTTAAATACGCATAAAACAGACATAAATAATGTTAAACGGCTAAAATTTGACATAAATACTCTTTATAGGCAAATAAATTATTGTACCAAATTTTATGGTGATCGGCCCAGAAATGGTCATAGCCCCCATACAAAAATCTTCCCGAAATATTGCTCAATTATACATAAATGCCTATAAAATTGGAATATCAAGACAAAATTCAGCAAAACTAAGTTTTGTGCAAAAAGAAATCGCAAAACGAAATTTTTTTTAGTTCGGTCCATATTTGACCATAGACCCCATATAAAGTCCACTTCCGAAATTCACTTAAATACGCATAAAACAGATATAAATAATGTTAAACGGCTAAAATTTGACATAAATACTCTTTATAGGCAAATAAATTGTTGTACTAAATTTTATGGTGGTCGGCCCACAACTGGTCATAGCTCCCATACAAGGACCACATCTGAAAAAGACATTTTTCCCTATATATATTGTATAAATATCGTTACCGACTCAAAACTTTGTACAGATCATGTACATATATACAAAAATCATTCCACACAATTTTGTTAATTTCGGTCTATTTTTAACCGTATGCCCCATATAAAGCCCTCTTCGGAAAATCCCTTTAATACTCATAAATCGCTTATAAATAAGGGTACCAATCCAAAATTTTGCATACTTGCCATATAGAAGCATTTCCAAAAACAAATAAATTCGGGTCAAAAAATATTCTTTTCGGATTTAACCCATATGCGGTCCATATTTTATAATCATGATATATATCGTTGGAAAGCTATTTTTAATACCTTTTATTTAATTTATTACAAATTATCAGACACCCAGTAGTTCCCGAGATATAGGCCTATATATTTTCAACTTTAAGGGCCCGACCCCTCGAAAATAGGCGTGGCCGCCAAAAAAAAATTTTTTTGCTGGTATCTCTTCTAAAATCCCTATTTGTTTTTTTTTTTTTTTTAACAAAATCACTAAAACCGAATTGTACCCCTTTTTTATACTCTGTTTGTTAAATTACACTGATGATTATTATGAACATCAGACAGACTCTATAAATTATGGTAAGAATTGGTAATTAAATCAATTAAAAATGGTAAAAATTAGACACCATTTGAAAATATTTTACATAAATTATGTTGGTCGTAAAATTGTCTTTCAAACAATATATCAAATACTAATAAAATTTGCACTAAGACTGAATAGAAAACACAGAATTAGGATATTCTAGTCTAGTGTAGTTTCTGTATTTCTTATTACGCTTAGGTGAAGGGTATTTAAGATTCGGCACAGCCGAATATAGCACTCTTACTTGTTTTTTTTTTATTTTTTTTCTTAATTATTACTAAATGCTTATTTTGTTTTCTTTGATTTTAATATTGTTCAAAACCTTTTGATTCTCAAATTTGTAATTTAATCTAATTTAGTTTTAAGTAGAATTAAGTTATTGATTTGCAATATACTGTTTAACTTGTCTGATTCTAATACTGTAATTTATAAGATATTGTATCTTGTTGTATTAGAAATTCAAATAATAAATAAATAAATAAAAAAAATAAATAAACCAGAAATACCATTCTAGGAGCTCTCCAAAAAAGGAGTCAGAAAAGAGTCCACAAAAGAGCATTTTCGGAGCGCTCCGAAAAAAGGAGTCAAAAAAGAGTCCAACTAAAGAGCATTTTCGGAGCGAAAGAAAAATTTGCTTGTTACTGTCCTGAGTCGGCACGTAGTATGACTCAGAAATTTCACTTAATTATGTGTGTACCAAAGCGTTGTTGTCCTGTTATTTGTGCTTTGAACAAAAAAAAACATAGCTGTACCACACAATAATGATAAAAACAAGATTACACAGAGTCCAAGAAAAACGTCATAAAAGACTCTTTTCTGACATTATCTAAGAGCTCTTTCTGACGGACCATTTTCGAATGTAATGCCCCTCTTTTCTGAAGGTTTTCAGAGCAATTATGATTGTTTTTTGAGCTCAGAAAGAGCGTTAACGCTCCGAAAAAGGTGTCAAAGGGATTGTTTATAATGTCATGACAGTTATATAAAGCATAAGAAATAACAAAGGGTGTGAAGATAAATACGTCAGTTAAATACGTCTCACACATACATATGTAACTACGTTTCACATGTTCAGTGGTGCACATATAATTAGAAACGATGCTTTATTCAGGAATTTGCATTGTAATATATTTAATCAGTCTTGCACTATCAACTGATGTGTTAAGTCATATTATTCTTGTTACTTTTGATCTACAGACAAAAAGTGTACGGTATTTTTTTATACTCCCCCGTGTTTTGTTTATCACTTCAAATAAATAAAAACAAAATTAAGCGCAGAAACGTTGAAGATGTTATTGTTGCCTCGCATGGGCACAACATGAGTAAGAGACAAGCAACGGAAAGTAGCTCTCAGAGAACTACAGACCATAATTATTATACACCACTACAAACTCTCGATGATGATAATGATGAAGTTGTTATCGAAAAAGCTGTTAAGGCTGGAACAGAATAGACGCTGTAGTAGTAGTAGATGCAGCTGACGACGTAATGAGTAGTGTAGCTTGAAAAAATGCGAACAGAATATTGAAGCTTTCTATATAGTTGCCAAATAACCTGTTTTAAAACACTTATTTTAAAAAACGAATTATGCATGAATAATATGTAAATTTTTTAACAAAATATGTATCAAGTTGTATAATAAATGCATATTCAACTACATATTGCTCTACATCAACATTAAATTCGACATTTCATATATTTGATGTAATCCTTTATTAAAAGCATGGTAACTCTAGTTGTCATAGTTATGTACATATGTACATTTGTACATTTGACAATCAGCTGTCAAAGCACTGTCGCGCAACAAAGTTTAAAAATTTAAAAACTGCGCTTCAACCTCAACTACAACTACAGCTACAACTACACATTCTGTTGAGATTACTTTGAAACTGCTGTTATTAACTTTTGACAGCTTGCAGCGCTACTCGTTACGTTGTACTACAGCGTCTATTCTCTTCCAGCCTTTAAGGTTACCATACCACCTATAACAATCTTAAAATGTCAAATTGAGCAAATACATGAAATGTGTAGAATATTAAATGTAAAAAACTACTCTATACGTAAAATTTCAATTGGTTTGAAATTATTTTGCGCCAATAAAGATGAATATGACAAAGTATGTGATGCCCTTACTAATAAATTTAATTTGGAGTATTTTACTTTACCAAAAACATGAAAAGCCCTATAAGGCCGTCCTTTTGGGACTGGACAAAACCGACCCATCTGTTGTGAAGACTCGACTGCTAAAATTGGGTCTTAAATGCACTAATGTCAAAATTGTTACTAGGTATATGGACAATAGCAGAGAACATATTATTTTCATAGTATACTTTGAAAGAAAATCAATCACTCTAAAGGAACTGAGTCAAAAATATTCCGTAATTAATTATATAAAGGTGAGGTGGAAATACCAAAAACCTAACAAATCAAAACTGACGCAATGTTACAACTGCCAACTATATGGACATGGTTCCAGTAGGTGCAAGGTGAAACCATTTTACGCTAATTGTGCTGGAAATCATAAAACGGAAGAATGTTCTACAACGGTCATTAAGTGTGCCAATTGTAAAGGTCCCCATAAGGCTATGTCTCCAGATTGTCCTAGCAGGGAAGTGTACAAACAAATCAGACAACGCGCTCAACCAAAGAGCAATAGACAAACCAACCAAGGCTATAATAGCAGGTCTAATTATAATAATAATTTCCCAAACTCTCTAAATCAGAGTGGATATCTTCCATATACGCCTCCAATGAGTCATCCATTCATTCAATCTAGCATTGCTGCAAATAATAATGCTAACAACAACAATCTGTTCTCATTTGAAGAACTAAAAAATCTTACATTTGAATTAATAACAAATCTTAAAAGTTGTAAATCTCGAGAAGAGCAATTTCAGGTTGTTACAAACCTAGCATGTAAATTTTTGTATCAATGAATAACAATATTAAGCTGACATCATGGAACGCACGTAGTATTCGTACAAAAAAAGAAGAACTATTTAATTTCTTAGATAAATATAATGTTGATATATGTCTAATTTGTGAAACCTGGTTGAATATCAATTTATTAATTAGACATAATAGTTACTACTGTTACAGATATGATCGACAAACTGGTACTGGAGGAGGAGTAGCTGTTTTAATAAAAAAAACATTCAACATCAATTGTTACCACCAAAAACAACTGAAATTATAGAAAATATCGGAATTAGAGTTAATTGTGAGAGCGAACTTATAGACATTTATTCCTGTTATTTTCCAGGGGGCACAGTAGGATCAGACTTTTCCAAGAAACTCAAATTTAAATCTGACCTTCGTAAATTAACAGATACAAATAATAAATACATTTTAGGCGGAGATTTAAACTGCAAGCACAACTATTGGGGATGTTCAAGAAATAACACCTGGGGTAACATTCTATATGAAAATATACAACTAAACAAATTCCAAATTGCTTTTCCCCATGAAAATACATATATTCCAGCGGATCCAAACAAACAACCATCAACATTAGATCTCATTTTAACCAATATGTTAACAAACATTTCAGCTGTTAAAGTTATTAACGACCTAAGTTCGGATCACTTACCTATTATGTGTAATATAAATTTAATCTACAAGTCGAGAGACAATTTAGTCTATGCGTTCAATAAGGCAAATTGGACACGTTTTACCAAATTTATAAGTAGAAATCTCCCGAATATAGAGGATCACAGAACAATAACAGATTCCAATGAAATTGACGTTATGATTAATGTTTTAAGCAATGTTGTAAAAACTGCAATAGAGAAATCAGTTCCAAAACAACATATATCACCAACGACTAGACCATTACCTAAAAACATTATAACTATGATGCAAATGAGGAATATTTTTAGAAGAAACTGGAAAAGATTTAGAGACAGAAGTGACCATGAAGCAATGTGTCGTTTAAACAAAAATATTAAAGAAGAAATAATAAAATTTAGAAACCATTCTTGGAACTCCACCTTGTCAAAAATGGATATGACTTCCCCCCCTTTTTGGAAAGTATCTAAACTTTTAAGGAAGAAATCTACTAATATATCAATTTTAAAATCCAACAATAATATTTACTACACCCAGTTAGAAAAAGCTGAAATAATGGCTGAAACTTTTAATTTGAACCATTGCTCTTCAGCACATCTAAGCGACAACATAACTGTTTCTGAGGTTAATGATGCCGCAACCCAAGTCAGAAATACAGACGTCACTCCACCCAATTCACACTTTACCTCTCGTGGAAAAGTGGCTGCCATCATAAAAAAATTAAAAAACAATAAATCACCAGGTGCAGATGGTATAAATAACAAATGTTTAAAAAAATTACCAAATAAAGAGCTAAATTATCTTACAACAATCATAAATGCTTGCCTAAATCTATGTTATTTTCCTACTGCTTGGAAAATCTCTAAAACTATTCCAATTCTCAAACCAAACAAGTCTCCTGACTCCCTCTTTCATAAAGACCTATAAGCTTACTCTCATCGTTAAGCAAAATTTTGGAAAAAATTTTAAAGGAAAAGATTATTATATACATCGATGCAAATAATATTCTACCCCCTCAACAATTTGGATTCAGAAATGAACATAATACTTCGCAACCATTACTAAAAATCAGGAAAATGATCAAAAATAATTTCAATATTGATAAATCAACTGATATGGTTTTACTAGATATAAAAGTTGCTTTTGATTCAGTCTGGCACAATGGCTTAATCTTCAAATTGAAAAAATTTAACTTTCCTATAGAAACTATAAAAATTTTACAAAATTTCCTTACATAGGATCAATATTAACGCTGACTGTCCACAAGGGTCATGTCTGTCACCAATTCTTTACAACATTTTTACAGCTGATGTTCCTGAACTATCAAATTGCACAATGTCAATATTTGCTGACGATACATCAATTCTCTGCTCCGACATTCATTCAGTGGATATAATTCATAATTTACAGGTTGCTCTCAATAGCTTGAAGAATTATTTCAAAAAATGGAAAATTATGATAAATCCCGGAAAAACAAAAGCTATTTATTTTACGAGAAAACGGAAAACATGTTTTCTTCCCCAAAGTTCGTTGCGTTTTTTAAACTTTGACATACCATGGGATAGCAATGTCAAATATTTGGGTGTTATACTTGATACTAAAGTTAACTTCAATAACCATATACCATACATTGTTAATAAAATCAACAAATTGATAAAAGTATTGTACCCTCTAATAAATAGAAAATCTCAACTAAATATTGACAACAAGAAACTAATTATTAAATCCATATTTCACCCCGTTATGTTTTACTGTGCACCAGTCTGGTTCTCGTTCGCTAAATGTCATAGAAGTAAGCTTCAAGTAGCACAAAACAAATTACTTAAGATGGTATTCAATCTACCATGGCATTATTCCACTCGTCGTCTACATCCAAGATAGACTAGTCAAATTGACCACAAACTTCAATAGCAGATGCTTAACTTCTCAGCACTCACACATCAATGAACTTCATTCAATGTAATTTTAGCAGTAGTATAGTTTTATTTTTTTTTTCTTTTTTTTAATTTGTTTCAAATAGGTTTTTGAACATTTTTCTCCTTCAATTTTAATAATAATTCATCTGTATATATGTATATATTAGAATTCATAGCTCATTATTAAGTAGAAAAGGAGCATTAGCCCTAAACTCTTTACCTTCTAAGACAAATGTATATAAATTGAATATTATCGAAATAAATAAATAAATATAAATATTTTTTTTTTTTTTGCAGTTAATTATTTATTGAATCTTCATATTTGAAATGACAATAAGTATTCAAATCTTAATACTAAAAAGAAAATAATAAGCCCAGCCAGTGCTAGACAAAAATTTTTATGATACTAAAAAAATTTCACATCAGCTGATCCAGTCATCTATTTTGCGCTTGAGTTAAAGCAAGGGTATCCCTCCTTCTCAACCGATTGTGGCCACTAAAGTTAAGGATGTCTCGTGCAAGTGGGTTTGGATGGTGTTCGAGTATAAAATATAAAATATAAAATATAAAATATAAATATATTTAATTTTTGGCCTAGTAAGGCTAGTCTACCGGGGGTGACCCATAGTGTGCCGGACTATCAGTCAGAGGGTTGTGGGTTCGATTCCCGCCAAAGACTCTGGATGTTTTCTGCAGATAAGCCAGAAAGCTTCGCAGTTTGTGTTTGTTAATAAAAAAATTAAAAAAAAATTGAAAAACTGGTTATAGGATCTTATAGTGCGGTCCATGGGCTTCATTTTTTATATGGTCCATATGAGCGACAAAGCAGGATTTGTCCAAATATGCCCAAAATCCTTTAGAAAATCAGTGATTTTCTTGAAGTTGAATATTTTTAAATTTTTTAAAAAACTCACAAATACAATTCAGAAAAACGGTCTTTGGAACTAGTCGGTTTTAGCGACTTTGCTCAACAAAAAAAATTCATCAAATAAGGCTTTTAGAGGAGATGCCAGCAAAAAAAATTTGTTGGCGGTCACGCCTATTTTCGAGGGGGCGGGCCCTTTAAGTTGAAAATGTATAGGCCTATATCTCGGGAACTACTGGGTTTCTGATAATTTGTAATACATTAAATTAAAGGTACTAACGATATATATCATGATTAAAATATGGACCGACTTGGGTTAAATCCGAAAAGAAAATTGTTTTTCCCGAATTTTTTTTTAATATCTAAAAAAATTAAAAAAAAGTCTATATAAGTGTTATTTTAGTTTATTAATATAAATAGCTAACACATTAAGCTTTAATTTAAGGTATAATATGTGTCTGTAGGTACTATAGTCATAGAATTATATGATCTGAAAAATTAAAAAAACACATTTTTTCAAACTTTTGTATGCAGGATAGGATATTTTCCTCTATGGTATACAGAAGACCGGCTTCGCATAGTACAGATTGTATTTTTTGCTAAAATTTCATAATCTTTCTTTAATATCTTCGGAATTATATTACCTACATGGTCATGTTATACCTTAAATTAAAGCTCAATTTCTTGAGTTGAAAATATTGTAATTTATCTACTTACTCATATAGACCTTTTTCCCGGATTTTTTAGATTTTTAAAAAAAATTTCGGATCAAAAAATATTTTTGCGAAATTTATCAATAGGTGGTCCATATAAATAGGTCATGTTATATATCGTTGGAAAGGTCTTTCAAATACCTATCATTTGATATATATATATCGTCTAATAAAAAATTTCAGTTTTTAAGATATAGCTCAATATATTACAAACTTTGAAGCCCCTCCCACTCGAAAATAGGCGTGACCACCCCGATTTTATTTTTTTTATTTTAATCAGAATTTAAAATTCTATTAGTGATAAAATTTTGATAGTGATTTGAAAAAAGTCACTAAACCCGACTTAAGCCCGGTCTTTTAGTGTGGTACATGGGCTTCATTTTTCTTATGGTCCATATGAGCGACAAAGCAGGATTTGTTCAAATATGCCCAAAATCCTTCAGAGAATCAGTGATTTTCTTGAAGTTGAATATTTATAAATTTTTTTAAAAAACTCACAAATACAATTCAGAAAAACGGTTTATGTGGTCGTATAGTGTGGTCCATGGGTTTCATTTTTCATATGGTCTATATAAGCGACAAAGCAGGATTTGTCTAAATATGCCCAAAATCCTTCAGAGAATCAGTGATTTTCTTGAAGTTGAATTTTCAAAAAAAATTTTAAGAAACTCACAAACACAATTCAGAAAAACGGGTTATAGGGTCTAATAGTGCGGTCAATGGGCCTCATTTTTCATATGGTCTATATGAACAGCAAGCAGGATTTGTCCAAATATCCCCAAAATCCTTCAGAGTGATTTTCTTGAAGTTGAATTTTCAAAAATTGTTTAAAACAGAAAAGAAAAAACTAATTTCCAAAATGGTACATAATTTAAAATAAATTCTTGTATCAAATGCTGTTTGAATATGTTTTCATATTTAAATATATATATAGTTAAATATGTCGTTACGTCATAACGTGAGCTCTTACGTCGAAAAAAAAACTAAGTTATTGAAGTACATATAACTCATTTAATCTGATATTTAGGCCCAATAAAACAGTGCGTATTTAAGTGTAGTTTTAGTTAATTTTCATAAAAACTTAAGTTGCATTTATATACAGATTCATTTTTTCAGTCATACTTAATTGCTGTTATGATTTTGTGGTAAAAATATGGTAGCACTTTGAAATGTCAACAAAATTATCGATATATTTCAGAAAACAGCTGATTTTTTTAATAAAATTTGCCAACAATTTTGTGTTTCGGTTTTTGTGTTTACTTGTTGTATTGTTTTGTGTGTTTTATTGTTTTGTGTGTTTTATATATTAAATTTGGTGGCATAAATATGGATAAAAGAAGTCCCAACTTTTGACTTCTTGTTGGACGCTGTTAAAAAATACAGCAGCATGATTGAAAAGAAAAAAAAACAAAAACAAATGTCAAAACCATGTGTTCAATGTTTAAAACTTAAGTTGCACTTAAATGAACATCGTTGGCCATTTAAGTAGCATTTAAGTTTTCAGTGAAAAACAAAATTTTGTACTTAAATGCAATTTAAAAATAAATGGCACTTAAATACGCACTGTTTTATTGGGCCTTAGAGAAACAATCAAAAATTAGTACTATACTGTTTATATTACCAAAATCCAAAATTTAAAAGTTAGTATTTTGTTGGTCCTTATTCAGTTTAATTACAGCCTCTAGTCGCCTTTTCATGGAATTTACAAGAGGTTCAGTCATATTTTGGTAAACTTGCCTCACTCTTCCGTTAAAGATGTTTGGAGTTAATCTTTGGATAAATTGCTTCTTTTTCTGATGTTCCTATCTAAAATTTCCCACATGTGCCCTATAGAGTTATGGTCTGCAGAAAGGAGTTGAATTTAATTACATAGAACGTTATATAGCCACTCCTTCACAATTCTAGCAGTGTGTTTTGGGTCGTTGTCTTGCTGAAAGACCCATGGCGTTTCCACTTTCAAATTTTCAGCACTTACTTTAAATTGTCATTTAAAATTTGTAAGTAGTCTCGGCTATTCATTATACTTTAAACGAATACAAGATTACACGGTCCTGCCGTTTACATACAACCGCAATCCATCAAAGGCCCACCACCGTGTTTTACTGTATCACTGGACATTCCCACGACAGCCGGTTCTACGCACCGGAATGACCCGATATCACTCGGCCAAGGGCTGTCAACTCAGCAATTACTGCTGTTACAACAACAACAACAACTGTATCACTGGAAAGAACTTACTCTTTCTTGTTCTCCAGACCTTTCTTCTTGATTTTAACCAAAAAATCTCAAATTTACTCCCATTGCTAAATATTATATTATTGCAAAAATATTGTGGATATGTTAAGTGAGCTTTTGCAAAGTATTTACGTTTAGTACGGTTTTTCTATGCACTATTTATGAAGTCCATGGTTATTCAAGCGTTTTCTAATTATCGATGCGCTTATGGGTCACCGCTTTTCTTAGAAATCTTTCAATTTCTTTGGAGTTTTCTTGACATCTCTGACTATTTTACGCGCCACATTATCAATTATAGAGCGTGGTCGAACGGTATGTTTTGCAGTTTTGGTGTTTCTTCGATCTTTACTTCTTTCAATAACTTTTTGAACAGTTGACCGGTTTTGTTTGTTTAGCAATATACCTATGTGAAAGATTTTCCGTTGCTTCGATGCAACACTATTAAATCTCACACTTCCACTGGCAAATCTTTACCAAGGGCCATTCGGTTCCTAAAAAAATTTCCTAACTCTGTACTTACAAAATTATTACTAATTTTATTTATAATTTCATTAACAAAGTACTTAATTTACGATCGGTTTTTATTTTAACGTCCTGTATACTAAATAATGACTGCATTTTTTAAGAGCATTTGCTCTTTTGTTAAATAAAATATATGTATATAATATAACTTTCAGTACGAAAAAATAACGTTAATAAAAGTTAGCATATCCGAAACTTTTTTATATATGTAAATATATTTTAAAAATATAGACATCTATTAAAGATATTATTATTCACAGAAATTATTGTTCGCTGTATACTAAATTCTGACTCTGACTTTATTTTATTTATTAGTTTAACCATATGATATTTTTTACAAAAACGTTGTCAAATTGCCTAAAGTATGTCCACATTGATCAAATATACATACATATGTGTAAAATTTTGCTTGATGTTGCATGATATTTGTAGAAACACACACCGTCAATCTATATAAAAAGGCCCTTTCTAACACAAACCTATTTTAATAATTTGGAGAGAAATAAAATGTCAACCTTTCATTTTTGTCATATACTGTATCAAATACACAAACCTTTAAAAATATTTAGTAATTGGATTTGCAATATAGACAAAGATTATAAAGCCGGAAAAACCAACAACAATTTAACATCCAGTTAATGTTTTTAAAATTCAACTTTGATCCTATCAGGTAGAGAAATATATTCCTTTTAGTTGCAAAATGTACATAGTTACCTGCATTTCCACGATCTAGCGTTATGGTGCTGGCGTATGTACGTTTTCCTTTATTTTAGTTTACCTTTCAATTTTGTTTACTTTTTAATTTTATTACTTTTTGGTTTTTAATGAAATTGAAAATGTATCTTAAACAATTCTATGTAATTTACTTAATAAATTATGAGAATAATAATAGAAATTAAAAGATGTTTTGTGTTGATTTTGTATGCCTGTTTGTTAATTTCCACTTTAATGTAGTTTTATATTTTTATCTTGTTTATGCTTTGTAATACATCAAACTTTTACAGTATTTGTATTATTCGTTTAGTTTTATAAACATATTTAAATTTCACACATTTTCTTATATATTTTATAATTTATCACAAAAATTTTTTTATGCTTTATTAGTTGTTTTCACTTAACAAAACAAAACTTGCGAAAAGCGCAAAACAAAAAAGAAAATACTCACGGCAACATGGCGGCTTTCATACTTTTATAGAAAATGTGATGCCAGATCAATGGGATTGCAAAGTAACCGAATGAGCTAATTCAAACAAAAAATCGTATATTCCTCAAAATGTTAAAAGTGCAGCGAGTTTAACATAAATAATTCAATGTTTTTCACGATATCCAAGAAAGGCAGTTAGTATTTCATGCTTTATTTTGTTTGGTATATAATTGAATGTGCATTTTTCTAAAAAAATTTATTATGCCATAGATAAAAATAAACTTAACATAATAATCGACATGAAGAAAACAACTATTATCAACCGCACTCCAACAACATTTTTTTCTTTTACGCACGTGTTTACCATGTGCACAATAAAAACAAACAAAAAATGTAAACAAAACAAAGACAAAAATATAGCAAAGTTTCGCTTATTACCAACAAGTCAATTTTTAACGAATTTTAAAATTTTAAAAAACCACGGACAGAGAATCCACTCAGGAACCTAATTTTGTGGTAACCACGTTATAAATTTTAATATTTTTTAAAAAAATAAGGTTTCAAATCAAACCTAAAATATCAAGTTTCATTTGAATATTTCCAGTTATTTTAGCGGTTTTTGAATTTTGAAAACGGATTTCAATAGCTTGTAACTAGGGCTATTGTAATTCACAACTGTCACTTTCGAAAAATTCGGCGTTTATAGGGTATTCCATTTTAGAGTAAAAAAAATTTAAAAAAGGTTGTTTCTCTGTAAATATTTCAAATTGAGCGGTTTACGCATTTTGAAAGCGGATTTCAATAGCCCCCATCTAGGGCTATTAAAATCCAGGAATGTCACTTTCGAGAAAACAGCCGATTATGGGGCATTCCATATCAAAGTAAAAAAATTCAAAAAAGTTGTTGTTGAATAACTCTTTCAAATTGAGCGGTTTACGTATTTTGAAAGCGGATTTCAATAGCCCCCAACTAGGGCTATTAAAATTTAGGAATGTCACTTTCGAGAAATTAGCCGATTATGGGGCATTGCATATCAAAATAAATTTTTTTTTAAATTTTGCAAAAAGGTTGTTGCTCTGTAAATATTTCAAATTGAGCGGTTTACGCATTTTGAAAGCGGATTTCAATAGCCCCCATATAGGGCTATTAAAATCCAGGAATGTCACTTTCGAGAAAACAGCCGATTATGGGGCATTCCATATCAAAGTAAAAAAATTCAAAAAAGTTGTTGTTGAATAACTCTTTCAAATTGAGCGGTTTACGTATTTTGAAAGCGGATTTCAATAGCCCCCAATTAGGGCTATTAAAATTTAGGAATGTCACTTTCGAGAAATTAGCCGATTATGGGGCATTCCATATCAAAGTAAAAAAATTCAAAAAAGTTGTTGTTGAATAACTCTTTCAAATTGAGCGGTTTACGTATTTTGAAAGCGGATTTCAATAGCCCCCAACTAGGGCTATTAAAATTTAGGAATGTCACTTTCGAGAAATTAGCCGATTATGGGGCATTGCATATCAAAATAAATCACAAAATTAGGTTCCTGAGTGGATTCTCTGTCCGTGGTTTTTTAAAATTTTAAAATTCGTTAAAAATTGACTTGTTGGTAATAAGCGAAACTTTGCTATATTTTTGTGTTTGTTTTATTGTGCACATGGTAAACACGTGCGTAAAAGAAAAAAATGTTGCTGTTGCGGTTGATTTTGCACTGTTTATTTCTTCACATACGCAACATAATAATAAGATGAACTGTCATATAAATTAGTATCTATGTATTTTGTATTATTTCGATGTACAGTGCCCATGTTCTGAAACCCCCGTGTCCAGAAACTTTTCAACCAAAATTTGTGGAATGAAGCAGAAATGCAATAAATTGAAACAAACAGCTGTTTTTCTCTCAAAACTGTGTAACTTTTTTGCCGAGTAATCGCTGTCACGTAAAAATATTATTATGAAAGGAAAAGTGTGTCTGTAAAATTTTTATAATAAAGGTTCCCGCTGTATACTCTCTATACTCACAAATAAAAACGCGCGAAATATAATTTTTAAAATAAAAAATATTCAAATCACAATGAATAATAACACACTACTGTATATTTTATGCACCACTTTAACAATTTTCTTTTAGCAAAATAAAGTTTTCTTTTTTACATTACGAAACTATATTATTGCTAATTATTTTGTAAACAACATACATTGAAGTTGTACTATACAATATTTTGTACAGCCGATGGATGTGTTTTGCCGCCATCGTTGAAAAGCGGTTTCAAACACTGAAATTTCACATCGGCTTTGAGTTTGATTTTGAAATTTCTAACGTAACGACGTAATCCCTCTTAATAGTTTTCGGCATGTCTTTTCTCACTTTTCCAGAAACGATGGAATATTTTATCTGTATGACGCTAGAAGTTTTCGCTAAAACTACAGAACATGGACACATAATTGTTTATTTATAACACGTAATAGAACGTCACAGAATAACTTTTTATATCAGTTGTATGGGAAAGTGGTATAATAAGATTTATGGCCAGTTTTTAACTTGATCTTTAATTAAGAAATTAGTTAAATTTCCTTTAACCTTAAGTTGTATTTAAATACGGTTTCATTTTTACAGTCTCAAATTAAGTTTGGTATTTAATTATGATAAAAGTATGGTAGCACTATTAAATGTCAAAAATATATAAACATATTTTTCATTAAACAGCTGATTTACTATTTAGTTTACAAATTGTTGTAAACTAAATGGACAAAAGCTGCATCATTCATATCCTCTTCATCTAACTTCATTCTGTTAGTTGATATTGATAATAATAAGCACAATGTTTTTATTCGCGGCGAGTTTATTTATTGAATATTTTTTTACCATATAATAAAAAAACTTCAATGCGCAATTTTCATAATTTGCAGAACTGTCAAAATCATATGGTAGTATGAAAAACTTAATTTGTATTTAAATTGACGTAGTCAGTGATTCAAGTTTTATTTAAATATGATCTATAAAAATGAAATTGGTATTTAAAAAGAACTTAAGTTTAAACACAGTTTAATTTTTCAGTTAAAAACTGACCATTATAATATTATTTAAACCAGATAATTTATTATTTATCGATTATAATATATCACGTTTAGTTCACATGTCAAAAACAACGATTTAATAAAATGGCTATGAATTATGCGAAATTGTTCAATAATTTTAAATTAAATTTTCATAAAAATCTTTTGGAAAATGTAATGATCCTTTCAACCATTATTCTGCCGCAATTTTTTCTTATCCCATTTAACCGTGGTTGTCTCTATGCTAGGGGTAATTAATCCGAATTTGGATTAACAAATGGAGGACACTAGATTTATGTATATAGTTGCTGCCAAAAGTTAAGTAACTTTTATGTATTTTTATTAGTTTTATTTGCTTTTTAAAATGTAAATACATTAGAATACATTTGATAACAGTTTATCAAGACATGTATCACGTTCATATATATACACATTTCATTTGTATTGTCAATTTTTTCCTGCTTTTTATATCGGTTGTAAGTAATTATTTATTTCCCTTATAGCTTGTATTAATAAAATAATTATTGTTACAAAGAGTAATATGATGAAGTGATTAAAAATTGTGAAATGTTATAATATTAAAAACGTGTTCTCCTTTTGAAAAATTAATATTAATATAAGCAAATTAATTCTGTTATTCTACCAGTGTTATCTCTTATATTATGTCAAACTTAAATGCACACATAATTGTTACCAGACTCTATATTTTATCATATTTTCTACTCCTATATCGTTAAATAGCCACGGCTACCTGTTAAGATTCAAAATATAGAAACTTTACACAATACTGTATAATAATTAATATTTATTTGTTTATATCAACGTATTAATTTACATTTTCATTTGCGACTACAAAAAAGGTATTTGCATATTTTAGATATATTTTCAAAAACTCAATGACGAAAATCTACACGTCTGGTAACGTCAATAATTACCAGTTATTTTTATAAAATAACTTGATTAATTAGTCGTAAATTTACCACCACTATTTTATAAAGTATCACAATTTTTATTAGAAATATATAAATTTTAACCAATATCATATAAGTTTTAATAATTAAATATTTAGATTATTGCCAATATAAGTTCATGGAAAAAGTTATACAATGCAAATATTTATATATTAGTGAATAGATATTAATATTTTTACTTACATTTATGGATTGGAGTGTTTGTATATGTGTTTGTTATCTTAATTGCGATTACAATTCTGTTGGTAAAAAACACAATTGTTGGTTTCTGATGGTTGTAAATTTTTTAGCATCGAAATGGATTGCGACCTGATATAAAGAAAATTTGTATGTGAATCTTTTAAAGATTTGTGCTCTTATCATATAAAATGGGTACGACAATGGGGAAAAATGGTCATTTCCTGGATGCCTTACCATCCCAGGTAGAGTATCATGAATCTTAACTATTTGAGGAAATTATTTTGTTTGGTGTGTAAAATTGGACTATTAAAGAAGTTTATTTCGTCTATAGGGTACATTACATGTGGTAATGTTGGGCCTTGATTCGGCTGGAAAAACCACTGCTTTGTATAGACTAAAATTTGACCAATATTTGAATACTGTTCCCACTATTGGATTTAACTGCGAAAAAGTTCAAGGAATGGTGGGTAAGGCAAAAGGAGTGCAGTTTCTGGTGTGGGATGTAGGAGGACAAGAAAAACTTAGACCTCTATGGAGGAGTTATACACGGTATATTATAATATTTACTCTTTCAAACATATGATATATATTTACATTTCTTTTTATAGCTGTACAGACGGTATACTTTTTGTAGTAGATTCTGTAGATGTTGAGCGCATGGAAGAAGCTAAAATGGAACTTATGCGCACTGCAAAGTGTCCTGATAATCAAGTAAATATTTATATATCGTATTTAATTTCTAAATTAATTCGAACAAAATTATTTGATCTTCAAAAAAATATTAAAAAAACGTGTTTTTTTATATACATATATAATTATTCTATCATAAGAAAGATCATCTTTTTTTTATATACCATTATTTAAAATATGGTTGATATATTCTGTATTTCGTAACGAAATGAAAACCAAAAAATTCATCCAGTAGGACAACTTTTTAATAATATGTATATTAATATTTTAAGAATTTTTAATTATATTTTTTTATTCAATTCAATAATATAAAGCCTTTTTGGCCAAGACTAAAGCAAGTACATACATTTCAAATTTAAATACTAGGCTCTTCAGTCATAATTTATAAACAAAAGTTACGGAAAAAAATTATATTTTCAAACTTTAAAGCATACTTTATAGAATAAGGACTTTTTAGACTTTCGGTGGTATTTCCGCAGGTAACTTCAGTATTTCGGTATCTGTAGTCGAACTAAAATGATATTTTAGGGGTAACGGTAGCAAACCGTGCTATATATTTTTGGTAGTTCTAGTAGAACGCATGCGCTTATTATACCTAGACACTTCTCAATTTTTATGAGTCGATTGTATTGCGTGACTATATCGAGATTATGGAATTCAATGATTCCGTATGAGGATCGCAGATTTTCACACAGTTTGTCAAATTTCAAACTCATTTTCTTGTCAAATTTATAAACGAATATTGAATTAATACTTTTTTCTCTATTTCGAGCTGTCCATGGTACATTCAAACAGGCAAAATTATTAGGAGTGCCATTATTTGTAATAAAAAAAAAAGAAAAAACAACTTTATTTTTAAATTGTGCTTTGTATGTTTTATCATGGGTTAACAATCATTTTCCTGCAATTATACATTATTTATAGGCTTGTGCAAATATTAGGGACTCTCTTCATTATTATTATTTTAATCTTAACTTCTTTTTAATATTTCTTCTAATTTAAAATTATTGTTATATATCTAAATAATTGTATTTATATTATTGAATTGTTAGTAGTACTGCTAATTTCGGCCCCATGGGCTTGAAATAAATAAATAAAATAAAAAATATATGTACATATAATAAGCTTATGTTGAATTCATATACATAAGTCATATAATATTTTGCATTGTGCTTTCAGGGCGTTCCAGTCTTAATATTAGCTAATAAGCAAGACCTACCTGGTGCTCGCGAACCTAAAGAATTGGAAAAGCTTCTAGGATTGCATGAACTTCTTACACCAAATTCTTTGAATAAAAGCTCGGTTTTAAAAGCCTGTTCTTCTTCAACTGGCAATATTGTAGCTACCACAAAAGCTACAGAAAATGAAAACGACGAAGACGGTTATGGAGAAATAGGAGTTGATAATACATCTTCTTCATTTCTAAATTCAAAACTATCTTCATCTTCACCATCCAATCAACAAAATACCCGCGTAATTAATGACATTCAAAGTAAAGCGCCCTCATTAAAGAATTATTCATCGACTTCTTTGATAGACTCTTATCATTACCAACAACAACAGCAACTTAAATTGAACCAACAGCATACTTCTCAAAAATCTCTAGTAACGCATGAAATGCAAACTTCATTAGTAACTCATCAGTCCTCTCCATCCTCATTAGTATGTACTCCAACCTCATCTAATATGCTCAACAGCTGCACCATCACCAACAACACTAGCCATTATAATGACAATATTTCTAAATTAACATCATCTGCCACAACATCTAATATAAATAATTCAACAACAATACTACAAAGTAGCAACACGAAGTCATGCAGCAATACTGGCAGTATTTCAACTCAATACAAGGGCTGGTATATACAACCAGCATGTGCTATAACAGGCGAAGGACTACAAGAAGGTCTTGAAGCTTTATATGACATGATTTTAAAACGTCGTAAAATTCAAAAGATCCATAAGAAGAGACGGTAATATTTGTCATACCGGTCTTATTGTAAATCATGTTAAATATAAAAGAATGAAAATAATAATGAGTAAAAACATAATATGGTCAACGCTATGAACTCTTGATATTGTGATTAGTAATGAAATGCGTTGGTAATGTGCAATTTATTTATGTATGTATTTCTAAAAACAAAATTATACCAAACGAGAGTGTGAAAGTATATTGTGAAGTGTGAAAGTATGTTTAAACTTATGTCGATCAAAACGAGGAGTTCTGTCGAGAGCTATGAAGCCTATTTCCTAATTATTATTTCTCCAATACATTTTATGGCCAATTTGCTATACACAGTTGCAATTTTTTTTAACAAGAGTATATAGAAATAGGAGTGCTTCAGAGATTGTGTGCGAGTAGCCTAAATAAGATATTTGTAATTTATTTTAGAATCTTGTAAGCAGTTTACCAGGTGAAATTCCTTCCCATAAAAATCATAGTACGCATGCTAACAGTTTAGTGATTTGCTATGTAAAGTGTTACTTCCTGGAATCACTGATAAGAAATATTTCAAAAAACCGTGTTATAGCGTTAAGCAGTTTTAATATCTAATAAAGAGAATATATGTATAAGGCAGGCCTTATGGGTCAGGACATTAATCCATCTGGGATTTCTGACTATAAGGTCGCAACCTATTACTTCGGTACATCACCCTCGGTAGAGTTCCCCAGTAGGGTTAACTGGGTTGGATCCGATCAACTGTGAGGGGTGCGCAGTTTTCACCGACGGATCCAAAATGGACTCTGGTACAGGGGCCGGGGTTTATTTGGTTGAAAATGAAATCAAGCGCTCTTTTAGACTCCCAAACGAGTGCAGCGTGTTCTAGGCGGAGATATATGCGATCTGGAAAGCCACGGAGCTGATAGAGGCACACGTCGAGAGGGGGTCTACAGTGACTATTTATGTGGACAGTCAGGCGGCACTAAAGGCTCTGGAGTGTAATCAAATACACTCCAACCTAGTGCAGGACTGTAGGCGAGCTCTAGAGGAGCTATTGGTACTCTACCAAGTTAGATTGTGTTGGGTACCAGGGCAATGTGACATACAGGGAAATGAGGTGGCAGATGAGCTGGCTCGACATGGTTCTGGTTTGGACCATGATACTAGAGAAAGTGATGTCAAGCCACCTATTTGTCACTTCTACAGGCTGATTCAGGAAAGATTCCGTGACTGTGCAGACCAATCCTGGGGCAGTAGGTCGGATTGTATAGTGAATTGGACAGGCAAAGTCTAAGGATTCTGGTAGGAGTGATAACCGGGCACTGTTTGATTGGGGCCTTCAGAGGCAAATGGGATAACGACACACAGGATTTCTGTAGAGTGTGTGGGGATGCAGACGAGCCAGAGACAATAGAGCACATCATGTGCTATTGTCCTAGGTTGCAGAGTCGTAGACTTAAATGGCTAGGAAATAGATTCCTGGATGAACTCAGTGATGTTGCTGGCTGCAAACCGAGTAACATCCTGGGTTTCATTAGGGGAATATGGTGGCTATTTAAGGGATATTCTACGGCGACTCCAAATCCGTAAGGGGATTTTTCACTCTTTCTTTCTTCTTTCTCCCCCTTATCAAGCGGTTTTGGTTGTCCTCATTTCTATATCTATCCTATCTTTATTTTCTCTTTTTATTTTTTCTACTGAGGGGAACCACAATGGACCACAAGGTCTCCGGGTGGAAGTGCACTTTATGCACTACCCTTCTATCCTATCCTAAAGAGAATATATCAAAATACAAAAATTCTTTAAAATAATCCTTGCAAATGTAGTAAGTTTTTCTACAATGATTTACTATAAATGAAACTAGTTCTAATAATAAAAACCACTGCAAACAATAAGACTTCAAATAAATTCTATTGTTGTTGGTATTTATAATTATATCTCAAAAAATTATTTATATTTTATTCATGAAACTGATTTTCTTTTTCAAAAATAACCTCTTCGGAATTATATTTTCTTATGATGTAAACCCTTAACCGGTTTTTGGGCACAACAAAAGCCTAATAGAAACAAAACCAGTCAGTCTTCGTGAGCTATCATATAAGAATTGTTGTGTTGTGTTATGCTTGTTGCTGAATAAAATAATGTAGTTTAGTGTGCCGATGTCTGATTAGACGTATCAATTACAGAAAAAAATCTTTTTCCTAAGGCTTAGTACCATTTTAGAAGTTAAAGTATATAATATAGCAATGTATTCCAATATACTCTTTATCACAAGTGATAAAAATATGTAAATATAAATTTGTTATCACGTTTATAATTTGCATTTATTTACGATCCATTTTGGATCCTTTTACATAGCGACATCGACTTTTCAGTTTGTTACTTACGAACATCAATATATTGGTTAAGTTATTAATTATAACTTGTATTTTTAATAATACATACCTATGCATTTTCCAAGAAGAAAGAAAACTAATTTAATTATATAAAATTATGTAATTCTTTAAAACGTTTTTAATATATTATTTTGCGTGAAATCGATTTTATAAGCTACACCGTTCAACCATTCTTCAATCACTTGAAATCACAACACGAACAGGATAGAATTTTTTGAGCGATTGTAAAAGAACTGATGAAAAAAGTTAGCTAGAAATAAAATAAAAAATTACAGGCGAGCAAATTAATTGTCTTGCTATTGCGAATATTAAAATTTTTTTTATTGTTGTTTAGTATAATAAATAAGCCATATTTGGCCTAGACGGCTAGGGTTTTTATTTTATTTAGAAATGAAATAAAAAATTAAAGTAAATTAAAAAAATTAAAATTAATTGTCTTGCTATTGCGAATATTTAAAATGTTTTATTGTTGTTTAGTAGAATAAATAAGGCATATTTGGCCTAAATGGCTTGGATTTTTATTTTCTGAAATTATAAATAAAATTATAAAAAGTGACTGAATTCTCTAAACGCTATTTGGAAATTTAAATTTGTAGGGATTTGTTTTTTAATTTTTTTATTTAAATTAAATTATTTTTCTCATTTAAATACTATATTTTAATTTATTTTTATCTTATTTATTTTCAATTTTCATTTAAGGAAATTAGTAGTTCAAAAAAAAAAAACGAACGATAGATTATATCGGCCATAGCAAATTTAGAAATTGTAAAACAATTATGTTTGCAGAAGCAGCAATGTTACTTTGTTATACATTTCACTATTACAGTCAAGGATAGAAAATATAAATTTTTACTTATAAAGTATATATATTATGGATCCTTATAGAGATTTTGTTTAGGACCTAATTTTATAAAACACTTAAACTCGTTTTTGATAATTTTGACAAATTAATTTATTTTCAAAAAACTCGTTAAAAATTGCTTGTTCATACATATATGACTTAATTTATACTTTCAAGTGTTCGGTATTATATATTATGGCGTTTTCTTTTCTGGCAAAAATGTTACACGTTTTTCCCATTTCGTACTTTTTTAATTTTTTTGTGTTCTTCTCTGAAAAAATGTTAACACTGCTAAAGTGTAGTGTGTTCTTTTCTATAAATGTCACGCTATAAATTTAAAAAATGTTGCACCTTTCACACACTGTATTTTTAGAGGGGGAGAATCGCACGATAAAACAGCTGACATTTGTTTTGTTTATGAATGTGCATTTGTGTTAAAAAACAAAAAAAAATATACAAAATGGAAAATATTACTATTTTTTTATGTGCTGAAAAAATTTTGAATGACTTATTGGATTCATCTTCGTCATCTGATGATGGTGAAATATTTGATATGATTATGGAAAGAAATCCACAACCGCGAATGAAAGGCTTTGGAGAGAACGTAATTAATAAATACTCTAAAGTTGATGTATGTCAAATTTCATAGGACAATATCTTCTACTTCTTATATATGTAATGCATGTTAGGTTAGGTTATATGGGTAGCCGTTTTCTGGAACAGCTCACTTGGGTCCATTATATTGGTCCCATTGTGATACCCGTTGGTGGGCAACCTATCGACTCCTTAGCAAAGGTGCTGATGTATTTTGGATTAATCCTGGATAGTGCACGCAAACATGGAAGAAAGGGTGCCCCGAGTATCCGTTCCCTCTTCATCGATAGGGCCGGGCATTCGCAGAGGAAGTGTATGACTTCCTCCTCGTTATGACAGCTTCTACAGAAATCATTATATTGTAGACCAAGTCTTCTGGCGTGTGTCCCAAAAGTACAATGACCTGTAAGTAGAGACACAATAAGCCTTATTAGGTCGCGACGAAAACTAAGTAAAGATTTCGTCCTTCCCGTTTCAAATAAGGGCCAATTGGACCTAGCAATAGAGCAGGTGATTTCGTTTGTCCACCTTACCTGAGCAAGTCTGAACATTTCATCTTGAATTAGTGATTTCAGACTTCATGTTAATGCCAGTGAAGGAGTCAATCTCCTCATCAGCCAGCATTGTACCTTTCTTGGCTAAATCATCAGCAATGTAGTTACCCTGAATCGAGCTGTGTCCAGGGACCCATATCAGCGCTATCCTAGAATGTTCCGCTATCTCATTCAGAGATATCCGGTATTCTGCGGTTAACCTCGATATGCATATATCTCCAGATACTTGATAGTACTTCAGCCAGTTTGCAGCTCGCTTAATGGCAGAGATCTCTGCTTGAAGGACGGAGCAGAAATCAGGAAGCCTAAAAGAGGATCTGATTCCAAATTCTTCGATGTAGAATCCACCTCCAACCCTATTTCCCCTTTTGGAGCCGTCGGTATAAATCCTTATTGCTTCATTGGGGGTATAGAGCCCGTCTACCCATTCGGGATGCATGTGGAGAATAGCAGATCGAAAGATGGTTTCGGTATGCAGTATTCAACATTTCTATGAGCGTTCTCACAATGTCTTGTTATAGTAGAGTGACCATGGTCTCTTTGAGTCCATGAGTAACAATCCTAATCCTGTAATGCATGTTTATATACATATTTACATATACATATAATTTTTATAGTTTAAGCATGGTACTCTGTTCAAATTTGCGAAATTTGTTGAGCAACATCAATTATTTCGTTTGAAAATTTTGACAATTAGCAAGTGGCGACAATGCCGCGATTTACAAGAAAATTGCCGTTTTTATTGCCCTTAGGTATGCAACATTGTTTCTTTTATATAAACAAAAACAATATGTTTTTATTTTATGTGTTAAAGAAACAAAAATTATATTAGTATCCATGCTGCTTTTATGGCGTCGTGGTTGCAATGTAATTTATTGTAATTTTATTCCTTATAGTTTTTCTTTTTCGTACTGCCGATACTGCTTCTCAGTTTCACAAAATTTATTTTTGTCTTTATTATTTTATGTTTTATTAGTACTATTTTCAATTTGAATAATTTTTGTGCGAAATTATTAAATTAAAAACACAACAAATAAAATCTAAACAGCTGTTGTTTTTAATTTCGTGTGAAATTAGTGCCGCTTACATTATTTCGCAGTTGAAAAAAATGTTGCCATATACATTTTTTGGTTGAAAAAACATGCTGCCAGAAACATTTCGTAACTTTTCACAACAAGAACAGAGTACAACTTCAGCAGCATTATTTCGCATCAATTTTTTTTATATGGGCTTTTGATAGTATTTCGCACGAAATGACGAACAGAATACCATGCTTTAAAAAGTATTTGCGTATTAGTCGGGAAAGTGCATTGGTCTTTTTGAGATATGTACAGTGGCTCCATCGCATAATCGGACAAGTGTTTGTATGATATTTACGTTCTCTGAACTAAAACAAATCGTTATAATTTTTATTTATTTTTTGTTTTTATTTGCATTCTACACTCTAATCTTTCCAAATATAAAAAAAATATCAATATTCTCGATGATAACTGTAAATTTACATAGAAAAACAAAATTAACTCAATTTTTTGCGCTCAACGCATAATCGGACAAAGTAAAACATCAATAATAAAAATGACAAAAGAGAACAATTATTACTTTGGGGCATATCCTTTGTTCTCAAGGACGGCATGTAAACGTTTTAGAATGGATTTTACCAAATTGGAGCATACCTCAGGTTCTATGGAGTTCCACGCTTCCATTAACGCCGCCTTAAGCTGACTCAAAGTGTTAAAATGTTGTTGGTATACTCTTCTAGCTAATTCTGCCCAAAGATGTTCAATTACGTTGAGATCTGGGCTCTGTGCAGGAGTTTCTATAAGTTTGGGGCAGTTATGGATCAACCAAAGCTTTGCCACACCCGAAGTGTGCGTGGGATCATTGTCCTGGTAAAAAGCAAAATCATTTGCAATGCCTAATTTCTCGGCACTTTGCTTTACATTTTCCTTCAAAATGTTGAGGTAGCCAAATTTGTCCATTTTACTAGCACTAAAATGCAAATTGCCCACCCCAGCACTCGACATGCAGCCCCAAACCATAACAGAGCCTCCTCCATGCTTTTGTATTTTGAGCATTGAATTCAGCATTTGGTTTACGCCACACAAATATCTTGCCATCTGAACCATGCAAATTGAATTTGCTCTCGTCAGTGAACAGAACCTTGTAACGAATAAAAACTATTAACAAAAATGTATTTTAAGATATCTTTACACCAAATTACCTTATTCCAAAAATCTTCTGTTTTAAGCAAATACTCTTTAGCAAATTTTATTCTCTTGTTTTTATTCTTAGGACTAATAAATGGCTTTTTTCTGGCAACTCTACCATGGTAGTTATATTTGTGCAATGTATTACGAATAGTATTTAAGCAAACATCTTTTCCACTACTGTTTTTTAAAGATATTTTTAGTTCATTTGCAGTTGTAAACGGATCTTGTTTGATTTCCTTCAACAAAGAACGCTCTTCACGATCAGTTAATATATTGCCCTGACCTTCTCTACTTTTATTAGCTATCCTAAACTCATCACGGAATCTCTTAATAACGTCGTGGAGAGTAGACTTGCTTCTTCCAACTAATTCAGCAATTTATCTCACTGTTTTACCTTCAAGATTCAATTTCACTATTGTCTTATTTCGACAGTAGATTGCTTTCCCTTAGGGGCAATTTTTAATAGATTTTTACCTATTGTTAGAACTAGAAATGTCTGCCAATAAATGCAAGTTATGACTAAATGTGACAAAAAAAGTTTTGAAGTGCATATTTGTAAAGTAACGGTATTTTTATTATTGATGTTTTACTTTGTCCGATTATGCGTTGAGCGCAAAAAATTGAGTTAATTTTGTTTTTCTATGTAAATTTACAGTTATCATCAAGAATATTGATATTTTTTTATATTTGGAAAGATTAGAGTGTAGAGTGCAAATAAAAACAAAAAATAAATAAAAATTATTACGATTTGTTTTAGTTCAGAGAACGTAAATATTATACAAACACTTGTCCGATTATGCGATGGAGCCACTGTATATTCATTGTCTTATTTCAAGCGATCTTACCAGGGAGCTATCTGCTTCTTCTTTTTAACAAAAAACAAAAACAGCTCTACATGAAAAAAAGTGTTACACTGTTGTGATTTTATGCTCTATTCTGGCCATTAAAAATGCGACATCTTTAAAATGTGGGGTAAACATTATAAAAATGTACATAATAAAGGTGTAACTTTTTATTTCAGAAAAGAAAACACAATATTAATTCAAACGAGTCATGCAAAATCAATACTTATTATAATGTGTTTGCAGTAATCATTTCGCCAATAGTATGATCATTGAAATTGTGCTTAATTTGTGTTTCAAGCTAAAGCATTTTTCATACAAAATGGTGTGTGTAACAGTATTTTCTATGGAACATTACATTTCTAATAGCATTTTCTATAGAAATTTTGTTGTATATGTTTCTATAGAACATTTGGTGTATAATATAATTTTTTACGGGCGATTTACACCAGAACTGAGGTTATACATATGCGTTTCCAAAGTCTCCAGATTAACATTATCAATGTATATAAATGCTTGTTATGTAGTCCATTTACAAATTAATGTGCTAGCAGTGCCTATTTGTTGGGAATATTTTTACCTATTCAATAAAAAATCCGAAAAAGTATTCACTCCTCTTGCATAAAATACATACACAAGAATGTTTAATTAATTAAGCGTAAATATTTAGTCAAATAATATATATTCTGTAATAAATATTAAAAAGTAACGTGTAAAACATCATCCAACACATTAAGGTGGCTATACACTACGTGTTTTTGCTTATGTATTTTTAAGTTTACAACCCACATGTTTTTCTTTATGTCTGTCAAAATTGGTTATTTTGCATAAGGATTTTAATTTTTGGTCACCAACTTGTATGTACAATTACACGTGACATCGCCATGATTATTTACATATAAATTTCCATGTCGTTTCTTTGAAAAATGCGTTAAAGCCGTTGCAAAAATGTTTGGGGGCGTCACGGTTTTTCGTGTTTTAATATACAATATGTGGAGCTTGTATCAAAAATTTTTAAATAATTTATATCATTGTTATTAAATTTACAAAATGAGATAAAAAAATATTTAATTTATCACTTATGCAAATTCCTCATACGACCGGCTAATGATAGCGCAGATATTTAACCGTCGACAAATCTTTTCGCATGGCATATACATTTGAAAACATGTGTTTGAACATAAGAAAATAGAGCGTGTTCTAATCGAAAAAATTACATATGTATTTCCACATGTATTTTACACAAGCAAAGTTTATGAGGTCACCAACTACATGTTTTTATTCCTTATGTAAAATTTGACATATACAATGTAAAAAACACGTAGTGTATAGCCACCTTTAGAATACAAAAATAATAATTGTAAAATAATTTAAAATTGTTTTTAAAGATGTTCTGTAATTGTAAATTAATTACATATCTATACATACACATAAATACAGATATATACATTTTCGTTTTTCTATACCAAAGAAGCTTTTAGTTATTTTTAAATAAAAACACAAAAAAATTATAAAAATTCATGTCTAATATTTATCTTTATTAAGTAAATAAATTAAGCAAATTGATGTAAGTTTTTGATATTCTCGTTTATGTGTTTTAAATTTACATTTTTAGTATGCTTTGAATATTAAAGTATTCTTTGAAATGAGATAACGTCGCGGAAAATCATCGTGGTAAGTATATTTAAATTTCAACGAATTGGCATACATATATACTGCAAAATCCATGTTCACGTAACTTATAACTTTGTGTAGATTATACTAATAGTGAACAAATAAATGTTTAGCCCTGATAAATGTTTTAACCTTCCCCAGATAATAATACATTTTCAAGTCAGCGGTGGCGGAAGAGAATAATAGTGTGAAAAAGCAAAATATTAAATACACGAAAACTTGAGTTCAGAATGGAAATAATGAAGATAAAGGAGGATTCATTGAATGAACGTATGTATGGCGTTACTTTTTGAGCTATTGTTTCAATTAATATCGGAAATGTTACGCTATCGTGGCCATATCTTGGTCCGTAATATAACTTTGGGATTAGGAACAATTTTAAATTCGATTTTAGCAAATTTTTTCTTCCTGAAAGATATGAAAACTATAGGTTGAGATTTGAAACGGCAGAATAAAAAAAATTATGGACTATGTTCTTTCCTTATAGAAAATATTTAGAACTTGTCATCCGGATTGTCAAGAAAGTTTTCTCATCCCTGCTGAAACTTATTACGTTAGCGGAAGTTTTAGAAAGTACTAAATCTCGACCCCAACAAAACATCGACAATTTCACTACCCACATTGTAGATGCATCGTCTTCCAGTGGTCAACAACGACCTAAATCACATTTTCTTCGTCATTCCCACGACAGCCGGTTCTACGCACCGGAATGACCCGAATTTATTCGGCCAAGGACTGTCAACATCAGCAACAACTATTTATTTTTAAAATCGGAGCAACATCTTCCGGCATTGTTGCTCCAAATCCTTTTGGTCCGTGCCGGAATTGAAATAAATCCCGGACCATGGTTCTGCACAGTATGCCAGAACAGACTGCACCACATGTCCACCCAATTAAGGTGCAACTCCTGTATGGGCTGGTGTCACCTCAGGAATTGCTCCGGACTTAATAACGAAGCTCATCAGCGTCATCTACATCGTCATCATCAAGTTCATACGCTACGCCACCACCCTCCCTAGCACAATCACAATTACTGCAGCAACAACAACATCTACAACAGCAGATACCACCATCGCCGATAACACCTGTGATTGCTTTCCGGATACCTGGGGCGATATCCATATTGCAGTTCAACTGCAATGGCCTCCAAAGTAAAGTAGCCGAGATAACTAGATTTATGCAACAAAACAACATCATGGTCGCTGCGGTCCAGGAGACAAAACTG
The DNA here is from genome assembly GCA_916048285.2 of Bellardia pandia. Taxonomy (NCBI): domain Eukaryota; kingdom Metazoa; phylum Arthropoda; class Insecta; order Diptera; family Calliphoridae; genus Bellardia; species Bellardia pandia. The sequence goes on along the minus strand of OU696534.1, from coordinate 15,616,024 downwards.
ACGAACAATCCCAGTCTGCTCAGTTGTAACGGATACAACATTCGCCGAAAAGACCGCACAAGAGGTTACGGTGGAGGCATCGCACTCATAATACACAATACCGTGCAGTATAGAGTTCTATCTCTTGATCTTGACACTGGAGACTAATACCTCGAAGCTCAAGGTATTGCGGTCAAATCAGGAGATACGGAGTTGGAGCTCTATAATGTCTACGTTCCGCCAGTAGGCAGCTATCCAACAGGCTACCGCCCCGACATTAGGACATTCCTAAATGGCAATACACGCCTAGTGCTTGGGGACTTCAACGCGCACCACCAACTTTGGCACTCTAATCTAGGGGAAGACCAAAGGGGTACGTCGTTAGCGGAACAAATTGACGAATCTGACTTCTGCACACTGAATGATGATGCCCCCACACGGATTATGGGAAACTGCGCAAGCTCACCAGACATCACCATAGCGAGTCCTGGTCTGATCAACTACGCAACCTGGCGAGCAGTAGTTACTCCAGGATCAGATTATCTACCCATAATCATTTGTCTGGATCGACCCAATGATTTCATCGTTTCTGAACGCCGTACTTACATCAACCAGAAGAAAGCAGACTGGCACGGCTTTAGAAACTTCACTGATCACATCTTTAATGGTCTTCTTACACCTTCCAACATACACCAAGCAGAAAGGAAATTTCGCGAAACCATCACAGCAGCAGCCGCTCGCTACATTCCAGCTGGTCGATTATCAGTAGTTCGCCCGAACTTCCCAGCAGAAGCAGCGGAACTAGCAGATGAGCGTGATGAGATCCGAAATACCAACCCTGACGATCCAAGAATCACACAGCTGAACCGCAACATCAGCAGGTTGGTAAATGAGGATAAGCGGAAAAAATGGTTAGACCATTTAAAGAACTGCAACTTAAGTTCAGGAGTTGGTAATGTAGTGTATATTAAAGGTACCCTTCCCCTATATACATATAAGTATGTAATTATTAAAATAATTTAAGTTAACGGTACTCTTTGTATGAAGTATATTTTTAGCATGTAAGAATTTGATAAGTTCAGTTGTAAAAGAGAAATAAAGAACAAAACAACTTATCAGTGGCGACGAGAATAAAATCTGACACGTGGAAGAAAACGTAATAAATTAAGAAGTTATAATGGCTTTAATTGGACAAATGGAACCCTTTTTACCTGGGGAAAATTTTAATTTATACCTTCAACGTATGGAGCAATACTTCGTAGTCAACGATATTCCAAGTTCAAAACAGGTGGCGGTGTTGCTAACTATAATTGGCCCAATTGCGTTTGAAACGCTAGCGTCATAGTGTTCACCAAAAGAACCGAAAGCAGTACCTCTTGAGGAAATAATAACAACTCTAAAGACACACTATGCTCCAAATCTAAATGAGACGGCTCACAGTGGCTGAAAATCGTTTTTCATTGGCCAAAATTCTGTAACTTTTGAACCGATCAAAATATTGAAGTATTTTTTTTTTGATGGATAGATATTTAGTTCAGCTTGGCTCAGTTGTAATTACATTAGAATTGATTGATGACTTTTTAAGGACTTCTAGGTCAAAGTTGAACTTTTGATTTTTTTTAACTTTTGGAGTGAAATATGGGTTTATTTTTTTTATTTACATATTAAAAAACTTAATATTTGGAACTTAATAATAATTATAATTATTTTTTGTGATAATGGAATTTTTTTAATGTTACACTCAAAAAAATGTTTACACTCAAAAAATGTTTACACTAAAAAAAATAGTAAAATTCACTGGAGATTTTGCTGTTACTACAGAAAAATTTATTCTTTTTTGCTGTTAGATTTGATAATTTTAAAAATAAAAACTGCAATAGATTTTATTAGCATTTGTAACAATAGTAGGTTCTATTTATTATTATTTTTAACCGACTTCAAAAAGGAGGAGGTTATCAATTCGAATGGTATGTTGCTTTTTTTATGTTTGTTCCACGATAACCATTTCTGAACCAATTTTAAAAATTCTTTTTTTGTTTGAAAGGGTTTGCTTGCAGGTGGGTTCCATTTAATTTTTATGAAGATCGGACGGACATACGGTTTTTTATTTACCGTTATCTATATTTTTTCTGTGCTTCTCTTATAAATTGTTGAATAACTTTGTGATTTATGAATCAATTTTAAAAATAATTTTTTTATTTGGAAGATATGGCTTGCAGAAAAATATATTTAAGGTAAAAAAATGAAAATTTCAGAAATTGATTGAGATATATCGGGGATATATAGCATAAACCGATTTTTACGAATATATCGAATATGGGTGTAAAAATTTAGCTCTGTTAATGGGAAAACATTATAGATTTAGCATAAACCGATTTTTTAGAAGATTGACAAGATTTTCAAAATTCTTTCTTTAAATCAAAAAAGTGCAACAACATTAGTTATATTAAACATTTTTGACAATTAATCCAACATTTTATTTGGCCGAAATTTTGAAGTCGGTTTTTTTTAAAGAATTATTTACTAATACTATGTTTTTCGTACTTAAATAACAATGAAGGCAATTATAATTATTATTCATTTGAAACAAATATTGATTGCAAATATTCTATATTTTGTTCTGCGCTATTTCTCTTCTTTAGTAGTTTTTTGGCTTCTTCATCTAAATCCCGATGTTCCACTTTCCATTGATTTCGAATATTGGATATGAACGGATCTGATGTTGCCAATAATATATTAAATAGATCTTCATTTGTGGAATTTCGTGAAATTTTTCTAGTATTGTGCTCTCTATAAAATCTTTAATCCTTGTTCCTTTTTTCCTGAGCCTCCTCTGATAGATCTCCAAGTGGCACCAAATGATATTTAATGATATCTTCTCCATGATAAAGAATTTTGTGAACTGTTGCAGACATATTTCTCCATGGGTAGTTAGTTATATATATTTTTGCAGTTTCCTTAGCATAATCTCCAAATTGTCTAGCGTCAATTTCTTCATTGCACGCAAGTACTTCTAGGATTATTTTAAATCTGAAAATAAGGTTTAAATCCACTCCTGTTATTTCAGATGCTGTTTCTGGATCTGAAAAGAATCTTCGTGCGGTAAAATTTGCGATATTCATCTTGAACATGTTTCTTTTTTGAACTTCTTAACTCTTTGTTGGTTCCATTGTTTCTTATGGATCCTGAAGACCCGAAATCCAAATCATAACTGATATTTAGTATATGTTCCATAAGTCGTCATTAGATCCACAGTAAAAAGTCATGAAAAAATATGTGATGCTCTTGGTAGTCACAGCTAAATTCAAGTGCGGCCGAAAGGGTTAATATCAGGTAAAACTAATTAGTATCTGGCCAATATTGGGTTTTTTTTTCTTTAGTGGTTTAATGTCGCGATTATTATTATAAAATTGTTTATGACTTTGGTTGACCCTAACAGTTGATAACACGTATATTAGAAAGAGATCATATGTTTACTGTAGAACCTATTGTGATATTTTTATGACTTATTTTTTTTTTTTTGCTAATCAAAACAAAGCCATAAAACCCTTTCCCAGGTATTATATTTAATTATTTTAGTTTTACGTAGTCTAAAGTAAAGAAACATAAACCTTTGGGCGAAAAAGTGAAAATTTAATACACCATTGTATACGAGTAATTATAGGGCTGTTTAAATTATCGTAATTTGAATTTTTTTAGAGTAATTTCATTAAAATTAAAAAAGTGTTCTACCGGCGGGTCGTGGCGGGTGCAAAAGTATATATAGGGTTAAAGAAGACACTTTCACCTTTCTTCGAGTGGTATACGTTTCTTGTTCCCTTTTGTTCCCTAGAAGTTCTATTCCACTAAAGTTTAAATTTCAGAAAAATATAGTAGTTTCATAAATATTTCAGAACGCCCCTAATATTAAACGCTAGAGCGGTAACCACTTACAACAACTAAAGACTATAATCCTACCAACATTATAAAAAAGACCGCAGGCCATTATCGATGATAGCTTGCAAGTAGTAACCATTTATTTTTGACAAAAAACAAATAAAAAACACCTTTTTCTGAAATTAAAAAAAACAGTTGAGTTTGACAGCATGCCACGCCCACAATTATTAATAGTTTAACCTAATTTTTTGGCTACCTTAATGTGGATATATTAGCTCCAAAAAGGTGTAAAAATTTTAAAAATCGGTAACAAAAAAAATCGACTTTTGGCCAATGAAAAACGATTTTCAGCCACTGTGCGGCTGAAAGGTACAAATTTTACACGCGCAATCAAAAAGAGGGTGAGCCTCTTGGTGAATATATTGTGGAGCTGAAGTCTTTGGCTAGTAGCTGTAATTTCGGCACATTTTTGTCTAAAGCTTTAAGAGACAGATTGGTATGTGGCGTTATGGACAAAAAGTTAAGAGCAAGATTGCTTAACCAGATATCATTATCATGGGAGGCAGCAAAAAAAATTGCTCTTATAGAAGACCAAACCCAAACGAATTTAAATGTTATATAAAACATGTATAATGAAAGGGCAATACGTAAAACACGTGTGAATGAAGAAGCGATGGAGGAAAGAAGTGAGGATAGTGGCGGTGGTAACTACCCAATAAAGACGTGCATTAGTACACAACATCGCACAAGTTGGCCATGATTTCTTTTTTGAGTAAGTTTGAGTGCCTGTTTTCATTTATGTTGTATTTGTCGATGTTGTGCTCTACTCTCGTAGGTTGTGTGTAGTTGAGTTGTATCAACTTACAATACTACATACAAGTTGCACAATACAAAGTAGTATATCGTTTCGAACAGATGTAGTGAGTATTTGTGGAATACTATTTTTGTTTGTCTGCAGTATAATAGAATAAAAAGACAAATTTATTTGTTTTTGGGATGGAAAAATTTTGTATTTATACCAGAAAAGGTGAATAGTAAAAAATACTAATTTTTCAAAGGTATTCATTTTAACATAACATAAAAATAAATAAAAATTTTATATAACTCGATTTCATAAATTGCTTTGATTCACGTTAGATTGGTACATGTTTCGAATATTAAAAAAGGAAAATAAATCACATTTTGTTATTAATTAATAAATAACTGTAATAATTAAATAATATAATAAAAGTATTTCATATTAATAAAAATATATAAAAACGTATGTGCATTGTACAATGTAGTACATTGAATGTACATATAAACAAACAAAAAATAACACATATAACTCGATTTCATAAATCGCTAAGATTCACATTAGTTTGGTACATATTTTGTATATAAAAAAGTAACACATTTGTTTTTTCATATTAAAGCACACTATAAGTACAATAAGTATTTGCGTATATGAGAGAGAGAAATGGATGCATGTTGTGTAGTTCCCAATACAACATAGTAGAACGAACATGCGATGTTCTGAGTAGAGTGATCAAACCAGAACGACACAACATCTACAACCATCTGTTTGACAACAGCACAACATTTACTTTACAACTTCTCGTTTGCACAACATATACAAGGTATTTACCAATTATACTACATTGTACAATACTTTGTTGTGTACTAATGCACGTCTTTACTACCCAATTAGGAGATTGTCAAAAAAAAGGAAATATAGAGCAACACGATAAGCATAATATGTTATGCAAGGGGTGTGGAAGGAAACATCACCCAGATAAGTGTAGAGTTCGGGACTGGAATTGCTATCGATGTGGACTGAAAGGTCACTTAGCTAATAGGTGCAGAACGAAAAGAGTTAATAATGTATTATCGAATTTAAATGGTGTAGGTATTGAAAATAATTCAGTTTTTGTTTATCTTTTAGTCGAAAATGTAAAATTAAAGTTTGAAATTGATACGGGAGCGGCAGTGTCAGTGGCGTCTGAAGAAGTTTATAAAAAATGTTTTTACTCCAAAAAACTTATAAAGGTGGAAAATACATTAGTAAATGTTAGTGGACACAAGATATCTTTGTGCGGTGTGATTAAAGTAAAATTAAGTAATTTTTTGTTGGACTTATTTATAATTAAATCGGAGAAGCCATTTGATTCATAATTGGGTCGTAGTTGGTTGGATGTTTTAAAAAAAGGGTGGCGTGAGAAATTTGTTGACAATACATATTAATTTAGTCAAGCCTGTACCAAATTTTGAGAAACTAAAGAATTGGGGGATTCACAAGGTGTCATAAAGTCATATGTCTTAAAATAATAATATGAAAAAATACGACTGCTGTGAACAACCCCTCATAATTCAGTGTGCTATTTTGAATTTAAATCAGCTGATTTAAAACAAATATAAAAATTAATATTGTTTTCCACAATGCCAAAAATAAGTGAAAAAACTAAAATAATAGCCAGTTTGTGCGAAAAATACATTTTAGATGTTGTGATGGCAAACTGCTCAGCGCAGGTCTCTTCTGATTAATTACGACAGCACAATAAACATAGCAAGCAAAGTTCTATTAATTTAAGACACTTTTTGTTTACAAAGCAACAACAATATTTTTAAACCATTGTAAAATGTTAGAACATTATGACAATATAACATGATAGCACACCTTGTAAATACCCCAAATATGTTTCCATTAGTATTTGCAAAAAGTTCAGCAGAAAGCATTAGAAAATTTAAAGCATCCGTAGTTATAAAGAGTGAAACGGATCCTATTTTTCGTTCCTCGTATGTAGTGCCATATAGAATGCGTAAGTTAGTTGAAGAGAAATTGACTCGTTTATGTGACAGTGGAATAATTGAACCTACAAAGTATAGTGATTGGGCAAGTCCAATAGTTGTAGTCCCGAAAAAGGATTCCATAAGGCTTTGTGTAGATTTTAAAGTTACGTTAAACAGGGTCTTAGAAAAGGAACATTATCCTTTACCAACTATTAGTGACTGTTTAAGTTGTTTGGCCGGTTCGAAATATTTTTGTGTTATAGATTTGGCGGAGGCGTACCAACAGGTAGAAGTGAGTGAAAACTCAAGAAAGTATTTGACCATAAATACACACAAAGGCCTATTTCAGTTTAAGAGACTTCCATTTGGATTAGCATCAAGTCCATCTATTTTTCAGAATATAATGGATCAAATTTTAGTTGGTTGTGAAGGAGTTGTTTGTTATTTAGATGATTGTTTAATTTATGGCAATACGTGTGCGGAATGTGAGAAATGTTTACGGAATGTGTTGAGTAGGTTTCAAAATTACAATGTGAGAGTAAAGGACGAAAAATGTAAGTTTTTTGTTAGTCAGGTAGAATTTTTAGGATATAGAATAGGAAGTGAGGGCATTCGTCCAAACCCGAAGAAAATTAAAGCGATTATAGAAGCTCCCGTTCCTCAAGATATCAAACGTTTGCAATCGTACCTAGGTTTATTAAACTATTATGGTAACTTTATCCCTCAGATTTCTACTAAATTAGCTCCGTTGTATGAGCTCATTAAAAAGGAAGAACATTTCTGTTGGACGAAACATAGATTGGAATGTTTTGAGAATAGTAAACGTCTATTGACAGATGTTTCTGTATTGGATTTATTTGATCCCGAAAAACCGATTATAGTTTCATGTGATGCCAGCCCACATGGAGTAGGTGCGGTGCTGGCAATTATAGTAGATGGTAGAGAAAGACCAGTTTATTTTGCATCTAGGACCTTGTCGCCGGCCGAAAAAAACTACTCGCAAATTCATAGGGAGGGTTTGGCAATAATTTTTTCGTTGGAAAAGTTCCATAAATATTTATACGGAAACAAGTTCGTAGTTTACACAGACCACAAGTCTTTGAAACACTTATTTAATCCAAAAAAGTGTTATTCTGCAGTAGCGGCAGCTAGGATACAACGGTGGCAGGTCATTATTTCAATGTATGACTGTGAAATTAGGTATCGCCCAGGAAAGGAGAATTGTAACGCAGACGGCTTATCCCGGTTACCTTTAGATAATATGGATGGGGATTCTGAGGAGGGGGATATCGCTATTAAATATTTTACGAACGAAGATCCAGTTAGAGAACAGGACATTGCTAGGGCATTGAAGAAAGACTCTGTACTAAGTACAGTAGCTGATTATGTGACAAAAAAGGTTGGCCGAGAAAAGATAATAATTTGTCTGTAGAGTTAAAATTTTTTTTTAAACGAAAGGAATCATTATCAGTAGAAAATGAGTGCTTGTATTATGGGTTTCATCTTATTATTCCACAGAAAATAACCGGTTTAATATTAACGTTGTTATATGACGCACATGCAGGGATAGTAAAAATGAAGACACAAGCTAGAACATATGTGTGGTGGAAGGGAATGGATGGAGATATAGAAAATTTTGTCCGAGAGTGTCACGTATGCCAAGTTACTCAAAACGAGAAACCGAAACGGTTAATACCATGGGGGAAAGTGTCAAGGCCATTTGAGAGGATACATCTGGATTTTTTTGATTTTCAAGGGAAAAAGGTTTTACTTTTAGTAGATGTATTTTCAAAATGGTTGGAGTTGAAGGAAATGAAGAGGACTACGTCAAAAGAAGTTATATAAATGCTAGAAAGTACATTTTCATATTTTGGCCTACCTACAAGTATTTGCACGGATAATGGTCCACCATTTGGTTGCTTTAAGTTTTTAGAATTTTGCGATAAAGTTGATATTAAGGTTCTTAAAAGTCCATCCTATCATCCACAATCAAATGGCATAGCCGAAAGAGCTGTCCAAACTGTCAAAAAATCATTTAAAAACTTCTGGATATATACTTATTCAAATCATCTTTCATTTTCAGACAAAATTACGCGCTTTTTATTTTATTATCGTCATACGCCAGACGCCATCTCAAAAAAATCGCCCTCCCAAAAGTTATTTAATTTTTTACCAAAAACTAAATATGACATTTTAAATCCTAAATTATTTCTAAAATGATATAATATATAAAATATTTAACCTATTTATAATCATTTTATAAAAGGCTCTAAGTATAACGTTATATTTATCCGTTTGTATTATATTGTTAAAATATTCATTATATTTATCCATAATATATTAATGTATATTAGAAGTATAAATATTATTATGTTGTTACTTAATCCTTTCTTTTTTTTATTTAATTGAAAATTTTGTAATCTCACTATTTTTAAGTGGGAAAAGTGTAGTGTATATTAAAGGTACCCTTCCCCTATATACATATAAGTATGTAATTATTAAAATAATTTAAGTTAACGGTACTCTTTGTATGAAGTATATTTTTAGCATGTAAGAATTTGATGAGTTCAGTTGTAAAAGAGAAATAAAGAACAAAACAACTTATCAGGTAAGTTGTGGTCAACAGTCAGATCTCTCTCCAACCCAATGAAGAAGGATGACAGGGTCGCGATTAAGTTCGCTGACAACACAATATCAGACCCTGAACGGTGCTCGCGAGCGTTCTGCCAACAATTTATTGAGCACCCCGAGAGAGACAAGGCGAAACGAAGTGTTGTACGTAAACTACGCAACCTTCCAGTCTCAGACATACCACAACTATTCACATCAACTGAAGTTGCAGAGGTCATCAATGCAGCTAAACCATCCAAAGCTATTGGCCCAGACGGTATATCCATGCTGATGTTAAAACACCTTGGCGAGCGGGGAGTCGAGTATCTGACGTCGGTTCTTAACCTGTCAGTAAGAAGCTTGATAATACCTAATGCCTGGAAAAAAGGTAGAGTTATCCCCATCCTAAAACCGGGGAAAGATGCGACTGAGGGAACATCCTACAGGCCGAATTCCCTTTTATGACCGGTCGTAAAAACTCTAGCGGCTCTCCTCCTCCCCCAGCTAACCCAACACCTACCAGCAGCACGTCACCAGCATGGATTCCGCAAAATGCACAGTACCACCACAGCATTAACAGCCATTACCACTCAGATCTCACAGGGTTTGAACCAGCAGAGACCCTGTGAAAGGACGATCCTCGTTGCGCTCGATCTATCGAAAGCTTTCGATACCGTCAGCCACGCTACCCTCTCCCAAGACATCCTGCATTCTACAATGCCCAACTATACGAAGAGATGAATCGTGAACTATCTGAGTGGCCGTCAATCGTTCGTTGAGTTTAGAGACAAACGCTTACAACCTCGCAGAGGTTAACAAGGAGTTCCTCAGGGTGGGGTCCTGTCGCCACTTCTGTTTAACTTCTACATCTCTAAGCTCCCCACACCTCCACAGAGAGTGGAAGTGGTATCATACGCGGACGATTGCACAATAATGGCAACAGGCCACAACATTGATGACTTATGTGATCAAGTGAACAGTTATCTCAGTGAAATACACGCTTTCTTCACTGCAAGGAACCTAAAACTATCACCAGCGAAGTCTTCAGCAACACTCTTCACCACCTGGACGAAGGAGGTAAAAATTAATCTTGCCATAGAAGTCGACGGCATACAAATTCCGACAGTGAACCACCCAAAAATCTTGGGAATCACGTTTGATAGCCTGTTTACCTCCTCAGCTCACGCCACTGCAATCACGCACAAACTGCGAAGTAGAAATAAGGTACTTAAAGCGCTAGCCGGTAGCACTTGGGGTATGGATAAAGAAACCTTGTTGGCTACGTATAAAACGATTGGCCGGTCAATGGTAAACTACGCTGCCCCAGTGTGGTCACCTTCGTTGAGTGATACCCAGTGGAGAAACATACAAAGCTGCCAAAATGCCGCCTTACGCACCATCACAGGCTGCATGCAAATAACTCCAGAACACCATCTACATGAGGAAACGAAGGTTCTACCCGTAAAGGAACATAATGTCATACTGACAAAACAGTTCCTCCTGGGATGTCATCGGAGGAATCACCCATGCTTTAACATCACACAGCTGGAGTCTCCCCCGAGGCATGTCAGGAAGGACCTTCGAATAAACGAGCAAAACATACGAAGATATACACAGGATCCACTAGATCAAAACTCGTATGTAGCAGCTTTGAACGACATTCACAGAGATTCTATCCATACCACGGTCGCAGGATACCGCATGAATGTCGTACTTGGAGGCCGCCCACCGCCCATTGCAGATATCGAACAACAACTGCCAAGAAATACAAGAGTAGTTCTGGCACAACTGAGATCGGGATGGAGCAATAGACTTAACGCCTTTTGGTCCCGCATAGACCGTGTCGTCCCCAACCTATGCCCTGCATGTGGCCAGGGTCCTCACGACACCAACCACATCTTCAATTTCCCAGCCAACCCCACTTCATTTTGTCCAATGGATTTATGGACCAATCAGGTAGAAGTTGCCCAGTTTCTTGGTCTGTACCTTACTGCAGAACCCCCGGATTAAAAAATTAAGAATTAATTAGTTCTAGCTGTTACAACAACAACATTTTCTTCGTAATGTTAGATTTCTTTAATAACACTATAAATTGTGTCGAATTATCCTTTGTTCGAATTCACTCTTATACATATTTTACATAGGTCACACAACATGTATTTGGGTATATAATATTCGGCACTGCCTTACTTACCGATTCGCAAACTTTATTTCGATAATGTAATTTTAAAACTCTTGATCGAAAGCAAATTTTTTCTTTCCAAAAATAAGCTTTCGCCCAAAAAATGTGTTTACTCCAATAAAACAGATTTTCTTATAATAAAACAAGAAATCGATCAATTTATCAATTTAAAAGCAAAAATATCTAGAATTCGGCTCAGCCGAATATACATATGTATGTAGCTACAAAGTACTAAATAAAAACTATAAATTGTATTCTTTTCAAACTAATTTGAATTTAATGTTTTGATATTTCATTCAAAATGGGCTTTTGGTGGCAAGTTGTATGCTAATAAATTTAATGTTTAAGATTAGAATCAATAAGTATAAATATTTTGTTGACACGAGTTGTGTACAATCGATTTGGCTTAAATAATTACTATGTGTATATGATTTTTAATATTAACATTAAAATATTAGTTTTTTTTGTTTTTAATTAAAATTATTATAAATATTAAATTTTATTTGAATTTGGTATCTTTTTGTTATTTTTTTATTTATAATGTATTTCTTATTTACATAATAACCCTTCTTATATACATATACAGTACATGAACTGACAAAAATCATTAAGTTTTTAGTCTAGTCTTATAAGTTTTCATAATTTGCCAACCCTTGCATGCCAATTACAAAAATACAACTCTGAAGTAGTTTTTTTTTATATTTTTGTTGTTGGTGCATGGATTATATATATTTGGTATAGTAGTGTTATATTTCTAAACCGTTTTTATTATTTAATTTTTAATAAAGGGTAACAATGAATTATGTAATTAAATCTTAACATCAGCAATTACAGAGATATAGAGTTATGTATATTAACATTAATTTATTACGTTCATTAAGTAATATCATAAAATTTCGTTTTTCTATAAATTTTAATTGTCCTTGTAGATTTGTGGATTTAATTTCTTCTGATTAATAGTGGTGGCATTCACGTTAACCACGAATCCGTGCAAAATATACTGTAGAGCATTAAATACATTCGAGACAGCAGGCTACACGAGTGCAAATGCCGCTGCGTACTTATGCCGGCTTAAGTCGGTTTTAGTGACTTTTTTCAAATCACTATCAAATTTTATCACTAATAGAATTTTAAATTCTGATTAAAATATAAAAATAAAATTGGGGCGGTCACGCCTATTTTAGAGTGGGCGGGGCTCCAAAGTTTGTAATATATTTAGCTATATCTTGACGACATATATATCAAATGATAGGTATGAACCACCTATTGATAAATTTCGCAAAATTATTTTTTGATCCGAAATTTTTTTAAAAAATCTAAAAAATCCGGGAAAAAGGTCTATATGAGTAAGTAGATAAATTACAATACAATACAATATCAAGTCAAGAAATTAAGCTTTAATTTAAGGTATAACATGATCATGTAGGTAATATAGATCCGAAGATATTCAAGAAAGATTATGACATTTCACCATAAAAAATACAAAATTCGATGCGTAAGAGTATCAATTTGTACGCTTTCGCATCGAATTTGCTTTCGCATCGCAATAGAAAGTAACCCCCCAGCATATAAAATTTTGAAAAAATATGTTTTTTTTATTTTTTCAGATCTTATAATTCTATGATTATAGTACCTACAGACACATATTTAGGGAATTCACATGGTGGATTTGAGTCATAAGTCGTAAAGTCATATTTGAAAAAATAGTACATATGTGAGTAGCATTTTGTATTTTCTTAATCATAAGTTATAAAAACGTCAAATCACCGTCAGAGCAAAAAAAAAAAAACATATTAAAAAATGCCGACAAGAAGCGAACAAGACAATTTACGGTTCGCATCCGACATACTAATGGTTGAAACAAGTAAGAATTTAATTGTTTGTTTTTATTTTTTAAATAAAAAAATTTATTTATAGGCGATGAAGAAGAGATTTTTTCTAACCCGCTTTGGCTTTATCTGTAACAGCAGTGATTCTTTTACTTCCATTTTATAAATTTGTATAACTTCTCTGCTTTTTTTAGTATTTACTAATTAAATTAATATTAATGGTTTAGAAGTTTTCAAAATTATTTTAAAACAGAGGAATAAAAAAATACAAAACAAAAAACAGCTGACACTGAACATACTATATAGTACACATGGAAAACAGACAACCTCAGTTTGTATTGTCGTAAAATATTTAAACATGAAAAATAACCACAACATATTTACAACTGTGGTAAAGTTTTAGCACATATGATAAATACAACACAATAGTACACCATGTGAATACCTTAAATTAAAGCTTAATGTCTTGGCTATTTATATTAATAAACTAAAATAACACTTATATAGACATTTTTTAATTTTTGTAGATCAAAAAGGATCAAGAAGGTCAAAAAATATTATTTTCGGATTTAACCCATAGTCGGTCCATATTTTATGATCATGATATATATCGTTAGAAAGGTATTTTTAATATAAATTTAATGTATTACAAATGATCATACACCCAGTAGTTCCCGAGATATAGGCCTATATATTTTCAACTTTACGGGCCCGCCCCCTCGAAAATAGGCTGGCATCTGCTCTAAAAGCCATATTTGATGAAATTTTTTTTTTGAGCAGTCACTAAAACCGACTTGTTTCTTTAATTTTTATTGTTACTGATTGGTTTTGTTTTTGCCACAAACTTAATTCGAAAGTGGTAAAAATTAATGAGAATGAAAAAAAAACAAAGCTGCTTGTCATATCATGAAGTTTATACAGATTCAAAATAAGAATTCGAATGAAGATTTATAAATTAAGTTAAGTTATTGTTTTGCGTCAAATATTTACATATGTGTATAAGTTCCTTTAAGAATTACTTCCTTTTTCCATTTTTGTTAAAGACATCAAAGAATATGTACATGTTTAGTTTTGTATGAAAATTTTTGTTTTTTAAAGAATTTTTGGTTTTTTTTTTATTTACTTTTTGTAAAAGAATAAACTTTTTTCGTTAAACTTTAAATTTGGCTTTATTTCTTCTTTACGTGCAACAAAATCTCTTGAGCGTCACACGTAGTTTTTTTTCTTAAAACGTTTATAAATGCAGTTTTTTTTTAAATACATTGTTACAAGCCTATTACTTTGAAAGTAACCTCTAAGCTCAAGGCTTTTTTAAGAAAAATTTACATATTTTCATCTTAAAATTTTAAAATAACTTGTCACTTTAAAAAAAATTAAAAAACAAGGTGAATCGTGATTTTGTGTTTATAATCGAAAAGCTGATTTTCGCAAAAGTCATTCTTGAGAAACAAAAGAACATCATAGTAAGCTTGAATTTCAAATATTTTTGCATTTTTAGCGATTTTTTTATACATATTTGGTGTGCGACGCTCAAATTCGAAATCATAGAAAACCTAAAAAAAATCCAAAAATATTGATTTTTTGAGAGCCTAAAAGTACCACCAGATTCTTCATCAATTTTTACATAAATTGGCCACTCTTACAGGCGAATTGAAAAAACTTTAAAAATAAGCAAAACAAAACTCGTTGTGTACGTTTTTTTTTAAATTAACCCATACAGATTATATTATTAATATAAAATATAATATTATTAATATAATATAATATTATTGATACATTTAACAACTCTTAATGCATAAATGATCATAACATTTTAATTTTGTATCTTGCTTTTTATTTTATTTAATTTGCTTTACACATTTTGCTGTATGGTCAACACTGTTTTTGTTTTGTCACCAACAAAAATAGAAATTAGTTTAATTTGACAGCGACGAAAAAATCAGCATGGACAACAATCTGCAGTCGTCAATATAGTCACTCTCATATAAACGTGTTTATTTTATTTTTGACATATTGTAGTCGGTAGCCTGCTGTCTCGAATGTTTAATTGAAATAAAAATGTGTTTTGTTCCCCCTAATCTGGATCATTTAAAAATTGTATGTATAACAAATACAAATTGAGTGAGTAAGTTTCCATTTACACGACGAAAATATTGCATACCTTTTTGACATCGGAGTGAGGGGAAGATAAGACAAGTACACACTCGATTGTACTAGCAATTCTTGTACATACTTGTTATGCACATACGAATGAGAGAGCAACACATACATACATATGTGTATACAAATGTGTGTCTACTCTCACTCAAATATAAATACGTGCTGTGTAAAAATAAAGGAAATTTAAAGGAAATAATTGCTTCAATTATTTTTTTCGCAATCAGCTGTTCCTTTTGCCGCTTATACTTTTTGTAGCTAGGCAAATGTGCGCCGCATATTTAAAGCGGCAAATGTCGAAAAATTAAATTGATTTGTTTTTACATAAATAAACGTTTTTTTAGTGTGTACATAGTGTAAAAAGTATTAAAAAATGGATTTTTTTTATTTTGAACTAAACTCATGTTATATATGTACATGTGTATCGCAACATTGTTTTAAGTGGCAAAGTTGAACAAAATTCTATTTTGCCGCGCTGCCGCTTCTCAAAGCACTGCCAGATTGAGTAAATTGTGATACTTCAAAATTTTTGTATGAATAATTTTGTAAAGAAACAAAACTTTTATTCACTGGTAATACTGTTGCCGCTCGCGACGCATGCCGCTTACATTGTCCTTTCACTATTAGGGTGTTGTACTTATGTATGTACATACATATGGATGTACGAATAGTTGCAAAAATAAGTATTGAGTATTTGAGCACTGTGTAACAGTGTTATAATTAATTTCGTTATAATTTAATGAGAATCGTTTGATCGTCTAGTACATGGTGAAATTAAATACTAGGTGACAGCATTGCTACAACAATTACAACAAGGTAAGAACAACAGGCATTTTTGTTTGTGTCAATAATATCTGGCATAAAATAAAGAAAACAAACCCAAACATTGATAAAAAACAGAAAAATTTTATTTTCTTTAAAAATTTCGAAACTCGTTATGATTTTTTTCGGGGCATTTTGATTAATGAGGAAATTATAGACAGTCGTATCCATGGTGAAATTAAATATATATATCTTCCACAAAAATAATATATACAAAAGCGAAAAATAGTGTAGTCGGCGCCGGTTCAACGTTGACCTGTTCTGTGTTGGGACAAAATTGTCGTATTGTTAATGCATTTTTGTTGGACGATGCGACAGTGGAGGATAATTGCTGTCTGGAATTTTGTGTTGTTGGTCAGAATACTTTTGTAAAAGCTAATACTGAGCTGAAAGAAGGTTGTGCGATAGGAGAGTCATGTGTGTTGCCGGCGAATACAAAACTATCAAAATCGTTGCTGAAAAATGATGCAGAAGGTACATAAGTTTTAGTTAAGTTGTACCTTATATATATAATGTCGGACGGGGAAATGGTCAATGCAAATAAAGCTGCTTGAAGTAAGATTCTTTTGGCATAACTTACTCCACTGTTCTCTTTTTCTTGGGTCTTGAGGAACCTTAAAGAAGGGACCACTTCCAGCTACTCATTTTTTACGGCATAAGATGCAACAACGCATTTTTCTACAGCTAAAAAATATTCACTTTTAAAGAGGAATCTTAATATTTATCTTACAAAAAAACTTACATTTTTAGCAAAACAACTCAAAAACAAACACACTATTTAATATAATTTAATATAATAGAATTTTAAACTATTTAAAGCAGATAAAACGACGACAAAAATTCAATTTTTCAAATACTGTAGTGAACGTAATGTTAAGTATAGTTTAATAATGTAAATGTATTAATTGTATAATATAACGCCCTCTATGTGTCATGCTTTTCCACCACACTTAAGTTTGTAAACAAGTGTGTAAAATTGTGTACTTTACTTAACTTAGAAGCAACTGTGGAAAATACTAAAACTGCAGCCAACATAACGATAGAAAAGAGGACACCATTTTAGAGGCAGATAGCGTGAGACAACTTTAAAATAAAGAAGTTCATTTTGTTTTATTAATTAAACCGCTACAATACAAAATAATTTTGTAACGTTTTTATATAAACTTTGGCTATTTGTAAACAACTTTTTGACATTTTCAATTTCACCATGAATAGAACAAAAAATAATCAGCTGGCACTATGCTGTCACCTAGTATAAATTCACCTTGGTCTAGTATGTCTTGACTTTGAGTACTTACATATGTTTTTTTTACAGATAATTTGTTATAAAAACTATAATACGGCCGGAGATTTCTAGAAGTTCAGTCCAGTTAGGAAGAACATAATTAATATTGGATTTTTTTAAATGTTGTCGTAAGATTTTTGCATTAACTGATGACGACGTGAATAAATACATAGGTAAATGTACTCAAATATTAATTTGTATAAATAAATATAAATATTAACATATGTAACTTATTTTACTAAATACAAATCGCTGATTTTTAAATAAATACATAGGTACATACATATGTATTAAAAATTTCACGATTTCTTTTTTACATTAATGTTAGCGATACATACATTTTTCGGTTAAGTTTTGTATACCTATATATGCATATGTACGAGTACATACCTGCATACATACAAAAGTGTTCTTTTGAAGGTCATAACGTGTTTGTTGTTTTACAGAACTCCCAGCATACCATTCTAGGAGCGCTCCGAAAAAGGAGTCAAAAAAGAGTCCAACAAAAGAGCATTTTCGGAGCGCTCCGAAAAAAGGAGTCAGAAAAGAGTCTAACTAAAGAGCATTTTCGGAGCGAAAGAAAAATTTGCTTGTTACTGTCCTGAGTCGGCACGCAGTATGACTCAGAAATTCCACTTAATTATGTGTGTACCAAAGCGTTGTTGTCTTGTTATTTGTGCTTTGAACAAAAAAAAAAAAACATAGCTGTACCACACAAGAATGATAAAAACAAGATTACACAGAGCCCAAGAAAAACCTCATAAAAGACTCTTTTCTGACATTATCTAAGAGCTCTTTAAGAGCCCAAAAAAACCCTCATAAAAGACTCTTTTCTGACATTATCTAAAAGCTCTTTCTGACGGACCATTTTCGAATGTAATGACCCTCTTTTCTGAAGGTTTTCGGAGCAATTATGATTGTTTTTTGGGCTCATAAAGAGCGTTAACGCTCCGTTCAAAGCACAAATAACAAGACAACAACGCTTTGGTACACACATAATTAAGTGGAATTTCTGAGTCATACTGCGTGCCGACTCAGGACAGTAACAAGCAAATTTTTCTTTCGCTCCGAAAATGCTCTTTAGTTAGACTCTTTTCTGACTCCTTTTTTCGGAGCGCTCCGAAAATGCTCTTTTGTTGGACTCTTTTTTGACTCCTTTTTCGGAGCGCTCCTAGAATGGTATGCTGGGTTGGCATACATTTTATTATTGTATATATGTAGGTACATATGTATAGCTATTAAACAAGAAAGAAAGTATTGTTGGTCAAATGAGGTCAAATACCATATCATCTAATTTCATCTAATTTATTATTTATTTTATTTATAAAAATGAAATTTATTTGTATTGAATTTTATTTAGAAACCAACATTTATAAGAGGTCTAAAATGGAAGCTTTGATTAATTTTTAAAGGCCGATAAATATTAACGGAATATATGTATTCCATTTTGAATAATTGATGCCATTCAACACTGACAATTCAGCAAATATTTTTGACAGTTCTGAATGTTGTTGGTGATATCCTTTTTCTGGATATTTACAAACGGTAATTTTCGTGTAAACATGTTTGGTTTTTGTTATATTATAACCATTATTTTTGTACATATGTATGTATGTATGTATATGCAGACACACGGACATCTTTATTGTAAAAATTACAAACGGAATGAAACACGTTTATGTACATATGTATATTGCCACTCCTAAGGAAGCTAAATTGAAAAAATATACAATTTTATGTGTTTTTGGCTTACATTTATAGACTACAAAATCACGTCAACCACCTTATGTACATACATACATATGTACATACATATGTATGTTAAATTAAGTGATTTTGCCAACAATATTTCCACACATATATGGTGTAGGTAAATATAAGATCCCTTATGATATGTTATTTTATATGCAATATTTTTCGGAAATATGCAAACTCAAAATCGATCAATAGCAGGAAAACAATATGATTTGAATATTTTTTTTAACATTTGCGATTATTGTTTATGGATTTTTTGCGTAACATGAAATTGAAGTTTAACAACTTTTAAAAGAGAAGTTCAAAAAATCAATTGTTTCCATAAGTACATAAGTTAATTGATTTTGAAATACTTTCTACTATTTGTTCTTTCGTAACTTGTGTTATTAAAAAAAACATTGCATTATGTTCCAAAAACAGACAAATTATTATTATCAGATCGTTACTTCCTTCATTCGTTTCTGTAAGGCGGTCTCATAGATGTATAAGTATCGTTACACATTAATTCTTATTTTAAATTTTATAAATAAATATAATTAACTATAGTTGTTTTTTTACAATTTTATATAATATGTATGAAGTGTGTTTGGATGTTTAAATGATAAAAGTCTTGTTGGGTGCAACTGAAGTACTAGTTTTTTTGTTTATTACATGTTTTTTTTGGTGCTAGAGGACGATTGTCGTACTTGACGTAAAAATCACTAGACGAGAAAAATATCAGACGTCTCCGATTTTGTACATGCACTCCCAGTAGGTGAAGCTGCCGATGCTAACGAGTTTGCTCTGGTAGCTGCTAATGGAGAACGCATATCTTGACTAAGAGCTGTTGTATTAACTGATTGGTTTTGCACACCCTCGTAGTAGTAGGAATCTATATATATATATAGGAATAAGAATATTAATTATTGTTTTCAATATTTATATAAACATGAATATTTCTAATAATATCAATATTGTGAAAAATACTATTTGAGTAAACTAAACATATCTGATGCTCTAAATGAACCGTATAAATTTTAGGAAATTTTATGTATGTTGCTATCTAGTGTCTCATTCATAGAAAGATATTACCAAACATTTAAAAAACACGATTCTAAAATTATAGAATTTTGTATAAAAGTTTTATTTAAATTCAAATATTTCTATATCTCATAAAATTAGGAACTCTTTTCGTAAATGTTTACAGACCAGGGGGGTTACACTCTATTGCGATGCGAAAGCAAATTCGATGCGTAAGAGTATCAATTTGTACGCTTATCGCATCGAATTTGCTTTCGCATCGCAATAGAGAGTAACCCCCCTGAAGTTTTTAATTTGTTACCAAAAACACAAAATGCATAAAGAATCCCAGCCAGTTCATGCTAATCCCAACAGTATTTTTTTGTAATTGTTTTCAAAAATACAACTCTGAAAGTAGTCATGGACAAAGTATAATATTTTATATTGAACAACCAAATATTCAATACTTTTTCTGAAATCGGACATTATTATAAACAGGTAATGTGATTATTTGTAATTAAAAGCTATGTATGTATGTATGTATATAGTTTGAATAAATTTTGCCTTTAATGTCAATTAAAAATGTTGGATGGAATTTTGAATTCTTTATCAAAATGCTGATAACACGTAAAATTTCTTCAGAAGCGGAATTTATAGAGTATGAATTAATTTTTTTTTTATAATTTACTTACTTAAAATACCACCGCCTGATCCATAGCTATATGACCCATACGCACTACCATATTGAGAATATGTTGGGCTATAAGTGTAGTCGGAAGTAGGAACAACAGATCCACAGGCTGTTTAATGAAAATGAAATAAAAACGTAATTAACATTATTAAACATTTTTAGATTTAGATATATTGAAATATTACAGGTACACAGGTACCTATGTACATACGAGTATGTATTTATTTATTGTGAACTATAGTAGATAAATCTTAAATCGGTACGCGTCCTTTATACATAAGTACATATGTATGTGGGGATACATAATAACAGTTTTATTGAAGGGCCGAATATACATACATATATTGAAGAAGAAGAAAGAAGTGAGTGCATTTGAAATATTTGAATAATAACTATTATATGGTGCAGGTCTCTAGAGATATACAAATTAAATAAGTATGTACGATTACGTATGTATGTATGTGTAGTGTAGAAAAATAATTTTTTAATGACAAGAGCAATTTCATTATATGGTGCTTGATAACTTGCCTGAAGTATAGTGACTGAAGCTAGGCAACATTGTTGTAGTAGTTGTCGCATAACCGGTCATATCATTAGCACTGGTAGTAGATGCGAATTGTGGTATATTAGCGTTATTTGTATTTGTTATGCCACTAGGGGGCATTAAAATGTGTGAGGTAGGATTTGCGGAATTTTGAGTCTGAGACTGAGTTTGATCTTGATGCGATTCAAGATGCTGTAGCTGAGGCTGAATACTACTTCTATGACTCTGAGATCTATTGCTTAAATTACTATTATTGTTATTATTAGTATTACTGAGGTTATGTGTGGTTTCTGACACTGTCAAATTAGCCGTTGACGTTACTGCCCTACTAATCGAGGTCGCTGTTGTCGCATTACTAGCGTTAGGGCCGCGCGAGTGTTGGTTACGTCGCAAAACCGTCGGCACCACTGTTGTAACATTGCCATCATCCGTATCCAAGATGGTCAACGATATTTCAGTCGTGGCTGTATCATCTACCACCTCGCCAGCGCTAGTTTGCGTCTGTGGCTCTATTGTATTCGTGTTGTTGTTGTTATTACTATTCACAATATTGTCAATGTGACCAAGTGCTGTATAGCTGTTATTTTCAAGCGCAATGGCTACAGATAGTTTTGATTTTTGCCAAATAACAATAAAACATAAAAAATAGAACAAAACAAACAATAAAATAAATTATAAATGTAATCAATGCCACATAACAAACAAATAAATAAAAAAGTAAACAAACTGAACTACATGAATACAAATTCAAAGTACGTTAGAGCAGTTCAACAATATACCAAAAAGTAAGTATATTTTAGTCCCTTAAACCTTAACACGTTCGCCACTCAACATTTTTTTTGTTTTCTGCATAAACTGAAGAACAAAAAAATATAAGTATGTCACATACATAGTGACGCGAGTTTTTCAAATAGTTTTCCTAGTAGAAACTATGTGTCACATATTTGTGACATTCATCAAAGCACTTATAAGTGACATGAGTTTTGGATAGAATTGGTGTCACATATATCAGTCACTAAATCGTCTGATTTTAATAAATAAAACAAAAATCTGGGGGGTTACTGTGTACCAGAGATGTACACGAGTTGATTCACTTTTTTCCTATATGTATGAACTCACTGTTTTTGTTTTGTTTTCAATCATCAACATGTGCTAATAACATTGCTTGCAGTGTTTACGCTCTCCTAATTGCTTGTCATTTTTTCAATCACTTTTTAAACGCCGTTAGCAATAAGGAATCAAAAATTATAACTGTGTTTTGATTTGTAAGCAAAACAATCAAATGATTCATAAAAGCTCAGATTGCCTAGTGCAAAATCAGTGCGTTAATTTTTTTAACTAAGTTTTCAAGATGAACTCCGAAATAATAAAAAATTTTGAAAACGGTGTTTTTCGTATTGTAAAAAATAAACAAAGCAGAAGTAAAATTTGGGATATTACAATAATTTATAAAAACAACAAATACATACATATATTTATCTTTAAATAATAAAATATTGAACATGAAGTATTACATTATTTCTTTTGCTAACCTCTGAAAAATGGCTGAAATTTGTACTTATTTTTTCTATCATTATCATTATTACTATCCCTATAATAATACATATGTTTAAGCACTATCAAATAAAATTAAAAAGAATATGCGATAAATATAGTAAAGTGTATATTTACTCAAAAAGCTCTGCGTATATTCATAACACTCATACTGATTCAATGCTTTTGTGAATGGTAAGAGCTTACAGAATAAGCAAGCAATTATATGCATTTTGTAACAAACCACTTGCTGTGGTGAATCATGCAATGACAGCTTTCGTTTAGTTATGTATAGTGCTAACTCAGTCTTCACTTTTACAAAATAATAAATATGTCATTTGAATGGTATTCATGCACATCTCTGCTGTGTACTTCGATTCGAAAAGAAAAGCATTCGAATTTGTATACTTTTTACATTGTATTTCGAAAGCTTTTGCTTTCGAATCGAAATACACAGTAACCCCCCGGAAAAAAAAGGATTGTAATTTATTGCCATTTATAAATGTTAATACATGGATAATATGTATTGTAGTAATTTTATAGATTGTGACACATTTTAAAACAAGATCCTGGACATAATCCAATTTCATTTCCATATTTGTCTCTGCAGACTCCACATACAATATATTTAGTTGCGGCCCTCTTTTTGTTTTTACTGCACTGTCGGCAACACTTTCTTCTATTGCTCACATTTGGAAAGCTAGCGCTTGGAGATGAGCTGGCATCAACATTATTGGAATTTACTTTATGAAATACAATCCTTTTATGAAACGAATGCATTTGCAAACACACATTTTAAACTTAGTTCTCATATAAAATTTAACTTGTAACATTTCGGGGAATACCAGAATTAAAAGCTGAATTTTTAGATAACTGCTTAGCCCAGGTTTACATGATGATTTTAACGACGTCGTTTTTTAGACGTTGCTTTTGGTTTGGTGGCGAGCGTGCAGAAAAAAAGACACGATTTCTGTTTTCATGTTGTTTTTTTTCATATTTCTCATTACATTCATTTCTGTTTTTGTTGTTCCTTTTATTCTTGTTCTTATTTTAAATTGAAAGGTTCGTTTAGGAATTCAACATGTAAAAATAATATAAATAAATACCTAAGTCCCCTTTTACAGTTGAGAAATTGAAAGACAGACAGACGAAGTTTGTAGGCGATGTATTGAAGAGGAAGAGTGTGCGGTAGACCTCTAC
This sequence comes from Bellardia pandia, assembly GCA_916048285.2. Classification (NCBI taxonomy): domain Eukaryota; kingdom Metazoa; phylum Arthropoda; class Insecta; order Diptera; family Calliphoridae; genus Bellardia; species Bellardia pandia. The sequence continues at coordinate 15,591,793 of OU696534.1, read as the reverse complement.
TGTACTGGACCAAGGCATATTGATTATAATAAATATGCCTTGGTCCAGTACAGTAGAGGTCTACCGCACACTCTTCCTCTTCAATAAATCGCCTACAAACTTGATTATAATAAATATGCCTTGGTCCAGTACAGTAGAGGTCTACCCATAGCTGCCAGATTTGACGATTTATCGTCATTTTGACGATTTGTGGTTTCAAAAATAGCAAAATGACGATTTGACGATTTTTTCATTGAAAGTGACGATTTTCTGAATTATTACAAATTTCTATCATTTGTTAGTTTTATTAATGTTTCTCTTTTTTTGAGACAACAACTATTGTTCTCATTTAATCTCATATATATTAAGAAGAACATGACATATTTCAAAAACAAAACTAAGTGATAGTAGTGTTTTCTTAATTATTGTTAAGTTCAAGTAAAATAATTCCAAATAATATTGAGACAGGATAGTCGAAATTACTTATTTATCTGTAAACATAAAAATCAATTTTAAATACTGAATTCCACGAACTAATATTGTAAGAGGAAACATTTTCTGAATTTCCACGAGGAAATTCTTCTACAAAAACTTCTCCTATTTTAACAAAACGACGAAAGCATATTCAGCCAAATAAATTTAAATAACAAAAATACGGAATTCTTTGAAAATAAGTACCTGTTCTCGTATATGATGGATGAATTGAATTCTATACGCAAAATGATATTTAAAACTTAATAAATTGTCCTGACATACGTTAAATCAATTTTCGTACTTTTTAATGTAAATCAACATGCATGAAAAAAAAAACAAAAGGAAATAAGAAAATTGACAGTATCGTCAACTTTGTACCCCTTTTGTTCTTATTTCCCTTCTCATCCAAAAATACTTGCCTTGACGAGTCAGAAGTGAAAACGGACTAAGATATTATAAAAATATTACACAAGTTGTGTTTAACATTATATGTTTTGTGATTTGTTATGTAAAAAGTTAAAATTTATGTATCTTGATATGTATTGTACAAGAGACTATATAAAATTGAATTTTTATGTTTTTGTTTAAATAAAAATTTCAAAATACTATTAGAAATAGTGACTTTTTATTTTTCCGATTTTTTTGACGATTTTTAAAATTCGAAATGACGATTTTTTTCTTTTTTATCGGGATTTTGACGATTTTTTCCGAAATTCATCTGGCAGCCCTGGGTCTACCGCACACTCTTCCTATCGCCTACAAACTTCGTCTGTCTGTCTTTCAATTTCTCAACTGTAAAAGGGGACTAAGGTGAATATTTTTGTAATCAAGAAAAATAATTATTTTGTTTGGATTTCTGTAATTATTTATTTATATGTGTGATGTTTTTAGTGCGTACATTGTGTCCATAATTTAAAATTATTTGTTAAAAGACAAATAATATTTTTTAATACGAACAATAAACTAAAGAAGATTTGTATAAAAATGACGTCGTATAAATGCAAATAAATTTCGTAGCATCTTCAAAAGAGAATTAATAAAAAACTATGTGGTATATTCACAAACCACAGGGCTTTCTATACATTTTAAATAGTAACAAAAACTCAAACGTATAAGAAAATTACTTTCAGCAAACTGGGCCGAAATTATAAGTAAAAAGATTTCAACAAAAATGTGACACATACATACATATATGCATGTGACATGATTTTCTGTGAAAACTTCCATGTCACACATATGTGACGCTGAGTGGTGAACGTGTTAAAGTTGTTGTTTGCCACTAAAATAAAAGTTTACATTTTTTTAAAATATAATTTCTTAAAATTTGTCTTAGCACTAGCCTTTTTTCAGAAGATTAAAAATAAATGGCATGAAAGAAATTTCTAACCAGAACCAAACAAAGCATAGTTTTGAAATTTACTCTAGTCCGAAGTTACCGAAAAATTTTCAATATCTAGAATTTACCTTTTATTGGTGCAGAATGATTTGACTTGCTCGAAAATCGTTTTCATGTTGATCGAACCGAAACAGTGCCAATGCAAAACAAAAAATTTAAACACGATATTTTAAAATAAAGTTTACTTTAGTTTTAGTTCGGAAATTTGGAATTTGTTTTAAGGAACTGTTTGCTTTGCAATTAAAAATACAACTATGGTCGAATATTGTGGCTCCCATATGAAATTCTGTTCAACTAGGACAACGTTTACCAATTCAAAGTTTAAAACAAAGTGAAGGTTAAAACTTATTTGCACAATTTAAAAAAATCATATATCCCCTTGTAAACTAATTTCCGAACTTTAAAGTCGATAATGTTATAATTATTCGATTTGTCTCAAATCGATGCTGTTTTAGTTAGCACAGCAATCCGACCGCATTCCTCATAATTAAACAAATTAATCAAAACACCATACTAGACATGAACATATGTGTGTATGTATTTTATACTAAATATGTTCGATTATGTGTTGAATAATTTATTTTTTCAGCTTTTTTTTTTTGATTATTAATAATAATAATAATAAAACATTTGAAAAGCCACATTTTCGTATTGCTTTACATATGTAGATTAAAAACTTAGTAACTAGAATCTTAGGAGAAAAATTTCAAATGAAAAATGAAAAACCTTAATTTCTGCTTACCTGTATAATATGGGGAGATAGCTTGATCATGCAGGGTAGAGCCTACCTTCATGTCTTGCATACTGACAGGAACTAAGGGCGTTAATGTACTAGAACCGCCTAACATCACGAGAACGAAATATAAAATAAAATTAATTAACAAAAAAAAAAAAATAAAGCAAATGAGAGAAAAAACAAAAAAAGTGAAAAAAAAAAACAACCAAAAGCAAATTATAAACTATATTCGAAAAACGTTATATTGACAACCATCGATCCCACGTCCCAATACTACCACAACATTTTTACAAAGAAAATATATGCACTCGCACTCACAAATTAACTATAAATGTTGAGAGGTCACAGCTTTTAAGGATGTGCGGAAGTGGTCGTAAGTTGACGTAAGTACATTGAAAAAACAAATATGAATAGTTAGCAGCTATGTATTTACTTACCAATAGATGCACCTATAGATGGAGTATACAGAGAGCCCTGTGTCTGGGAAATAGTGGTGATGCTGTCATACAGCATGCTATCATTAGTTCCTGTTGCCACGGCAGTCGGGAAGCCATTGTGACTATCGTAGTAAGCTGCTACGCTGCCGCCATTTGTTGTCAGTGTACCTAACTCCGAGAGTAGTTTATGTTCATCTTTTATACACCATTTACCGGACCAGATCTGCACAGATATAAAGAATTAGATCAGAATTTGTTCGACATATGTGGCCTTTAAAGGTGCCAGTGATATAAAATGTTGTCAGAAACAATGTTTATCTTGTTTAATTTATGTTTATACATATTGAATCAGTTATGTATGTATGTATGCCAAACAGGCTTTAAATCATTACTTATCAACATTGTAATGTGACAAATTAATAGAATAAAAATGAAATATACTTACATTCGAGTAAATCTGATCACCACTGTATGACAGGCGTTGTCTTTTCACATCTTCTTCAGCATGCATATTAATATCACGATTTTCATCGGAGATTAATAAAACTTTTATAAAGAAAAATAAATTTCAAACATTATCAAATTATTAAATAAAGTTTTAGAAAAAATAATCACCCCTATCGTGAATAAAAATTCCGCATGAAATTTGTTCCCTTTTCACATTTTTCCTATTAAAATTCAATGTTAAAAAAATAAAAGGGAACAAATTTCATGTGGAATTTTTATTCACGATAGGGGTGAATATGAAAAGATACAGTTAAATTACACAACTTCAGATGAGAACATTGATGGACATTTCACCAAACAATTGTTTATAATCAACGCCCCCTTTTTCTTATGCTCTTCAGTTTAGTCGCTCAAAAGAGGGATTTTTTTCCAATTACAGTCGGTAATATAAATGGCAATATAAACTTTAGTCGCTCAACAGACTTTGGCGAATGCACATGTTAGCTTGATGCTTAAAGATTTTTTTACAATTTCAGTGGTTGATATAAATGGCAATGCAATTAAAAGATTATTTTATGATAAACAATGCGTTTGGAACCCTACAATGTCTTTTATGTCATCAAATATTTAAAAAATATAAAAAAAATTTTTCGGATCTAAAATTCATTTGTAGTAAACAACGTAATAAAATTAGTTCTATGTCTTTGAAACATATACTGCTCTTACGAAACTCTCATGACAGCATTAATGTAGACGATTTCGTTTAATTTAATTCCTCATACGAAAATCTTTGTGACAACTTTTGCTTGTCACAGTACTTTAAATAACTCTCACTTTATCTCACTAATACAAGTGTAAAACGATTTTGTCCACCTCTGGATGAGAACGAAACTTAAACTGTTGGACCCCAGATGCAAATGAAAATTGGGGAAATCACAAACTTATTTCATATTTGTTAAACATTTAGTACCTCGCAATTCTTTAATAAATAGCTTCGACTAGATTTTGCATCAAATTATTTAGATTAAGGATCAAGGTTCTTTTATTTCTTAATATATTAGTAAATTAATTGACACTACACATATAAAACGTCTTGTATCTTTCTAACAGACATATATCATTATCTCAAGTCTAATTAAATAATTAGGATTATTATGAGAAATATTAAGCAATTACATATGTTTTTTTATTTATGTGTGGGACTGGGCAAATTGTGGTGACTTGGTAACACAAAAATCTTAATACTATTGAAATTTTACCAGTGGTTTCCCGGTTTAACGAATTATATATTGTCAGGCCCATTCGTTATATCGAAAAATTCGTTACATCCGGCATTTTTTTAAATATGTTTTATTAAATAAATAAAAAATCATGTTTAAAAACAAAAAAATAATAATTAGTTCATATCATATTCAATTAAATAATTAGTTCAAACAAAACTAAAAAAATTATTTTGTAACGTATAAATTTTGATTTGGCGAGCGGAAATCAAAATAGAAGACGAAATATTTTTGGTAAACAAAACTAAAAAATGACTTTGTAACAGAGATCAGTTATGAGTACTGAAAAAGTGAGTATACTTGAATCATGACTTATAATTTGTCGTACTTATACGTACTCATACTTGTCTCAATATCATCAATTTTGACTCTCCTTAACTCAATGTATGTAGACGATAAAAAAATAAGTATGACTCGCATACACTCATGTGTCGTTAATTTTTTACAGCATGCTTATAAAAATTATATAAAATAATAAATGTTATATTTTCCCCGATATGTTTTCCTATAAACTTACTTGTATGTTTTTATATTTATTTTTTACTTATTTTGTATAAATACCTAACGGAATAATACTATGTTTCCACGACGACTTGAATCACCTGCTTCGCCTTCTGAATCATGTTTATGAATCATGCTGTTTACATGACTAATAAACTGGATTCGATTTGACAGTTGTCTTTAATAAACAAACAGAATAAAAAAAAAAACAGAATTTACAATTTGTGGAAAATAATTTTTTTTAATGGACAAACAAAAGTGAGTGGATATTAGTTAGCTTATTTGAAAAAAACATACATTCGTACGTATTTACTTTCTTTACTTCCAGCAACAAGAAAATAATTTGGTTTGTTTACAATAATGTTAAATTTTTACAGCTAGTGCAGATAAACTTGCGATAAAAATTAGAGAAGAGTGCAATTTTTCGTGCTTCGCAAGTAAATTCAATACGAATCTACTTGATTCGCTCTTAAAATTTTGTATGGTGAAGCAAGTTGTTTCACTAAAGATTGGGGTGTGAAGCATGAATAGAGAGCGAAGCATGTACCGTGGAAACATAGTATAAGCTGACATTTTTTTTAATGACTTAACTGAGTTGAATACTTTATGAGTATGTGAGTATTTTTCTTAAAATGTAAATCTAAATACCGTTGTTTATGAATCAAACATATTGGGAATGGTATGAGCTCGAAGTCGGCGTAGTACTCATACGTATATCCACCCGCATTTATAAGTCAACGTTGTTGTGAGTTTGAGAAACTCAGAGTAGTTAAATTTCAATGATGTAAAACATAGGTCGGCATCCTATAGCACAATAGTGCAGAGAGCACTTCACACATACGCTTAAGGCCCAACTATAATATGCATATGCTAGCTTAAGCAAACGTGCGAACACATATAAATTGTATGTGGCAAACTATAATGTACTTAACGAAACTTTTCGTTAAGTTTTTCAACTGTCATTTGCTTAAGCAAACAGCGAAACTGATCGCACATTCTGTACGGAATCAGCTGTTTGTTGTTGTTTGTTTGTGTTTTGAACAAAATGGAGAAAGAAGAAAATATATTTATTTTAAATTTAATAGAAAATGAGAAAAAAACAAGTAAGAGTGCTATATTCGGCTTTGCCGAATCTTAAATACCCTTCACCTAAGCGTAATAAGAAATACAGAAACTACACTAGACTAGAATATCCTAATTCTGTGTTTTCTATTCAGTCTTAGTGCAAATTTCATTAGTATTTGATATATTGTTTGAAAGACAATTTTACGACCAACATAATTTATGTTAAATATTTTGAAATTTTGTCTAATTTTCACCATTTTTAATTGATTTAATTACCAATTCTTAAAATAATTTGCAGAGTCTGTCTGATGTTCATAATAATCTTGAGTGTAGCTTAACAAACAGAGTATAAATAAAAAAGGGGTACAATTCGGTTTTAGTGATTTTGCTTAAAAAAAAAAAAAAACAAAATCAAATAGGGCTTTTAGAGGAGATACCAGCAAAAAAAAAATTTGTTGGCGGTCACGCCTATTTTCGAGGGGGCGGGCCCTTAAAGTTGAAAATATATAGGCCTATATCTCGGGAACTACTGGGTGTCTGATAATTTGTAATACATTAAATAAAAGGTATTAAAAATACCTTTCCAACGATATATATCATGATTATAAAATGTGGACCGAATATGGGTTCAATCCGAAAAGAATATTTTTTGACCCGAATTTATTTGTTTTTTGGAAATGGTTCTATATGGCAGGTATGACAAATTATGGGCCGATCTTCTTAAATTTTGGAACAGTTATTTTGATGCATATGAGAATATTTCACGTCGAACTTCAACATAATAACAGTATAGGTATATAAGATATATATTAGTATTAACGTGGATTTCGAGAGTGGGGGATATTTTCAAATATGGGCCGATATTCTCAAAATCCAGCAGTTTGATTTAGGCATGTATGATCCATGTAAAATTTTGGATTGGTACCCTTATTTATAAGCGATTTATGAGTATTAAAGTGATTTTCGGAAGAGGGCTTTATATGGGGCATACGGTTAAAAATAGACCGAAATTCACAAAATTTTGTGGGATGATTTTTGTATATATTAAAATGATCTGTGCAAAGTTTTGAGTCGGTAACGATATTTATACAATATATATAGGGAAAAATCTCTTTTTCAGATGTGGTCCTTGTATGGCAGCTATGACCAGTTCTGGGCCGACCACCATAAAATTTGGTACAATAATTTATTTGCCTATAAAGAGTGTTTATGTCAAATTTTAGCCGTTTAACATTATTTATATCTGTTTTATATGTATTTAAGTGAATTTTGTAAGTGGACTTTATATGGGGTCTATGGTCAAATATGGACCGAACTAAACAAAATTTCGTTTTGCGATTTCTTTTTGCATAGAACTTAGTTTTGCTGAATTTTGTCTTGATATTCCAATTTTATAGGCATTTATGTATAATTGAGCAATATTTCGGGAAGATTTTTGTATGGGGGCTATGACCATTTCTGGGCCGACCACCATAAAATTTGGTACAATAATTTATTTGCCTATAAAGAGTGTTTATGTCAAATTTTAGCCGTTTAACATTATTTATATCTGTTTTATATGTATTTAAGTGAATTTTGTAAGTGGACTTTATATTGGGTCTATGGTCAAATATGGACCGAACTAAAAAAAATTTCGGTTTGTGATTTCTTTTTGCACAGAACTTAGTTTTGCTGAATTTTGTCTTGATATTCCAATTTTATAGGCATTTATGTATAATTGAGCAATATTTCGGGAAGATTTTTGTATGGGGGCTATGACCATTTCTGGGCCGACCACCATAAAATTTGGTACAATAATTTATTTGCCTATAAAGAGTGTTTATGCCAAATTTTAGCCGTTTAACATTAGTTATATCTGTTTTATATGTATTTAAGTGAATTTTGTAAGTGGACTTTATATGGGGTCTATGGTCAAATATGGACCGAATTAAAAAAAATTTCGGTTTGTGATTTCTTTTTGTATAAAACTTATTTTTGCTGAATTTTGTCTTGATATTCCAATTTTATAGGCATTTATTTATCATTAAGCCATATTTCGGGAATATATATATTTGTATGGGGGCTATGAGAAATCATGGACCGATTCTTACTATTTTCCGCACACTTTCTTCTTTTATAGTACAAACAACGTATACAAAATTTCATGGTATTATCTGCAATATATTTCAAAATATTGCAATAAAATGGACGAAAAATATCAAATTTTTATAGAGGTGGTCTCAAATATTGGTTCATAACTCTGGTTGACCTAAACCGATTTTGCTGATTTTAAATAGCAAACTTCTCGAAAGCACTTCTGACAGAATTATTGAAGGTTTGGATCCCGAACATATCTTGGGACTTCAAAAAACTGATTTCAACATCCAGACAGACAGACAGACAGACGGACATGGCTTAATCGACTTCGCTATCTATAAGGATCCAGAATATATATACTTTATAGGGTCGGAAAATTATATTGTGGAAATTTCACACGGAATGACAAACTTATATATACCCTTCTCACGATGGTGAAGGGTATAAATAGGGGTACAATTCGGTTTTAGTGATTTTGCTTAAAAAAAAAAAAAAACAAAATCAAATAGGGCTTTTAGAGGAGATACCAGCAAAAAAAAAAATTTGTTGGCGGTCACGCCTATTTTCGAGGGGGCGGGCCCTTAAAGTTGAAAATATATGGGCCTATATCTCGGGAACTACTGGGTGTCTGATAATTTGTAATACATTAAATAAAAGGTATTAAAAATACCTTTCCAACGATATATATCATGATTATAAAATGTGGACCGAATATGGGTTAAATCCGAAAAGAATATTTTTTGACCCGAATTTATTTGTTTTTTGGAAATGGTTCTATATGGCAGGTATGACATATTATGGGCCGATCTTCTTATATTTTGGAACAGTTATTTTCATGCATATGAGGATATTTCACGTCGAAGTTCATCATAATAACGGTATATTTAAGATATATATTAGTATGAACGTGGATTTCGGTAGTGGGTCTTATGTAGGGGATATAGTCAAATATGGACCGATATTCTCAAAATCCAGCAGTTTGATTTAGGCATGTATGTAAATGATCCGTGTAAAATTTTGGATTGGTACCCTTATTTATAAGCGATTTATGAGTATTAAAGTGATTTTCGGAAGAGGGCTTTATATGGGGCATACGGTTAAAAATAGACCGAAATTCACAAAATTTTGTGGGATGATTTTTGTATATATTAAAATGATCTGTGCAAAGTTTTGAGTCGGTACTGATATTTATACAATATATATAGGGAAAAATCTCTTTTTCAGATGTGGTCCTTGTATGGGAGCTATGACCAGTTCTGGGCCGACCACCATAAAATTTGGTACAATAATTTATTTGCCTATAAAGAGTGTTTATGTCAAATTTTAGCCGTTTAACATTATTTATATCTGTTTTATATGTATTTAAGTGAATTTTGTAAGTGGACTTTATATTGGGTCTATGGTCAAATATGGACCGAACTAAAAAAAATTTCGTTTTGCGATTTCTTTTTGCACAGAACTTAGTTTTGCTGAATTTTGTCTTGATATTCCAATTTTATAGGCATTTATGTATAATTGAGCAATATTTCGGGAAGATTTTTGTATGGGGGCTATGACCATTTCTGGGCCGACCACCATAAAATTTGGTACAATAATTTATTTGCCTATAAAGAGTGTTTATGTCAAATTTTAGCCGTTTAACATTATTTATATCTGTTTTATATGTATTTAAGTGAATTTTGTAAGTGGACTTTATACGGGGTCTATGGTCAAATGTGGACCGAATTAAAAAAAATTTCGGTTTGTGATTTCTTTTGGTATAAAACTTATTTTTGCTGAATTTTGTCTTGATATTCCAATTTTATAGGCATTTATTTATCATTAAGCCATATTTCGGGAATTTATATATTTGTATGGGGGCTATGAGAAATCATGGACCGATTTTTACTATTTTCCGCACACTTTCTTCTTTTATAGTACAAACAACGTATACAAAATTTCATGGTATTATCTGCAATATATTTCAAAATATTGCAATAAAATGGACGAAAAATATCAAATTTTTATAGAGGTGGTCTCAAATATTGGTTCATAACTCTGGTTGACCTAAACCGATTTTGCTGATTTTAAATAGCAAACTTCTCGAAAGCACTTCTGACAGAATTATTGAAGGTTTGGATCCCGAACATATCTTGGGACTTCAAAAAACTGATTTCAACATCCAGACAGACAGACAGACAGACAGACAGACGGACATGGCTTAATCGACTTCGCTATCTATAAGGATCCAGAATATATATACTTTATAGGGTCGGAAAATTATATTGTGGAAATTTCACACGGAATGACAAACTTATATATACCCTTCTCACGATGGTGAAGGGTATAATAAGTGCCTTTATAATAAAAGGGCCCTTTTTATTTTAACAAAAATGTCTCTGTCGTGGTTTATTTCTCTGACAGAACAAGAGCGTCTTCTTCTTTTACAGTGTAGTTCACTTATTTATTTTAATGTGCACAGGCCTTCAAGCGCTAACTTTAATATTTTTATATTATTTAAATTTTTAAGTTTTTTTCTCCATTTTTGCAAACACAATACGAAAATTAACAAAACATATGTAAACGTTTATTATTATTTACAATGTAGTGCTGCCACAGCTGTACATTTTAGTACTTTTGCCGATAAATTAAAAAAAAGGAAAAATTATGCGTTTCTGGTACGAAGTTTTCTTTTAATTATAAAATAATATTTATAAAATATAGTCATTTAATGGGTTTTTGTTGAAATAAAAACATTTTTTTTAAACATAAATGAGCAACTGTGGACAAAAAGTTTCAAAGTCATTGTAGCCACCTAAAAGTTAACTCTGAACTGGTTATGCATTTGACAGCCTTTTCGTTAACTTTTGCAATTTGCTTAATCTTGCTTATGCATATTATAGTTGGGCCTTTAATCTCTTTCATTCAGTCGTCATTGAGACAGCAATGTGTGCACATGCGGCGGATGCTTTTATATTTTTTTCAGCAATACTTCCCAACAAACATTTAAAATTAATAATGAATTACGAAAAATATTTTATAATTGATAATGCATTTGGTAACATGCATGTAATCAGCTTTTGAAGTATTAGAAGTTCCGTTTGTATATTAATCTCGTTGTTAATTTCTTATATGTTACGGAAAATACATTGTGAGTGTATGTTTCCTATCTAAGTTGTTTTGTATAATTTATATAATTATGTTTATGTTTGTTGGGTAGTTTTCTCACACACACAACCTCATTTTACGCTTTGCCGACCTCTGATGTAAAACCACTTAAGGCCCAACTATAATATGCATATGCTAGCTTAAGCAAACGTGCGAACACATATAAATTGTATGTCATTTGCTTAAGCAAAAAGCGAAACTGATCGCACATTCTGTACGGAATCAGCTGTTTGTTGTTGTTTGTTTGTGTTTTGAACAAAATGGAAGACAATATATTTATTTTAAATTTAATAGAAACAAATAAGTGCCTTTACATTAAAAGAGGCCCTTTTTATTTTAACAAAAATGTCTTTCTGTCGCGGTTTATTTCTCTGACAGAACAAGAGCGTCTTCTTCTTTTACAGTGTAGTTCACTTATTTCTTTTAATGTGCACAGGCCTTCAAGCGCTAACTTTAATATTTTTATATTATTTAAATAAAGTTTTTTCTCCATTTTTGCAACCACAACACGAAAATTAACAAAACATATGTAAACGTTTATTATTATTTACAATTTAGTGATGCCACAGTTGTACATTTTAGTACTTTTGCCGATAAATTAATAAAAAGGAAAAATTATGCGTTTCGGGTACGAAGTTTTCTTTTAATTATAAAATAATATAATAATATTTATAAAATTTTATTACTAATTTTCCAAGCTTAAGGTCTTTCTTTTAAATATAAAACTTTTTAACTTTATTTAAAAAAAGTTAAAAAGTTTTATATTTAAAAGAAAGACCTTAAGCTTGGAAAATTAGTAATAAAATAAATAATAAAGGTCGAATAAAAATACATATTAATATTTATAAAATATAGTCATTAAATGGCTTTTTGTTAAAATAAAAACATTTTTTTTGAAACATAAATGAGCAACTGTGGACAAAAAGTTTCAAAGTCATTGTAGCCACCTAAAAGTTAACTCTGAACTGGTTATGCATTTGACAGTATTTTCGTTAACTTTTGCAATTTGCTTAAGCTCGCTTATGCACATTATAGTTGGGCCTTTATACCAGGGGTTTCCATTTCATAGCTCAATTGAGCCTACCACTACCAAGACATATTTTTATGCTCTTCAATTCAGTCGTCGATGTGACTTCGACAAGTGCACATGTCTAGCGGATGCTATGTTATTTTTTTCAGGTTAACAGATGTTGACACTCAAAAAATATTGTGCGATCAAAAATGCTTTTGGTAACATACATAGCAAATTATAAAATATGTATATTACTAACATTTTTTTGCGGCTTTAAATAAATACATTCTCTCAATTTTATTACTCTCTCGTACTCACTAATACATAAACAAAAAATTTTTGGAAGCCCCTGCTTTATACTTAAAATGTTATGAGTAGTTGTGAATCGTAAAAAAACGATTCATTGCCGATCTCTGCTTTGTAACCAGCGTTGTCAACTTGGTGCGTTTCGCACCGTATTTGGTGCTTTTTCAAAGTTTTGGTGCGAAAAATTCTTTAGTTGGTGCGCGGTGCGCTTTTTTTAAATCTTGGTGCGCTTTTTAATTTTTGGTGGCACCAAAGCAAAATCAACACAACTTTTGTTTTAGTGTGAGAAAAACTCTTTCTACAATAAAATACACCTGTTTGAGTACCATTTCATTCAACACTGCAAAATTGTTTTTGTGTATTTCGGTTCGTTTTTTATTTTTTTCGAAAATGTGATGAAATCTTTATTTTTACTAATTTTTGATTGCAGTTTTTTAGTAATTCATATACGATGAAAAAATGTATTTTAAATACGATTGTATAATAAATGAAATCAAATTTTTCAAAAACCTTTGTTTGAAAATCAAATTAACATTTTAAACATGTAAATAAAAATTCTTGTATAACCTGATGGTTTGGTCTACTGAACTGTAGACGAACAACCAGGGGCCAAATTACCGCATTCGTGATCGAATGAGCTATCGTATCCAAAAATGATTTCGATATCGAAATTATGATAAAATGTACTAAATTTCTTGCTCGATATCGAATGCCATAATCTCAAATAAGAAAATTACGATCAATTTCACTCGATATCGAATGTGGTAATTTGGCCCCAGGGTTAGAGTACCAGTGGAATCCTAACAAATTTTATTGGAAAAAATCAAATAGAAGTAGGTACTTTAACCTTCGCACTCATAGTATCTACCCGGGTAGATATTTTGGTTTTGATGTGTTAATAACTTTTCGAGTTTCTAATAAATTTAAAAATGTTCTCAGCTTTGTTATCAACTTTTTATTGTTTTTTAGGAAATAACATCACAAATATGTTAAAAGTAGTTTTTCACAGCCTTTTTTAAAATTTGTTTTTTTTGTATACATAGGCTTTTATGAACACATGGAACCTTTTTTAATTTTTATAAAAAAAATAGTTTAGGGCAATAAAAGAATATATTATCTATGACCGTAAGCTGCGTTTTTTTGAAGTTGTACCCTGATAACAATCTTGACACTTGGTTTGCGTGAGTCAGTGTTGAGCGCATATTGGTTTTTTGCATGTGATGCATTGACGGGTAGCTATTTTCTTTTTGGAGTCCCTGTAACACATATATCAACCTCCCTTTTGCTTGATTCGTCCTGTTGAATCTCTCCCTGGCTCATCGTTGACCTCAAAATCATCACCACAGTCGAGTGCAGAGATCGATTCACCTTCAATGTGAAATAAAATTTAGTTTGAGCAAAAAATTTTCAAATGTGTTCATACCTAAAACTCATACAATTGCCTCCTTGATAAAGAATTTGCTGATTACCAGTCGATTCTGGGCTCGAATTCTAATTTGCGGTATACAGAGATTTGTTCCTAAAGAGTTTATGAATAGTCTACGTCGCGACTTCTTTACGCTACTGTGAGGATTGTAAGTGACATATATAATATACGTTGCAAGGGCTGCAATGCCCAACAAATTAAAAAACATGGCCAGGGCCAACGTGTTGTCGCTCTTTTTGTCGAGTATTCCGTCACCATTTTATCCATTGTGTTCACACCGCCTTTTGTCGCATTGTAATATAAAATAATTTCAGGTTTCTTTTTTATGTCAGACACAACCGAATCACGATGTATCGATGAAAGCAACAACTGCTTTGCCTTTTGCTGGGACGTAAGACGTCATCGTTGCGCTTGGTCCAAACCCGGATTCGCTGGACTAAACTTCTCTATTTTTGGGGGCTTTGAACTCTGCGTAGCGCTTATTTTTCTTTAAGGTTTCGACATTAGACATACTCCATTTCAAGAGTTCTTCTAGCAACGGCAGCGAAGTGAAAAAATTATCTACCGTAACATTCCGGCCAGAGTTTTCGTTACTTTTGTTAAAGTCTCGATAAGTTACATTATTAATATAAAATATAATATAAAACATTTTCTTGCTCAAGCATAAAACCCCATATAATTCTATGAAAAAGCTTTGTATCTACCCGGGTAGATACTATGAGCCCGTGCACAAAAAAATCTTCATGAGAGCGAAGGTTAACTAGAAAACAAAAATATATAAAAAAAGTACCAAATATGTACTGAAATTAGCTTTTTTTTTACCAATTAGTACTTTAGTTCCGAATATCATATTGTGAGTTAAATTTTGAGTGGTTAAATGCTTATTTTATCTTCATTTATTAAAAAAGGCTTTTTATTATTGCTTTTACTAATAATCGTTGGTAAAAAGTTTTTTGTACAAAATTAAAAAATTTCAAATTAATTCAATAAATATTTGAAACAAAAACGCTTTTTTCTCCATTTTGGTGCGTTTTGAAATTTCCAAGTTGACAACGCTGTTTGTAACGCAGGTATAAACATGGTGAAATTAAATACTAGGTGACAGCATTGCTACAACAATTACAACAAGGCAAGAACAACAGGCATTTTTCTATGTGTAAAAACTTTCGTCACTGTCAAAAAGTTTTTTTATACCCTTCACCATTGTGAGAAGGGTATATATAAGTTTGTCATTCCGTGTGAAATTTCCACAATATAATTTTCCGACCCTATAAAGTATATATATTCTGGATCCTTAAGGGGACTATACACTACGTGTTTTTTACATTGTATATGTCAAATTTTACATATGGAATAAAAACATATAGTTGGTGACCTCATAAACTTTGCTTGTGTAAAATACATGTGGAAATACATATGTAATTTTTTCGATTAGAACACGCTCTATTTTCTTATGTTCAAACACATGTTTTCAAATGTATATGCCATGCGAAAAGATTTGTCGACGGTTAAATATCTGCGCTATCATTAGCCGGCCGTATGAAGAATTTGCATGTGATAAATTAAATATTTTTTTTATCTCATTTTGTTAATTTAATAACAATGATATAAATTATTTAAAAATGTTTGATGCAAGCTTCACATATTGTATATTAAAAGACGAAAAACCTTAAATCAATATTTTTGACGCCGGCATTTTAGTGACGCCACCAAACATTTTTGCAGCGGCTTTAACGCATTTTTCAAAGAAACGACATGGAAATTTATGTGTAAATAATCATGGCGATGTCACGTGTAATTGTACATACAAGTTGGTGACCAAAAATTAAAACCCTTATGTAAAATAACCTATTTTGACAGACATAAAGAAAAACATGTGGGTTGTAAACTTAAAAATACATAAGCAAATACACGTAGTGTATAGCCACCTTTATAGATAGCGAAGTCGATTAAGCCATGTCCGTCTGTCTGTCTGGATGTTGACATCAGTTTTGTGAAGTCCCAAGATATGTTCGGGATCCAAACCTTCAATAATTCTGTCAGAAGTGCTTTCGAGAAGTTTGCTATTTAAAATCAGCAAAATCGGTTTAGGTTAACCAGAGTTATGAACCAATATGTGAGACCACCTCCATAAAAATTTGATATTTTTCGTCCATTTTATTGCAATATTTTGAAATATATTGCAGATAATACCATGAAATTTTGTATACGTTGTTTGTACTATAAAAGAAGAAAGTGTGCGGAAAAAAGTAAAAATCGGTACATGATTTCTCATAGCCCCCATACAAATATATATATTCCCGAAATATGGCTTAATGATAAATAAATGCCTATAAAATTGGAATATCAAGACAAAATTCAGCAAACATAAGTTTTCCACAAAAAGAAATCACAAACTGAAATTTTTTTTAGTTCGGTCCATATTTGACCATAGACCCCATATAAAGTCCACTTACAAAATTCACTTAAATACGCATAAAACAGACATAAATAATGTTAAACGGCTAAAATTTGACATAAATACTCTTTATAGGCAAATAAATTATTGTACCAAATTTTATGGTGATCGGCCCAGAAATGGTCATAGCCCCCATACAAAAATCTTCCCGAAATATTGCTCAATTATACATAAATGCCTATAAAATTGGAATATCAAGACAAAATTCAGCAAAACTAAGTTTTGTGCAAAAAGAAATCGCAAAACGAAATTTTTTTTAGTTCGGTCCATATTTGACCATAGACCCCATATAAAGTCCACTTCCGAAATTCACTTAAATACGCATAAAACAGATATAAATAATGTTAAACGGCTAAAATTTTACATAAATACTCTTTATAGGCAAATAAATTGTTGTACTAAATTTTATGGTGGTCGGCCCACAACTGGTCATAGCTCCCATACAAGGACCACATCTGAAAAAAATTTTTCCCTATATATATTGTATAAATATCGTTACCGACTCAAAACTTTGTACAGATCATGTACATATATACAAAAATCATTCCACACAATTTTGTTAATTTCGGTCTATTTTTAACCGTATGCCCCATATAAAGCCCTCTTCGGAAAATCCCTTTAATACTCATAAATCGCTTATAAATAAGGGTACCAATCCAAAAATTTACACGGATCATTTACATACATGCCTAAATCTAACTGCTGGATTTAGAGAATATCGGTCCATATTTGACTATATCCCCCACATAAGGTCCACTACCGAAATCCACGTTAATACTAATATATATCTTAAATATACCGTTATTACGTTGAAATTCTACGTGAAATATCCCCATATGCATGAAAATAACTGTTCCAAAATTTAAGAAGATCGGCCCATAATTTGTCATACCTGCCATATAGAAGCATTTCCAAAAACAAATAAATTCTGGTCAAAAAATATTCTTTTCGGATTTAACCCATATTCGGTCCATATTTTATAATCATGATATATATCGTTGGAAAGCTATTTTTAATACCTTTTATTTAATGTATTACAAATTATCAGACACCCAGTAGTTCCCGAGATATAGGCCTATATATTTTCAACTTTAAGGGCCCGCCCCCTCGAAAATAGGCGTGGCCGCCAAAAAATTTTTTTTTTTGCTGGTATCTCTTCTAAAATCCCTATTTGTTTTTTTTTTTTTTTTTAACAAAATCACTAAAACCGAATTGTACCCCTTTTTTATACTCTGTTTGTTAAATTACACTGAAGATTATTATGAACATCAGACAGACTCTGTAAATTATGGTAAGAATTGGTAATTAAATCAATTAAAAATGGTAAAAATTAGACAACATTTGAAAATATTTTACATAAATTATGTTGGTCGTAAAATTGTCTTTCAAACAATATATCAAATACTAATAAAATTTGCACTAAGACTGCATAGAAAACACAGAATTAGGATATTCTAGTCTAGTGTAGTTTCTGTATTTCTTATTACGCTTAGGTGAAGGGTATTTAAGATTCGGCACAGCCGAATATAGCACTCTTACTTGTTTTATATACACTTTGACTATTTGTAAACAACTTTTTGACATTTTCAATTTCACCATGAATAATTAGCTGGCGCTACGCTGTCACCTTGTATTTAAATTCACCTTGGGTATAAAGTTTGATTTTGGTGAGCGAAAAATTTCTTTACATACAAATAAATTTTTCTCTTAATCCATTTTTTTTTCGTAAAGCGTCTCTTCAGCGTGGCCATATTAGCTTTTTTCGAGCTAAATTTAGCTTTATTTTTTAACGTTTAGCTCGAAATATTTCATTTAGCTTTTAGCTTTTTTTTAGATTTTTTCAAAAATGAATTTAGCTTTTTTTAATTAATTTTTTTTTATAAATAAAGAGAAGTAACACTCAGGCAATTAATATGCCTATATA
Organism: Bellardia pandia; assembly: GCA_916048285.2. NCBI lineage: Eukaryota > Metazoa > Arthropoda > Insecta > Diptera > Calliphoridae > Bellardia > Bellardia pandia. The sequence goes on along the minus strand of OU696534.1, from coordinate 15,573,129 downwards.
TAATTGCGTTACTTTCTTTGGAAAGGGGATAGATAGATTGAAGAAGTAAAGGTGGTGAAAGTAGAAGAAAGCTTTATATCACAACTTTGCAATTGCGCATTATGTTTGTTTTAGTGCAGCATTGCAGCGCCTCTGGTGGTGAGTAGGCGCATTATTTTTAAAGCTTGATTTTATATCCTTTATTTAATTATTTTACTTCGGTGACGTTTGAATGCTATACAACCGAAGGAGGGCGCTGTGATAAATATTAGTTATGATGGATAAAAAGAAAACTAATAATGAACAGAAACTGATGTTGTGTGAGTGGCAGCGGCTGGGAATCGAACCCGGGCTACAAACACTAACTCATGCTTAATGATCAAATGCGCTAACCAATTAAGCTACAGCACCCTCATTTTATATTTATATTTTATGAAATTTCTAGTTTTGCCTTTCAGTAACGCAGAAGTTGATCGCGTATTCAGTGGTATGAATTTAATTAAAACTAAAATTAGAAACAGATTTTCTCTAAACACCATGAATTCACTTCTATACATCAGATGCGGGCTTAAAAGGTTAAATAAATGCTGCCAAAATTTTGAAGTAACTAAGGATCTCATAAAAAAAATTTGATAAGGATATTTATACAAATGATAATAATTTTTTGTCTAACTCAGAAGTAGAAGAATATATAGAATAATGTGATGAAATATTTAACATGTAGCCTTACACTGTTATAATAGTTTGTTGAAACTATAATATTATGTATTATACAAAGCTTTTAATTTTTATACTATTTTTTCGCATATTATTCTAGGATGCTTTTCAAAAGCTGTTATTTTTATAGTTTTAAGACATGTTTCTCCCTGATAAGACTGCTTAGTTTTAGTTGAATAAATTTTCGTTTGTTTTTGTTATGTTTTTGGACAGAATTTTTAATTAATAAATGATTTTATATTGTTACTGATTCAATATTTTTAATTTAAATGAAGCAAAAATATATATTATATAATAACTACCTTATTCATACAAAATGGTTTAGATTTATTAAAGGCTTTCTTTCTATGCAATATTTGTCAAATAAGCTCTAAAGAGACCTGAATAATTTTTTATGATTAAGGACGTAACTTTAGCTTTATTTTTTAGGTTTTAATTTCCTTTTTAGCTTTTTTTCAAACGTGATTTAGCTTTGTAGTATTTTAAAATCTGGTCACACTGCGTCTCTTATAACATTGTACAAATGTAATTGCAATGATTCTCTTTTGATTTCATTTATTTTTTTTAACTTTTTTCAAAAATTCGTTAAACCGAGTACCATGGTGCAAGCAAAGACTATAAATATATAAAGATGTTGCACTGCCATACATTGTTCTGCCACTGCTAAATTATTGATGGGATTTTGCGAAAATCCCCTAGTGAGAGAATTTTACACACATTTGTTATGCTCTTTTCAAAACATTCATTCAGTTGTCGTTGAGCAAGCGATGAGAACGCATGCGGATGGTTATCGTCATTTTTTTCCAGGAATTTATTAAGCATTGTTGTTGCTTCTTGTTGGACGAAGCATAGCAAACACACGCGATTCAATTACAATTGAACACACAAATAAAAAACTGTTTTAGATGGACTAATTTTTGTTTTTTCTGAAAATAACTGTTTTAAAATTGTTTTTTGATATTGATAATTGTTATTTATGGTCTCTGATATTTTTTCTTTAGGTGTTTATATCTGGCTAAAACTCTTTTTTTCTTATTTTAAGCGTTTGACAATATGTTTGCTGGGAAAATTCTCTCACCAAAACATCTTCATTTTTGAGTACCACTGATATACATACATAAGTATATTGCCGAATCAAAAAACATACAAACTAAAAGAAGTCTTGTTTTCACAAAATGTATGTGCAAATAACCTGTGGAAAAATAAATGTTACCGTTTGTGTTATTGTAACAATACGTGTTTTATTGTTGTAGAAATGAAACTATATTGATTCGCACCGAAATAAAAACCTTTATTATATAAATTTTTAGAATTACATATTTAAAGAGAAATAAAACTAGCAAATAATGAAAATAATCACTTAATTATTACATACATTAATTAAATTCAAATTTACTTTGCATTTTAACGAGCCATTTTAACCAAGATCCTTTAAAAAAGTTGTTTTCATATATACGTGCCAAAGGTGGACACTGAAAAAATCCATCGGTTCATGAATTTAATTTGGCAGTAGCTAAGTTATTATCCTTAAAAATGACTCAGTTTAGCACCTCATCAAATTGTGCAAACGATGATGCAATGTTTTTACCTATAGAGTTTCAAACAATTTTAGAAGATACTATAAGGACTGGAAGTATATCATATAAGTGTAGTATATAAAATATAGAATATTTTAATGAAGACGCCGATTGTTTTACATCCAGCAATGTGCCAATAGAATTAATATCAAGTCGATATTTTGTTGGTTACATACATATGTACCTCAACGAATATCTTGCGTTAAATGTCGTTTAGATTTAATAAACCAGCGCAAATTTTGTCAAATCCTTCAGAAATGTTTGTTCATGCAAAAAATTATACAAATGATTCCGAGCAATGCGTAAGTTGCACCAAAAATACAATTTATTCCTTACGTTTTGATGAGAATAACGAATGTTATAAACACAGAATGAAGATTCTTAATTACTAGTTCTTATTTTACTACGGAAGCATTCCACATGGGAAACATACAAATACAAATTATCAAGTACATATAGAAATAGTTAAAATTTTAAAACACTGATAAATAAATTTAATAAATACTAAACAAAAAAAAAAAAAAAAAAAACATTCGTGTTATTACAACTTCATTCTATACAAAAATAGAGACAGAAGTTCATAATTGAACTGTCTATAAAATTATATATGACTAGGTTTTTCCTAACACTGGAAATATATATTTTTTAATTAGTATATTTATTTTTAAAAACATAAGTTTATATTTGTTGTAATACCTTTAAGTAAAATCTCAAATAATGTAATTATAATTATTTTTTTTTTTTTTTTTTTTTTTTTAATACATTTAATTTATTTATTGGATCTTCAGAAATGAAATGACAATAAGTTTTCGAATCTTAATACTAAAAGAAAATAATAAGTCCAGCCAGTGCTAGACAAAATATTATGATACTACAAAAAATTTATATCCACTGATCCAGTCATCTGTTTTGCGCTTGAGTTAAAGCAAGGGTATCCCTCCTTCTCAACCGAACATGGCCAGTAAAGTTAAGGATGTCTCGTGCAAGTGGGTTTGGATGGTGTTCAAGTTTGCCGACATATTTTGAGGCGTGTTTTGTAAATTCGACTTTCACCAAAGGAATGCCTAGATCTTTGTGGATTCGAGAATTTTTAACATACCATGGAGCTGCAGTAATTGTACGTAGAATCTTATTTTGACCCCTTTGAATTTTTTCAATGTTGGATGCTGAGGCAGTACCCCATAATTGAATTCCATAACACCAGATTGGCTTTAGAATTGCATTGTACAACAAAAGTTTGCAATCCAACTTTAATGTAGAATTTCTGCCGATTAGCCAATTAATTTGCACTGCTTTTAATCTCATCTGGGTAAGTTTTGCGTCGATATGAGACTTCCAAGTTAAACGGCGGTCGAGGTGAATGCCGAGGTATTTGACTTCATTATGTTGAGGAATAATTTGATTATTTATTTTGATGAACGAGCATGTATCTTTTCTCAATGTGAAAGTTATATGAATACATTTCTGTTCGTTAACCCTGATTTTCCAAAGCTCAAGCCAATTCTCTAGTTTATAAACATAATTCTGCAAATACTGTGATGCAACTTGGTGGTCCTTATGGACGCTGATAAAGGCTGTATCGTCTGCAAAAGTTGACGTATGGATTTTGGGGTCTGACGGCATGTCGGAGGCATATATCAAATATAAAGTAGGGCCCAGTATGCTACCCTGTGGCACACCTGATTCAATTGGCTGAGCGGTACTTAAAAAATCACCTTCTTTGATTTTAAATTTGCGACCGTATAAATAACTTTCCATGAGTTTATGGGTGTTAGCAGGCAGAGTTAATTTTATTTTGTGCATTAAACCGTCATGCCAAACTTTGTCGAACGCTTGCGACACATCAATGAAAAGGGCGGAGCAGTATTTTTTGTCTTCAAACGACCCTCTTATCACATTTACCAATCTGTGTGTTTGTTCGATGGTGCTGTGTTTAGCCCTGAAGCCGAATTGATGATTAGGAATACATTCAGTGCCATTCAGAATTGGAGTCAACTTAGTCATTAACAATTTTTCAAACAGTTTTGAAATTGTCGGCAGTAGACTAATTGACCTATATGACTCCACTTTGGTGTGGTCCTTCCCTGGCTTTGGAATCATAGTGATCATAGACACCTTCCAATCTGCAGGATAGTATTCTAGGCGTAAAATAGCGTTGAAGATAAAGAGGATAATTCTTCTTGCTACACGAGGTAACTCCACAAGCATTTTATTGCTGATTTTATCCATACCTGGAGCCTTTCTAAGGTTCAGAGTACCAATAGCGTTTTGGACATCACGAAAGTTTAGTCTTAGAGGTACAGGAGGCCTTATAACAAGTGGTGGCAAATCAGATTCGTTATTATTTGTGTTGTTTATAGTAAACACATTTCTCAAATGGTTAACAAATAATGTCCCTTTCTCGGAATCATTTCTAGCCCAGTCACCAGTCGGATTTCGCAAAGGAGGTTTTCCTCTTACTGGTCTCTTTAAACCTCTTGCCGCCCTCCATAACGAGTAGTCAGATTGTGGGGTACTATCAAGACCTTCCAAGTAAGATCTAAGTGAGGCCGTTCTTTGGGTTTCTAAGAAATGTCTTAGTATATCTCTGCATTCCCGTAGCCTAGCTTTCAGTTCAGGAGACCTGTGAATTTGCCACTCTCTTCTCACTCTTCTTTTTTCTGATAGGAGATGTTCGAGTTCAGAGAAATAAGTTCTGTTTGCCCTATTTCTACATTCAACGTGATAAGTGGAAGCATGATGCACAGCTCGTCGAAGGTCCTCGGTAAAGTTGCCAATCGACTCATCAATATCGACGGTTGTTCTCAACACAACATTTTCCGTGCAATGAGAACTTAAATACTTTTTGTATTTTATCCAACTTACTCGGGTCTTAGTCATGTTCATAAATGGAGAACCACACACTTGCGGGAAATGCATTGAAATGATAGTAGGAGAGTGATCTGAGGACAAGTCCAGTGAAGGATCCACTTGGATCCATTCTACAGGGATATTTTTCACTACCCCAAAGTCAATAACATCGGGAATCTTCCGTCGGTCCGTCGGCCAATAGGTGGGATGTCCACTTGAGAGTACATCTAAGCCCATTTTAGCAATGGTGTTGAAGAGTACGCGACCCTTTGGGGTTACCAGACGTGAACCCCAAAATGTGTGTTTGGCGTTAAAGTCGCCAGCAACTAAAAATCTAGCTCCAAACGATTTAAAGAAGTTATGGTATTGGTGTTCTTTTATTGAAAATCGAGGCGGAGAATAAATCGATGATAAAACAAATTTGTATTGACAGAATTCAATGCAAATGTTTGTTGCTTGGAGGTAATCCTCACTTATGTTATTCATTAGATAATGCTTTATTCTGTTCTTTATAAGAACTGCCGAACCTCCACAAGCTCTTCCGCGGGGGTCTTTAGTATCGTAGAACTCGTAGCCATTAATTTTGAAGTACCCTGTCGACGTCAAGTGAGTTTCAGCAATCATCATAACATCAATCTGCTTATCCATCAGGAAGTATTCCAGTTCATTTTTATGTTGGCGGAGGCCGTTCGCGTTCCAGAAACAAATTTTTAAATAAATCATTTCTTTAAAATGGCTTGCAAGATAGTGGATTGCATTTTCAGCATTTCCTGCATCATGGATGTCATGGTGGTCGTGAAAGTGTTCATAGTTTGGACAAGTGTCTGCAATGTTGTCTCTAGATTGTTGATATGCGGCTCAGAATATTGGGTTTTAGGTTCCTGCTCCAGACCTGGCATATTAGATTTAACGACGTTTGCGTAAGAAACTTGTCTAGAACTAGGCGCCTTTACATGACTAGTGGACCGTAATAATTGAGGGAAATTGTCACTCGATGCTAAATTTGGCTGTTGAGGATGTTTAGGCAATACTGACGTCTTGTTGGTTCTTATGCCTTTCAAATGAGTGTAAATTGGACAACCCCTATAATTTGCGGTATGATTACCTCCGCAGTTACTGCATTTTTTGATTTTTGAGTCAGTTCTCGACTTATCGCATTGAGCAGTTGCATGTAGCTCCCCACACGCAACACAAACTGTCGGCAATTTACAATACGCCTTGGTGTGACCAAATTCTTGACAGTTGAGACACTGGACGGGTCCCTGACGCTTATGTGGTTCTTCCACGGTGATTCTACGATGCAGAAGGTACATCAGATTGTAGATGGGATGGGACTCGTTTTTCTTTAAGACAACATCTCCAGGTTCCAATTCTACCCTGAACATGGGCTGAGGGATCTTTTCACGGTTTCTAATATTCACTACGCTCTTGATTTTGAACCCTTTGTCCATTAAACCATTTTTTATCTCCGCGGGATCAACACATGGGTCTATACCCTTTAGAACGACTTGGAGTCCTTTTGCGCTTTTGAGCTGGTAGGTATAGAAATCCCTAGTCTCCCTTTCCAGCTGGTTGGACAATTTTCGAAAATCATCTTCCATATTCACTTGTATCTTTGTCTCGCAGATATTTCCATGTTTCATTGAGGTTACGCTAAACATGTTTTCACCTATTATAGCAACAATTCCTTGTACCAATTTACTGGAAGTCGGCTCTCTCAGATAAATTGGTGGGGGCTTAAACGTCTTCTTCGGAAGTTCTGGCTCATCCGTCTGGAGGAGAGCAAACCTATTTTGATCATTACTCACGGTCTTAGGAGCTTTTGAATTTGATGATACTTGAGCAGATGTTGGGCTCCTCTGTCGCTTAAGAACTGTGACGTATTTATCCATACCTACTTGTTTTCTAGGTTTGATTGCACTATTTGATGTAGAAGGTGTTGATGTTCCTTCATCTATTGAAATTACTATATTGGGCGAACAGGAACGACGCCGTTCCACGGCTCTTGCAGTGAGAAGATTCTCCACAGATTTTTTTATGGATTCTTCCTCAGAGACCCATTTAGTTTTTCTAGTTGAGCTAAGCTCTTTCTCAGAATTACATCTGAGAGGAACACTCATACAGTTTTTATACGATTTTTAATGTTTTTATTTTTTTATATATTTTAACCTATTACGATTTTTTTTTTTCACTTTTTTGTTTAATTTCAACTTTTTACACTTTTTCACCTATTACGATTTTTTCACCGAAAATTCAGCCGCACTAAAAGTAACACGTCCGAACAGTTCGATGAGACGAGACTGAATGATTATAATTATTAAACAAAAAATTTTAATTGATGATGATAGAATAAAATATTAAAAAAAAAATTATACATGGTAAGTATATACAAACATACATAATTGAATAGTCTAAAAAATAGCATTATACCTAATTCGGTGCGAATCGATATAGTTTTGTCTGTACAACAATAAAACACATACTCTTACCCTACAATTACACAATCGGTCACATTACTGACGAAAGTTATTTGCACAAAAATTGTAAGAAACAAAAATTCTTTTGTTAGGTTTTTATTTTATTTTTACATTTTTAATGCAATGTACAACACACACATGCATACACATGCACACAAACAATGATAAATGAGAATTAAAAGATCTTATACACAACAAGAGAACTAAAGATTGTTACGCTCTTTTTTTGTGCTTCTTTCCCTTTTGTCTTCCCTCCCGCATCCAATGGAAGCACAAAATTTTGTCAATTTTAAATACACTGCGTGCAACATCTTTATATATTTATAGTCTTTGGTGCAAGTATACAAGGTGAGTGCAGTAGCCCAGCTGACTGACTTTGTTTACAATTTACTTATGTCAAAAGTAATACTTTTTCAAGTATTTTTGACAGTAGTACATTAGTTTACACAAACAAAATGCCTGTTGTTTCTGTTGTATTTGTTTATGTTGTATTTGATGTCGATTTGCAGTTCCTTGTATAGTTGCACCATGCCGAGCAGTGTTGCCATTTTAGCACTTTCAGTGCTAGATTTAGCATTTTGTAGAAAATGCATTGAAATTTTTAAAAATTATGCTAAATGCGTTTTAGCATAATTTGCGAAAAAATTTTTACTATTTTACTCCAAAAAATACTTTTGGTAAAACAAAAAATAAATTCAACTAAATTTCTTTCGGTGTGGTAAGTAAATGAACACGGAAATTTTTGAATTAATATATGAAATGTAATCTCTTAAAACAAGTCAACAATTGTTATGAACAAAATTTGAAAAAACTATAATTTATATATGTAACATTTGAAATAAAAATTGTATTGTTACTTTGAAAAAATTTAGCACTTATTTTATCTTCTGTAGAACATTTTAGCACTTAGTTTTTCAAGTTTTAGCATATTTTGAAATTCATTTTCTGGCAACTCTGATGCCGAGTACATAACATTTTAATTTGTTCGTAATATAAGCAGCGTTGCCGTTTTTGGTTATTTCTAACCAAAATTGGTTATTTTTTTTCTCAATGTGTACATGTGTAGATTTTTTCTGTTTTGGTTATTTTTTTTTTACTAAAATTAAATATGTACTATGTGAATTTACAAACATTTTTATTTTTTCTAATTAAAAAAATAAAAAGTCCAATCAGCAAAATTGTTGCATTGGCAAAACCCATTAAATTACTTTAATATAACATAATCAACTCTGAGTGTAAAAAATTACAGTGCTGTGTAATGGCGGCATTTCATAAAGGAATTTAGTTACATATATGGTTTTGTTTAGTTTTGTTTGTGCTCGAAGTAAATGTAGTGAATTTTTGAAAATTATTTTTTAGTATTAGGAGTTGTGTTGTAAAATACGTTGTTTTATGTTTTTTTTTTTTTGTTACCTTAAAGTACAAATTATAGTTAAAATTACAAAAAATAAATAAATAAATTTGGTTATTTTTTTTTTAATTTGGTTATTTTTTTCATAAATGTTGGTTACAAAATATTTTTTTTCGTGGCAACACTGAATATAAGGTACTCAATGGAAAGAATTGGCTGTTCGTTAAATCGCGATTCGTTAAATTGAGTATACGTTAAACCAGGAAACCACTGCCAGCGTTACCGTTGGCAAATTTCAGAAAGTCGCACAAAAAGGGGATTTATTAAAAAAAAGGGGCACCACTTTTAAAAAGATGGAAAATAAACAAAACAAAAATAAAAATCCTATTTTTTTCATTTAAATGTTGTATATGATGTATGTTTACATATGCATATAATAAAAAAATTAATAAAAAAAAACTAATAAGTATCAAGTAAAACAAAAAAAGGTACACAAAAAGTGGCAAGGCATCTGTAAAAGGGTCAAATTTCCACTTTAGTCGCATCAACGGTAACGCTGACCACTGCAATATAAGTACATATGGACATTGTGCATACAATACATACGAGCACATATTTACGTTATTTTAAAAACTCTGCTGTAAGTTAACTCAAGTTGTCGTGTTTTTATCGCAAAACTTTTTACTTCAAAACAACTGTGCATCAGAATTCATGGTATAATATTTATTATGTTTGACTATACTTATGTATGTATGTACTGTGTACTTGATGTCCTGTTCGCTGTTTGCAGACACGTGTCACTTAAGTAGATTTTTAAATAAATATCAACAAGCGGAAAACTAATAAATAGAATGACTAAAAGACTCAATCACGTGTCCTTGTAATAAAAAAAATTAAATTTAATAACAATCATTATAGGAATAATAATAACGGCAAGATGAAGAAACAACCCTTTGAGTGCTAAAAGCGTCTGTTTTAAATCAAATAGACTAAATAAAAACAAACATTTATACAAACCAAGAAATAACAAACAAAAACGCTCAAATGCTAACAATGAGCAATTTGATCTATGAAAATTGTTTATAAAATGTTTACATTAAGTATTTTACATACATATGTACATACATATGTATGTATAATAGAGTGGCAATGAAAAGTACTTTTTTTAATTTAAATGATAAATAAACTGTGTATTTATTATGCCACTTAGCCTTAAACTAAAATTAGCCAAATTGGATAACTCTGGTGTGCACTTCTGAAGTCAAATTTAATTTTTGAAAACAAAAAAACACGGTGTGCCGAACGAATCCTATATACTCTACACCAAAAACTTCTGGTAAAACCGTATACCAAATTTCTAATTTACTTGGTTGCTCTAGAGGAAAAGTATGCAATGCCATCAATCATTTAAATACATATGGGATAACTACAAATGTTGCAAGAGCTACCAAACAGTGAAAAACAAACAAAAGAAAAAATCAAATTATAAAAAGAATATCTCAAACTTCCAGGCAAATACGGGTTGAAGTGCAGTCATTCAGAATTTCTTCAAAAATGGATAAACATTTATATTTTTTTTTATTTATTTTTTACATTTTATTCCGGACAACTGATCATTAATATTTTGATTTTTCTCGTATTTAGCATTGATTGGTATTCCTAAAAAATTTTGTTTTACTGAACGTTCTTACGTGATCAATAATTTAAAAATTTACCGAGCGGTATATTTAAGTTTGCAAATCGTAGAATCTTAATCAAATTGCTTGACAATTTGCAAACTTACATTTCAAATTTTAATAGTCTACATGATTTAATCTGAACTTTTTGCCGTTGAAAATGTTGTGCCTATAAAGAAATCGATATTCAAGATTAAATTAAAAAATGCCCCAATTAATAGATTTTGTATGTATTTACTGTAAGACTACCCCTTACATAAATACCAACATCAGAAAACATTAACAGCATAGTTCTGTATAACGAGTGTATTCTCAGGCGAACGATTGGTACACGGGCGATTACGTAAACAAATGAGTTTCTATAATACACTCGTCTGACTTACGTTCGTTACCTTGGTAATATTGAGTTGTTATATTGCATTATTGCCAAATTATTTAATTAGATATTTTGTTTACTTTTTTCCATGTTAATATTCAATATCTTAATATTTTAGGGGCAACCCTAAGCTGTGTTTTATTTACAATACAAAAATAATTTATGTGAATTGAAAGTGCTATGAATTTTTTAATATTGTAATAAATTGAATGAAAAATGTTTCAATTTATTGCAATTAACATTAAAATTGAAAGTTAATGTAGAGGACAACAGTTTATGCTGTAGAAATATACGAAATAATATATAAAATATTGTTTTGTGATGCACACAAGCACTTATTTCTACTCCCTGTTTTTGACATTAGGACGATTGAAATTTCAATGTAGAAACCATAAAAAAGATAGTCTTACGTTTTTACTCAAGAGAATTGACACTAGTGTCAAAGACTATAAATATATAAAGATGTTGCACTGCCATACATTGTTCTGCCACTGCTAAATTATTGATGGGATTTTGCGAAAATCCCCTAGTGAGAGAATTTTACACACATTTGTTATGCTCTTTTCAAAACATTCATTCAGTCGTCCTTGAGCAAGCGATGAGAACGCATCGTCATTTTTTTCCAGGAATTTATTAAGCATTGTTGTTGCTTCTTGTTGGACGAAGCATAGCAAACACACGCGATTCAATTACAATTGAACACACAAATAAAAAACTGTTTTAGATGGACTAATTTTTGTTTTTTCTGAAAATAACTGTTTTAAAATTGTTTTTTGATATTGATAATTGTTATTTATGGTCTCTGATATTTTTTTCTTAAGGTGTTTATACCTGGCTAAAACTCTTTTTTTCTTATTTTAAGCGTTTGACAATATGTTTGCTGGGAAAATTCTCTCACCAAAACATCTTCATTTTTGAGCACCACTGATATACATACATATATTCAGTCTCGTCTCATCGAACTGTTCGGACGTGTTTTTTTAGTGCGGCTGAATTTTCGGTGAAAAAATCGTAATAGGTGAAAAAGTGTAAAAAGTTGAAATTAAACAAAAAGTAAAAAAAAAATCGTAATAGGTAAAAATATAAAAAAAAATAAACATTAAACATCACATAAAAACTGTATGAGTGTTCCTCTCAGATGTAATTCTGAGAAAGAGCTTAGCTCGACTAGAAAAACTAGATGGGTCTCTGAGGAAGAATCCTTAAAAAAATCTCTGGAGAATTTTCTCACTACAAGAGCCGTAGAACGGCGTCGTTCCTGTTCGCCCAATATAGTGATTTCAACAGATGAGAAAACATCATCTTCATCAAATAGTGCAGTGAAACCCAAAAAACAAGTAGGTATGGATAAGTACATCACCGTTCTCAAGCGACAGAGGAGCCCGAAGTCTGCTCAAGTGTCATCAAATGCAAAAGCTCCTAAGAGCGTGAGTAATGATCAAAATAGGTTTGCTCTCCTCCAGACGGATGAGCCAGAACTTCCTAAGAAGACGTTTAAGCCCCCACCAATTTATCTGAGAGAGCCCACTTCCAGTAAATTGGTACAAAGAATTGTTTCGGTAATAGGTGAAAATATGTTTAGCGTAACATCAATTAAACATGGAAATATCAGCTAAACCAAAATTCAAGTGAAAAAGGAAGATGATTTTCGAAAATTGTCCAACCAGTTGGAGAGGGAGGCTAAGGATTTCTATCCCTATCAGCTCAAAACCGCAAAAGGTCTCCAAGTCGTTCTAAAGGGTATAGACCCATGTGTTGATCCTGCGGAGATAAAGACCGGCTTAATGGACAAAGGGTTCAAAATTAAGAGTGTTGTGAATATTAGAAACTGAAAAGATTCCACAGCCTATGTTTAGGGTGGAATTGGAACCTGGAGATGTCGTATTAAAGAAAAACGAGTCCCATCCCATCTACAATCTGATTTACCTTCTGCATCGTAGAATCACCGTAGAAGAACCGCATAAGCGTCAGGGCCCCGTCCAGTGTGTTAACTGTCAAGAATTTGGTCACACCAAGGCGTATTGTAAATTGCCGTCAGTTTGTGTTGCGTGTGAGGAGCTACATGCAACTGCTCAATGTGATAAGTCGAAAACTGATTTAAAAATCAAAAAATGCAGTAACTGCGGAGGTAATCATACCGCAAATTATAGAGGTTGTCCAATTTACACTCATTTGAAAGGCATAAGTACCAACAAGACGTCAGTATTACCTGATCATCGTCAACAGCCTATTTTGGCATCGAGTGACAATTTCCCGCAATTGTTACGGTCCACTAGTCATGTAAACGCGCCTAGTTCTAGACAAGTTTCTTACGCAAACGTCGTTAAATCTAATATGCCAGGTCTGGAGCAGGAACCTAAAACCCAATATTCTGAGCCTCATATCAACAATCTAGAGACAACATTGCAGACACTTGTCCAAACTATGAACACTTTCACGACCACCATGACATCCATGATGCAGGAAATGCTGAAAATGCAATCCACTATCTTGCAAGCCATTTTAAAGAAATGATTTATTTAAAAATTTGTTTCTGGAACGCGAACGGCCTCCGCCAACATAAAAATAAACTGGAATACTTCCTGATGGATAAGCAGATTGATGTCATGATGATTGCTGAAACTCACTTGACGGCGACAGCGTACTTCAAAATTAATGGCTACGTGTTGTATGATAATAAAGATCCCCGCGGAAGAGCATGTGGAGGATCGGCAATTCTTATAAAGAACAGAATAAAACATTATTTAATGAACAACATATGTGAGGATTACCTACAAGCAACAAACATTTGTATTGAATTCTGTCAATACAATTTTGTTTTATCATCAATTTATTCGCCGCCTCGATTTTCAATAAAAGAACACCAATACTACAGCTTCTTCAATTCCCTTGGAGCTAGATTTTTAGTTGCTGGTGACTTTAACGCCAAACACACTTTTTGGGGGTCACGTCTGGTGACCCCGAAGGGTCGTGAACTCTTCAACACCATTGCCAAAATGGGATTAGATGTAATCTCATGCGGGCATCCCACCTACTGGCCGACGGAAGATTCCAGATGTTATTGACTTCGGAGTAGTGAAAAATATCCCTGTAGAATCGATACAAGTGGAGCCTTCATTAGACTTGTCTTCAGATCACTCTCCTTCTATTATTTCAATGCGTTTCCTTCAAGGAAATGGCTCTCCATTTCGGGACATATCTAAAACCAGAGTAAGTTGGATAAAGTATGAAAAGTATTTAAGTTCCCACTGCACTGAAAATGTAGTGTTGAGAACTACCGAGGATATTGATGGGTCGATTGGCAAGTTTACTGAGGACATACGAAGAGCTGTACATCACGCCTCCACATACGACGTTGAGTGCAGAAGTGGGACAAATAGAACTTATTTCGCTGAACTCGATCATCTCCTGTCAGAAAAAAGAAGAGTTAGAAGAGAGTGGCAAATTCACAGGTCTCCTGAACTGAATGCTAGGCTACGGGTATGCAGAGATATACTAAGAAATTTCTTAGAAACCCAAAGAATGGCTCTTACTTAAAGGGTCTTGATAGTACCCACAATCTGACTATTCGTTATGGAAGGCGGCACGAGGTTTAAAAAGACCAGTTAGAGGAAAGCCTCCTCTGCGAAATCCGACTGGTGACTGGGCTAGAAATGATTCCGAGAAGGGGGGCCAGGGAAGGACCCCACTAAAGTAGAGTCATATAGGCCAATTAGTCTACTGCCGACAATTTCAAAACTGCTTGGAAAATTGTTATAGGTTAAGTTGATTCCAATTCTGAACGACACTCAATGTATCCCAAATCACCAATTCGGGTTCAGAGCTAAACACAGTACCATCGAACAAACACACAGATTGGTATATGTGATAAGACGGTCGTTTGAAGAGAAAAAATACTGTTCCGCGCTTTTCATTGATGTTTCCCAAGCGTTCGACAAAGTCTGGCATGAAGGTTTAATGCATAAAATTAAATTAACTCTGCCTGCTAACACCCACAAACTTATGAAAAGTTATTTATATGGTCGCAAATTTACAATCAAAGAAGGTAATTTTTTAAGCCCCGCTCAGCCAATTGAAGCAGGAGTACCCCAGGGTAGCATACTGGGTCCAACTTTATATTTGATTTATGCATCCGATATGCCGTTAGACCCCATAATACATACTTCAACTTTTGCAGACGATACAGCCTTTATTAGCGTTCATAAGGACCATCAAGAAGCATCACAGAACTTGCAGAAATATGTTTATAAGCTAGAGACTTGGCTTGAGCTTTGGAAAATCAGGGTTAACGAACAGAAATGTATTCATATAACTTTCACATTGCGAAAAGATACCTGCTCGTTCATCAGAATAAATAATCAAATTATCCCGCAACACAATGAAGTCAAATACCTCGGAATTCACCTCGATCGTCGTTTAACTTGGAAGTCTCATATCGACGCAAAACTTACCCAGATGAGATTAAAAGCAGTGCAAATTAATTGGCTAATCGGCAGAAATTCTACATTAAAGTTGGATTGCAAACTTTTGTTGTACAATGCAATTCTAAAGCCAATCTGGTGTTATGGAATTCAATTATGGGGTTCTGCCTCAGCATCCAACATTGAAAAAATTCAAAGGGGTCAAAATAAGATTCTACGTACAATTACTGTAGCTCCATGGTACGTTAAAAATTCTAGAATTCACAAAGATCTAAGCATTCCTTTGGTGAAAGTCGAACTTACAAAATACGCCTCAAAATATGTCAGCAAACTTGAACACCATCCAAACCCACTTGCACGAGACATCCTTAACTTTAGTGGCCATGTTCGGTTGAGAAGGAGGGATACCCTTGCTTTAACTCAAGCGCAAAACAGATGACTGGATCAGTGGATATAAATTTTTTGTAGTATCATAATATTTTGTCTAGCACTGGCTGGACTTATTATTTTCTTTTAGTATTAAGATTCGAAAACTTATTGTCATTTCATTTCTGAAGATTCAAGAAATAAATGAAATGTATTAAAAAAAAAAAAAAAAAAAAAAAATATATTGCCGAATCAAAAAACATACAAACTAAAAGAAGTCTTGTTTTCACAAAATGTATGTGCAAATAACCTGTGGAAAAATAAATGTTACCGTTTGTGTTATTGTAACAATACGTGTTTTATTGTTGTAGAAATGAAACTATATTGATTCGCACCGAAATAAAAACCTTTATTATATAAATTTGTAGAATTACATATTTAGAGAGAAATAAAACTAGCAAATAATGAAAATAATCACTTAATTATTACATACATTAATTAAATTCAAATTTACTTTGCATTTTAACGAGCCATTTTAACCAAGATCCTTTAAAAAAGTTGTTTTCATATATACGTGCCAAAGGTGGACACTGAAAAAATCCATCGGTTCATGAATTTAATTTGGCAGTAGCTAAGTTATTATCCTTAAAAATGACTCAGTTTAGCACCTCATCAAATTGTGCAAACGATGATGCAATGTTTTTACCTATAGAGTTTCAAACAATTTTAGAAGATACTATAAGGACTGGAAGTATATCATATAAGTGTAGTATATAAAATATAGAATATTTTAATGAAGACGCCGATTGTTTTACATCCAGCAATGTGCCAATAGAATTAATATCAAGTCGATATTTTGTTGGTTACATACATATGTACTAAAGACGTGCATTAGTACACAACATCGCACAAGTTGGCCATGATTTCTTTTTTGAGTAAGTTTGAGTGCCTGTTTTCATTTATGTTGTATTTGTCGATGTTGTGCTCTACTCTCGTAGGTTGTGTGTAGTTGAGTTGTATCAACTTACAATACTACATACAAGTTGCACAATACAAAGTAGTATATCGTTTCGAACAGATGTAGTGAGTATTTGTGGAATACTATTTTTGTTTGTCTGCAGTATAATAGAATAAAAAGACAAATTTATTTGTTTTTGGGATGGAAAAATTTTGTATTTATACCAGAAAAGGTGAATAGTAAAAAATACTAATTTTTCAAAGGTATTCATTTTAACATAACATAAAAATAAATAAAAATTTTATATAACTCGATTTCATAAATTGCTTTGATTCACGTTAGATTGGTACATGTTTCGAATATTAAAAAAGGAAAATAAATCACATTTTGTTATTAATTAATAAATAACTGTAATAATTAAATAATATAATAAAAGTATTTCATATTAATAAAAATATATAAAAACGTATGTGCATTGTACAATGTAGTACATTGAATGTACATATAAACAAACAAAAAATAACACATATAACTCGATTTCATAAATCGCTAAGATTCACATTAGTTTGGTACATATTTTGTATATAAAAAAGTAACACATTTGTTTTTTCATATTAAAGCACACTATAAGTACAATAAGTATTTGCGTATATGAGAGAGAGAAATGGATGCATGTTGTGTAGTTCCCAATACAACATAGTAGAACGAACATGCGATGTTCTGAGTAGAGTGATCAAACCAGAACGACACAACATCTACAACCATCTGTTTGACAACAGCACAACATTTACTTTACAACTTCTCGTTTGCACAACATATACAAGGTATTTACCAATTATACTACATTGTACAATACTTTGTTGTGTACTAATGCACGTCTTTAATATGTACCTCAACGAATATCTTGCGTTAAATGTCGTTTAGATTTAATAAACCAGCGCAAATTTTGTCAAATCCTTCAGAAATGTTTGTTCATGCAAAAAATTATACAAATGATTCCGAGCAATGCGTAAGTTGCACCAAAAATACAATTTATTCCTTACGTTTTGATGAGAATAACGAATGTTATAAACACAGAATGAAGATTCTTAATTACTAGTTCTTATTTTACTACGGAAGCATTCCACATGGGAAACATACAAATACAAATTATCAAGTACATATAGAAATAGTTAAAATTTTAAAACACTGATAAATAAATTTAATAAATACTAAACAAAAAAAAAAAAAAAAAAAAAACATTCGTGTTATTACAACTTCATTCTATACAAAAATAGAGACAGAAGTTCATAATTGAACTGTCTATAAAATTATATATGACTAGGTTTTTCCTAACACTGGAAATATATATTTTTTAATTAGTATATTTATTTTTAAAAACATAAGTTTATATTTGTTGTAATACCTTTAAGTAAAATCTCAAATAATGTAACTATAATTATTAAACAAAAAATTTTAATTGATGATGATAGAATAAAATATTAAAAAAAAAATTATACATGGTAAGTATATACAAACATACATAATTGAATAGTCTAAAAAATAGCATTATACCTAATTCGGTGCGAATCGATATAGTTTTGTCTGTACAACAATAAAACACATACTCTTACCCTACAATTACACAATCGGTCACATTACTGACGAAAGTTATTTGCACAAAAATTGTAAGAAACAAAAATTCTTTTGTTAGGTTTTTATTTTATTTTTACATTTTTAATGCAATGTACAACACACACATGCATACACATGCACACAAACAATGATAAATGAGAATTAAAAGATCTTATACACAACAAGAGAACTAAAGATTGTTACGCTCTTTTTTTGTGCTTCTTTCCCTTTTGTCTTCCCTCCCGCATCCAATGGAAGCACAAAATTTTGTCAATTTTAAATACACTGCGTGCAACATCTTTATATATTTATAGTCTTTGCTAGTGTTATAGAACGCCAAAACTAATTTTTGTACTCATTTGGGCGAAAATTTTGAGTCACTCGTTATACAGAACTATGCTATAACGCCCAACTGATAAAAATTATAATTTAAGTGAAATTTGTAAATTTGTTCAAAACGACAATCTGTTAAAAAATATTTAATATACATACACATATTTTTCAGATTGATTTTGTACTCAGTGCATCAATACGTATCATCATCATCGAGTGGCATTTACATATACATATGTACGAGAGTTGAACTGAAGAGTGTGAAACAAGACTTACAGTATTTTTTAAATAAATATCTGATTTTAGCATATTTAATTAATTCAGGTTAAATTACATTGTCAAAACAAATTAGTTTATTAAGTTTTAAATAACATTTTGAGTAAAGAATCCAATTCATCCATCATATACCTACAGATACTTATTTTCAAAGAATTCCGTATTTTTGTTATTTTAATTTATTTGGCTGAATATTCTTTCGACGTTTTGTTAAAATATGAGAAGTTTTTGTACAATTTCCCCGTTGAAATTCAGAAATTGTTTTCTCTAAAAACTTCCCTTCACGGAATTCAGCATTTCAAATTGCTCTTTATGTTTACAGATAAATAAGCAATTTCTACTATCCTGACTCAATATTATTTGGAATTATTGTACTTAAACTATTACTTAGTTTTGTTTTTCAAATATGTCAAGTTATAATAATAATATTGATGATATTAAATGAGAAAATTGTTGTTATCTAAAAAAAAAGAGAATTTCGTAACAAAAACGTTAATAAAACAAACAAATGATAGAACATTTTAATAATTCAGAAAATCGTCACTGCTATTTTTGAAACAAAAAATCGTCAAAATGACGATAAATCGTCAAATCTGGTAGCTATGGTATGAAAGGTTTCATGCCAATCGGTCTATTATAATAATGACACTGGTGGCCATTTTTGAAAAGGGGCGTGGCATTGCCTACTTCCACCAAAGATGTATAGTATCCAGCTGACACGGCAGACGTTGTCCTGCATAATATTTAACAAGTTCGATGCCCACCGCGACTGTTTTAACGGCGCACAGTGGCTGAAAATCGTTTTTCATTGGCCAAAATTCTGTAACTTTTGAACCGATCAAAATATTGAAGTAATTTTTTTTTTAATGGATAGATATTTAGTTCAGCTTGGCTCAGTTTTAATTACATTAAAATTGATTGATGACTTTTTAAGGACTTCTAGGTCAAAGTTGAACTTCTGATTTTTTTTTAACTTTTGGAGTGAAATATGGGTTTATTTTTTTTATTTACATATTAAAAAATTTAATATTTAGAACTTAATAATAATTATAATTATTTTTTGTGATAATGGAATTTTTTTAATGTTACACTCAAAAAAATTTTTACACTCAAAAAAATGTTTACACTAAAAAAAATAGTAAAATTCACTGGAGATTTTGCTGTTACTACAGAAAAATTTATTCTTTTTTGCTGTCAGATTTGATAATTTTAAAAAACATTTTAAAAATAAAAACTGCAATAGATTTTATTAGCATTTGTAACAATAGTAGGTTCTATTTATTATTATTTTTAACCGCCTTCAAAAAGGAGGAGGTTATCAATTCGAATGGTATGTTGCTTTTTTTATGTTTGTTCCACGATAACCATTTCTGAACCAATTTTAAAAATTCTTTTTTTGTTTGAAAGGGTTGGTGGGTCCCATTTAATTTTTATGAAGATCGGACGGACATACGGTTTTTTATTTACCGTTATCTATATTTTTTCTGTGCTTCTCTTATAAATTGTTGAATAACTTCGTGATTTATGAATCAATTTTAAAAATAATTTTTTTATTTGGGAGATATATATGGCTTGCAGAAAAATATATTTAAGGAAAAAAAAAATAAAAATTTCAGAAATTGATTGAGATATATCGAATATGGGTGTCAAAATTTAGCTCTGTTAATGGGAAAACATTATAGATTTAGCATAAACCGATTTTTTAGAAGATTAACAAGATTTTCAAAATTCTTTCTTTCAATCAAAAAAGTACAACAACATTTTATTTGGCCGAAATTTTGAAGTCGGTTTTTTTTAAAGAATTATTTACTAATACTATGTTTTTCGTACTTAAATAACAATGAAGGCAATTATAATTATTATTCATTTGAAACAAATATTGATTGCAAATATTCTATATTTTGTTCTGCGCTATTTCTGTTCTTTAGTAGTTTTTTGGCTTCTTCATCTAAATCCCGATGTTCCACTTTTCATTGATTTCGAATATTGGATATGAACGGATCTGATGTTGCCAATAATATATTAAATAGATCATCATTTGTGGAATTTCGTGAAATTTTTCTAGTATTGTGCTCTCTATAAAATCTGTAATCCTTGTTCCTTTTTTCCTGAGCCTCCTCTGATAGATCTCCAAGTGGCACCAAATGATATTTAATGATATCTTCTCCATGATAAAGGATTTTGTGAACTGTTGCAGACATATTTCTCCATGGGTAGTTGGTTGTCTAGCGTCAATTTCTTCATTGCACGAAAGTACTTCTAGGATTATTTTAAATCTGAAAATAAGGTTTAAATCCACTCCTGTTATTTCAGAGGCTATTTCTGGATCTGAAAAGAATCTTCGTGCGGTGTTTTCATCATTTGTATTGCCTGACCCTTGTTTGGGCTGATATATAATTAATCCAAATTTGCGATATTCATCTTGAACATGTTTCTTTTTTGAACTTCTTAACTCTTTGTTGGTTCCATTGTTTGTTATGGATCCTGAAGACCCGAAATCCAAATCATAACTGATTTTTAGTATATGTTCCATAAGTCGTCATTTGATCCACAGTAAAAAGTCATGAAAAAATATGTGATGCTCTTGGTAGTCACAGCTAAATTCAAGTGCGGCCGAAAGGGTTAATATCAGGTAAAACTAATTAGTATCTGGCCAATATTGGGTTTTTTTTTCTTTAGTGGTTTAATGTCGCGATTATTATTATAAAATTGTTTATGACTTTGGTTGACCCTAACAGTTGATAACAGGTATATTAGAAAGAGATCATATGTTTACTGTAGAACCTATTGTGATATTTTTATGACTTATTTTTTTGCTAATCAAAACAAAGCCATAAAACCCTTTCGCAGATATTATATTTAATTATTTTAGTTTTACGTTGTCTAAAGTAAAAAAAACATAAACCTTTAGGCGAAAAAGTGAAAATTTAATACAGCATTGTATACGAGTAACTATCGTAATTTGAATTTTTTTAGAGTAATTTCATTAAAATTAAAAAAGTGTTCTACCGGCGGGTCGTGGCGGGTGCAAAAGTATATATAGGGTTAAAGAAGACACTTTCACCTTTCTTCGGGTGGTATACGTTTCTTGTTCCCTTTTGTTCCCTAGAAGTTCTATTCCACTAAAGTTTAAATTTCAGAAAAATATAGTAGTTTCATAAATATTTCAGAAAGCCCCTAATATTAAACGCTAGAGCGGTAACCACTTACAACAAATAAAGACTATAATCCTACCAATATTATAAAAAAGACCGCAGGCCATTATCGATGATAGCTTGCGAGTAGTAACCATTTATTTTTGACAAAAAACAAATAAAAACACCTTTTTCTGAAATTAAAAAAACAGTTGAGTTTGACAGCATGCCACGCCCACAATTATTAATAGTTTAACCTAATTTTTTGGCTACCTTAATATGGATATATTAGCTCCAAAAAGGTGTAAAAATTTTAAAAATCGGTGACAAAAAAAAATTCGACTTTTGGCCAATGAAAAACGATTTTCAGCCACTGTGCGGCGGCAGCAATCGAGTCCATGTTACTTTGAGCCTTTCAACGTCATCCGCCAAAAAAATTAAATGCATTGAATGAATACACAAAAATTCATTCAAGTCGATCCAGTCGTGTAGTTGCAGTGTAGTTGAATAACATAGATACCAACTGCAGCGCCATCTGCCTTGCTGGTTTGTGAATGTAAACCATCCAAGGTCGCACCCAAAGGCATGCAAAAAAAAAATTTATTCAGTGACATCAGCGTTGTCAACTTGGTGCGTTCGCACCATTTTTGGTGCTTTTTTACATTTTTGGTGCGAAAAATTCTTTAGTTGGTGCGCGGTGCGCTTTTTTTTTTAATTTTGGTGCGCTTTTTAATTTTTGGTTGCACCAAAGCAAATTCAACACAACTTTTTGTTTCAGTGTGAGAAAAAATCTTTCTACAATAAAATACACTTGTTTGAGTACCATTTCATTCAACACTGCAATTTTTTGTGTATTTCGGTGCGTTTTTTAATTTTTTCGAAAATGTGATGAAATCTTTATTTTTACTAATTTAATTTTTTAATTTTAATTGCAGTTTTTTAATAATTCATAACTCATGAAATCTATACGATGAAAAAATGTATTTTAAATACGATTGTATGATAAATGAAATCAAATTCAAAAATCTTTGTTTGAAAATCAAATTAACATTTTAAACATCTAAATAAAAATTCTTGTATAACCTCATGGTTTGGTCTACTGAACTGTAGGCGAACAACCAGGGTTAGAGTACCAGTGGAATCCCAACAAATTTTATTGGAAAAAATCAAATAGAAGTAGTTTAACTAGAAAACAAAAATATATAATAAAAGTACCAAATATGTACTGAAATTAGCTTTTTAACCAATTGGCACTTCAGATCTGAATATCATATTGTGAGTTAAATTTGGAGTGGTTAAATGCTAATTTTATCTTTATTAGCTCATTTATTAAAAAAAGGCTTTTACTATTATTACTTTTACTAAGAATCGTTTATAAAAAGTTTTTTATAGAATTTATGATATTAAAAAATTTCAAATTAATTCAATAAATATTTGAAACAAAATTCTTAACTTGGTGCGTTTTTTTGTAAATGGTGCGCTTTTTCTCCATTTTGGTGCGTTTTGAAATTTCAAAGTTGACAACGCTGAGTGTCATACACACGTACAGTAGAATTATATACATAAAGAAGATTTTTAGGGGAGGTACCACTCGTCTTTATCAAATCCCGCCCATATTTGCAGCAGCACTTAAAAAATGCACACCAAACCGACGTACCAAATTTTGTTCAAATATCGTTATCAGGAGCAGAAATAATAGATTTTTAATTTGTGGTTTGTATGGGAGGTACCACGCCCCTTTGCCCAATTGGACTGAATTGTAAATCTAAACCACCCGGGGCGCCACCCAAACGCATACAAAAAATTTTATGCAAATCGGTACAGCCGGTTAGGAGGAGTTCAGTCACAACACACGTACAGTAGAATTTATATAAAGATTAACTAAAAATTAAAAAATTAAATTAAAATTAATTCATTTGTACATATTTTTATGTGTGTAAAAGCATCCATTTTTAGACATTAAATAAATCAAATTGACATGAAAATGAATCACTTTTTAAACGCATCAAACATAAGTAAAAATGCACTACAACATAAAAGACACAGATTGTAATGCTTTTACTAATGGTGTTTTCTTTTCTGAAATAAAATGTAACACCTTTATTATGTACATTTTTATAATGTTTACCCCACATTTTAAAGATGTCGCATTTTTAATGGTCAGAATAGAACATAAAATTACAACAGTGTAACACTTTTTTTCATGTACAGCTGCTTTTGTTTTTTTTTGTTAAAAAAGAAGAAGCAGATAGCTCCCTGGTAAGATCGCTTGAAATAAGACAATGAATATTTATCAAAAAGACCAATGGCACCTTCCCGACTAATACGCAAATTCTTCTTAAACTATAACAATTATATATATAAACATACATTACATATATAAGAAGTAGGAGATATTGTCCTATGAAATTTGACATACATCAACTTCAGAGTATTCATTAATTACGTTCTTTACAAAGCCTTTCACTCGCGGTTGTGGATTTCTTTCCATAATCATATAAAATATTTTATCATCATCAGATGCTGAAGATGAATCCAACAAGTCATCCAAAATTTTTTCAGCACATAAAAAAGTAGTAATATTTTCCATTTTGTATATTTTTTTTGTTTCTTAACACAAATACATATTCATAAACAAAACAAGTGTCAGCTGCAGCGATGCCAACTTAGCCCTTTTCGGGCTAGATTTAGCAGGATTTTAGTCACTCAAAACGCGAAAAAAAAGAAAATTGGATGTTGTATTATATGGATTATTTTCCATTTTCAAATTTTCCTTTTTTCAAAAATGTTTATGCGTTTTGAGTCTCAAAAGTTGGCATCACTGGTCAGCTGTTTTATCGTGCGATTCTCCCCTTCTAAAAATACAGAGTGTGAAAGGTGCACCATTTTTTTAATTTATAGTGTGACATTTATAGAAAAGAACACACTACACTACGACATTTTTTTAGAAAAGAACACAAAAAAATTAAAAAAGATGCGAAATGGGAAAAACGTGTAACATTTTTGCCAGAAAAGAAAACGCCATTCGTCTTCTCATAGTTCTAAAGGAGATGTCGATACTGAATTTTGTTAAAAGATCTATTTGGATTGCGATGGAGCTCTTAAATAAGTCTGCCATTGACTAAAAGATTCCTCTTTAGAGATTGATCCTTTGCAACATTTTTATATATCCCATAGGTTCGAATGTTTTCTATCTATCATAACTAATATTTATCACAGCGCCCTCCTAAAGGTAAAATAATTAAATAAAGGCTGTAAAATTAGGCTTTAAAAAATAAAGCGCCTACTCACCACCAGAGGCGCTGCAATGCTGCACTAAAAACAAACATAATGCGCAATTTCAGAGTTCTGATATAAAAGCTTTCTTCTATCACCACCTTTACTTCTTCAACCTATCCCCTTTCCAAAGAAAGTAGCACAATTATATATAGGCATATTAATTGCCTGAGTTTTACTTCATTAAAAAAAAAATAGTAATAAAAGAATAAATTACATAAACCCCAAACACCATAACTACTAGATACCCAAAGGGTATTTCATATGAAACAACGTTTTGTAGGCCAGTGTAATTTGTGTAAAATACGTGCTCAAACTAATGGTGTTTTCTTTTCTGAAATAAAATGTTACACAGTTATTATGTACATTTTTATAATGTTTACCCCACATTTTAAAGATGTCGCATTTTTAATGGTCAGAATAGAACATAAAATGACAACAGTGTAACACCTTTTTTCATGTACAGCTTTTTTGTTTTTTTTTGTTAAAAAAGAAGCAGCAGATAGCTCCCTGGTAAGATCGCTTGAAGTAAGACAATGAATATTTATCAAAAACACCAATGGCACCTTCCCGACTAATACGCAAATTCTTAAAGTATAAAAATTATATATATATAGACATACATTACATATATACATAAGAAGTAGGAAATTTGGCATACAATAGTAAATTAGCACTTACTTCTAATGAAAAAAAAAAAAAAAAAATTAAAAATAAAAAATTAAAATTAAAATTAAAAATAAAAAATTAAAATTAAAAAATAAAAATAATGTACATCAACTTCAGAGTATTCATAATTACGTTCTCTACAAAGCCTTTCACTTTTCCATAATCATATAAAATATTTTATCATCATCAGATAATGAAGATGAATTCAACAAGTCATCCAAATTTTTTTTTTAGCATATAAAAAAGTAGTAATATTTTCCATTTTGTATATTTTTTTTTGTTTCTTAACACAAATACACATTCATAAACAAAACAAATGTCAGTTGTAGCGAAGACAACTTAGCCCTTTTCGGGCTAGATTTAGCCAAATTTTAGTCACTCAAAACGCAAAAAAAAGAAAATTGGATGTGGTTTTATATGGATTATTTTCCATTTAGCCTTTTTTTCAAAAATGTTTACGCGTTTTGAGTCACAAAAGTTGGCATCACTGGTCAGCTGTTTTATCGTGCGATTCTCCCCCTCTAAAAATTCAGAGTGTGAAAGGTGCACCATTTTTTTAATTTATAGTGTGACATTTATAGAAAAGAACACACTACACTTTAGCAGTGTTGATATTTTTTCAGAAAAGAACACAAAAAAATTAAAAAAGATGCGAAATGGGAAAAACGTGTAACATTTTTGCCAGAAAAGAAAACGCCATAAGACACTGCAGAAAAAGTACCTTTTTACGAGGCTGGAAAGCAGGAAGGCGAACTTCATTCTCTCAACAAGATGAATATACCTCTTCATACGTACCATATTGATCATCTACAAATAATATAGATGTGGAAACTTAAAATTGTTGTCTTCCAACGTTGTAAGAAAAAGCATTTTCAGTACATTGTCAGACATCTAACAATCGTGTAAACACACAATTTTGTCATTGTCATAAGACAATTGTAAAACACTTTTCATTGTCATATGTGCAAAGTTTATGCATCTGCCAATGACAGCATTGTCATAGAAATTATTTCTAAATGCAACTCTGTATATACATCAATAAACAAACAAGGGTGCATTGATAAAATTTTTGAAAAAAAGTAGAAGAAAATTGAAGAATTAAATTAAAGTGTGCATTAGGACATAAGCAGATAAAATGGTTCCAATTGCTCTTTTTTGTTCCATGAAAATATTTAAAATTTTTAAACACACACAGAGCTGCAAAACGAATTTGACAATGCCAGACAACAATCTGACAACCGTGTAAACTGACAATTTCGGTTGACAGATAAATTCATTGTGTGACAATTGTTAGTGAAATTGTTAGTTTTCTTACAGTCGTCTAAACTGACAATTTACCTTTTGCTAAAAAATTTTCAATGTCAGTACATTGCTAGCACATTGCTAGATATGACAACGTTGTAATATCTGACGATCGTGGACACATAGCTTTAGACATTTTCTGAACATTTTGCGAACAACGTTGTAATATCTGACGATCGTCTATACATAGCTGTATAATCACATACATATTTATAATATGCTATATAACTAATTATTTTCTAATCGAAGATAACGGCTTCAGTGAGAGCCAACACTCATCATATCATTATTTAATTCATTACTTGTACTAGTTATAGTGATACTAAAGTAAGGATATACATACATATTTATTATCACTTGTGGAAAGTTCTTGCTTGCAAAGACATCACCATATTAAAGTAATGAGTGAAAATGAAATTGTGTTTTAAACGCAATCTATTCATTGCATTTCTTTTGTTATTGATTTAAAATATTTATTTTCTTGAAATCAGTTTTTCTATGATATTATGATAAATAGCTTATTACTAATTTGATTTAACAAGAATATTACTTTACCTGTGAAAAATAATTTATTTTTGAAAGTAATGTTTTATTTTGTATTTAGATCGTATTTTAGTAAAGTGGTACGGGTAAATACGGACAACATAAAAAAAATAATAAAGAAACGTGTCATAAGAAAGGGTATGAATGAATTAATAAATGAATGAGTGAATAAAAAGAATTTGCTGTAACTTAATACTTGAGGAAAACATATTGTCAATGATGTACATATGGATGTATGTTTGAATGTGAATGTACTTTAGAGCAATTATTATGACTTTTATTGGTCACGTCAAGAGCCTTAAATCGCTTCTCGCAATCTTTGTTGCCAAATGTTCGTGTTTTAATCCAGAAAATATGCGTCAACTTTCCTTCTGTCAGCCCTCGAGTACAAGAAAACTCAATTAGAAGCATTCTACACTTGTCTCTGGTCTCTTTGCAGCAACCAGTTACCAACCCTCTCAGTAAAATCCATTAGAACTTATTTACTCTTCCACAGGAGATAATCAATGTGGTGGCAGATTAAAATCTGAAAACAGAACAAACAATTGTAGTTGCTACATTTAATTTGGCTGTTTGACTGGGTTGGTTAGTGTTTTTTGTTTGTTGGCTGTGCAAACAGTGAAAATATGGAAATATGTACAAGTATTTTTTTAATACATATTGTAGATAAATATAAAGATATCATTATTTTGTTTTTGGAGTTTTTATTAGATTTATGTAGCAAAAATGTTATACATATGTATGTACAACCATCAACGTTGGTTGCTGTTGATGATTGTGAATAAAAGCGTCTGTTTTCTTTTTACTTTATAATATAAAGTTTATATGGATTTGCATGGGTTCTGTGAATCTTTTTCTGTGTGTGTTGTTGAAGATATGATATGCAAATACCACAAAAGCCACGTTTTAACACAATTGGCGGTTGCGATGAAAAACAGATACAATTACAGTTAATGAAAATATACCACCTCCAACCCCCAAAACACTCAATTAAATATGTATGTACGCCATTGATTTAATGTTTTCCAACATAAAACAAATCCCCTCCCTGAATCCATCCACTTTACTATGTATAAGTGGTTTTTTGATTTATTTATTTAATTCCAACGAATAATTTTACTCACAAGTTCGAGTGTATGTATGTAGGTAGAAAGTGTTTTTAAGATTACATTTTGCTAAAAGTTCTAACTAAAGGTATGGGGATGGTCACACATGCCAATGGAAAATATTTACTCAAAAAGGCGTAACCACTTGTCTTAGCACAAACTTGTTTGTCGTTGTTTAAGGTGCTATCAGACGGGATGTAGTTTACATATGTACTGTCACTTTTCTTACCCATATGTAATTCCGTATGTATGTCAAATTTTCCATTTTACATATGATTCATAATTTTTGCTATCACACCTGCTTATGTGTTTCCATATGACATAACCTATAAATGTAAACAAAAGCTGACTTTTTAACATGTATACATTTCAATAATTGCTTCTTTTGGCCAATCTAACTGCAATAAATATAATAAACATAATTTAATTTATTAAAAATCGAAAAATACTTACTTTTCAATGTTCATTATCCCTTATCTTTAATTTTTCTTTACAATATATTTTTTCAAACAATTTTGTTTCAAAACAAACCAGCTGTTTTGTTTATGTTTGTCACAGGAAAATAGAGCGTGTTCTAATCGAAAAAATTACATATGTATTTCCACATGTATTTAACACATGCATAGTTTCATATGTATCACACGATTCGAAATCAATGGAAAGTGGAACATCGGGATTTAGATGAAGAAGCCAAAAAACTACTAAAGAACAGAAATGGCGCAGAACAAATATAGAATATTTGCAATCAATATTTGTTTCAAATGAATAATAATTATAATTGCCTTCATTGTTATTTAAGTACGAAAAACATAGTATTAGTAAATAATTCTTTAAAAAAAAACCGACTTCAAAATTTCGGCCAAATAAAATGTTGGATTAATTTTCAAAAATGTTTAATATAACTAATGTTGTTGCACTTTTTTGACTGAAAGAAAGAATTTTGAAAATCTTGTTAATCTTCTAAAAAATCGGTTTATGCTAAATCTATAATGTTTTCCCATTAACAGAGCTAAATTTTGACACCCATATTCGATATATTCTTAAAAATCGGTTTATGCTATATATCCCCGATATATCTCAATCAATTTCTGAAATTTTAATTTTTTTTACCTTAAATATATTTTTCTGCAAGCCATATCTTCCAAATAAAAAAATTTATTTTTAAAATTGATTCATAAATCACGAAGTTATTCAACAATTTATAAGAGAAGCACAGAAAAAATATAGATAACGGTAAATAAAAAACCGTATGTCCGTCCGATCGTCATAAAAATTAAATGGGTCCCACCTGCAAGCAAACCCTTTCAAACAAAGAAAAGAATTTTTAAAATTGGTTCAGAAATGGTTATCGTGGAACAAACATAAAAAAGCAACATACCATTCGAATTGATAACCTCCTCCTTTTTGAAGTCGGTTAAAAATAATAATAAATAGAACCTACTATTGTTACAAATGCTAATAAAATCTATTGCAGTTTTTATTTTTAAAATGTTTTTTAAAATTATCAAATCTGACAGCAAAAAAGAATAAATTTTTCTGTAGTAACAGCAAAATCTCCAGTGAATTTTACTATTTTTTTTAGTGTAAACATTTTTTTTAATGTAAAAATTTTTTTGAGTGTAACATTAAAAAAATTCCATTATCACAAAAAATAATTATAACTATTATTAAGTTCCAAATATTAAATTTTTTAATATGTAAATAAAAAAATAAACCCATATTTCACTCCAAAAGTTAAAAAAAATCAAAAGTTCAACTTTGACCTAGAAGTCCTTAAAAAGTCATCAATCAATTTTAATGTAATTAAAACTGAGCCAAGCTGAACTAAATATCTATCCATTAAAAAAAAAATTACTTCAATATTTTGATCGGTTCAAAAGTTACAGAATTTTGGCCAACGAAAAACGATTTTCAGCCACTGTGCGGCGTGAAATTTGGAACGTAGATAGATCCATACTTGGAATGTGCCAATAGGTTTAATATTTTTTCAAGACTTGGAACAGGGGGGTAAATTTTGACATTTGGTTTCTAAAAAATTATTAATTTTGTTGTTTGTTGTTGTGTGTTCTTTAGCTCTTTCAGTAGTCACAAAAATGTGTATTAGAGCAGTGCCTTTTCGAAAGTCTAGCTTTAAAAAAAAAACGGATGAAAAGGGGAAATTTGTATTTATTTTTAAGACATTATCTGCAGACTTTTTAAATATAAATATATTACAGGGTAAAAAAGGGTAAAGATTTATGTTTTGGTACCTTTTGTTTCAACAAAAATACGTATGTATGTACATATATATAGCAGTAATATATTTATTTATTTAAAATAAATAACAATATGAATTTATATTACAAAATAATGGTTACAAACAACATACGAGTATGTTTGGTAAATACAAAATTAAAAGGTCAAACAATCGAAAATTATATGTATAATGGGTATTTTTTGGTACATCTTGTTCTAAATCAGGAGTGTCCAAAAGTTGCTTATGTAAGAGCAAACAACAATACATTTAAATCAGAAATGATTAAAATTTAAATGCTTATGTATTGGTGAGAAAATGAGACAAATTTATAGGTACAGTAAAACGAAAAAGTAGACGATCGATTTTTATAAAATAGTAAACCTAAAAAATTGTTTCGGTTTAAAAAATATTAAAAAATTATTTCGCTTCGCAAAATATTGAGTTCCGTTTCTATTTTTAACTCATATTTTGTAACTTCAACTTTAAAGGGGGGCTTTAAAAAGATCAAGAAATGGTTCAAGGGCATCAAAATCTTTAAACCTATCTTGAAAACTAAAAAAAGAATTTCCCAGTGACCTTTAAATGTTTTATAACACAAAAGGCATTGAGAATTACCAAATGCATTTTTGATTACAAAAAATTCTCGTAATGGTACCATAATTTTTTAACGTACTGTTTTAAAAAAAGCATCCGCTAAGCATGTGTACCATTTGCCTTGTGAAAGACAACTGAATTAAAAGAACATAACAAAGTAATGGGTTGGGCCAATAAGCAATTGTTCTATGAAATGATCACCTCTGATTTAAATAAAAACTAATTTTTATTCAGTATTTTTTGTTGTAAAAGCCAATACATACAAAGAAACAACACACTTTTTCAAACGGTATCATACGTTAAATCTGCCAAGTGGTGGCTAAGTAGCATATAATGTGTAAAATTACAAACTGCCTCGGGAAGCATAGCTGAATGCTATCAGACGCGTCCACGGGTTGCGGATAGTGGAAACCCCAGCAGATATGCTGGCAAGCTGCGAATAAAATAAGCAGTCGCGGACAATTCAGCGGTCTCAAGGGGAGAGTCTCGGGGGTTTCGCTTAGAGCACCTGTAAATACCCGAGTTGCCAATGATCCTTGGTACGGCGTGGCGAGTAATTGGCGCCACTCAATAGCCAATCTCAACAACTTATATCATTTTCTAGCATTTCTGGATGCTACAACCGGCAGCCCCGGTACCAGAATCGCATGAGATCGGCTAATCACCGGTTCATCTTAAACTCTACTGATTACAGAAACCGCAACGAATAGAAACCAAAATGATCCCCAACTGTTGACGACTTTTAGCTTTAAATCAAGGACACGATTCGGAACATGGAATATTAAAACGCTTCAGGAACCATCAAGATTGGCCCAAATTTGCAAGGAATTCAGGAACTTTAACCTTCTCTTCCTTGGTTTATGTGAAACAAGGTGGCCTGATAACGGCACAATAACAACCGACGGTGACCTTTTTATATTCTGGCAAGCCAAGTGGTCTCCCTCGATCGAACGGCGTAGGATTCCTTCTTTCTAGAGAGGCCAAGAGCGCCCTAATGGCATGGAAACCTCATTCTGATAGGATTATATCCATCCGTCTGCATACCCGGGCTGGCAACATCACATGCATTCAATGCTATGCCCCTACTGAAATCTCAGATCCCAATGACAAAAAAGACTTCTACAGCCTCCTGGAAAAGGTAATAAAAGACACACCTACTGGTGATATTTTACTTCTTACCGCTTATTTCAACGCTCAAGTGGGCTCAGTTAACACGAATATTGAGTCCGTTATGGGAACTCATGGACTGGGGCCAATGAACGAGAACGGCGAATTATTTACCGGAATATGTGCAACCAGTGGTCTTACAATCGGTGGTACTATTTTTCCTCACAGGGATGTGCATAAAATAACTTGGGTTTCCCCTGACCACAGAACAGAAACCCAAATCGACCACATTGCGATAAGCAAGAAGTGGCGGGGTTCATTAATAGATGTGTGCAGTAGACGTGGGGCAGATGGAGCGTCAGATCTCTATTTACTTGTAGGAGAGTTACGATTAAGGACATCTGCAATCCGACGACTAACAACACGGTCTTTGCCAAGACGATACGATGTATCCAAATTAAAATCCTCAAATATTCTCAGAAGTTACGTTGGCTCCCTAACGACTTGCTATGAAGATATCCGAACAGCATTAGATGCCAATGGAATGGTATAAAAAGCATTTTCACAGACAGTGCGAAGCAACATCTTGGTCATCCTCAACCTCAGCGTAGAACATGGATCTCAGACGCTACCTGGCAACTTATTGAAGATAGAAAACAACTTAAAGGTTCCATTAACGTTGCCCGAACAAGAGCTGCTAAATCTAACCTACAGGCACAGTATACCAGCCTTGATCGCCAGGTAAAACGAAGTGCGTGGCGAGACAAGCGGATTTTGGTGGAAAATATGGCCATAGAAGCACAGTCAGCTGCTGATACACATCGAAGCAGGGATTTGTACAAAATTGCAAAGCAGATATCAGGGTACTCCCGTTCAACCACACATCCGCTTAAGGATCCGATGGGAGGAACTGCCTCGTCTACGGAGCGGCAACTGGCAATATGGTCCGACTATTATGCCGGCATACTGTCAATTCCGCAACCTACAACTGTCTGGCAATGTCACTGTACTTCACACCAAATCAGACTCGACATAAATACAATTTTTGCAGACGAAACTGAGATCGTCACTGCAATCCGTGCACTGAAGAATGGCAAGGCACCAGGCGTAGACAACATTAACCCCGAACTGCTTAAGGCTGATCCGACTCTTAGCTCTATAATAATCTACCCTATTATCAGAGACTTCTGGACATCACACTCTCTTCCTGCTGAACTAAGTGAAGGAGTGATAATAAAATTACCCAAGAAAGGAGATTTAACAGAGTGTAGAAATTGGCGGGGTATAACTCTTTTAACCATGATTAATAAGGTTTTAGCGAATATACTCCATGCTAGACTGGCATCATCAATTTCAGCAGATCTTCGAAATGAGCAAGCTGGTTTCAGACCACACCGATCTTGCACCGACCATATAAATAGTCTACGGATCATAGTGGAACAGTCGGTGGAATGGAGATCTCCACTATACCTGATATTTATCGATTTCGCCAAAGCATTTGATACGATCCACCATCAGGCAATTTGGCACGCACTTCGATGCAAGGGAGTTCCACCTGTGCTAATCGACTTAATCAAAGCTCTGTATGGTAACTCAACATGTCGAGTACTGCATGAACGCATGTTAAGCAATCCGATTGGTGTAAGCACTGGGGTACGACAGGGATGTATCCTATCTCCTCTGTTATTCAATATTTTATTGGACTAAATTATGCAGCAAGCAACCCGAATAAGAAGAGGCATTACATGGGGTATGAATGGTCGATTGGAAGACCTTGATAATGCTGATGATATTTGCCTGCTCGCACACAACTTTACCGACATGCCAGCCAAATTGGACCAGATACATCAGCTAGCATCGGGTGTTGGTCTTCATATTAATTTTGACAAAACTAAGGCTCTACGTATCAATTCGACTAATCTCTCCAAGTTTCGAGTAAACAACATAGAACTCAAAGATGTCCAATCGTTTTGCTATCTAGGAAGTATCATATCAACAACAGGCGGCTCACGTGATGATATTGCATCTCACATAAGGAAAGCAAAACAGTCTTTTGGTGCATTACAAAAAGTATGGAAGTCTCCACAAATACATACAAAAACCAAGCTTCGTTTTTTCTTCTCTAATGTTCGCTCTATCCTGCTATATGGATGCGAGTCCTGGAACTCTACTGCAAGCGATATCCAATCCCTGCATGTATTTGTTAATCGTTGCTTGCGAAAAATGGTGCGAATATTTTGGCCGAACGTAGTTTCCAACAGAGACCTCTGGCAAAGAACAGGTGAAATACCGATTCGCATAGAAATTGCAAAGAGGAAATGGAGCTGGGTTGGCCATATTCTGAGAAAACCCCATGATGATATACCAAAGATGGCAATTGACTGGAACCCTCATGGCAGCAGAAGAAGAGGTAGACCAGCTAAAACCTTTAGAAGGCAACTAGAATCCGAGTTTGGCGAAACAGGAAGAACATGGTCTGAGATCAGACTAATCGCACAGGACAGATCCCAATGGAAGAATTTTTTCATACGTTAAACAAAATCAAAATCTACATTGGCGATCGCAGTCACCAATGTTTACCAGTAGAGCATACGAAAGTGTTGTTGCTTTGCGCTTGGATGTATAGAGTGAAGTACGACAAAAAACAAATAAGGCAAAGTTGTTTGTGTATTTCGTATTGCTAGTGCTGAGTGTTGCAATGACAAAACACACAGCCTATAGCTAAGAGTTTTTACAAATACAAAAGAGCACCAAGAGTATAGGGCTTGGGCACTCCTGTTCTAAATCAATATAGTTTCGTAGATGTAAGCAGCGTTACCGTTGATGTGACTAAAGTCGCAATTTGACCCTTTTACAGATGCCTGCCACTTTTTGTGTACCTTTTTTTTTTGTTTTACTTGATACATATTAGAGTTTTTATTAATTTTTTTATTATATTCATATGTAAACATACATCATATACAACATTTAAATGAACAAAATACGATTTTTATTTTTGTTTTGTTTATTTTCCGTCTTTTTAAAAGTGGTGCCCCTTTTTTTAAGAAATCCCCTTTTTGTGCGACTTTCTCAAATTTGTCAACGGTAACGCTGGATGTAAGTACTTTTTTTTCCATAAAATGACAATTTGAACTAAAAAAAATCACAAACAATCAGTCGGCGTAATTTTATGATGATCGATCAATAACACAGTGCTACAAAATTTCCTTTTTTGCTAGCACTTTCAAAGTGACCTAGTGTAGGTATGTTATAGGTCTAAATGAGTGTATTAAAATTTTCAATATATGTACCTCCAAATTCCCGAGTTATGGACCAAAGA
Source organism: Bellardia pandia (assembly GCA_916048285.2). Classification (NCBI taxonomy): domain Eukaryota; kingdom Metazoa; phylum Arthropoda; class Insecta; order Diptera; family Calliphoridae; genus Bellardia; species Bellardia pandia. The sequence goes on along the minus strand of OU696534.1, from coordinate 15,536,872 downwards.
AATTTTTTTGAGGCTGCTACTTTTAAACTTTGTTAATTTTTAGAGACTACTGTTTTTCTTAATGAAAAATGGTTGAACTTTTTTTATTTATTATTAGAGAAAAATTCTTATTATTTCGGCTTGAGTTCATTTTTTATAATTAATAATTAGAAGAATACCATTGTAAAGTTATAATTTTATAGACAATTGGCACATTGGAATGCATTTTCTACCCTGTCAAAGGCGTCATCAGCAATGTTTATTATCCATGATCTACTTGTAAATATCATCTATTTAACTCTTCAAATATAACTTTACAATTGTATTATTCTAATTACACTGTGCTAGAATTTGACACTTTTTTTTGTGACAAACGGGGCACCTGGCGGGTTAACCTAATTCGGGTACGCTGAATCCAGTGGTGCTAACCGTTTTTTTAGGTTAGCTCGTTTTTTCGAAATATACCGTTATTTCGAAAATGGAGGAGGTTGCACAACATATATTCGCGTAACTCAAAAACGGTTCAGTTTATTGAATAAACTAAAAAACCGAAATTCCGAAATGGAATTTTCTTTAAGTAAGGTTAAACTTTTTTCCAATATGCGCAGTCGTTGTAGAAACATAATTTTTTTTGATAAAAAAAAATAGTTTTTTTTAGCAAAATTTCAAGAATTTTGTTTTTTAAAACGGCATTAAAAATTGGAAAACGCAGCTGTGCTTCTAATTTTTTCTGCAGGTATAGCAAACGAAGTTCCAAACAAAACAAGACATAAATAATTAAAATCTGTCTACAACTTTTGATTTTATTCACAAAAGATGAAATATATAATAACCAGACGAAACTTTAAAAATTAAAACATTTATTTTTGTTGTTAATTAAAGTTTAAGTTTTTATTTACAAATTTATTCTTCTTCCTCCTGCAGATTCCAACAAATATCCCCTAATAGCGAATCAAGTTGTTTGCCACTATACCAGTGTTCGAGTCTGACTGTTACTTGGTGAAATCTCTCGCCATGTTCATCAGACTCGGCTGGTGATTGTTCATTAAATTTTTCTGCATGACAATGCAAAAAATGTATTTTCAATGACATTTTGACGTTTAAGTTTTTAAATGCGGTTAGCATATCTCCAATTAAAATTCGCCAATTTTCAGACCGATGATTTCCTAATACATTTTCTATTACTGATTTCACAGAATTCCAGCCCAATAGCTCCATATCATTCAATGCAAGTTCAAATTGTTGGTCCTTCATTAGACGACGAATGTCCAGTCCATTAAGAATTCCTGTAAAATAAAAACATTATGACATGAAATATAAATCTAATTTAATAAAGTAGCTAGAGTTCATACCTTCCTTTACTTTCATGCCGCTTAATCGTGGAAAAATTCGGCGCAATTCGGTAAAAGCAATTCCATCTGGGTTCAATGCTTTTATAAATTTTTTTACAATACCCAGTTTGATGTGGAGTGGAGGAAGCAAAATCTTTTCCATATGACATTGAAACAGAAATCGTCCCGGCTTTGGTTTTTTTACAAATTATGTTCATGAAGGGCTTGACAGGTACTTTGATAAAAAAATTACAGAATAAATAAAAGTTCCTCAACCCCTTCAATGTCATATGGCGAGTGCTTGCGAAAGTGAATAGTGAAGTTTAAAGTCTTTGACAATCTTGAGTCTAATCATTTATATTGAAATATCTAAGATGGAAGCGTGTAACAAGTTTGCCAAGTCGCCGTAAAATGACTACTGAAATAATTAACTTGTATGAAACATATTTTTCTTTAAGTGTCATATGTGGCAAGAGTTGGTCACCATCAATAGTGTGTACAAAGTGCATTTACCATTTAAATAAGTGGAAAAAATGGAGATGCCATTTGGTGTTTCAATGATTTGGAGAGATCCCATACTCCATGTTGAAGATGAGTGTTATGCGTGCATAAATCATACAGCCGGCATGAACAGAAGAAAAAGTTGTTCTATATCTTACACTGCACAATAATTATTAATTATAAAAAATGAACTCAAGCCGAAATAATAAGAATTTTTCTCTAATAATAAACATTTATAACTTTTTTATTTATTAGCCTTTCAAACCTAGAAATTCGTGATTTTAAAATTGGTTATTAAAATAAAATATTGTTACTTATAAGAAACATACTTTTACATGAACCATCCAAGAATAGCCGCCAATCTTGTGAACGATGCTCGTGCAAACAATAACTCATTAACATTGGTGCAATAAACAAGATTATTATATTTATTTATCATCATGTTCGTTTGTCATTAGCAAAAATTCGAGTTCTTATTATTTTAGTTTTTTTGTACCCATATATTCAAATTTACTTCTTTAAAATAAGCGATTTGTATTGTATTAACAAAAAAAAAAAATAGTTTTTTTTCAGGAATTTTAATTGTTTTTGGGTTAATAGCTGCTCATAAAAAGTATTATAACTTCCTTATTTCTCAAACGATTTCAACAAATGACGTCTCATTTTACTCAGAAAAACACTGTTGTCTATAAACTAAATTCGGAAAAAAGTCTCGTAGAAATTTTAAAAGTTTAAAAAAAATTAAAAATTTTCCATATAATTGAAAAACTCTATTCATATTTGTGCTAGTATTGTATGAGAAGTATACATATACATAAGTATATTTAAAAATAACAATTATTTTGCTTTCCAAAACCGTTTGAATTTCAAAAATCTGTTAATAAATAAAAAAAAGTTATAAATGTTTAAAAGTAGCAGCCTCAAAAAAATTTCTTTGGTCCATAACTCGGGAATTTGGAGGTATATTGAAACTTTTTTTTTGTAATTAATCATAATGCCCACTTCCGAAAGTCACTTTAATCACTCTTAACAATGCTAATATCCAAATTAAATTAAACACAAAATTTAACACACAAGTCATGCCTATCATTTTTTGAATGATCGCTTAATAGGTCATTGCTCCCATACAGCGTTTATTTCTGAAAAACAGTTTTGTCGTATATGAAATCTCTATCTAACCCCTGATGAGCAATAAATGCCATAATGTTTTCTGATATTGTTCATTTAATGTTGAATTTAGATTCCTATATCAGCAAACAATTTTAAGTTTCAATTGGGATCTTACACACTCTGAACAAAAGACGGAAAAAATTCAGTTTGAAACTATTCTTGCTTTAGAACTTGTAATAGTGCTGGCAAATTCTACTACTTTCCATTACTCAATAATATTCAAGACTTTTATTTGTGTACTTAATACTACTCGATACTTTTAACGGATTTTTTGAAATTGTAACGCATAGTTTTTATCTGCAAATTGAAGTAGTTTCTTCAAAAAATAAAAATAGATCTTCAACTATTATTGGTTTTATTATTAAATCAAAAATAAATGTAAAGCTAACTTTTAATTCAACGCTAACAACAACTTAAGAAATAATTAAAATAAATTCTTTGGAAAATTAATGAATTTTGTAGCTTACACATTGTTGTCTTTTTATACAGTGATGTATTTTTATGCACTATTTTACTGACTCAACTTGCTTAAAAATACAACTCAGAAAGTATCGAGTAACTACTTTTGAGTATTGAGTATCCAAAAAAGGTGTAAATACTCGATACTCGGTACCCATTACTCAATACTTTGCCAGCACTAACTTGCAACATAGGGCATCAAAAAAGTACCAAAATGCAGTTCGTACCAAATCAGTACCGTATCACAGACAATTGTAAATAAACAATGATGTGTTTTAAATTTTAGACAACATGTCTTGTGATTTTTTTACTCAGGAGATTATGTATGGAACAGTTTAGTTTTCTACGTCGGGGGGTTTAGCAATAATGAAAATTACTACCAGAAGAAGGAAACTGTTACATAAGCTCTTCAGTGATTTAAGCTGAATACAAATAGAACCCTATGTTTCTACGCATACAATTTTAAATCAGTTTTGACGACGTAGAATTTACAAAAATTTCCCGATACCTACATGTGCACTTTTTAGATTGACGGCGGAAACTAATAAAATTTTATTTCTATGTTAATTCGTTTTAAAGAAACAAATATTGCCAGTTTTATGCATTTTAAAGCATTTTATCCGAATAATGTTCGAATTTCGCAAAAATTCTTCTTATTAGATCTATAAATTAATCTTTTAGTACCTGAATTCAAGTTTCAAGCTTTAGCAATGTGGACTGGGAGATGATGAGTAACTCAGTCAGGCATATATTTAAATACAAACAAGAATAATTTTTTATAGGAAAGCCATAAAAAGTCATTTGCATCTGATATTTTGCAAAAAAAAAATTGACACAATGATGGCACATTGAGATATAGTGTTTATAAGTACTTTAAGGCAAATGTGATTGACAAAAAAAAAAAAGAACATTTCAAATGAACATATATATGTATGTATGTATGTACACACACACATATGTACCGACATTTTAAAAGAACATACACATGTACATTCAATAGTAAATGATGACAAAATTATCCAAAATGAAACATCTGGCATATCACTGACTTACAAACATGTTCACGCTTGTGTATACACATACTTACTTACTTACATTTATAAAAATGTAGACTAGTATTTAATAAAAAAAAGAAGAAATCACATCCCTTGACTCTTTCTCACACATTTAAGTGTAAGTAGAGACCATAATAAAAGTAATACATAATAATTACCTTTAAATGGATAAAATAAAATTGTTGATTCTCCAGAGGCCAAGGGACTTTTTATGGTATTTTTTTTCAATTGTCCTTATATGCCATTACTATCAATATATTAATCGAAAATCGCCTAATGCAAACTAAAGAGTTTAAATGAAATTCTAGTTACATCCCTTCTATATATATATACTATATATGTAAGTACCACGTAATTACGCTTACAAATAGGCAGTTAAAAAAGTCATTACTGTGACATATGTAACTGAAATAACTAGTTTTATGGAACGACTACAATAACTTATTGATTGTAACAACAGAGGAAACTAATTCTATCTATGTATGGATGGCACGTTCATATGTAAATGTTCAATCAATAAACACATACTTATACGTACATATGTATGTATATCAGTGAATATGTGATTATTAGACTACTTCTATGTAATGATTGATGATGGTATGTAAAAGTAAGTTATGCAGCAATCATTTCAAAATTTTAACTGGGGTCCTATTTTGTATTTGTTTTTTATGAGTTCGATTTTTCATTGGGTCATTTTGCATGCAGGCATTAATTTGTAAAAAAAAAATTATGTTTCCATACATGTGAGTTGTAATGAAAAGTACGTAACTCACCTGGATCATCCATACGTTTCCTTTTGATATTGTTGCCATGATGTTCAGTAGCAATGGGTGAACTTTGTTGTTGTTGCTGCTGCTGATTTTGATGATGATGGGGATGGTGTTGCTGATGATGATGATGATGGTGGTGATGGTGCTGTGGATGATGTATGCCTAGAATACCGTTTATGCTATAACCGGCTGTTCGATGTTCTACGATGCCATTAGTAGTATTCTGATTATTGCTAGTTGTAGAGGTGGTGTTGTTGTTGCTATTATTCGCTGTACTGAGTATATTTTGTTGCTGTTGTTGCTGCTGCAATTGCATAGCAGCAGCTGCGGCTGCCGCAACAGCAGCCGCTGATGCCGGAGACGCTGCAGATCCTGTATCTGAGGCTGGTGCATGTGTTATTACAGAGGTGGCATTGTTGCTATTAATATTAGTATTATTGTTATTGCTACTACCAACATTATTGCTGATATTTGTATTATTACTACCATTGTTATTATTACTACTATTATTATTATTATTACTACTATTGTTAATAGCGGCCAATTCATTGCCATTGTTCTCCAAATGATCTGTTATACTGCTGCTACCGCCGCCGCTATTTGTCCCTCCACTACCGCCGCTCACATTCCCGCTGCCTTGCTGTTGCTGATGATGGACATGTTTAGCCTTTTCAGCCGCCTTATTTCGCACGATCCTTTACAAATTAAACAAAAATAATTTTTTTACTTCATTATTGTTATACACTCATAAATATTTCCTCCTTCAATTACAATTACAGCCAGGATAAATTAATTGTAAACATTTTTAATTACATATATTAATTGTATACATAGTACGCGCATTATTGTGGTTTCATTTTTTATGGAATTTCGTTTAACTCTGTCTAATCTGTGCTTTTAGGCGTTTAAAAACTTTGCAAAACATTTTACAAATTTATAGCTTAAGATCTGTGACCAAAATAGTTAAAACAAAAAACATTTTCAAAACTAAAATTTTTTGGTTTGAACTTTAACCCTTAAAGGTTTGCAAAAACTGAAAAATAAATAAAAATTTCCCTGTTCTAAATTAAATTCGAAACTTCAGAGCCGTTGCAGCGCAGGTTTATACCCATATTATTCGATTAGCGTAAATTTGTGTGAATTTTTATACCAAGTATCTGACCGTACTCTTTAAAATTGGAAACAATTAAAAAAAAAACACCTCTACAGTAAAAACCGGATAAGTGCAACACGCATAAATGCAAAAAACGCTTAAGTGCAACGTGTTTCGAAGCCATAAGCCTCTTTTATACTTTATCATGTAAAAATGCACGGATAAGTGCAACACGGATTAATGCAAACAATTCATAAGTGCATAATAATTTTAAGCCTCAAGAGACATTTTTAGTACAACTTTGTATGCATAAATGCACAACTAAAATAGAACTGATTTTTTAGGTTTTGGTATTTGCACTCTTGATCACAGAAAAAAATGTATGTGTTAATAGTTTACCGTTGCATACCAAAGTTTACACGTTAACGCTTTTTTCGAAAATTATGGTAAGGTCGTGGATCGCTTCCGCTTTTTACCGAATTGTATCTTTAACATTGATGAAACCGGGATAAACACTGTAGCGCATGCCCCAAAATTTATAGCAGCGACAGGTAAAAAGCAATTTGGCCAGATTGTTTCTGGCGAACGTGGTGAATTGGTTTCTTTCTGTGGTATTGTAAGTGCTGCCTTCTACCTGTATTAATTTTACCACGAATTATGTTTGAAGACAGTTTTTTGTATAGTGCTCCTGCTGGAAGTCTGGGATTATCCTCGAGAAATGGATGGATGACAGCTGAATTATTTGTAAGAGTTTTGGAACACATAGTAAATACTTCGGGCTGTTCAATAATGAAGAAAATTCTGTTGATCATGGATAATCATGTAAGCCACGTTTCGATCGAAGCAATTAATTGTTATGCTAACATTTCCGCCTCATTGTTCCCATCGCCTTCAACCGATTGACGTCGGCGTGTATGGACCATTCAAATCAGCAGTAAAGATTGCATTTATTAACTGGATGAGGACGAATTCTGGCAAGGTCATTACTATTTACAATGTGGCCGAACTTGCTAATAAAACATTTAATAAAAGTTTCAATTTTGACAATATCACCAACTCCTTTAAAAAGTCTGGGATATGGCCCGCAAATATCATCACAAGCATATGTTCCACCAGCACAAATACTTTCCGCGACAACTGAAATTACTCCAGAAATCGTCAGACCTTTTTTAAAACCCGGTCCAAGGAAGTCTCAAAATAGACGAAAACGAGGAAAGTCATCTATTCTTACCGACACGCCTGAGAAGACAGATGAAGAAAACAAAATAAACGAAACAAAAACAAAAGAAACAAGTTAAAAAAATATTAATTTTATCGTCGGATTCAGGTAGCGATGTTCCCAATAACATGATATTGGAATCAGAGGAAGAGCCTGGACTTGATGAAATCGATGATGACAGCAATGAACCACCTCTTAATTGACCAAGATATTTTGAAAGAGAACGACATGGTTTTGGTTAAATTTACTACACTCAAGAAGCAAAATGAATTTTATGTTGGCAAAATTGTCACCGTCCACGGTTCTCAAGATTTCGATATTACGTTTCTAAAACGAAAGAATGACAGATAGATTTACTTATCCCGATTTACCGGATATTAGCCAAGTTTAACGAAACGAAATAGTGGCAAAGATGCCCCAACCGGAAGAACTCCCGGGAACATCTCGACCAGCAAGTTACATAAACTTTAATATAAACTTCTGCAAATACAACATGGGATAGAAATTAATTTTGTTATTTGTATTCAACTGTATTATAATTTTATTTTTTTTTAATTTTCAGAATTGTATGGAATTGTTCTATTATTTTCTTTTTAAAAAAATATAAAAAATAATATATAAAAATATATATTTTAACTCCTTCTTTGTGTTTATGCATCAATTGTCAAATTTTGAATGGTGTCCATATTAGCGCCTAGTAAAATCAATGGTCAAATGGACAAATATAAACTCTTTTAAAAATTCTTTGATTTATTTTTCTGTAACTATATGTAAATGCAAAAAATTTACATTTACCCAATAATTGTATAATTGCAATATTTTTGTACTTATCTAATATTTGCATAATTGCAATATTTGTGCACTTATCCGAGGTTAGCATAAATGCAAAGAATGGATAAGTGCACAAAAAGTCGGGTGAAAACCGATGTGCATTTATCCGTACATTACTGTATCTACATAAATATGCACCAAAATATGTCTGTCTGTTGCCTGGAGAAAAGCCAGCAAACAATTGAGAGACAGTCCATTTGAAGTCTGGCTAAATTAAATTTGATAAAATATCAATCACTGTATCAACTCTCCCTTTTTAAAATTAACATTCTTTACCAATTTGTAAACAGATACGTATGTACATATGTATGGATATACATATGTATATAAACATTTTACATTTGTATATACATACATACTCGTACGTATATCTGTATATGTAAAAGTAATTGTTTATTTGTTGAATGATGATAAATAAATCTTGACATTGATTACTTTGCCTTTAATTTGAAAAAAAAACTTAACATTACATGCTTATTATTTGTATTGACTTTTCTCCCCACAAATAGTTAATAAATAAAACACCCTACATCGAACAACAAAATTTGAAGGATCTAAAGTATCAACGAATTTAAGTAACTTTTACTATTTCTCATCACTATCTATACATTAGCATTTGAACCCATTACAAGAGAGATTTAAATAAGTCAGTTTCACGTTGCTTTCTTTTTATTTCGTTTCCACGACATTGAAGATTTAATATTTTCAAATAATTTGGATTTGTGTTAACAACGATGTAATCATTTAAAATTGAATGAATTCTAAATTTCGTAAACAAGTACCTATATACAAATAGTACCTATATATATAGTTTTTACTGGGTTGTTTAGAATATTGTGCAGCCTATTATCAGCTTTCAGTCTTTCAATACGATGTAACTCCATCTATAAAACCCATTAAGTCAATAAGAAATATACATATCCATACATACATATACTATAAATTATTAGTAACACTTGTAATCCACTAAGTGTGCCACAATATTTCAATCAGGTCAGTTTGATATACATACATATATATATTTGTATGTATTTATTGTTGATACAACGTATACATATTTACAATATTTTTTGGTTTTTCTTAAACCTCTCTTTTAAACAAATAGAAACTGAGATAACTAGGCAGTGATGCCAACTTTTCAGAAGCAAAACGCGCAAAACAGTGCCTCAAAAAGCGCTAAATAGCGCTAAATTTTAATTAAGCGAAAAGCGCCAAAAAGCGCTAAGATAAATTTTAATAAAATGGGGTTTAAATTCAATATTTATATAAAAATTTGTTTTATTTGTACATTATGAGATCATATATTAATTTTAAAGTGTATATCAGCACAAAAAAAAATATTTTAGCGAATTCAGTTAAAACTGTTCATTTTCGAACAAAAATGTAGAATTTTCCTCTTCATCGTCTGGCCAAAGTATTGTCTTAATATAAAATTTTGACTTCTTGTAAGTTTCAATTGAATTAATTTTTGCAGGAACATGTGGAAGAATTTTATAACTTACACAGCATGAATTTGCCATCTTTAACCCATATTTAATATGAATTAAAGAATTAACGGTATTTAAACACTTTAGCATTGGAGTATGGATATGTCAAAATATCTATGACATTTTGTCCGATGAAGACTAAAATTGGCAGCTTTGCTATCTGTAAATGTTGAACAACACAATTCACCAAGATGATCCACAGTAGAAAATTGACTATGAACAGCAGTATAAAGATCAATCATTGCCTGACTTTTTTGCTTTTCATTTGGATTTTGTAAATCTTCAAATGAACTTTCACTTTGCATAAGTTCAACATTATTAAATGGTTTCATCGTTTTCTCATGTTTTAATGTCTGGCAGTGTCGAATTAGATCAGAACGTTTGCAATTGACAATTACAATTGCTGCAATTTGACAATTACAATAAATACATAAAGCTTTTGTATCATCTTTCGATGGTCGTATCCATTTTTTAAGCAAAGGATAAGATTCCCACATTTTTCTATATTTTTGTACATAACGCTCCATCTAAAAATATAATTCATTACTTCATTGTTTAACAAAATAGATTTGTATTTACCTTTGCAAAACAAAAACACATTCAATTATGAAGAAAAATATAAAGTTCGTTAACACTTCTTTTTTATATGCTATTAAATAATAGTTGCAAAAATAGAGTATGTATGAAAAAAAAATATCATATGTAACTTTTTGTCAAAGTGATTAGTTTATGAAAAAGGCGCTAAAAGCGCTAAATGAAAAACAAAAACGCGCCAATTTAGCGCTTTTTAAAAAAATGCGCTAGATTAAAAAAATGCGCTTTTTGGGTGGCCAAAAAGCGCTAAATCTAGCGCGAAACGCGCTAAGTTGGCATCGCTGTAACTAGGAGGTACAATTCAGTGTTGCCATTTTAGAAATAAAGAAAAGCGCCAAGTGTATAGTAAAACGGGTAAAAAGCGCCAAAAAAAATTTTGGTATCGTGTTGTTTTGCTTTGCAAATAAAACCTAAAAAAAAGATTAAAATTGACAATAAAACAAAGGGTAAGAAACAAGAAACTTCGAATATCAAAAAGCATGTTTTTAAATAAATAATTAATTTTATTATCAATTCAGTTACCACTAGTAAACAAAAAATTAAAATAAAATAACAATTCATAAAAAACAAAATATAAAGTTTTATAGAAAAACAATTTAATTTTCAAATACATCTTCAAATATTCAGACCTTTTATAGGTTTGATTTGAATTAATTTTTAAGTAAAAACTTGAAGGTAATTTGTAATTGCAACAACAAACTTTTGGCTGAGTTTAAAGAAAGTCGGTTTCTGATCTTTGGTTTAAAAAAATATCATTAAACTAAACGTTCTTTCGACTTCGGCATTTGAGTAAGGAAAAGAAAGTATACGAATAACAAAGTCAGCTATTTCATGAAAAGGATTTTCGCCAAATAATTTTTAAATTGTAGACTTTAATCTAAAATTCATCAGTTCTTTCAATATTTTTTCATTTTTACAACGTTAGATTCTTTAGGGAAATTTCTATTTTATTTATTAGAGACGAATCATCAATGAAGTTTTGTATGAAATCAATAATATCCGCTTCGCTATTTTTAAAAATATTGTCAGCACTAAATAACGATATTTTTGAAGCAATATAAAATTTGAAGGAAGTCTACGTCTTAGTTCGAGTACGTGATATTTTGTAAATTCTATTAAACTGATCAATTATTTTATAATCTCTGCAAGACTTTTCGAAATGATAGCCAAGATAACAAAATTCGTTAACGCTATCATCTAAATTACCTTCTAGATAATCAAAGTTTGTAATACTTTTAATCAGGTAATACAAATCGCTGTATAGCTTGACATGGGCCGCATTGACTGACGCGAAAGCTAGATTTACTTTTTGGACTTCTTCCAAAACTGCACCAAAAAAAAAAAAAAAATAGAAAAAGCGTCAAAAAAGGGTATTTGAAAAAATAAAAAAGCGTCATAAAATACCCGAAAAGCGTCAAAATAGCAACACTGGTACAATTGCTGTTGCATAAACATACGAGTTAGTACTCTTTCGACAACTTGATATTATCGTATCGAAGCGTATGTATATACGAGTATATATGTGTGCTCGTAATACTGATGTTAACAGTTTTATACTTACGTTGTAGTTAAACCTTACAAATCAATTTGATTCGTCTGGGCAAGATTGTTTAACGATTACCAGAAGTAGAGTACGAAAGTCTGTTTGTGTTTGTTCGTAATAACTGGTGAAGGAGAGGAAAAACTACCAAACATAACCCTCACACGTTTGTACAGCTTAACGCCTTCTAATGATGATGACGAGAATAATAAATGACACACGCTCATAAAAACTTTATCTATCTGTGCAACCCTCGTACCCTTTTAATGTTTTTGTACTTTACAAATCAAGTTGCTAGAACCCAATAAACATTTCAATATTAAATCAAACCAAATAAATTAATTTCACATCCAACAATATGTACATAGATACATATTTTTGAAAATGCGTAGATATTTAGGTAAATTTTCAAATATACGAATTTTGTTCATTAGAAATGCATTTAAACATACTCATACATATAGGGTGTTTTTTTGAGAGGTATAGAACTTCGAATTGAAATAAAACACAAGAAAATCGTTTTAATGACCATCAATTTGGCTTTATTGGAAGGATAAATTTATGCCATTAATGTTTAAATATGATTTCCGGCATGTGGCCGCCGCGGCTGGCTCGAATAAAGCCAATTCTACAGGTCCAATTTTCAACCACTTTTTCGAGCATATGGGGCCGTATGTCGGCAATAACGCCACGAATGTTGGCTTCCAATTCCCCTAACGTTACTGGTTTGTTGGCGTAGACGAGCGACTTCACATATCCCCAAAGAAAATAATCCAATGGTGTCAAATCACACGATCTTGGTGGCCAATTGACAGGTCCATTCCGCGAAATTATGCGCTCATCGAATGTTTCCTTCAATAAATCGATTGTGGCGTGCGCTGTGTGGAACCACAACTCATCCACATTCATGCCATGCGGATGCGTATTATCACATAGAGTAAACGTAGTGCGAAAACGATCCATGGTTAACCGAATTAATTGCTCTGATGGACGATTATGTCGACCATAAAATGGACGGAGCTTGCGGTAAACTTCGCGAACTGAACCGTTATTTTCGAAATAAATTTGCACGATTTGCAAGCGTTGTTCTTTTGTCAACCTGTTCATGATGAAATGGCAAACCAAACTAAACATAAATGACATTAGAGTTGCAGATTTGACCACAAAATGCCAGTTTTATCTCTTTTCGAAAAACAAACCTGTAAAAAAAACACCCTATACATACATACATATGTATGACGATTTCTGAAGCTTCCAAGATATTATGTTTCTAATAGCAATTCAACGAAAAGGTTGAGTATAAACCGCATGTCGTACATTTCTGTAATATCTAAGTTGCGTTACATTTCGTTGAAGGGGCCCTCGAGGTACTTTTCTCCTCATTTACATATATAGGATAAATTCTTTTTAAATTTGAAACTGCGTTCATAGAAATGTAAATAATAATGATTTTTTGTTTGGCTTACAACCATAGAAATAACAGACTGCTTCCACTTTTCGCAAAAAAAAACATTTATGGACCAATTCCTATCAATTTCAACAATATTTTATCAAACGTACGAAACGTTGATAATATGTACACTAGGTGTCAAAAGTCTACGCTCTTGGAGCGTATCTATTATTTGTTTATATGTACTATAAAATGAATATATATTTTTGTTCGACCTTTATTATTTCAATTATTACTAATTTTTTAAGCTTGAGGTCTTTTTTTAAATATAAAAACTTTTTAACTTTTATTTTAAAGTATTTTAAAAGTTAAAAAGTTTTTATATTTAAAAAAAGACCTCAAGCTTAAAAAATTAGTAATAATTGTACTATAAAATGTTAAAAAAAATAATATTTATGTTAATTTTTTTTATTAAATTAAATTTTTTATTTCAGGCTTACAAATAAATAAAAATATATTTCGAGTCAAAAAATAATATGTCAAAAGTGATGATGTGGGGATGTATGGTAGTTGGAAGAGTTGGTAATTTTGAGTTTATCAAATCCACAATGGCCGGATATGGTTATCTAGATATCCTGAAAAGAAATATGTATAATGCAAAGTGCTGAAAAATTGGGGTTGTCAAGTGATTACTACTTTCAGCAGGACAATGACCTTTGGTTCCTGTACAATGTCATACAAAGGCTTCCTACTCCTCCACAATTGCCCGATATAAACCCATTGAGGAATTTATGGGCATTGTTGGAAAGAGGTGATCAAAAATGGGTGGGAGAATATTTCGGCTGAAGAGACCACAAACTCCATCTGATCTTCTTACTACTTACACCACCTATATTCGGCGGGAAATGGAATACAACTCTCATGTATGGGCCGGTGCTTCGAAGTCTATTTTGGAGTTACTCGACCGCGTACAGGAGAGGGCGAAGATGCTTATCGGTGACAGTAGGGTATCCAAATCTATTGATTCATTGGAGCATCGTCGCAATGTGGATTGTGTTTCACTGTTTTATCGATACTATAATGGAATGTGTTCTGCTGAAATCAGGGAACTTGTTCCTGAAACACGTAGTTTTTTACGTAATACACGTTCTTCAGTCAGGGCTCACCCATTTGTGATCGCTTGGACAGTTGATCACACAACACACTACAGCGAAAATTCGTTCTTTAGCCGTATGTGGAATAAACTACCAGCAGAAGTATTCCCTGCCACTTTCAATATAGGAAAATTCAAGACAAATGTTCACAAACACTACTCCCTCTATCCTCCCTCCCTTAACCTATTTTCCTAGTTCCAACACAATGCATTGCATAAGTAGGGATCGTCCCCTGAGTGTTGGCCCAAGAAAAAAAAAAACTGGGTAATTCCATGCAAAACAGGCTAAGATAGGTTCTTCGACGCCGTGACTATCCGACGTGGTACTAAGTTTTTTTTATAGTTTAAGTTTTTTATAGTTTTTTTTTCTTTATGAGCGTAGATTTTTGACATACTATTTATACCCTACACCACCATAGTGGGGAGGGTATATTGCATTTGTGCATATGTTTGTAACGCCCAGAAATATTGGTCCAACACCCACCTTAAAGTATACCGATCTGCTCAGAATCACTTTCTGAGTCGATTTAACGACGTCCGTCCGTCCGGCTGGCTGTAAAGCTTGTGCGCAGAGTACAGGTCGCAATTTTGAAGATATTTCGATAAAATTTGGTACGTGATATTTTTTTGGCCCAAGGATGAATGGGATTGAAACTGGTGGAAATCGGTCCATTATTTCCCCTGGCCCCCATACAAATGACCTCTCGAAATTGGGGTTTACCGGTCATAAATCTTTGAATTATGCAAGTATGCACACAAAATTCACCAAATATGAGTAATAAATGAAGCTTAATCACGTCTACAAATTTCGTGAAGATCGGTCCATAATTAGTCGTAGCTCCCATATAAGGCCCACTTCCGAAAATCACTTTAAAGAGCATAACTCACTCAAAAATATTGGTATCCAAATAATATTTAACACAAATATATATTATATGTATACGAACAATACCGTACAATTTTATTGTGATCGGTCCATAATTAGTCGTAGCTCCCATATAAGGCCCACTTCCGAAAATCACTTTAAAGAGCATAACTCTCTCAAAAATGTTGGTATCCAAATAATATTTCATATGCATGTAAATAATACGGTACAATTTTATTATGATAGGTCCATAATTCGTCGTAGCTCCCATGTAAGGCCCACTTTCGAAAATCACCTTAAAGAGCATAACTCTCTCAAAAATGTCGGTATCCAAATAATATTGAACCCTAATATATTTCATATGCATGCAAATAATACGGCACAATTTTATTATGATCGGTCCATAATTAGTCATAGCTCCCATATAAGGCCAACTTCCGAAAATCACTTTAACGATCATAATTTTCTTAAGAATGTTGGTAATCAAATAAAATTCGACACAAATAATATACAGAAATGATGACACCTAATTTTATAAGGGTCGGTCCGTAATTAGTCGAAACTCCCGTATAAGACCCTTCCCGTAATCAACTTTAACCTCCATAAATCTTTTAAAAGTATTTATATCGAGATAAAGTTTAACATACACAATATTTATATTCACAAAAATCATGACACTAAATTTTTGGATGATCGGTCCATAATAGGTCATATCTTCATATAGCCCACATTTCTGATTAACTGATTTATACATATAGTGGTGTAGTGTATTATATGGTCGGGCTTGACCGACTATACTTTCTTATTTGTTTTTGACTTGAAATATTTTTTTATTTGTTTTTTATAAAAATGTTATAAATTTAAAAAAATTGTTTCTTATAATGTAAGTTTGAAGTAATAAATTTAATAAAAGAATTATCGTAAATATTATTTTGTTTTAACATTTTATAGTATAAAAAAATAATACGCTCCAAGAGCGTAGACTTTTAACACCTAGTGTATGTATGTATATTGGGTTGTATTTTCACACACCAGAAATACACGAAAGTATATGTATGTGTCCTTGAGTGTTATTTTGGTAGATTAAATTTATTTCGATTTAATGGAAATTATTATAGCAATAAAAAGAGACCTGAAGTAGTTTTACAAAACGAAACATGAAACAAGCCCTCTTAAGGATTCATATTCAATATTTGTTGAGTTTTGTTTTTATTTTATTTACAAAATCAATCTCAGGGGACAAATCTGCACAATGTCACTCTTACTACTACTTTTATTGGGTTTTCTGCTCAAAAGTCTAAAATAAAATAAAATGAAATTGTAAGTCTATCAACCATAGTATTACTTACTTGGAACATAACAGGATGAAATTGATAGATGATAGATAGATTGAAATTGATGTGATGCTATTTTAATGGACATTGTTTAAAGTCACTTATTTTATACTACATACATATGTATACATTATGTACACACATACATATTAAGTATATATAAATAAGCAATGTCAGTAAATAGCTCTGCAACAGATCTAAATTTTTCCTCCTCTTACTATTTTCAGATTTTAACAGCTGTTGAAGTTACGCCAAGGTTACATTTGAAATGTGTACAAGTATTTTAGTTTTTTTTTGACATTTGTTATACTGCAGAGAACAGACTTCGGTTAATAGACTTATAAAGATTTAAACCTTTCTCCTCATATCTAACAAATGTAACAATATAAAAATTCCACCTTACATGAAATTGCTGATGTTATTTGTTACGACATCTGTTCATCTTTAATCAAATCACTAACATGAAAAAACAATTTTAAATTTATGGCGCTGCTACTTAGAAATATTATTAAGATGATGCCATTTCCAAATTGCTAACATGTTATTATAATTATTCATATTTGATAAAAGAAATATACTTTTGCACAATGAGAATCGGTGTAAAATTTCTACAATATTGATTTTCAATGATAGACACCGAAGTCTTTTCGGCGACTTTTTTCGATGCCCTTACATAATCTATCAACTGAAATTTGCTATCCTTATAGGTGATATAGTCATGGTATTGGCAGTCAGTAAAATCGTCCCATAAATGGCTGATAAATAAGCAAATACTCACAAAATATTTTAAATTTGCAAATTTGTTTGCCATACATACATACATACAAATGTACATATCTTTATACAGCTATGTGCAACTAACTAAGGACACATATTTTTAAATTTAAAAAAAAAAAGTATTTTAAAAAAATAACTCAATATTTTGTTGCAAATCAATTGTTATCGATAACAGCTTGACATATAGGAGGCTTTGAAGACGCCAAATTTTTACATACACTATTTAAAATGGGAAGCCATTTCTTTGTTCCGGCAAAGAGATCATTAAAATTGCTTATTTTTGCAGAGCTTACTTTGGTTTTTACAATTTGCAATACATAAGTTTTTAATCGGGTTGAGATCAGGACTGCAAGGCCAGTCAAGAACAGTAACCGAATAGTTAAAAAAACATTGGTTGACGTAATGAGCCCTATGCTTCGGATAGTTATATTTTTGAAATATCCATGTTACAGGCATGTTCGCATCAGCATACGGCATCATTGTATCGCTATTTCCCTCAATTTCGTACAGTGACCTAACACCACTTAAGTACATAGCACCCCAAAGCGTTATAGAACCAAAGTGGCGCGAGTTCACTTTGGATCAAGTTCTGTCAACTTTGACCGGTGAACATATTTTTTTGTTTTTTTTCTTCGTCCCAAAATTATACTCTTTTCCATTCTACATCCGTCCAATGGAAGTACTTGTTTGCGAATTCGACTCTTTTCTTTCGGTTAATTTCAGACAATTTTCGTATATTCAGTGCATCTTTACGAACTGCCGGATTCATACGAGCCACCTTTTCTGTAATCGAATGCTTTCCGAATAGAAATGTCAAAGAGGACTGAATTTTCAAATACCAGGATTCGGGATTTTAAAAATGTAAGTCCCCGGATTTCGGAATTTTTTTTTCTTATGGTCAGTTTTTAACTTGATATTTAAATACGAAATTATTTAATTTTTCCTTAAAGTTAAGTTTAAGTTAATGAAACCATAATTTGCAGAACTGTCAAAATCATATGGTAGTATGAAAAACTTATGTTGTATTTAAATGGACGTTGTCAGTGATTTAAATTATATTTAAATATGAACTATAAACATGAATTTGGTATTTAAACAGAACTTAAGTTTAAACACACTTCAATTTTTAAGTTAAAAACTGGCCATTATTAAAACAAATTGGTTTATTACTAATAAAAACTATTTATTTCAAAAAAGAAACAATTTTTTTTATACATATTAATAATTTAAAAACGTAATAACATTACATTGAAAATTATATAGAGGAAAATAATATGTCATTTCGCCTTTAATTTCTATATTAATTTAAAAACAATAGAATATTATCGTTTGAGCTTAAAACAGCTTCTTTAAAAATATTAAGGCATCTAAAGTAAAGAGAATCTTGATTTAATTTTGTTACCAACATACATTTATATAAAGGGTGTCCCAACTAGAACGCAATTTTTAAATTTTAAATAAAACACAGATATTTAAAAAAAAAATCATGAAACTTTATTATATCGTAAAGTAGACAGAATGAGGTTATGTATGGAACAAGATATCGTGCAGATGGCCGCCGCGGCTTTGCTGGCACACACGCGATCTTTTAATGAAATATTCAATGACCTTTTTGCATAAATGCTGAGGTATTTCATTAATGCAGCGTCCAATTTCCTCTTTTAAGGCTTGAGTCGTCGTCGGCTTATTCGCGTAAACCATCGACTTCAAAAAACCCCAAAGAAAAAAAAATCTAAAGGTATTAAATCGCACAGCCTAGGCGGCCAATTCTGGTCTCCAAAACGCGAAATAACACGACCGGGAAATGACTGATGCATTTTCTCTGGCTGTATGACATGTGGCGCCGTCTTGTTAAAACCACATTCTTGTCTTTTGATAAACAGCAGCTGAACGAAATTGATCCGTACACTATTGAACGAAAACCGTTCAATTAAATGACCGGCTCATTCCGTTCAATGAAGTGATCCGTTCATTTTAACCCGTTCGTTCATGAACGACACAGCTCTATTATACATATTTTCTTCAAACTACTTGACGTAACAATATAATATATATATGTATGTATGTATATAATATAATTAGGCATCCACAACAAAGGTGAAGGGTATAGCTGAATATAGCTATATATACTTGTTCGTGATGCATTGGCAGTTCCTGCAATGCTTGTATGGGTATCCATTTCAATGGAAAAAGTGCACGAGCATGAATTTGGATCATAAAATTCAATCTGCAAGCATTGTTTTTTGTCAGTAACAGTAATATATTACACTAAAACCGCTGAGCTGCCAAAAACAGTCTTCCCAAATAGAATGTTGTTATAATATATATTTATAAATATGTATATGAAACGTACTATTTCAACGAAGAAATTTGGATCGACAATTAGTCAATGTCGGCAACATTATTATCCTTTGCGTGCGATCAAATTCCGGAGATATCAGTAAATTTTTCATAAAAAACCAGGTAGGACGTGCTTGCACATAAAAACAGATTCCTTAAAAATTTATTTTTTATATACATACAAATATATTACAAATACAAATCAAAAAATGCTAATTTCAAATAAAGTCCATTACAGTATTTGAATACAGTTGTTCTAATATTTTCAAAAAATATATATAAATAAACAAGGGCACATTGTTTACATTCGTATTTCCGCAATGTTTTACAATTATTTGAATTGTTCTGTATCTACATTAAGAGCATTTTCATATGCTTTCTCATGTGGGCACACAAACTAAAAACGTGTGAAATCATTTGGAAGAAAATTCATTTATAACTACACAGAGAAAAAAACATTGTAAATCCAACAACGTTATAAAAATACAAGCACATCATAATATTATTTAAGGAACATAATTCCAGTCTGTTTCGGAGTTACCATGCGGTAAAGACAAAAAATTGAAAACAAATTTAACTAGATCGCTAAACATATTTTCATTGAGACCATTTTTAATTTTGCCAACTTTTTCCCAAAAAACATCAATCTCCATTTCATCATTCAAGTTGTGATTAGTGATCACTCTTAGTAAATTCCACAATTTTATCGCTATCTACCAACTACTCGAACTTTGATAACAAAGGCAGAATTGATTTGTCATTTTTAGATAAAGTTTCAGGTGGTGTTATTAATTTAAAAAATTCCAAGTCAGATCTATCAAAGTCAAATCTTTTTTTAAGTTGATTTAAAAATGCAATCTAAAACTGCACTATATTAGTTTTAATTGCAACTATTTCATCATTCTCAAAATGTTCTCTTTAAAAAACTTCTGCTTTTGCTCCGATAAAAATGGTCTCACAGAGTTATTGTTTCAATTACTTGTTTCAGTTGTCTTCGGTTTTTTTTTATAACGAATCTTTTATTATAAATAAATATAAATATTATTATTGTTCAAAAGAACTTAAACAAACCTGTCCATTGTGAATAAAAGAACTTACGCGCTATAAATTTTGACACCTAACAAAGTTGTCGAAAGCAAGCGCTAGTGAACATAGCAAGATATGCTGAGAAATTTAATTGATATAAAAGCTGATGGGTTTAAGTCATACATATACTGATTGCCATGGATATAACGATTTTTATTTAAATTTTTTTTTTCAAATTAAACTTATTTAGCCCAATAAGCACAAATTTTTTGTGAATTTTAATGTTGGAATTCCAGTGTGAATCCAAGCTTGAATTACATTTGAAATCCATTCTCTTTGCAGTCTGTTTGAAGTTTGTTAAAAAACAACATTAAATTTGTGTTAAGCATATGTTAATAATGGCACAGAGTTGATGCAAATCATTGGCGGCGGTGATAATGATTATTTTATAATTTAATTTTCAGAGAACAGGTTCGGTTCAACTGGAATTACACTGTTATTTAAGGCTGGAATTACACTGTAAATGTACTGTTTTGTTCGACTGTAATTCAATGGTTAATTTTGCTTGATTCACTATTGAATTCAACCGTAATTCAACACTATAAATTAGAAATTGTGACTGGATTTCAAATGCAATTCCACTTGAATTCCAGCCAAAATGCTTATTTGGAGATTTGATAAAAAAAAAACAAAGTTGAAACTGAAAATTAAAAAAATGTATTAAAATAAAACTAAAATTGAAAAAACTAACAAATTCACGAGCAATCCTACCAACACATTTCAAAACTACCCAATTTGGTAGGAAACTTAAATCTTAATACCGTTGTTTATGAATCAAACATATTGGGAATGGTATGAGCTCGAAGTCGGCGTAGTACTCATACGTATATCCACCCGCATTCATACGTCAACGTTGTTGTGAGTTTTAGTAACTCAGAGTAGTTAAATTTCAATGATGTAAAACCACTTATACTTAAAATGTTATGAGTAGTTGTGAATCGTAAAAAAACGATTCATTGCCGATCTCTGATATGTACATATAATATATAATATTGAATGACCCTTAACTAATGTTAATCTTTTCTGTTTCTGGTTGTAGATTGTGCGAACTACTATTTTTTACTGCTTCTCCACACAGTCATTGGTCCACCCAGGATAAGTAAAATCTTCAAGCCCAGCGTTCTGGATGCTCAAAAGGACATGGTTCATCATTTGGTAAACATCAACGACCTAAAATTACTTGAGGAACAGTTGCGAAAATCCGCTGTAGACACCAACAGTACAGTGCAACCAACGATTTTTGTTATTGGGGAAACCACAGAGAAGCTCCGCGAATTTTATGTGTATTTGAACGGTAATAAATACAAGTGCCAATCATTGTTAAGAGCGGTAGACTTGGTGACAAAAATTTGTTAAATATATAAATGAAATTTCTTATCCTTACAAACAATATATTTTAAGTAACGGAGAAAATGTAATTAGGCTATAATAATTATAAAATAAAAAAATTATTTTTATATAACTAACTGAATTTTTTAAAACAACAAGGCAACTTTTAAAAAAATCAACAGCGCTTTCTATTTAAATCAACAATATGACTTTAAAAAAAACCAAAGCGACTACCAGCTAAATCAACAAGGTTACTTTTGAATAAAGCAACAATGAAATCGCATTTGGTTCAAATGCCGAAAGCTTTTGGGTTCATTTTTACTACGAAAATTGTTGGATTAAATGCTAGATTTGTTAGATTTACTAGTGTTTTTTTCTCTGTGTATGCCAGCAAACTACTGAACACAATAAAAGTAACGTCTTTGTTACATTCATATGTATGTGTGTGATTTTATTTAAAATAATTTTTTTTTATAATTAATGTATGCACACAATTGAGACATATGTTGGGACATTTTGGGGTGCAATTGACAACATAAGTACGTAATCAAAGGACACTAGATGTTAAATTGGGTTACATTATAATGGCTGTTAGCAATAGTGTTATTAAAAGTAGTATGCATGTACATATATGTATGTATGTATGTATATTGTTTCGATTAAAACTCCAAGTCTTGAGATTCGTTCGGTTGTAATAAATTGCTTACGTTTGAAACGTCAACTAAGAACCGTAAATATGTTGTTACATATGATTTAGAAAATTTCATATTTGCAGTTTGAACTATACTCATCCTGCATCCCTGTTGATGCATAATAATGCAACACTGTCTAAAACTCTGTTTAAAAAACGCGTTAACTTCTGATTGGTAGATTACCAATTATAACGGTAAAATGAGGTGACAACAGAAAAGGCAGTAATGAAAAATTACTGAAGAAGAAAAAAATCCTTGCTGCTAGGTACAGTGTTGGTAGTAGAAGCCAAAAGCAGTAAGTCATCGTTGTCCAGTAGATCCAATAGGATCATTTTAAAAAAGTTTTGCTCTTTAAAATGTTTAATTGACTGTGTGTAATTTTATTATTGTTGAACAAAGCCATTTGTTTTAAAATTTCAAAAATTTTAAATTTAAAAAAATATAAAGATCCGAAATTATTGAAAGTCATTAAACACAAGACAAAATGACATTTGATTGTAAAAAGCAAACTGTAAGAAAAACATAAAATATTTAAGAAAGTAAGCATTTAAGTACATAAATTGTAAACTTACAAGTACCAGTTTTTGGATTTCTGCAAATTTTTTTAAGATTAACATTAAAATAAGTTAAAAGAAAAATTTACGTTACTCACAAACAACTTAAGTTTACTCTCAAACGCAATATTCAGGAAATACGGGCCACAAAATAAATACATAGAACAAAATATGCAAACTTTTATTGAATGTGAAAACAAATTTTCAAGTGAACAATACATACAAAAGTTTTAAATGCAAATTTATTAATAAAATAAACGTAAAGCGGAAAAAATCAAAGTGTCATAAACAGAAAAAGTTTAAATAATTATTTGCACATCTCTTAAACAATAAAATAAACCGGCTCCTTCTTCTCCTAAAACAACAAAAAATAAAAGCAACCAAGAAACTATTGTACATTATAAGAAAATCATATTAAATATTTAATTAAAAGCATCAACCTAAAAAAATGTGTTAAAAAAAGAAAAAAAAACTTATATAGATAAAAAGAAACCAAAATACATATCAACTTTAAACAAAACTATTTTTTTTTATAAAATTTCGAATATTTTAAATGAAGAGAAAAAAAAACATAGAAACAAAATGTAGCTTATCAAAATTGTACAGTACTGACGGAAATCTTTTTAGTGCGAATATTATAAAACAAAGAAATAAAACATATTTAAAAGTTAAATCATCAATAAAATTAATGCAAACGTAAAGAAAAATATATATTTAAACAAATAAATGACAAGAAAAAAAAAAAACAAATTCAGGTACTCAAGATAATTGATCAAAAAATTTAAAATTTAATTCATAAAATATATAATATATTTTAAATAACTATATTAAAATTTTAACGTCTTAGGAAATAACTTTTTAACACACTTAAAGCGTTTATTGAGTCGTCAGAAAGTCTATTTCTGATTTTATTTACAAATTGCCCGCTTTACTGAAAAAACTCGTTCACTTTCTACCGAAGTTGGACGAATAGTTAAAAGTGCATTAAACAAGTATTTAATATTTTGAATTCTTTGACCGCTTCCTTCAACGAATTTTAACTCCTTTTTTAAGTATAAGGAGCAAAAAAAATCCCGGGAAAAGGGAAATCAGAACAATTAAAATTCCTGGGACGGGAAATCCCGGGAAAAAACCTAATCACGATGTAAATGCCAAACAAATTTGTTCACAATTAAACAGTTGTTTACAAACAAAAAGCTAAATGCAAAAACTGTCGTCTGTCAGGGTAAAACTTAATTCACATTAGTGAGATTTTAATGCAAATTAACGCTGTCGTCTGTCTACGCTATTACTTAATATCAGCAATAAATAGCGGAGATATAAGCAAAAACTAAAACCAAAAACTCATGTTGTAAGATTTAGCTTTTCTTTAAATCCGGCCTTTCGGACCTGGCTTTGGATTTTTGGCCAGTGGATTTTTTTAAATACATAAAAATGCAATTGCTTGAATAACCCAGATAATATAATTGTATTCTACCTATATATATAATATAAATATATTAAATACAGGGTGGGGCAAAAGTCGCGAAGGGATTTGAAACAGTCATAACTTTTCTAATTTAATTTTTTTTTATTTTTCTTTTTAGGACTTGTAAAATAAATCTGGGAGATTAATTATGGAAGGTTACAACGTTATCCAGGAACCAAAATCATAGAACTTTATTTTGAACATCATCGATCAATAATTCAAACTCAACGAGCCTATCGTCGTCATTTTAATGTGCGGAATTCACCATCCGAATCAATGATTCGACGCTTAGTGACACGTTTTCAGGAACAAGGCTCAGTGAGGGATCTTCCACGAAGCGGAAGACCACATTCTGTAATTAGTGAAGCAAATATTCAACGCGTTCGGAGAGTGTTGAGGAGAATCCTGAAACATCAACTCGAAGGCGCTCTGCTGAGCTGCAAATATCTCGGCGGTGTTTACGCAGAATATTAAAGGGAAATTTACATCTTTTCCCATATAAGGTGCAGTTAGTGCAAGAACTAAAGCCAGGAGATTTCCAAGAGCGAATAATTTTTAAACCCCTTCGTGACTTTTGCCCCACCCTGTATTTAACTAAAAAATAAAATAGCTTCTAAGTTCTGTTGTTGCAACAAAACCGTCATTTATTCAAGGTTCAAGAACGATATTAATCAACGAATCATTGGCTGTATCTAGGGTTGCCAAACGTCCTCTTTTCCCCGGACACCGTCCTCTTTTTTAGGCCGTCCGGGGTAGTCCTACTTCTTTTTTTGGAAGTGTCCTGGGTTTGTCGTACTTTTAAAACTTTAATCTATAATTTCGTTTTATTCAATCGAAAGTATTGTTGGCATTGATGTATTATTATTTTTAAATACACACGATGTCATGACATGCTTTCTTGTGTAAACACATTGTGTTTGATGCTTTTTGGCCGCCATATAAGTATGCGCCGTTACAATTTTAAACGGCTTTGGCTTTTGGTCTTTGTCTACCTGTCTTAAGCATGGTATTCTGTTCGTCATTTCGTGCGAAATACTATCAAAAGCCCATATAAAAAAAATTATGCGAAATAAATGCGAAATAATTCTACTGAAGTTGTACTCTGTTCTTGTTGTGAAAAGTTACGAAATGTTTCTGGCAGCATGTTTTTTCAACAAAAAAATGTATATGGCAACATTTTTTTTCAACTGCGAAATAATGCAAGCGGCACTTATTTCGCACGAAATTGAAAACAACAGCTGTTTAGATTTTATTTGTTGTGTTTTTAATTTAATAATTTCGCACAAAAATTATTCAAATTGAAAATAGTACTAATAAAACATAAAATAATAAAGACAAAAATAAATTTAGTGAAACTGAGAAGCAGTATCGGAAGTACGAAAAAGAAAAACTATTTATTTTATTTATTTATTTATTTATTAGTATTTTCAATACTTTTTTCCTCACAAAAATAAATTACAATTATATTGCTATTAAATCATTTTTTATAAAATTCACAATTTTCCTGTTGAAAACGCATATACTTCTCTCATTCTTCACATCATTTGGTAGCATATTATATAGTTTAAGGCCCTTGTAAAATAAAGTGCGCTGTCCAGCTGCTGTTGATACCCATTGCATTCTGAAGTTGGTAGAATTGCGTAGATAATACGGTTGTATTTCACCAACATACTCCAATTGTTCACACAAATATTGAGGTGCATTACCCATTTTCATTTTCTTTATGAATAAATTGTATTTAATTTCAGCCTCTGTTGAATATTCAGGCATTTTAGTGTGTCAAGCATGAGTTGAACTGATGTATACCTGTTGCATCTTAAAATAGCTCGCATTGCTCTGTTTTGCAGTTTTTGTAGTCGTTCAATTTGTAGATTTGACATTTTCGGTCTTAATCGTTTAAAAAAACTTATTTTTTCCAATTTTCTTGCAAATAAATTCAATATGTTCCTTAAATTTTAAATTTTTGTCAATTACAAAGCCGAGATATTTAATTTTTTCTACTTTTTCTATTTCTGTATTGTTTATTTTCATCACAATTTCACTGTTCATATTTATTTCTATTGCCTTAGTTTTATTTTCATTTAATTTCAGTTTATTCATTTTTAACCATTGGTCTATTTTCGATAAGTCATGCACTACATTTTCGTGACATTGTGCATTATTTTCTGCCTCACTGAAAATCAGAGTATCGTCAGCATATAACACTATTTCACTTTTCTCTATAATGTTTGGCATATCATTAATGTAAATTATAAATAACAGTGCACCTAATATTGATCCTTGAGGAACACCAAAGTCATTGTTAATTGCATTTGATTTAACTCCATTCACTTTTGTTACTTGTTTTCTGTTCGTTAAATACGATTCAAACCATTTAAGTTCCTTATCACGAATGCCATATAAATATAATTTTTGTACCAGTATTCCTCTGTCTATCGTTTCAAAGGCTCTTTTAAAGTCTAAAAAATTACCAAAATTTTGTTGTTTCTCTCAATTTTTTTCCACCTGTTTATTATATAATTCACCGCCGTTTCGCACGAAAAGTTTTTACGGAAACCTGATTGATATTTCGAGAAAAGTCCGTTTCTTTCCATATAATTTTCTAATTGCATTTTCACCACTTTTTCAATTATTTTTTCGAATGTTTTTAGTGTATTTATCGGCCGATATTCTTCGCATTTTCGCGTTTTTAAAGAGTCATTACTATACGTAATATTGCACCTCCCACAAGATTCCAATTGTCTAGTATAATCTTGATCGTCACTTTATTAAAGTCCGGCTTATTTTTCATAACTTTGCACACCTCTTTAAGTTCGTTTATATTTATTTCCTTAAAACTAAATTTAGAATTTGTTGCAGGTACATGCCTTATATATTGCACATTTTGTATACTATCTCTAATTTCGCTTACACTAACCACAAAATACTTATTAAATTGAGAAACAATTTGGTAACTATCTCTATATTCAATCTGACCAAATATGACAGATTGTATCACAGGCCTATTCTTTCTTAGCACTAGGTCCTTAATTTTTCTCCACATTTCTTTTTGGACTTTGGCATTTTCAATTTTATTTTTCATATATAAATTCTTATTAGAGACAATTTTGTTTTTATACATATTTCTTATTTTTTTATATTTATTCCATGCTTCCTTCGTATTCTCTAACTTAGCAATACGATATGAGGAAATTTTCTGTTGCTTAAGAAACATTAAATCGCGAGTAAACCATAGAATGTTATTATGTTCTTTCACTTTAATTTTCTTTGTGAACTTTTGTATAGCACCTTCAATACTTAGGTCAAATAATTTTACATTTTGGTTGTCATTCTTATATGCATCTAATCTTGAATATAATTCTCTACTGAACACATTCTTTTTATATTTAAACTTTTCTATTTCCTTGTATTGCGCCTTATTGTTTGTTATATTTCGTTTGTATGTTTATATTGATTGTTTCATGGTCCGAAATTTTGTTATTGTGGTTTATGTGCACAGATACTTTTTGTCTATTTGTTATAATATAGTCTATTATTGTTCTTGCATTTGTATAAGGAATAAAATTACAATAAATTACATGCACCCACAACGCCATAAAAGCAGCATGGATAATAATATAATTTTTGTTTCTTTAACACATAAAATAAAAACATATGGTTTTTGTTTATATAAAAGAAACAATGTTGCATACCTAAGGGCAATAAAAACGACAATTTTCTTTTAAATCGCGGCATTGTCACCACTAGCTAATTGTCAAAATTTTTAAACGAAATAATTGATGTTGCTCAACAAATTTCGCAAATTTGAACAGAGTACCATGCTTTATGCTCATAATTTTAATAAATATATAACTACTAGAGTTTATACCTATTAGTTTTCCTTACCTAACCGGAAAAAAATTGGTAATTTTAACATTTTTTTTACCTACGTGTAACTACCGACTGCATTCGGTGAAAAATGTGGTAACATTGGTGTTTGACGTTTAGACTTACACCAATTAATTGCAAAATTTAATTGTTTGCAACGACGTTTTTAGTTTTGTCCAGAAATGTCTGGAAAAGGTGCCAAAAGAAGTGCTAATTTATTGGAGGGGGAAAAACAGCTGATGCACTTTTCTTTGAAAGACGAAATCTTCTTATAAATTCCAAATCATTCCAAATTTTAAAATGGTAAATTCTTTCCCTGAATGTGTGTGTTAACCTTTGGGAATTTTTTTTTTATAATATTTCTCAAGGTTCTTAGTTCTAGAAGTTCTGAATTCAGATGACACCAGAAAGAAACAAATTAAACACAGAAACTATTTCTGATATTATTAAAGTCAAATATAATCAAGTGTTTTATGAATATTTAAAAAAATGCGATAATAATATATTGGTTCAAATTGAAAGCGCTGAAACATATACATGAAACTTGACAACTTCTACTAAAAATTTATATATAGTAAATGTGAAGTTTTAAAATGAATTTGTTAATTGTTATGTTTTTATGTTGTAGTAGTTATGAGATCAGACTGATAAAATATCATTTTTTTAATATTTGGTTTAAGTTTTGTTTTGTTGTTATCAGCCCAATCATGAATAAAAATTTCGCGAGAGTTTTTTTCCCTTTTTATTTTTTTAACATTGAATTTGAATAGGAAAAATTGGAAAAGGAAAAAAAAACTCCCGCGGAATTTTTATTCATGATTGGGCTGTATATGTAAATAGAATTTCAAATTTGTTTTGTGTATTTTAAGGCATTTTTTAATATTGCGCTACAGAGTATTGTCCTCTTTTTAAGGATAAATGTCCGGCTTTTTTTTTGGTCGACATCCTCTTTTTCTCAATATGAATATGGTAACCCTAGCTGTATCGAACGAGATTTATTTACTTTTTACAAAGATTTGTTATTGTAAAAGTTTTCTAGAGAACGAACAATAATGGAGAATTATTTGGTATTGTAAACTCTTATTTACGAGTATTTTAAAATTGTCGACAATCTCGTAAATATCTTTGTTCAAGAGTAATACTCATCATTAATGGCGGTTGTGTTTGCGTGGGAGAAGGAGGTGTTAGCTACCACAGATTTTATGTTAAGTTCCATTTACTTCCTTTCTAAATTCGTTTGTCATTACGTTACGTGTTCACTGTAACACATAAAACACATCAAATGGAATGTGTTTGGGTTTGTGTGAACCGGCGCTGTATAGCAAGTATGTATGTCATAATGCACAACGAATTGATTTTGAACGATGACACGTGCCTCGTGTGGCCAATACAATATGTATTACTTTGGTGATGGTAGTAATGTTGTCTGGCTGACTGGCATACGTACGTACATACGTCATATAAGTGTCAATTTGCGTGTTTCTCTTGAACACACTACTTAATAAACAAGAAAATATCTAACTCTCTAAGGGCCATTACTACAACTTACCTCTAATGTTCTTAATAGTAAAAGGTAACTTTAATTACAGTGAGGAATAAAGTGACCTTTAAAATTTTTCGTTATTACAACTTCCTTGTAAAATAAAATTATTTTTTTCGAAAATATGGCAATACCAGTGAGAAACCGATTACTTTTGATAAATTACTAACAAGCAACAGTAAATTGTTTGTGTTTGTGAAAATATTTGTTTGTGAAAAAAATATGTATCAAATGTCTGCTTTCCATTTTTGTTTATTAAAGTATTTATTGGCAAAACAAAATTAAAATTATTTTATTTTTCATGAAGTTGACATTTTTTCCAGAACATATGGCAACTTCAAATACATACTACACTATAAAATTTAAAGGCAAGATGATCTTCCCTTTAGCTTATCGGTCGGTTTTAGATTAAAGTAAACTTAGGGCCATTATTACAACTTGCCTTTAATGTTCTTAATAATAAAAGGTAACTTTAATTAAAGTGAATAATAAAGTGACCTTTAAGATTTTTCGTTATTACAACTTCCTTGCAAAATAAAATAATTTTTTTTCTAAAATATGGCAATACCAGTGAAAAACCGATTACTTTTGACAAATTACTGACAAGAAACAGTAAATTGTGTGTGTTTGTGAAAACATTTGTTTGTGAAAAAAATATAAATCTAACGTCTGCTTTCCATTTTTGTTTATGAAATTATTTATTGGCAAAATTAATTTATTTTTGATGAAGTTGACATTTTTTCCAGAACATATGACAACTTCAAATACATAAACCTCACTATAAAATTTAAAGGCAAGATGATCTTCCCTTTAGCTATCGGTTGGTTTTAGATCAGCGAAAGGCAAAACATGGGCGCCGCGTTTTTCATTTACTCTTCTCTTACGTACGTGTGCACACGCATTGTAGAGAAATAAACAAAGTTTAATGAGCATTCAAACAGACAGGTTGTGTAATTTAAAAATCAGTGTTGCCAGAAAAAAATTTTTTCTCAACTTTTTTAAAAATGTGTGATGAATATGAAATGAATTTTTTATTTTCTTTAAATTATTATTATGAAAAATTTCTTTCTTTTACTGATAAGAGTAAGCTTTCCTCTGTATGCACTGATGGTGCCAATGTAATGTTGGGTAAAAAAGAAGGTTTTGCTGGACATTTGAACATTTAATACGCATAAAATGTTGCCCATATGAAATAAATGTTGAAGATGTAATGCAATTTCCTGACTGATTTTCTAATTTTTCGCAAATAATAAAATAGAGATTTTTGGAGATTTTAAATTTTTAATTTGGGATAAGTGACGAAAGTTTTCTGGCAACACCGATTTGTGTTGAGAGCGAAGAGAGTATATTACTAATACAATGGCAAAATGTAATAGTATAGGTTGCCTTTCCCTGTTTTAGATTAAAGTAAACTTGTAATAACCAAATACTTCTTATCTGTCCGATAACATCATACTTTTAACTATTGCCAAGTTGTAATAATGGGCCTTATAATAACCAAATACTTCTTATCTGTCCGATAACATCATTAACTATTGTTAAGTTGTAATAATGAGCCTAAATCTGGCTCTTTTTCAGAAAAGTTTAAAGGCTTTTCGTTGCTTTGTTTTGGTACCAAATTAATTTTCTACTGATATTCAATGTAGTACCAAAAATATGGAAATTATTTCAGTAAATATATTTCTAATTTTCAAGAAAATATAAAAACTCAAAACTGCTATCATTGGTCTCTTTTTGAAACTATTGGATTTAATTGGCTTTTTAAATTTGTTTAGACAAAGTAATTTCCGATCTCACAAAAAATATTGAAGTCAATATTTTGATGAGATTAATAAATATACAACTTTAAAGCTTCAAAATGAATGCACATTTTCACTTATTTTACTCTTCACCTTAATGAGAAGAGTATATATAAGTTTGTCATTTTGTGTGTAATTTCCACAATATAATTTTCCGATCCTATAAAGTATATACATATATTCTGGATCCTTATAGATAGCGGAGTCGATTAAGCCATGCCCGTCTGTCTGTCTGTCTGGATCTTGAAATCAGTTTTTTGAAGTCCCAAGATATATTCGGGATCCAAATCTTCAATAATTCTGTCAGAAATGCTTTCGAGAAGTTTGCTATTTAAAATCAGCAAAATCGGTTTAGGTCAACCAGAGTTATGAACCAATATGTGAGACCACCTCCATAAAAATTTGATATTACCATGAAATTTTGTATACGTTGTTTGTATTATAAAAGAAGAAAGTGTGCGGAAAATAGTAAGAATCGGTGCATGATTTCTCATAGCTCTCATACAAATATATATATTCCCGAAATATGGCTTAATGATAAATAAATGCCTATAAAATTGGAATATCTAGACAAAATTCTGAAAAAATAAGTTTTATACAAAAAGAAATCACAAACCGAAATTTTTTTTAGTTCGGTCCATATTTGACCATAGACCCCATATAAAGTCCACTTCCAAAATTAACTTAAATACGTATAAAACAGATATAAATAATGCTAAGCGGCTAAAATTTGACATAAATACTCCCTATAGGCAAATAAATTGTTGTACTAAATTTTATGGTGGTTGGCCCAGAATTGGTCATAGCTCCCATACAAGGACCTAAAAAAAGACATTTTTCCCTATATATGTTGTATAAATGTCGTTACCGACACAAAACTTTGCACAGATCATTTACATATATACAAAAATCATTCCACAAAAATTTGTTAATTTCGGTCTATTTTTAACCGTATGCCCCATATAAAGCCGTCTTCCGAAAATCACTTTAATACTCATAAATCTCTTATAAATAAGGGTACCAATCCAAAATTTTACACGGATCATTTACATGCATGCCTAAATCAAACTGCTGGATTTTGAGAATATCGGTCCATATTTGAATATTTCCCCCACATAAGGTCCACTACCGAAATCCACGTTAATACTAATATATATCTTAAATATACCGTTATTACGTTGAAATTCGACGTGAAATATCCTCATATGCATGAAAATAACTGTTCCAAAATTAAAGAAGATCGGCCCATAATTTTTCATAGCTGCCATATAGAACCATTTCCAAAAAACAAATAAATTCGGGTCAAAAAATATTCTTTTCGGATTTAACCCATATTCGGTCCATATTTTATAATCATGATATATAGCGTTGGAATGGTATTTTTAATACCTTTTATTTGGTGTATTACAAATTTTCAAGCATCCAGTAGTTCCCGAGATGTAGGCTTATATATTTTCAACTTTACGGGACCGCCCCCTCGAAAATAGGCGTTACCGCCAACAAATTTTTTTTGCTGGCATCTCCTCTAAAAGCCCTATTTGATGAAGTTTTTTTTTAGCAAAATCACTTAAACCGAATTGTACCCCTTTTTTATACTCTGTTTGTTAAATTACACTCAAGATTATTATGAACATCAGATAAACTCTATAAATTATGGTAAGAATTGGTAATTAAATCTTTAATTGATTTAATTGGTGAAAATTAGGTAAAATTTCAAAATATTTACCATAAATTATGTTGGTCGTAAAATTGTCCTTCAAACAATATATCAAATACTAATAAAATTTGCACTAAGACTGAATAGAAAACACAGAATAAGGATTTTCTAGTCCTATAACCAGTGTAGTTTTTGTATTTCGTAGTACGTTTAGGTGGAGGGTATTTAAGATTCGGCACAGCCGAATATAGCACTCTTACTTGTTTATATTCAAATGATATATGTATGTACATACATACATATTTACGAGTACATACGTAAAAGTACGTAAATTTTTAAATTAAAAACCTTTTAAGTTTAAATAACAAATTAATTTTAAAGACAAATAATAGAATTATTGACTTTACAATGAAAATTTTAAAAAGTTAATAATAAATACCCGTACATATATGTAAATAATTAAAAAGACGCTCTTCCATATCAGAATTTCTAAAACTCTGCTTCGAATACGTCTTATAGCTTTCATACTCGTAAATTTAAAATCGTTTACGATTACGAAAAAAAATAAAAAGTAGTATACAAATTTTTCATGCTTAAAAAACCAATTTTGTTAACTGTTATATTTGAATAGAAATTTGTTTCGAATAAAATAAAAAGTGTTGTTTGATAAAGTACATACAGATATATGTATGTACATACGAGTACATATTTTGTTTTTTAAATAATTCCCTGCAAACTTTTTTTCAGAAACTAAAAAAAGAACTTTCTTAGCTGATGGTTACACCCTAATCACTGGAATAACAAGTTTATTTTCCTTACACTTCTCATTGGGGTTTTGTAAAAAAAAAAATCCAGCGATGATTTATTGTAATAATTATTCCATTACTCTAACACAGTGACAGTTTCCATAACAATACAGTAATAAAGTGCATACGTTGTATACTTCTGTTACTCCATCCCCATCTTCTTCCTATTGACTCGATGTCTGTCATCCAATGAAAAAAACGGAAGGAAGTTTTGTATACAAAACTGACAAAAAATTATTTAAGTCGTGTGTCAAGCGTTTGGTTTCAATTATACACGCAGACAAAATGTCATTTATTTATGTATGTACGAGTATGTACGTTAACATTTTACATTGTTTTTATTATATTTTTTTCTTGTGTAACGCATTGAAAATGCTGACTTTATGTCTTCTTTAGGCTTCATGTACAGTGAGTGGAATGGTTTAATGATAGAAAAATAGATGTCTAAAAACTATTCATCTAAATATTAACTTCCATCGCATTATTTAAATAACTTTAAATTCTGTATTTCTTCGTTCAATACTTTAAACATAACACAAAACAAAGAATTAACTATTTTCAAATTACTTTTACAAATTGTTTGGGGATGTTCATTGTGTTTTTACTTACCGATTAATAGATGATACACTTGGTACATTGTCCTGAGAGCATATACCTTCAGATAAAAGTCTATCTCGAATTTCCCAAGCAAACATGGTGGGGTTTTCGCGCTTATAATTAGCTATTGCATCTACTACGGGAGGTGTGGCAACTTTTGGCTTTGATCCACCAATAACGCCAGCTTTAAAGCTACCAGTCTCATAATATCTAAAAATGTAGAAATAAAACAACGCAATTAATTATTATTAAACAAGAACGATAGCATAGTCGGTCAAGCCCGACCATATAATACCCTATGTGCAATAAGAGTTTTTTCAAAAATGGCTGCGATGACCTATTATGAACTTTACATTAAATTGTATCTCAATATAAACACTCTTAGGGCCATTATTACAACTTGCCTCTAATGTTCTTAATAGTAAAAGGTAACTTTAATTAAAGTGAGGAATAAAGTGACCTTTAAAATTTTTCGTTATTACAACTTCCTTGTAAAATAAAATAATTTTTTTTCTAAAATTTTTTGTTTATGAAATTATTTATTGGCAAAATTAATTTATTTTTGATGAAGTTGACATTTTTTCCAGAACATATGACAACTTCAAATACATAAACCTCACTATAAAATTTAAAGGCAAGCTGATCTTCCCTTTAGCTTATCGGTCGGTTTAGATTAAAGTAAACTTACAATAACCAAATACTTCTTATCTGTCCGATAACATCATACCTTTAACTATTGCCAAGTTGTAATAATGGGCCTAAGAATTAGAATTTTATAACAATTGGTCGATAATTACTCATAGCGCTCATGAAAATCACGTTAACATGCATTGTAATCAAGCTTGACCGACTATATACATTCTAACTTGGTTTTCATAGAATTCATTCCACTAAATATACGTTTAATTTCTGAATTACTAAATGGCAAAACAAAAATCTTCATAACAAAAGATGAAAGGGAGTTTTCATAAATCGCATTCTTGTATTCATAAACATGATTCCAAAATTCTAAGGTTGAGTTTTGGTTTTGCCACTCATATGAAGATAATTTTTCCCACTTTAGTTCAAGAGTTGTAATTAATATGTTAATAAATTTGTCATTTATACTCAGTGTTGCCATATTTTTTTTTTACAAAATCTGACAATTCACAAAAAAAATCTGTTTTTTTCGAAAAAAATCTGCACCTTCAAAACAAAATTAAATAATATCGCACACATTCTTCAAAAGTGACTTAATTCAAAACTTTTATTTTTTGACACAACTAAAACTAAATCACTATTAAATTGCAACTTTATACCAAATGAAATATAAAGAAAGACGTAACTGTTTTTTAGAACTTGTTAACTGTAACAAAATGCTTTGACCTTTTTCTTATAGATAAACAAGTGTGTTGTATGTTGTTTAAGCATACAAACCCGAAAAATTAAAATTTTGAATTGAGTCACTTTTGAAGAATGTGTGCGATATGTAATAAAATGATATTTGTATATATTTAATTCATTTTTATTGAAGAAAAAAGGAAAACAAAATATAATTTTTATATTTGATATAAAATATATGTATATAAAATTAACAGTAAAAACATAACACATAATATTTCATTTAAATTATCACATACATATGTAAAGAGATCATAGAAAATTAATTAGACATACTTTTCTATGTATTAGTTGTACATATTCTTATTAAATTTAGTTACATCTTTTGTTTGTACACAATTTTTGCAATTGAATTTTTTTTTTTTTTAAATAATTGGTCCGCAAAATTACACATAGAGTGGGAATAATAATATTGATTGCTTCTTTGTTTTATTCGAATAAAATTGAAAAATCTGCATTGATTTAAAAAAACTGTTTTTTGGAGTAAAAATCTGCAAGCCTGTTTTGCACTTCAAAAAACTGCAAAAAACAGATAAATCTGCACATTTGGCAACGCTGTTTATACTTTAAAATGTTCATATAATTTATTTTTTTTATTTCTTAAGTTATTTTGAACAGAAAATAAGTTATTACCTATTCTTAAATTTTAAAATGCTAAACATATTATTAAGAAATGCTAAATAAAATAACAAATGTAAAATTTTGCAGCTAAATCAAAATAAAATAAGCTAAATTTAGCCGCAAAAACGCTAAAATGGTCACATTGCTGATAACTTCAAAATCCAGCAGTATAATTGCCGTATAACAGATATTAGTATAATATTTGGATCGGTATAAAATTTTGGGTTGATATTGATATTTATTAGACATTTTTGTGGGTTTACTTGTTTTTCGGAGTTGGTGCTTATATGGGAGCTATGGCCAACAATAAACCGAACTTTATAAATTTTTTATATATTATATGTGTATATAAAGATACCGGTATATTTAAGTATTTAAGTAATTTTCGGAAGTGGAGGATATGGTCAAAAAATCCAACGGTTTGATGTTGGTATATATAAGTATGCATGATCTGATATATATACATTTTGGATCGGTATCGGTATTTATAACATATTTATACGTATTTAAGTGATTTTCGGAAGAAAACTTTGTATGGGGGCCATGGTCATACATGGACCGAATCGAAGCAAATATTATTTTGTGATTTTATTTTATATGAAATTTATTTGTGTTGAATTTTGTATTGATATTGTCATTTTAAAACAATTATTAACCATTTAGCCATATTTCGGTAAGAAATCTGTATTGGGACTATGATTGTTACTATTTTCATTATAGCTTGTCCCTTTATCATAAAAATTACTTGTGTAAAATTGCATGGCTTTATCTAAAAAATATTTAAACAAATTAGCAAAAAAATATGTGAAAAATATATTTTTTTTGAGCTTGTCTCAGATTTTGATTCATACCTCCGGTTCTGCTAGACCGATTTTACTGATTTTCAATACCAAACTGCTTAGGAGAATCCCTAATGCTTTCTTGTAATCTTTGCTAATTTTGATTACGTATTTGAGAGCGCTTTACACACGCAGAAGGACAGACATACTGACACAGCTCAATCGACTTTGAATTCCATAAGGATTAAGAATATACATATATAGATACTTTGTTGGGTTTCAGGTGAATATTTCTCAATGTTATACACTTAATGATAACTTATACGAGTATGTTTATACAGTATACCACGGCTAAATACCCGACGCTTAATTACCTCGCACTGCAAATCCCCATAAATTTTTCATACTTTTTCAAACAAAACTATGCGGTTTAATACCTTTCGCTTAAATACCCACTTCGGGTAATTACCTCAAAAAAAAAATTCCCAACACTGATATATTCTTTGATGCATCTTCGTTTATTTGCTTCAATATATCTTTTTTACATAACTTTTTAAATTTCTTATAAATACCCAATGTGGGTAATTAAATAAAAAAATCCCAGCACTGATATATTCCTGGACTTTTTTCAAAGTGCCTTTTTTAGACAACTTTGCCAGAACTTTTTATACGCACCTGTTAGCTTCATACATACCTAATTGTTTTCATTCAGTGTTGGTGGTAAAAATATTAAATTTAAAAATAAGTGAATAAGTGTAGTGAATTGAATAAAATTTAAAAAAGATTTTAAGGAAATGGCTCCCATGAAAACGTCCCTATCTATGAAGTAAAAACTTTTATTTACTTTTTCTGATATGAATTCTTATTCAATAAAATGTTTTGTTTAATTTTTAATTGTGTTTTCTTTATTTTCTTTAATGCCAAGAAATGAAGTAGCATTCGCATAATTATCCCTTAAATAAAATTAAGCGTATTCGTATAAGTGCCTCTGAGAGGTAATTAAACGTGGACGTTTAAATACCTTCCCCGGATAAATACCCAACAAATTTGGACATTTTTGATGAGGTATTTATCCGTGGAATACTGTACCCTCATTCACCACATGTGGAGAGTGAAATGAAAACATTATTGTAACGGAAAATAACCGCAGTAAAACCTTTATTTGACAGGACTAGCTGAAAACATGCTGATGTCGTTATATATATTTTTTACATGTACTATACTTGATACTACATCACACTTATGCATACAAACACACACACACACTTGTACAAAACAATTTCCGTCCGTAAGTGCTCTGGCCAAGCATGGATAGTACGTGTAAATGAAATGTGGTTAAAACATTTTGTATTGGTTTAAAATAAAGTACCAATAGTAAATCAAATAGCCAGTGGAAATACTTCCGCAGATAAACAAATGTTTGATTGTCTGTTTGTGTATAATACGAGTATTGGTTTAAATTCTAAATATGTATGTATGTATGTTTACACAATTAGGATGACCATGTTTCCATGTTTGAGTTCGAGCGAATATTTGATATTAAATTTTTAATTTCGGCAAATGAAAACTATACTCGTATATACAGCTATATCGCAAAAATTAATTCCGTTCGGAAGTGGAATTGATTCCGTATTTTGCTTATATAGAAAAAGTAAAACGAACATTTTTTTCGGAATGAAAACTAGGAATGCTTAAAATTACAATTCCACATAGCAAATTAAAAGTGGTTTAGATATAGATATTATATGATAGAAGTGTTAATTCCAGAGACAATCTCTACACAATGGTTAGAATACTCTGCAAAAGAAATTCCGGACTGAATATATGCCATATAAACGCCCAGAGTTTAAAAAAATTGACGAATTTCGTTTTATCTTCGAGAAATCTGATATGGATATAATTTGTGTTTCCGAAACTTGGTTTCGTGCTGATATTCTAGACTATAACTACATACTCAAAGGATATCATCTTTTTCGAAGTGATAGACAGTCAAATGGCGGAGGGGTTGCTATATACATATGTAAAATCGTCAATATCTTGTAATATTAAATACCAAACCGCGGATAAGGATGAGCAGAATAATTATGAAATTTCTCTGGAATACCTGTTCCTTGAAATTTTTAATAAACAACAAAAACTTTTGTTGGGTGTGATATATAGGCCTAATAATAGAATTAACACAAAGCCACTGATGGATAAACTAGCATCATTTACTCTTGGATATACTGATGTCATTTTAACTGGTGATTTTAATGCCAATATTTTAGCTGATAAAAGCCTAATGTATGAAATGAGTGCAATTGGTATGATACTAGTAAATAAGACTTTTCCAACACACTTTACATCCACCAGCAGTTCTTTACTTGATCTTTTTTTCGTAGACAATCTTTCACGAATTCTTT
The DNA here is from genome assembly GCA_916048285.2 of Bellardia pandia. Taxonomy (NCBI): domain Eukaryota; kingdom Metazoa; phylum Arthropoda; class Insecta; order Diptera; family Calliphoridae; genus Bellardia; species Bellardia pandia. The sequence continues at coordinate 15,496,404 of OU696534.1, read as the reverse complement.
CATTTGATCAGCTATCTGCCCCTGTTTTCTCAAAACATGATCTCATTTTCACCTCTTATGACTTTATAATTACAAAGCAACAAAGCAACAAACAATAACGTTTAGAGATTTCAAAAACATTGATTTGGATTCCTTATTAACAGAGCTAACTTCATTTGAATGGTATCAAATATTTTTTATTCCCACTGTAGATGAGCAAGTCGATTTTTTCCACAACAATATACAATATTTATATGAAAAATATGTTTGCATTAAAACCAAAGCTGTAAAAAATGATAATCCGTGGTTTTCAGATGAAATCAAACTCTTAATTGATGAAAGAGATAGAGCATACACAAGGTGGAAAAGATTTAGAACAACTCAGCTCCACAATTACTTCAAGTCTTGTAGAAGAAAAACAAATTCAAAAATAAGAACTGCTAAATCCAAATACTATGAAAAAAAATTTGAAATGGCTATTAGCTCGAAAAAGAAATGGAGTGAAATCCGATCGATGGGGTTAATGAGAAACTGTCCAGAACCTGAAATTCTTATCGATGTTGACAAGCTCAATTTAGAATTTGCAAACATACCAATGCCTCAAGCAAACCTTAACTACTATAACTCCACTAATTTAACTAATGAAAGCCAACAATGTTTGATACGTTTTCAATTCGAGTGTGTTACTCAGGAAGATGACCTGGAAGCTATTCTAAGCATCAAATCGGATTCTGTAGGCACATATTTATATTATTATATTATTATACCTATCCCTAAACCTGATAAGAGTTATAGACCAAGTGCTATATTACCTTTTTTGTCTAAAGTTATTGAAAGAATTCTTCATACGCAGATGGCCAAATATCTGTACCAAAATAAACTATTATCGGAGAAGCAGTCAGGTTTTAGACCTAACCAGAACTGTATTTCAACTCTTACTGAGGTTTGGAGATAAGGTCAAAAATGGACAGCAACTTTATATCTTTTTTAGTTTTACTGGATCATTTCAAGGCGTTTGATACTGTCGAACATACTATATTATGCCAATAACTCAAGTATATGTGCCATTTCTCTAATACTGCCGTCAAACTTCTTTCTTCATATTTAACAAATAGGAGTCAACTGGTCTATGTTGGCAGTAACAAATCAACAAATTGTCAAATGCCGAGAGGTGTCCCGCAAGGTTCTATACTTGGTCCATTATTATATACAATTTACTGTAATGATTTGCCACTGAAACTCGTTCATTGTGAAATTCAGATGTACGCAGATGACGTCCAACTCATTATCAGTTGTGTGCCATCTGATATAAAAAATTGTATTATAAAATTAAACAGTGATCTTGATAATGTATTCAAATGGGCCTCAGCAAATGGACTTTGCTTAAATGCAAAGAAATCAAAAGCAATGATGATAAAGAAAAGCAGCGGTGAACAATATAATCTACCACCAATTCGGATCGGTAACTCCACAATTGAGGTAGTTGACCACGCCAAAAATCTTGGAATTATTATTAATGATACTCTGACTTGGTCTAACCACATAAATGGTCTATGTGGTAAAATATATGCTATGCTTCGTAATCTATGGATGACACAGTCATATACACCAATAAAAATACGCATGCTACTTGCTAAGTCATATATTCTGCCAATTTTAACATATGGTTGTGAGCTATTTTCTAGTTGTAATTCAACAAGTAAAAATAAACTCAGAGTGGCCTACAACAATATTGGCAGATATATTTATGGAATCTCAAGAAGAAATCATATATCACATCTGTCTTATACAATTTTTAATATTTCTTTCGACAACCTGTTAAAATGCCGTACGCTGTTACATTTACATAAAATTATATATTCTAAACAACCGGAATATCAAGAAACAGTTTTTTCCATAACTTTGGATAGACTCCTTTTTTTAGGCAAATGTTGAATGTATCCGTAAATACATCCGGCCAATGCTCACAGACTAAGGCAATGATTTCATTCGGGATCCCATCCGGCCCTAGTGCCGTTTTTTTTTCAGAGTACGGCATGAATCAATTACTATATTGCGAGAGAAAGTATCGCATTCATTTACACCATGCAAAGGCGGTAAGTTGGTTCTGGTTCTTGGTTCTTTCCGCTTCGGGAAAAAGTGTGGTCACTATGGTGTATGCCCAATTAGGATTTGTTATTCCTGGTATTTTACATCGGTGTCCTAGTTTTTTCATTATTATCCGATATGAAGGGCCCCATGGATCATTATTTATTTCCTCACATAGTGATTCCCATGCATTTTTTTGAGCAATCAAAAGCTCCAAAAATTTGCAAAGGGGCATGGGAATATGCATGTACGTATGTATGCATGTATGTATGTACATTAGGGTGACAATGGTTTGTATGTAAGAAAATTTTTGTTGGAATTATAAAGTTTTCTCAACGGAATATTGTGCCAATAGGTCTAAAAGTTTTGTGCCGAAAATTTGAGCCAAATCGGACAACGTTTTCTGGACGCGCATCGAGGTCAAAGGTCAAGTATTTTTATATTTCGCAGTTAATATGAAATAATGTTGGGAAACTCATTAATTTTCTACATTAGTTTACAAAAACATCTGGATTCTGTAGACTTTTGATAAAAAGGACAGTTAAACTGTTTTTTTGGGAACTAACCCTCAAATCTCATTTGGGTCAAAGTGACCGACAAACTATTTTATTGCAAGAATGTTTTGTATATCGTTGGTCTCATGTGGAAAGGCCCTAACTCGCTATTTTTTCGAAATTAGTTTTTTTTTGCGATTCCAATGCATTTAACGCAAATACACCTCCTCACAAAAATTTATTGCAATAGTGTAAAAAATAACGCTTTTATAAGCAGTTGTACAAAAACAATTTCATGTTGAATATTACAGTTTCTATTATGTTTTTACCTTCTCCTGTAAAGTTTCAAATATGCGAGTTAGGGCCTTTCTACATGAGACCATCGATATGTATGTTATTACATTGACAGTACACAAATGTACAAATTCTGTAGACTTTTGATAAAATAACTAAAAAATATTCCAAGAAAAAAGTTATGATACAAATTTTTAATTAATATAAAGTTTTAAGATTTTTTTTTCTTTTAAAATTTACAGATCAAAATCTCTTTGAAGAGAATGTAGATTAGCATTTTTCGGATACAACTGCCTATATTTTTGTACCACCTGTAAAATATTAAACCATGTTATGAAAAAAAATTTAAAAATTTATAATATATATATAGTTACTTTCATTAAATGTTTTTTCTGTTCCTCATCTTTTGTTATCTTGTCATGGTATTCTTGAATTAACTGAATGCCTCTTTCAGCACAATCATTAAGAACACTCAAGTTTTGGATAATTTGTTTTGCTCTTAGGTACTCTCCTATCACACTCCATGAATGTGGATCTTTGCTAAAAAACTCCATTGAAATTCCAAATCTTTTGAAAACTTTTTTGGTATTTTTTGAAAACAAATCTTGTAAAATATCAGAATTGTCTCTGGAAATGAAACTTTTTAAGTTTGCCTTCTTTATGATTAGCTTCTTTGGTATTTCTTCATTCTCATTTCTAGATGTATCTACAGACATCTTTGCCACTAACTTTCTTTTTGTCATGTTGTCTATCCTTTCGTCAAACAAACAAAAGCCCACACAGGAAAATTAGCTATTTTAAAATATTTGAGTTGTAGATGACGTGATTTACTACAAAGATGTGTTTTTGTAATTATACATTACATGTCTTCGGCAGCCGGAAATTAATGATGCTTTTATTCAAAAACGTTAATGTTTGTGGCCCGCTTTGAAATATGAGGGTTAATTACCGAAATAGTTTTTTTTACTATTATTTTAAGAAAATCAATAAATAAAAACAACATTTTTTCGTTAAATATTGAAGAAAATACACGAGTTCAACAAATTTATTTCGTATAGATTGTAAAATATAAAAATACTTGACCTTTGACCTCGATGCGCGTCCAGAAAACGTTATCCGATTTGGCTCAAATTTTCGGCACAAAACTTTTAGACCTATTGGCACAATATTCCGTTGAGAAAACTTTAAAATTCATAAAAAAAATTTTTGCTGTCACCCTAATGTACATATGTATGTATATACGTAAATGAGTATCCATTTACAACACATAATACTTTATTGTAAAAATGTACGTTAATGCAACGTCGGCAGTTGACCATATATAGTTGACACAATAACATCAACCATTTTTAACGTATTCAATTAAAAGGCAATTTTAATGTCGCTTATTGACATGACTAAATGACAACATTTATTTAAAAATAGTCCCAAACATGTGTACGTTTACATCAGTGATCGGCTTTCATATCCACTAGGGTGCGGCCCCTGTTCATAGAAATGCTCAATTAAGAATCTGAAATCAACATCAGGGCCCTATTCCACAAACAATTTATCAACTGTCTTACAACCATAGCTGCCAGATTTGACGATTTATCGTCATTTTGACGATTTTTTGTTTCAAAAATAGCAAAGTGACGTTTTCTGAATTATTAAAATTTTCTATCATTTGTTTGTTTTATTAACGTTTTTGTTACGAAGTTCTCTTTTTTTTAGATAACAACTATTTTCTCATTTAATATCATCAATATTAAGAATAACTTGACATATTTGAAAAACAAAACTAAGTAATAGTTTAAGTACAATAATTCCAAATAATATTGAGTCAGGATAGTAGAAATTACTTATTTATCTGTAAACATAAAGAGCAATTTGAAATGCTGAATTCCGTGAAGTAAAGTTTTTAGAGAAGACAATTTCTGAATTTCAACGGGGAAATTCTACAAAAACTTCTCCTATTTTAACAAAACGTCGAAAGAATATTCAGCAATTAGCCCTAAAGGTCGTATCTTGTACGACTCCCTGTCTGAAATGGGACTGAATGTGATTTCAACTGGTCAACCAACTTATTGGCCAACTGACCAGCAAAAAATTCCTGACGTTATCGATTTCGGCGTGGCGAAAGGGGTATCGCCGGAACTCATTGAAGTCGAGGCTTCACTGGATCTTTCTTCAGATCACTCACCCACTGTAATCACCATCAGAAGTCCTCAGCAAATCGTAACTGATGCCTTACTTCTTGTCAAACGTCTGAATTGGTTAAAATACAAAAAATACATCAGCACTCACTGCACAGAGAAACTCCCGTTAAAAACTGCTGAAGACATCGATGCCGGTATAAAAAGTCTTAATGAACATGTCGAGAAAGCCGCAGAACATGCTTCTTCCACTTACCGCCCGAATAGGTACAACAGAGTTTTTTCTGCAGATGTTGAGCAACTATTGTCTGAAAAAAGGAGAGTCCGAAGAGAGTGGCAACAACACAGATCGCCCCAACTTAAAACTAGGTTGAGAGAATGTACCAAAAATCTTAGGATCTTGCTAGAAGCGCAAAAAGCAGATTCTCTCAAACAACATCTGGAAGGTCTAGACGCAACTTTCCAGTCAAATTATTCATTATGGCGTGCAGTCCGAAATCTAAGAAAACCCGTAATCGCAAAACCTCCACTGCGTACTTTGAACAGATCTTGGGCACGAAATAACGAAGAAAAAGGCAACCTTTTCGTAAGTCATTTAAAAAATGTATTCACTCCCAATACGGATACTGACATTAGCGAACTACCGCCTGTTGTTGCCAGACCACCTGTACAAATAAGATTTCAATATCTGGAGGTTGTTGAGGCTATTGATAATTTAAATGTTAAAAAAGCACCTGGGTTTGATAAAATCAGCAATAAAATGATTTTTGAGCTGCCTCGCATTGCAATAAGATTAATCCTCTTTCTTTTTAATGCCATCTTACGGCTTGAGTACTACCCTCCGGTTTGGAAAATTGCATTAGTAAAGATGATTCCTAAGCCGGGAAAAGATCCTTGCAAAGTTGAGTCGTATAGGCCAATAAGTCTATTACCAACTATGTCCAAATTATTCGAGAAATTGCTTATAACCAAGCTGACTCCGATTTTGAATGAAAACAACTGCATTCCCAATCACCAGTTTGGCTTCAGACGTCAACACAGTACAATAGAACAAACACATAGATTGGTACAAGTCATAAGAAAAACCTTTGAGGAAAAGAGATACTGTTCGGCACTCTTTATTGACGTCTCTCAAGCTTTCGACAAAGTATGGCATGAAGGCCTGATATCTAAATTAAAGCAGAACTTGCCGGTGAATCTTCAACACCTACTATGGTTTATGATTAAAGAAGGTGATTATTTAAGCCGTCCTCAACCTATAGGTGCTGGCGTCCCTCAAGGTAGTATCTTAGGACCAATTCTATACTTGCTGTACACAGCAGACATGCCAACAAACAATGAAATTCACACGTCAACATTTGCTGATGATACGTCATTTTTCAGTACTCACAAAGATCCAAAAGATGCCTCGATTCAATTACAGCACCACATAACGCAAGTAGAGAAATAGGCAAGACAATGGGGAATAAAAATAAATGAACAGAAATGCACCCACGTAACATTTACTCTACGTAGGGAATCATGTCCCCCTATTCGTATTAATGATCATATAGTGCCTCAAAACTCACACGTGAAATATCTTGGTATTCATCTGGACCGTCGCCTCACATGGAAACCACATATAGATGCTAAGCTGACTCAAATGAAACTGAAAGCAGCCCAAATTCATTGGCTCATCGGCAGAAACTCCGTCCTTCGGCTCGATTGTAAGCTTCTACTCTACAACTCAATCTTAAAGCCAATTTAGTGCTATGGTATCCAGTTATGGGGCACTGCCTCCAACTCCAATATTGAGAAAATTCAACGCCGTCAAAACAAAATTCTACGAATGATAACTACCGCTCCTTGGTATATTAAAAACAACAACATACACAACGATCTTGATGTTCCACTTGTCAAATGGGAAATAACTAAACACGTGGCCCATTATTTGGGTAAGCTGGAAACTCATCCAAATCCCCTCGCTCGAGACATCTTACAACATCCCGGTCATAGCCGTTTGAGAAGGAGGGACACCACCGCTCTCAGATGAATAAATTCAAGTTGCTCATTATATCCTATCGAATTTGAAAACTAGATTTTGTCTAGCATTGGCTGGACTTATCTTAATTAACTTTAGTTTTAGGATTTTAATACCTATTGTTAGTTCATTTAAAATGAAGATACAATAAAAAAGTATATGCAAAAAAAAAATAAATTCAAATAACAAAAATACGGAATTCTTTGAAAATAAGTACCTGTAGGTATATGATGGATGAATTAGATCTTAAAGTAATTTGCTTTGACATTATTATTTAACCTAAATTAATAAAATATGCTAAATTCAGATATTTATTTATCTTGTTTCACACTCTTCAGTTTTAGCTGACCAGCATTTGTTCTATTCTCTTTTAAACTTGCCATTTCATTTACACACGTCAATCAACATGCGTGAAAAAAAAACAAAAGGAATAAAGAAAGTTTACTAGTACCCTTTTTGTTTTCGTTTCCCTTCTCATCCAAAAATACTTGCCTTGACGAGGCAGAATTGAAAAGTGTAAAAGCGGACTAAGATACTCTAAAAATATTACACAAGTTGTGTTTAACATTATATTTTTTGTTATTTATTATTTAAAAAGTTAAAATTAAATAAAAGAAATAGTGACTTTTTATTTTTCCGATTTTTTAAATTTTAATATTTTGACGATTTTTTCCGAAATTCATCTGGCAGCCCTGCTTACAACTTTATCTTTGCTTTGCTGAATACAATTTGGTAAAATGAGACGTAAAATAAAAATAAGAAAAACGTGCTGTTACATTAGAGATTAGATTATTAGAGAAAATTTATTATGGCTTGAGTTAATTTTTTTTTAATAATAACTCAAATTACATAAAAAATTAAAAAAAGATATTTTACTTGCTAATTTTTAAAACATTAAAGTAAGTATTTTTGTAAAATTATTGTAAATATTTAAAATATATTGTTACGTATTTACCTTTTAAAAACGGTGGTTTATTTCCTTAAAACAACCCGGATTGCTTTTAATTGCAAAATAAAACCGTCAAGTAGTTTAAAGAAAATGTAACAGCTAAATATAGCACTCTAACTTGTTTTAAATACTGTTTGTATAAATATTGACATTTTTTTTTTACAAAAAACTTAAAAACAGAAGTGGGTTGGTTGCAATTGATTTGTCTCATGATTTTTACATGTGATTAATGTGAACAATTTAAAACAATCATACATACCTTGAGAGAATTTTGGATACACAGCCATGACTGACACGCAATTGCCGTGATATATCACAGGGCCTCACACCATTATGCGCCAATTCAACAATCCTTTGTCGAACCACATCCGGCAGTGGTCTGCCATTGACAAAAACTCCACCCAGTTGATTGACACCGCCATGACCTGTTTGATGAAAAGTAAACAATTAAAATAACATCAAATAAAGTACAGTTTTTCATAAATCAATTTTACATTTGAATCATTTATGCAAATACATACATACATTGTACAAATGATTGTCTGTTTGAAAAATTAAAGCTTTTTTAGGGAGTTAGAGGGAGAAAATGATAAAATAAACTTATAACGTAAGCCTAGGTGACCGTTGAGGGAATGTAACCGTAATTTTTACTTAACGTAGACCTTGCAGCGATTATAGAACATTCGTACTACGAATTTGAAACAAAAATCAAACCATGATATTCGACAATTGGTTTTAATTCACTTAATAAAAAGGAATATTGTGTGCTTTCTTTGAACAATTAATATTGCATAATTTAATTAAACAGCATTTGTATGCATTATAATCTAAATCATAAACTTAAATATATTTTTAACTTTACTAATAATTTTGTACAAATAGTTTTCAATTTAAAAATCATTTTTATCAACATACGCATACTTTTGTTTCATTGATAATAAAATTTTTATTTTGGTTTTGAAAATTAAAAAAAAAAAACAAGCAAACTTTTTAATTTATTTAAAAATAAACTCTTGTTTTAAGTGCTGACGCCGACCTGATTTCAACGTTAACAAGATGCCCACAACACGTTCAACATCATTCGCTGTCCAGAGTCCTGCCGCAGGCGATATACCCACTCCAAATTTATCTTTTGCCATGAAAATCCCTCGTTTTTGAAAAGAAAATTCAATCCTTTAGTTCGCTCAAATTGTTTTTTTACATCACATAACAAATGAGAGGACAAAATATTTTATCATCATGGCTGACTTGGATGCTGAAATACTTAGCCAGGTGAGTGATATTGTTGTGACTACTCCTATCTGTTTCCAAGGATGTAAATGTGGAAATCGGAGATAAAAAGATAAGTGCTGTAGAGTAACTGAAGATTTTTTACGAACTATGTGCAATCAATCGCCTTTTTATGTACGATAAGATCGTGGGTAAATATTTTCTTGTATATACCGGTGCCGATGTATCCGTCTTGCCAGTGCGTAACCCATTACAAGAGAAATGACAAAAGTACAAATTTTGTGGTGCTAACAATTCTCCTATCAACACATATGGAGAAGAAATCTTTTCCCCGGCTTTTGGTCTTCGAAGGAATTTTCAGTGGAAATTTGTGGTTGTTCAACTTATCGATTCAAATATTGGTTTGTCTATTTATAATTACTACGAAGTTAAAACAGTCCTTAACCCGAATGCATTTCATGCTCTTCTTTTAAAATATCCAGCAATAACTAATTCTTCTACTGCTGTTGGAAAAAACACTCACGTGACACTTCAAAAATCTGTTGATCAAGTCAATTGCATTTAGTAGCAAAAAAATGGCCAGTGGCATCCTTGAATTACCGTCGTCTAAACGCTCAAACAATCCCTGATAAGTACCCTATACCACATATTCATGACTTTACCCATGAACTTCATGGAAAACATATTTTTTCGACTCTTGACCTGATTAAAGCATATAATCAAATACTTGTGACTGAACACGATGTCCATTCGGCTTATTTGAGTTAAATTATATTACTTTACAATGCTGGACAAACCTTCCAACGATTTATCCACGAAGTTTTTAGAGGACTTGATTTTTGCTTTTCTTATATTGACGATATTCTGATAGCTTCCGAAAATGAAGAATTACACGTTCATCATCTTAATAAAGTATTTAAACGTCTTTAAGAATATGGAGTTGTAATTTACGCAGAGACGTGCATTTTCGGCCAGAAATTGTAACTTTTCTTGGTCATCTTGTTAAAGAAAATGGTATTAAACTACGAATACTACCTGAAAAGGCGTCTGCTATTGTCTTTTTTCCTGTGCCTAAAACCGTTTCGTAGTTTCAATAGTTTGCCGTCAATATAAATATTTTTCATTTATTTTCACATAGTTATCTCCACATCAAAAATTATATTATTATTCACGTACAATGAAGTATCTCCTTAGCCATCAGCTCTACACAGAACCAAAAATTTACCTAATTAAGGTCAAATGGCGTGTAGACTTGAAGAAAAGTAGGTCAAAATAGAGCCAACTAAAAAGTTTGTCAAGATTACGGTTGCTTTTCGTAAATTTTTGTAAAATAGTTATTTTGAAGAAATTTCTTCAAAGTGATTATTGTGTTTCGTTATTTAGCAGGATGTAAATATGAAGAAATTTTAGTAACATTCAATAAAGAAATTATTCAATTTAACTAATTATTTTAGTTAATGCTTATTCATATTAACGATTATTATTGAAATGGAGTAATGAGTTTAGTCAATTTGAATATAAGTTTTATTCATATTGAAGAAATCTTATTTAAATTAACTATTAACTTTAGTAAATCTTAATAAAATTTTTATTTATATTGAAGAATTAATCTTCAATATAACTACATACTTCCTTTTACTCAATAGCCCAGTAGGAATTACTTTTAATATTCTTTCAAGGCATTTAACACAATTTTTTGTAATGTACATATAGTACATATGTAAGTGCACAATATTACTTTGGGTACGTACACATATTTATACTGGCTTAAAAGTCTGTAATATTAAGCAAAATAGTTAATAAGGTAAGATATATTATAGATACTTATGTATGTATATTGAATAACCTGGAATAAAAACAACGGCAAAATTGGATGTAACATATATATTTAATATGTTCATATGTACATATTTATTTTATATTATATTCTATTTTTAAAAAGCAACGCATATTCAATAAAACAATGAATTTTTATTCAAGTTCTCTATTAAAAAACTAATGCTTATTCTTGATTAATTATAGTTTCAAAAAATTTAAAAAACTAAGAAATTTCATTTTTAATTTGGTAGAAAAAAAAAACTTAAAAATATTTGTTTTACAAAAAAAATAATTACGGGTTTTCAGTATATAAGCGATAAATATTTTTTACATATTAATGAGTATTATTAGCAATTGCGTGCAAATGATTATGTATAATTTAGAAATATAATTAACATTAAGCTCTTATAAATCACACTTACAATTATGTAAAATTTGTACAAACTAAAATATAATTTACGTACATACTATATACTATATACGAGTTTACAAAAGAACATAAACGCAAATTATTCTATTTTAAATTATAATTTTTATAATTTCAATAATTATGAATAAAGTTTAATAGTATAATAATATATGAAATAATATATAATTCAAATTTAATAATTAATTAAAAAGAAATAATTCTTATAAATAGATTTACAGTCTATTGCCTAAACTTCAGCCATTTAATCGCAATATTTATAATAATATTTTTTATAATTTTACCATGAAAGGTAATTTAATCCACAATTAAACTGGCTATTAAAATTATTTCAAATTTGAAATAAGAGAAATTATTTGGGGGCTGCTGTAGTCAGTATTTGTTGTAATATTATAAAATTCTTCTGGAGGACCTAAATTAATTACAGATATTGCAGATATTTAACAAATACCAAGATATAAAAAAATTAAAAGTGTGTGCTTCTTACCAAGACTTAAAACTCTTTTATTATTTGTAGTCTTATAAGAATACGGTCTTTTTTTGAAAACACCATTATGCTTTAGTTTACGAATTGTATTAAAATATTTATCATACAGTTTTCCTTGGGGTTTCCTTCCTGATTGTTTTAGGTAGTAATATTCCTATAAATAGAAAATTTTGTAAGTATATAATAATACAAAAAAAAAATAAAATTTTCAATTGTCTTACCAAAGATTCAGTTTGGAAAATGCGAATATCATTTTAAATTAAATAATTTATAACTACATCAACAGTAACTGTGCGAAGCCCATCATTCAATTTTAAATTATTTTTGAAAAAATCTAGAACAGTTCTTCCTTGAAATGATAACTTCATTATCTTTTCAATATCGACTATAGCAGATGAGTCCATGTTAGAAGATGAGGATGGGTCTTCATTTAGATTACATATTTCTGACTCATATTTATTATTTAGTGAGCCGAAATTATTTATTGTAGTATTTTTCCAAGACAATAAATTTTTCTCAAATTTGATCTGTATTCCCAATTTTACTTTCCATTTAATACAAAGCTGTTTAAGATGTTTGAAAGTATTAACATTGCTGAATAATTGTGAGCACGAGTCCTCACAACACTGGTATGTGCTATATGAGGAAAGTGAATGATAAACCTTTAAGTGCACAATTAAGGCCTCGATTAAGCAAAACTCTTTTTCACAAACAAAACACTTCATTCTCACAAAATTTTACAATTACTACCTCTTTTTATTTATTATTTAGTTATTTTTTAATTTTTTTTAATTGGCTTTTAATATTTTTTATAAAACTCACTTATTTTTTCTTCACTTTCCAGACTTATGTTTTAATGCAGTAATTATGTTTTTGATTTTCTATTAGAAAAAAAAAAATCTTCAGGTATACATGCATATTTACAAAAAAAAATAGTCAGCTTGAAGAATTGTCTTCAACTTTACTAAAACTATTTACTTAATGTACGAAAATTTCTTCAATTCTACTGGCTCTTACTCAGGTTGAAGAATTTTCTTCATAATTACTAGAACAATTTAGGTAAATTTAACGAAATTTATTTAATTTTACAGGCCTTTTTGAATTATTTTTTACTTTTAGTCACTTTGAAGAACTTTCTTCATATTTACTAAAATAGATTACTTTACTAAAAGTTTAACGAAATTTTATTTAACTCAACACCTTAATATTTATTTTTATTCTTCTTCTTCATTACGTTAGAAAAAGTTACGAAATATATTCAAGTAAACAAAACTTTTATTCAAATTCACTTGCCATTAGGGGTGTAAAATTAACTAATATTGTGCATTATTTCGTTTACTATGCGTTACTGCCGCTTTTACTAACTTTTTGTTGTTCAAGCAGAATATTAGTTTATTTTTTAACTAAATTTTATTCAAATAAAGTAATTTTACTAAAATATATTTTTTACTAAAAAAATTATGTCTATTTGAAGACTATTCGTCCATATGGATAAACCGCCAGTTGATTTGAATAAAATTTTTGTTTATTTGATTATTTTTTTCGTTGAAGGTTTACTACATTTTTTCGTTAATATTACCTACGATATTTTTTTCTGTGTACAAGAATGCACACAAGAAAACCCAGGAATAAAATAAAGTTGTGTTAGAGTTGACGTAAACCATGTTTCTTGAATCGCTATCACATCAGGTAGTTTGGAAAGGCTTGCAATTGACGATTTCAACTTATGGGTCGATTATGTATAGCCAATAGGCAACGCAACTGACGTGCAAGTTGTTATTATGTAAGGCCACTTTCGTGTTTAATATGTTTTTCGAATTATCGAGTTGTCAGTTGCCATCTGTAATATGTTTTTGGCAACTGTCAACTCCACTGAGGTTCGGTTGCCATCCGTAATCGATCCATTATTGAATTTTGTAATAGATGAAATGATTCTAATGTTTACAGAAATAATAATCAAAAATGTACTTTTTAAATTGTAGATATATTCATTAAAATTTTAAATTATATTAAAATATTGATTATTAGTCATAAGATGAAAAATTTATATTTAACAAAACCTAAATACGTCTAATAAGACATACATGTTGCTTTATCGGCATCGTCACTAGAACCGGAATAACCAGCACCATCATCATAATTTTTAGCAGTAGATCTGCGCTCCCAAAGTTTTTCAGTTGTTGCATTCAGTAATAATTTCTGGTTTTAAAATTTCACATCTTTTTAAAAAAAAAAACAAGTAAGAGTGCTATATTCGGCTGTGCCGAATCTTAAATACCCTCCACCTAAACGTAATAAGATATACAAAAACTACACTGGTTAAAGGACTGGAATATCCTTATTCTGTGTTTTCTATTCAGTCTTAGTGCAAATTTTATTAGTTTTTGATATATTGTTTGAAAGACAATTTTACATAATTTATGTTAAATATTTTGAAATTTTGTCTAATTTTCACCATTTTTATTTGATTTAATTACCAATTCTTAACATAATTTACAGAGTTTGTCTGATGTTCATAATAATCTTGAGTGTAACTTAACATACAGAGTATACAAAAAGGGGAACAATTTGGTTTTAGTAACTTAAAATACGTGAAACTGCCACAATACGTGAAAGTTTATTCTTTGAAAAAATTAAGATGCATTTAAAAAGTTTAAAAACGCAATTGCATTATGAATGCACTTTTCATAAAATATGCTTTTAATTAAAGAACCTCTGCGAAAACATGCAAATAACAAACATTTTTAAATATATAAATCGGCTTTTGCATGGAGAAAGTTGGAGAGGGTTGCTGCTAAAGAGAAAAAAAAAATATTAAAAATATCTATATGAATTTGGTTGTTTAGTCAATGTAACGATTTTTAAATTTATTTCAACTGAAGGTTTTTAAAATTAGTTCTGAAAATTGGACTATGAATGCAATTTTTGACAGCAAATGTTCGTTTTATTTATGTCGTCTAAAGAGGCTGATTCTATCTGTTAAATGCATCTTAATCGTATATCAACAAAATCCGACTACAACTTCATAAAACACGAATATACTCGTATGAAGTTACACACAAAGTTAATTTCCTTAAATAAAATGTGAATATATTTATAGTTTTAAATGACATCGTTAGTTAAATGATGTAAAATTAATTGAATTGAGTTCTTCCAACGTATTTCATTGATACTTCAAAAATCAATTGCAAAAGTGCTAAATTGGCACCGCTGAACGAAAGAACTATCCAGATAAAATTTGTTAAAATATTTAAACGAATTGTATTATTTAAATACAAAAAGTCTTTAAAATAACAAATAACATTTATTTAACGTGTAATACTTTATTGCCTTTTATTTTATTTTATTTTATTTTTTTTATTTAATAACAAATAAGGACAAACATAAATTATATTTTTCTGATATTTTAGGAATTTGTTAAATTCTGTTAAGACTATCTTTGTGTCACAAAAAAAAATTATGAACAAATATACATATTTTTCTAAATGCAAACAGGATTACAATGTAACAACATTGCAACCACTGCTTTTGACAACTATGAACTTAATTGATGGATCTCTTTAGCCAAAACAATTTTGCAAAATTTAGCTAACTAACTTCAATAGCAATGTTTTTTGACAGGTGATTTAGCATTTGACTGAAAATGTGTTACAAATTGTATTGTGAGAGAGATTAGAATATGACTGACTGCTGTCTAGATCAGGAGTGCCCAAAAGTTGCTTATGTAAGAGCAAACACCAATATATTTAAATAAAAACAAATTTTTATTCAGTATTTTTTGTTGTAAAAGCCAATACATACAAAGAAACAACACACTTTTTTAAACGGTATCATACCCCACCCGACCTGAGTTTCGAAAATAAAGATTATTCACTAAAATGAAAAAATTTCGAAATAAAAATGTTCGAGAAAACATCGAAAATTTTAAAAAAATTTGAATCCTCGATAATTTGTCGATAATACGTTTTTTTTCGTTAAAATTTCGAAACGAAAATGTTCGAGAAATTATCCATACTTCAAAATTTCTCGAAGGTTCGTTTTACAAAAAAAAAAACTTCGCTAAATTGACGCCAATGATTTATTAATGATACTGTGATCTTGTTTTTAGCAAAGTATTTTTTTTTTATGCTTAGACACCAAAAAAAAAATATGTTTTGTCCTTGCAAAGGCTCGAAAGTGATATTGCGACTGTATGTTTAACGAAAGAAAATAAATGCATTTTTTTTATGAAAAAACAATAAAGTAACGCTACTTTTTTTGTGCAACCAAAAGCACAAAACAGAAAACAATATGAGTTTTAAAACGGAGTTCAGTTTAAACGGATTGAAATAAAATCGAGAAACAAATAAATTAAAAAAGTGCATAAATATAAACAAATACCTATAAAGTGAATATAAATTCAAAGGTAAGAAAAACAATTTGTAAGTTAACACTTAAAAATTTAATTTATGTACTATAATTTTATTATCAATAACTATTTTTCTTTTATTAAGGTTAAAGAACTTTCCTGGCCCTCAGAAAAATCTTTTGATAAATTTATCCGTAGCTGCTGGAAGAAGATGTTTTCCAACAATCTTGCGGAGCAGTTTTCGTGGAGAGGAACGAACACTAAGCAATGCATTCGTGGATGCCGTATAACCTTGGCTATTCGATGTAAGTCTATTTTTAAATTGATTAATATAAATATAAATTTTAATATATAAATGTTTTTCAAATAATTTAATTAGATGCTTTTAAGAACAAATTTGCTCTGGACGACGAGAAGAAAGCTGGCTGACAAAATGTTTTAAATACGCTTCCAAAAAAACAAAACATGACAACGAGTAGCTACCACCTTAATAGTTTAATATTTATAAATAATTATTATTAAACTAACACTATTTATTAATAAGTTTATGTTTTCATTTATTAATTTATTTATCATTATTATTAGATATTTTTAGTTATATGAAATGTAATGAATAAATATGAAATAAATTGTTAAGTTTTTTTAAAGTAATACTAGAAATAGCAATTTTTATGTGAATAAAATGGAATTGAAACAAAATTTTCATTCTCGAAGTATTGATATCGCATTACCAACGAATCTTTAGCAATATCGAATGTAAACTGTTAACGATATCTCTGGCGAATGTAGCTCGATATCGTTAAATGTATCATTTACGAACACGATTGCAATATCAATAAAAAACATTTTATAAACTTTTCTCAATATCGAGATAGAAACTTCAAAGATGTTTTTTTTTAATTCATAATTAATATTGCTAAATACTCGCTATTGATATCGTAAGCGAAACTTCGAGATCGAAAGATTTGCTGCCACAAACTGAGCGACAGGTGAGCTCTACGAGCACATTCTCTTGTCGCTTTTGATAGCCGTTTTCGAATGTTATACACGAGAAATTGTTAAGAAAACTTCGATGGTGATTTCATTATCGACAGCCGTGGTCAAGTGGGACGTTAAACAAAAACAAGATCTACATCGTCGATCGCAGTCACCAATGTTTACCAGTAGAGCATACGTAAGTGTTGTTGCTTTGCGCTTGGATGTATAGAGTGATGTACGACAAAAAAACAAATACAAAGTTGTTTGTGTATTTCGTATTGCTAGCAGCGTTGTCAGTTTAGGGGATTTATCCCCGAATTGAGGATTTTTTTTTCGTAATTTGGGATAAAAATTTAATTTTGGGGATCCGGGGATTTGTTGGGGATGACAACACAATTTTAAGGCATTTTTGGGGATATTTTTTTAAAAGTGATGGTAACAAGAGTGATTTTGGAGCTAAAAAATGTTCGTCTGGCAAGTCTAAAAATGTGTGTTATTATTTATAGTATATTGTTTCTAATAAAAAAGAAGTATGTAAATATTTAAAAAAAGTATATTTTTTACCGTTTAAAATGGCTGCAAATACTAATTTTATTAACAAAAATCATAATGCTTCTTGGGAACGTGAAGGTTGGGCAAAAGGTTTGAAATATACATATACGAGTATATTTTTAAAGGGTAACGCTTGCGTTGAACGCGTTTTTTCAATAGTGATTACTACCAAAACAAAAATACGTAACAAAATGCAATATGAATTATTGGAAGCACTTCTCAGAATAAACGCATACATACTTTAAAAATAATTAATTTTGTTTTGAGAAATTTAATCCATCTGCTGAAATGCTAAAGCTTTTTAATACAAGCAACATGTACAACAAAATTTCTGAGGCTGATGAATCAGAAGATTTTGATTCTGAAGATTTTAAAATGCTAAACTCTGGTGAGTAATTTTTTATACTTCTATATATTAAACTATGTGTAATTTTTTCTTTACGAGATTTATAATTACAAATCTAATTAGTTTGAATATTAATATAAGTAGATATCGATAAAAATTAATTTTTATTATTATTTTTTAAATAAAATAAAAATTTATTATTATTTTTTAAATAAAATAAAAATTTTGCAAAAAAAAATTTGAATCAAAAAAAATCAGTTTGGGGATTTTTGGGGATGACAAATCAAAAATTGGGGATAAGCTCTAAAAAAATACTGGCAGCACTGATTGCTAATGCTGAGTGTTGAAATGAGTATACAAAACACACAGCCTATAGCTAAGAGTTTTTACAAATACAAAAGAGCACGAAGAGTATAGGGCTTGGGCACTCCTGGTCTAGATTATGCAGTGTAAACACAATTTACATTTTGTATTTCTAGGGATTTGATTATAATAGAAACAAACTTATTATTATTACATATGTATCTACAATGTTGAAGTGTTTTCCCAGCAAACATTCAGATATGCTATTAAATCGTATCAATTAATTAATTAATGATAATTATAAAATAATAAAAACAAATAAAATAATAATATGTAATTAATTAATTGGTGGTAATGTAGTTTTGGACTTATCAATTACATTGTTTGTTTGTTTCATTTAAATGAGCAAACTGTAGAGTACAAGATAGAAATAAAGTCCGGAAATTGTATTTTAATATGTAGGTACATATTTCATGTCCCATGTTTTCAATAAAAGTTAATGTTTATATTGCATTTAAAAAAGCATTCTTGTCGTTACATTGTTCTCAAATCTAATTAAAATTTGGCTTGTTTAAAAATATGCATTTTAAAGTTTTATATATAAAGTTTTTGCCTATGCAAATAATGTTGCACTTTTTCTGTCCCTTTGCTGAGAAAAGACAACGGGCATTATGCTGTTGCTCATGCGTATGTTTGCTGGGCTGTGCCAATTAGATGATGCTCATGGTGAGGATGACTTTTCGACTCGGGTGTATAGTGTTGTTAAATTTAAAAATGATAGCATTTTGTTCTCTTTCCACAAAAGGAAACAAAACCAAACGTACGACGACCGACAGTGCTGTTAAATGCACAAAACAAAGCTGCAACAGAGCAACAGCCAAACACATTTTTACAATTTAGATAATCTGTAGCAATGTGTGTTGTTGTGATGTTTTGAATGTTTGTTTGTTTGTACTTATTTACACTTTGAAGAGCATACAAGCAAAATTGTCAATTGTTCTTTTTTTATTGTTTGTTTCATTTGTTAGCTAAAATGAAAACAAAAAGACACATACAGCAACAATAAACAATTGTTGAATTTATGCGATTGTTGCTGTTTTATGTTACTATTTGATAATATGTAGTAGTTGCCGTATGACAGTTGCAGCCACACCACTACTATTGACTTGACGGATGCTTGTAAATGTACGAATAAGTGGGACTATATTGTTTGTTATTTAATAACAATAATAATAATAAGGACATCATCATACATACATTCACCGGTACAAATAAATCTCTTGTGTAAGGCAATGTAAAGCTGGCACTCGAGAGCTGCGTCCTTTACAGCACAATACAATACAATTAAATACAATAGAATACACTTAACTTAGGTTATTCTTATTGTTATTATATCACCTTTTATTACGTCTGAATGTATTATATACTACATACATATGAACAATAGGCCTGCCCTTAAAAATATAGATTTGCTTTAGCAGCTAAAACTAACTGATGCTAAAATGCTACAATGATACAAAAATGTTATTACGTTTTAAACGGTTAAAAACGGTTTACGCATATTTTACACGGATTTCTGTGTAGAAATCAAGTCGTAGCTCAAAAGTATACTAAAACACATAAGAAAGTATAGTCGGTCAAGCCCGACTAGTTTTTCAGAAATGTGAGCTATATGGGAGAATTTACCTATTATGGACCGATCATCCAAAAATTTAGTGTCATGATTTCTATGAATATAAATATTGTGTATGTTAAACTTTATCTTGATATAAATACTTTTAAAAGATTTATGGAGGTTAAAGTTGATTACAGAGAGGGTCTTATATGGAAGTTTCGACTAATTACGGACCGAAATTAGACCGAAAAAGTGTTTTTACATATACTGGGTGTAGGGAAAAAGTCACTTTCAATCGATTATCCTTTATTTGATGGTCTCAAATTTTTGCTGCTGTTAGTTTTTGCTACTAATGCATAATATAAGATCTATACAAAACAAAACTATTGTTTAAGGACAGGTCTAATGTACAGTGTACATTTACACATATGTATGTATGTGTCTGTATACATGGATAGGTACGAGTAGAGTATAGATGTAATTTTTAATTCTGCGAATATTTGTGAGTGTTTGTTTTATTTAATGTTTTGTTATGAGTACTCTTAGATTGCCTTTAATTTATTGTTTGTACAATTAAGGGAATTGTAATTAAATTATTTATAGGAGACTTGGTCCTAAATTCAATATGTGTTGCAAGTTGCAACATTGCGTTAAATTGTAATTAGCTTAATCATTTAACTTGATCAACATAAAAATTAAAATATGAATATCTTTTACATGAAATATATCAATATATAATTTTCATTTATTTTGCTATTTTTACAAAATATGTACTTTACATGCATATAATGTCGATATAGCTAAAACTACTAGTAAAAGCAATTGGAGAGCTCGAAAGTGCTCTTTCTTCTTGCAAAGAAATAATATAAAAGTGCTTCTTAATCAGTTTAAGACTTTCAAAATTATATTTTTAAGCTCAAATTTACACAGAATAATCCTAGTGCAATTCGAAACGTACATATTTTTGTTCTAGTTTGAATGTTTCCCTTTTTTGCTCTACTTAACTACTGGACTTTAAACATATGGCATGTCTGGTAACAGTTTCAAGCCTCTGTTAAGAATATAAAGTGCGTACATATAATTTCGATAGATATTAATAATTTATTTTATAGAATTTATATGCTTTTTGGCATAAAGTGCCCTAAAGAGAAGGAGCCATTTTAATTCTAACACTGACCCGTGACATGATGAGACCTATAAAGGGGGCAAATTTGAACCTATTAGACACTTTGTGACTGGTCACGCAACTAAGATACCTTGTATTTAATTGATAGTATTTGTTACAAAGTTTGTTCAAATATTTTTATATTTTTCGTGCATATAAATTAGCTACAATCCGGCCTCAATTTTCACTAAATTCCCTCTGTGTTCTCTATCAAACGTAGATGATTGCAAATACAAAAATCATATTTCAATTTATTCACTGCAATACAATACGGCCACCCCTAGACGGGTCTTGTTTTTGATATTAATTATTTATATTAGATATTATTGACATTAGTTTGTATGAGATGGCAGAAGTCTTAAGTTAATTAAGTATAGCCTGAAAATTATCTTTTTAAAGTGAAACTAAAAAAAGTATAAATATAGCTTTCATTACATATTAATTCTTATGATTTGAACTCACTGTAAAATTCTTAAAGAAATTTTTATTAATTTGTAAGCAATATTTACAAGACCAGCTGGAATACTTTAAATTACATACATAGAAATATATACAGACATGAACATTAGAATTTAAAATTTAAATGCAGACATATAGTACATACATATGTATTACTTATTGTGCATTAGAATGTTTGTGAGATTTTTAAATGAGATTTAATTTCTTTCGAATTAAAGAAGTGCTCTGAATGTTTGTAAGTTACTTAGCAAAGTTCTAATTATTTTATTCTCAAATATTGAAATATTTGAATGCGTATTGCGTGCTTTTTTTAATGATTGTTGGAAATTTCGCACTTTCCAAATGGTGTGGAAATGTGCAAAATTATAATTAGTCTTTACTATATTTAACACTGACGTTCCAGTATGCTTGTATGCATATCACAACCCTTTTGGAAACGCTTGACTGCATCGACAAATTGTGTATGATGTGCTTTTTAATAATTAAATAAGAGCGGCATTTATCAAAAACAAAAAATAACAACTTTGTGATAAAATTTTCTTATTTCTGATTTAGATGTTTTGTGCAAGCAAAGCCAACGTATGTACATATTTAAATAATAAATGTTCAAAGACAGAAAAATTTTAAATAGTTTTTTGTTTGGAAGTTCAATATTTAAGATTAAACCAAAATATTGATTCAAAAATAAAAACGCAATGCCAGGAAGAATTTAATTTTTAGGAAAATCACATAAAAGGACAGACAATTTTAGAATTTGTTATATATGTATGTATGTATGTATAATGTTGTAAATATGTGCAATCTTTTAATGGAACTTATAAACTATTCAATGTAAAACTTAAATTTTTATTTCATTTAAAATATTAAATAAAAAGGTAATTTTTTTTTGGGTATTATTAAGTAAATATAATCCAACGATGCAGAAAATTAAGAGTATACAACTCTGTTAATTAATGATGAAACAGAATGGTGAAAGAGAATTATAATTATTCACTAGCTCACATATGTATATTGGGAAATGCAGGGGGGTTACACTCATACAAATTGCACGCTTATCGCATCGCATTTGCTTTCGCATCGCAATAGAGAGTAACACCCCAGGTTTATTATTTGGTAACCTTATTATATTAACTTTTTTCCAAAACATGTTTATATTTAGGGAACTTTCATCAATATCAAGAAACCTTAATTCTCTTAATTCAATTTCTATGACTTGATATTTATCTTTGGATACTAAATTAGGAATTAAGGGAATAATATTAACATTTTTATTTAAAATCATCGAGAGTGAAATTAACTTTAAGTTTTGCATCACAGTGTCATCAAAAACAAATTTTTTTTTTATTTGATAACATAATTCAATATAAAATGATACACAATTATCAACGAATTCACTATAAATTTTACTATCAACTTTACAATGTTTTATTGTTTCTTTAACATATACACCATGGTATATAGTATGTATGTCATCGCTTTTAAGATGATTTTTATAGTCTCCAAAATTAATTTGATTAAAACTGCAGTTAGTTATATATACAATCCTCTTTAACAAAATTTAATAACACATTTTTAAAAAGTTTTGTCATTTCTGTATGCATATTGTGAATTTCTTCGCTTCGAAAAACTTTGTTTATATTATTAATCAAATTTAGAAAATATTTAAAAAACAAAAATAAAGTTCGTTAATGTCATGTATGTTCAATAATAATCTTTCGCATTATCAATAGCATCGATATTGGCAGCAAAAGAAAAATATATTTTTAGTGGCTTATATAATTCCAAAATTCTTGCTACTACTGACTCTAACGTATGCCACCTTGTTTGGGATGGATGGACCATCTTTTTTGGATTGATTTCTAATAAAGATTGTATGTCTAAAAATTGATTATTTCGTTTTGGACTATTGTTAATACATAATACGAAAAGGGTTTGTGTATATACATACCCAGCAGTCCGCAGGTTCTTACAATTTAAGACACATCCAAATGTATACTATTATGTCAATAGGAAAACATTTAATAAAATTGGTTAAGAGCATACAACTAGCATCCGATTCAGATGAGTCCTATTGCTATTCCATTGTAAAATGAAATGTATATTAGAATTAAAGAACAAGACAAAATCGAATAAAATGTTGTCATCGTACTTGCATCTGAATTGGATGGCTAAGTAATGTAGAATCATATTGTTAATATAATATTGTTGTTTGTTTTGGTTCAGCCGTTGTCCCGTTATTTATTTTTTGGTGTTTCTTTGTTTTTTCTATTCTTTTAAAATAAGATTTCATATTGTAAAGTGTTTTCGAAAGTTTAACCGTGATTGTGGAATTAAAAATAATTAATTAAATAAAATAAATCAGTATAAATAAAAAATAGTAAGTGGTGTGTGTTTTTTTAAATTAAATGAAATGTTCGGCTTCAGTAAAAGAAATTTGAGACGATTAAAAAAAGTGGAGGCTGAACATTTAAAAAGATATGTAGATGTTACAACGGACTGTTTAGAAAACAATATTGTAATAAATGATCAGATTGAACAAAATGATCAGGACAAATATCATCAACCATTAACTAGTGCAACCATTACTGAAGAAAATATAGGCAGTTTAAATTATAAATTATCATCTTGGTATAGGAAACACCTGCCAGGTAAGATATGCTGCAATGAGCTATTAGAGATTCTTCGTTCAGAAGGCCTGGACGTTCCAGCTTCAGTCAATAACTTTATTATATTAGTCTAAAGTGTAGTTCTTTATATAGTTAAGTCTATAGAATAGTCTAGTCAATAGTCTAGTCTATAGTTTAATATATACATAGTATAGTTTATAGATTAGTCTATAGTATAGTCTGTAAGTTAATCCGCAGTTTAGTTTATATTATAGTCTATATATTAGTCTATGGTCTAGTAAATAGATTAGTCTACATATGTATGTTAATTTAAATTTTTCATGTTACAAAATTTAGTTTTTTTATTCTCTATTCTTATTTCAGAAGCTGCCCGATGCGAGGGATCAAATGAAAAGGATTACGCCAAAAACATTAAAAATTGCTTCAAAGTTCACAAGGCCAGACACTTCCGAAAAATCTGCTACAATAAAAAAACCGGAAAATTTTAATTTATTGATTTAATTTCTTTTTTTTTCTTCACCATTTTTGTTTTTTTTTATGAATTTTTGTTTTGGTTTTAAGAACTTCGTTTTTTGTTTTTTTTTTACTAAATAAGCCTTTATTTATGCATTATTTCTAATAATAAAAATATTTTAACAAAAACTCTGTTAAAATTTTAGTTAATTTAATTATTTAATAGTTCAAATTCATCCCATTATCGATCCGAATCGGACCCATCTAATATTTAAACAATGTTTACTATAAAAGACTAATTGCATTGAGACATATCTAAGTTCCCTTTGAATCAGTACAATATTGGACCCATCCGACCTTCACTTACAATGTCAGTGGAGTTGGACCCATCCGACCTTCGCTTACAATGTAGGTGGAGTTGGACCCATCTGACGGCCTAGGCCATCGATGTGTAAATGTAAGTGAAAATGAATACAGACTTTGGATTAGTCGCATCTACATTGACATTGGTCTCAGTTGGAAGATGTATGGGGAAAAAATCCGCTGGGTAGTAGTATCTTCCTGCTCTTAGTGTTGTTGTAGTTACATATAAATATAAACAACATATTTGCCTCTACATACCTATACAAACTAAGAAAAAGCTTTACTTGCCAGATTGAAGTGTTATAAAATTGATGCCAGATTAAAGTTTAGAGTAAATTTATTGACGGGATTAAATCGTCAAAACTTAAGTGACTACATTAAAAATCGTCATTTTGGTAAATTCATCGAAAATAATCGTCAAAATGACGTAAAATCGTCACATCTAACATCCCTGACCGCAACTTCAAGCAAAAACGACTCTCAGAGAAAACAGGCCCATAATTGAAACGACGGTTGCAGCTTCACGAACTGTCATTTAATGTTTTCATATTTCTTCTGTGTACCAACCTGTAATGCCGACAGCTTTTCCAATTTTTGTCCACAAATCTTGTTTTAAATAAAAATGTTTGTACAATGGCGACTGCAAATTATATATGCAATCATGCTTTTGTACTTCTTCAATTAATTTTTCTATAAGATCACTCATTTTTTTTTAATTACAAAATCTAACTTTTAAATACACTTTTAACGTTTCTTTTGATTTTATTTTTCTTGCGCCAAATCTTCAAAAACATATGGTTTTGTTTACAAAAAGTATAAAATTTAATAAAAGTATAGTAATATTGTTGAGAGCATTTGTGTTTAAAAGTGAGAGCATAAGAAAAATCGCTGTCAAAATTAAATAGATTCAATTCACGACCGCATACTTTGGCAAAATTGTATGTCAAACTGTATGGAAAACAGCGTTAGGCGCCAGTTCTGTTTCATCATTTATGTTTCATTTTTATATATACTGCACAAAAAAGTAAAAATATAAAAAAAAATCGGTGAAAATACCTATAAATTATAAATTTCATTTAAAAAATGTGTGTTGTATCAGGTTTGGCAAGCATTTTATACATTTTAGACACAGTTGGTACCATGGTATTACCATAAGTCATTTGGTACAATTTCAAAATTCTGTACATCAAAATTTGGTATTTCAGATGAAATAGATAAATCGTCAATCTGTATGTTACCATTTGTGTAATATACATATGTATGTATGTATATTTAAACAAATACAGTCAAATCCTAAATATGACTTATTTGAATGAAGATAATTCAAAATTTAAATTTTATTACGAAAGGAGCTCTGTTTCTTTGCCTTTCCAAGAAGAATTGGTTTATTTTCTTTGTTTCAGATGCATTAAAATTACATTGTTACTCTATCATTTGATAAGTTTCTTCCTGGAACGTGAACAAACGCTTTATCTGTTATCATTTTCCAATAAAGATCAGTTTTGTACAACTTAGAATATCACCAGCAGTTAGATTGTGTTTCTTTTCTTCTACTTTTTTTTATCACTTGCAATAAATTCAACATGTTTGTATTTCTATTTCAATTAACTGAAATATTGTATGTTTTTTCCTTTGTCCAGAAATCAATACCAAAGTTCCATTTACATTAGAGATTGACGATTTTGTAAGACATTCTCGATATCATTATATAATTGTCGAGTATAAAATTGTTTAAATTCATTATATAAGGTAATGTTAAAAATTTTGCCGTAAGTTATATCAAATTTTTGTTACAGTGAGTGATTAATGGCCGAATGATTAATGAGAATTCGGCCATAAGTGTTATTATTACATATTTCAAATAGTACCGTGGAGGTCTAAAAAGTACATTTTATTTATATAGCTGGTACAAAATCCAAAAAGCTATTTTCCATTCCTGTGTAACATATTTCAATTGCAGTCAGGTCACTTCCAATTTTGGTTGTGCTGCATGAAAAGCACAATTATTATTTTAGGTTAATCGGACTCAAATGACTTCCCGCACGGCTTTTTGTTATCCGATTGACCTCCAGTTTGTCAATTTCAAGTCAATTTAATGGCGTTTTCTTTTCTGGCAAAAATGTTACACGTTTTTCCCATTTCGCATCTTTTTTAATTTTTTTGTGTTCTTTTCTGAAGAAATGTCAACACTGCTAAAGTGTAGTGTGTTCTTTTCTATAAATGTCACACTATAAATTTAAAAAATGATGCACCTTTCACACTCTGTATTTTTAGAGGGGGAGAATCGCACGATAAAACAGCTGACCAGTGATGCCAACTTTTGGGACTCAAAACGCGTAAACATTTTTGAAAAAAGGGCTAAATGAAAAAAAAACACATCCAATTATCTTTTTTTTCGCGTTTTGAGTGACTAAAATCCGGCTAAATCTAGCCCGAAAAGGGCTAAGTTGGCATCGCTGCAGCTGACACTTGTTTTGTTTATGAATATGTATTTGTGTTAAGAAACAAAAAAAATATACAAAATGGAAAATATTACTACTTTTTTATGTGCTGAAAAAATTTTGGATGACTTGTTGGATTCATCTTCAGCATCTGATGATGATAAAATATTTTATATGATTATGGAAAGAAATCCACAACCGCGAGTGAAAGGCTTTGTAACGAACGTAATTAATGAATACTCTGAAGTTGATGTATGTCAAATTTCATAGGACAATATCTCCTACTTCTTATATATGTAATGTATGTTTATATATATAATTGTTATAGTTTAAGAAGAATTTGCGTATTAGTCGGGAAGGTGCCATTGGTCTTTTTTATAAATATTCATTATCTTATTTCAAGCGATCTTACCATGGAGCTATCTGCTTCTTCTTTTTTAACAAAAAAACAAAAACAGCTGTACATGAAAAAAAAGTGTTACACTGTTGTAATTTTATGTTCTATTCTGACCATTAAAAATGCGAAATCTTTAAAATGTGGGGTAAACATTATAAAAATGTACATAATAAAAGTGTAACATTTTATTTCAGAAAAGAAAACACCATAAGTAATAAGTATGTAAATCTATTTTAAGGACTTACATATGTGCATGCGAAACAAATCTTTATTATTCAAGTTAGTTACTTAAGTATAAATCGAATAATCTAAAATTATTATTGATGAATGTGAAACAAAGCAATGTGCACGGTTGTCATATGTAACTAATACTCTTAATATTCGGTTCTTATATAAAACTAACTAACGATTCTAACATTGTATTTTCTCTTTGTTTACAAACAGACACTAACGGAAAATTTCTTTGCAAATATTCTTCATAAAGTTATGGCCAGTTTTTAACTTAAAAATTAAAGTGTGTTTAATCTTAAGTTCTGTTTAAATACCAAATTCATTTTTATAGATCATATTTAAATATAACTTAAATCACTGACAACGTCCATTTAAATACAACTTAAGTTTTTCATACTAACATATGATTTTGACAGTTCTGCAAATTGTGAAAATTGCGCATTGATTTTTTATTATTATTTGATAAAAAATATTCTCGTCGCGAATAAAAACATTGTGCTTATTATTATCAATATCAACTAATATCAACTAAAACAATGAATTTAGATGAAGAGGATATGAATGATGCAGCTTTTGTCCATTTAGTTTACAACAATTTGTAAACTAAATAGTAAATCAGCTGTTAAATGAAGAAGTTGTTTATATTTTTTTGACATTTATCATAATTAAATACCAAACTTAATTTGAGACTGAAAAAATGAAACCGTATTTAAGTTTAAGGAAAAATTAACTAATTTCGTATTTAAATATCAAATTAAAAACTGACCATTAGTCCACGTTTACACAGGGAAACATTTGGAATGGAAATATTTTGTTTGGTAGAGAGGGACGGGTGAGGAAGAGAATATGAAATTTGTTTTCCGTTCTCGGAGGCACGCTTTGTGCTTTCATTCTTATTGGGTGTTTTCCGCAGATAAGCCAAAAAGCTTCGCGTTTGTGTTTGTTAATTATAAAAAATAAAAATAAATAATGTAAAATAAAATAAATGTTATTATAAATTTTATCTTTTATAATTTGTTTATTTATTTCACAAATCAAATATACTTACATTAGCAAATCAAATACAGTAGAAATTAAAAAAAAAACACTGCAATTAGAAAAATATCAAAAAACAAATATAAACTGGAATGTTTCCGACAACAATGTTTCCCTGTATGCCCGCGAAGGAAAATACAAAAGATAATTCCAGATGTTTCCCTTCCAAATGTTTCCCTGTGTAAACGGGGACTTAAAGTATTTTTCTCCACAGAAAAAAACTTTTTTGATTATGAGTAGGAGAATGGCAGTTGATAATACATATATGTATACATAATTAAAATTTAAATAACCGATTTTTTTTTAATCTAACTGAAATGTTTAAGACACAACAGAGCAATTTGATAATTAAAACTGAATGATTTGATCAATAACAAATTCGGTAATCATAACCAAACTGATTTTCTTTGTGTTAGGTTTATTTAAAACAGACATTTACAAATTAAAATTTGTTGGTTTTACGATTAGAGGAAAAAACTCATTACGGTTAATGGAATGGTCGATTTTAATGGAACCAAAAATATGAAAACGCTTCTTCTAAGAACGGTATATAAATGCCCCTTCTCTAATGTTTTAATGCGTAAATATATTTGAATGATAGAAACATTTTTAGAACCATAATTCCTTCCAAAGATGGCTTCATTAATCTTTGATTGTACCTCAAACCAACATCTCGAAAAATCGCCAAATATGGACAAGTTTTACAATATGTAATCACGAATCGAATGTCAAACTTGTTTAAAATGTAATTTCAATAACGTCTGTATGCTTATTTAACTCAATGTTTATTTTTATACGCACTACCAAAAAGACAGGGGTATACATATTAAGTTTGTCATTCCGTTTGTAACACGTGGAATTATCGGTCGTAAAAAAATCTATATATTCTGTTTCCTTATAAGGTTCCAAGCGATCTAGTCATATCCGTCCGTCTGCCTGCAATGAAATTTCTCCCAAAAATTACTTGTTTCACGGAAATGTATAGTATTGAAATTGGGCAAAATCGGTGAGTAGGATTCGAGTTACAGACCAAAGTTTCAGACAACCTTGATATTTTTCATTTTTGCTAGTTTCTTCGAATATAATGCATATAATGAAATTTTGCACACTTTCTTTTTATTATAGAGGTACAACTTCTGTTGAAAATGGGGTAAGAATCGTTTCACGATTTCTCATAGCCCCCATATAAATGTCTTTCCGAAATATATGTATATCTATGGTGCATAAATGCATTTAGTATACATATTAGCAAATATTAGTTTTACGTAAAGATAAATCACAAAGCGGTATTTTGTTTGAATCGGTCCAAAGCCCCCATATAAACTTTACTTCCAAAGATAATTTAAATGTTCATAAATCTCTGATAAAAATAACTTTCAAGTTGAAATCCGCCAGAAGTAATCCACGTACATATATACACAAATCAGCGCACCGTTTTTAATGACAATGGGTCCATAACTACCATATAAAGTTCATTTCCGAAATAAATCGCTTATAAACATCATTATTATGCTGAAATTTAACATATGTAATCCACATGTACATACATATAAATCACCATACCGAATTTTATAATGATCGGCTCATATTTGACAGTAGCCCCATATAAAGTCCACTTTCAAAAATCTTTTATAAGCAACATTATCAAGGTGAAATTCGACAGAAATAACCCAAATTCTATATATTTATACATATATAAATCATTGTAACCAACTCTATGGTGTTCATCTCATATTTGGCCATAGCTCCCATATAGGGACCACTTCCGAAAACACATTAACCATTGTATGTATGTATGTCATAAATGTCGATATGGAATGGAAATTTTTCACCGATTAATTGATAATTAAACGATAATAAGGTGCATTTCCGAGAATAACTGGAATACCAAAAAAAAAAAACTCTAAAATATATCGATATTGAAATGAAAATATCGTTATTAAGATACGAAATTCACCGTAAGACTCAAATACAGTAAAATATTTTATGATGATTATGTATGTTGTAGAGCCCATATAAGGGATCCAAAAAATAAAATAACTCGTATAAACATCGTTAGCGATACAAAGTGTTACACAGATTTCTCTCAAATAAGCATAGATCACACTACTGGTATGTATATAGGTGGTGAATATAAACTTTTACTTGTTAGCACTACAACGGTGTAATCCAAATATTTGATGAAAAATTAATTTATTAATTTCAAAAACTTTTTATTTAGGACAAGTCATAACAAATATTTAGTTTTATTTTATTTGACGTCGCGACGTCTGATCTTACAAAAAAAAATGTAATGTAACAAAAATGTAAACAATGTGAAAGAAATTTATAAATTTTTGTCATGTTTGACCATACATACATACATACATTAATGGGTTTTTAACAAGAATTTTGTTTTCCAATGGAATAATATGAAGGTTTTGACATATTACTTGTTGACATATCAGTGGTAAAAACTTTGACATTTGTTACAATGAAAATCAAATAGCAATTGTTGAGAAGCTTTTGCCTGCTGAACTTGTATTCTGGAGTCGTGACTGGACCATTTTTTATTAGAAAATGCGGTTGCAGTGAATGGATCACGGTTTGGATAGATGTTAACGATCGCAAAATTTCATGAAGTTCATCACTGGATTTTTTTTGTGGAGCCATGTTAAAGACATACGAGTAGTCTATATAGAGCCAATCGAATCAACTTCAAATACGAAACATGATTAACAACGAATAAGATGTGATTGAAAATGTTGATGAAAAAATGGTGGATAACTGTCCAATATAATTTTCATTGTCAAACCTTATTCATTACAATGCAATACAAGTTTAAATGATTTTAATTGTGGAAAAGCCTCTATAAATAGAATAACTACATACATACATACATACATAGATATTTACAACAGTTAGTTTAAATACACATACATATGTATGTGGTTTAAGTGTAGACACCCTGCCGTCAAATGAGTAGCTGACTACAAAAAAAATCAACTTTAAGTTAGCTTGTATAGACTTACTTAAAGCCAGCTACTACGCAATGCAAAATGTACATTGACTAAAGTGTATACAAACACTGCAACTATTTTTTAAAATGACATTTTGAAGTATTTAGAGAACAATGTCGATTGACAACCAAACGGCTCCAAAACGCACAAAAGATTTAATTTATTTAGGGCTATTATTACAATTTATTAAGTAGAAATTGGTAAACGGTTATAGCCAGGTTATAGTTTAATTAAAAAATTAAATAAATAAATAAATAAAAATTTTCGATTATATCATATTATATTATATCGACTTAGCTATAGTTTTGCATTTGTAAAAGTCGCCTTTATTATCGTTTTTATATGTTAACATACGAAGGTATATAGTAACTAACATATAAAGACTAAATATATTTTTTTATCAGTAACTTTTGTATTATTTTCATAAAATAATTTTTAATAATGTCGTTAAATATCGGCTTCATTCAGATTGAATCAGCTAACGGCCACCAACGCCGTCCAATTTTAAGCGCCGTCGACTTTAGTTAACATCTTAGACATTTGATTAGTAAACAAAACCGCGTGTCATCTTTTCACTTAAAAAATTGTTCTTAAACTTACAAGTATATCGGTTGTGTAAAATAATTAAAAAAAAGATATTAAAGATTGTGATATCTTCAAAAGGTTGTGTTTTTTGGTGTGGTTTTTTTTAAGATTCATTACAAAACAAACATGAAAGGTGCAAGTAAAAGAAATTTAAGGAGGCTTTTTAAAAAAGAGAAATTTTTAATTTAACAAAACTAGGGCCGTGCAATGTTGCAGATTCAGAATCTATTAGCCCATCTGTTGACTTACCAAGCACAAGTCAACCTATTATTCAGATTGATAGTGTTGAAAACATTTCTAGTGAAAAATTTGTAGAAAGAAAAATTTTAAAAGAAAAGCTTGGTGAATGGTATTTTAAATACAGGCCTTCCCGTGGTTGTTTTCAAGCCTTGCTAAAAATTTTAGTTGAAGAGAATATAGAAGTGCCCTTAAGTGCAAACGCTTTTGTTAAGAAATCAATTATTAAGAGTCTCAAGCATTATAAATGATTGCCAAAAAAATTGTATAGATGTAAATATTGATGGCCTACCGTTGTTTAAAAGCTCGAGAACTCAATTATGGGCAATTTTGGCCAAAGTCGTAAATTTTCCCGACATTTTTGTTTTTCGTGTTGGTATATATGTCGGCAAGAGTAAACCCCATGACATAACTAATTCTCTGAGTGATGTTATTACGGAATTAAAAGAATTAATTGATAATGGGTTGCTTATTAATAATAAAATCGTAACATTCAAAATACGGGGGCTGATTTGTGATACTCCAGCTAAAGCTTTCGCATGTGGAATAGTTGGTCACACTACATCATACGGTTGCTCGAAATGCACTCAAATTGGCAAGAAGACCGGGAATACGCTCACGTACTCTTCAGTTGCAGGTGAACTTATATCTGATACCGATTTTTTTCTGCTCTTTGCCCTAACAATTTTTGCGCCATCAAACCTTTTATACCAATTCAAATTACTTGTTTCTCATTAACTTGCCCGGTGTCAGTAGTGGGTCGCCGATTTCGAAATATTTCAGGAGCCATTTAATTCAGCTGATGTTTTGGGTACATGTGTAGTTGTTCAGGATGATTTGGGTGATGAAGAACTTTTCAATATTGAAAATATTGAATTAAAATTCTCAGGGTTTTCATTTCAAAACAAATATCTTTTAGTACCACTTTTGCATGGTTGCATGTAATAAAAAAAACCACATTCAAAGATATAAACATTTATAAAACGTTTAAAAAAATGTTTAACTTTTGCACAAAATTAATACATACATATTAAAATATTTAGATGTCTAATCAACAAATAAGCCGTAAAACTCTTGGCTTATAAACCCGTAGCTACATGTATGTAAAAATCACTCAAAAAATTTTTTTTAATGACTTGTGTTAATAAATTATTATATTACAGATCGGAATAAGACGGAACCATGCCAAAATTGTACCAAATATTTTGAAGATCATTTTAATCGAATAAACAGTAAGACTAAATAAAGAATAACCAATATATTTATTTACATACATATGTATGTAATCGAAATATTGAGTTAATTATATATAAAAATAAAAAACAAAAAAGTGACCTCAAGCTTAAAAATTAATTAATAAAAAATTATTGACCTTGAATTTCATTTTTTAAGTTTATAATTTTTGTTTTTAAATGAATAAATTTTTATTTTCTTTTAAAATGTAATACAAATTTTAAAAATTGTTTTATTTCGAATACCTAATATTATAGCTAAGCTTGTAGCAGGTTACAAATAGTGAGTTTAAAACCAACGTGTAAAAAACTAACTTTTTGTTGACTGATATTTAGCTAACTTATAGTTAGTTTAAAAAAACCAACTTAAAGCTAATTTAAAGTAGTAAGTTTATAGCTAGCTGCAATAAGTTAGCTTTAAGTTAACGGCTAGGTACCTAACTTACAGTTAATTGAAAGTAATCCAGAGTCGGAAAATTGACTACTTCCTAGGACATCGCAATGTTAAAATAGTTAGTTAATTGCATATAAAAGTAATCCAAGTGTCAACCACCACTACTTGAGAAATAGTTAGCTTTAAGTTAATTGAAAGTTAACTGAATGTACGACAGGGCATGAATTTGCTTTAAAAATCGGGTCCCATGTTTCAGTATTATAAATTCCGAATTTTTAGCACTTTCAAATATGTATGTAACTATATTTTGGTAGGTATGTACATACCTATACATGCATATGTATGCATGTATGTAAATATAAAATGTTTTAAGAATAATAAAAATTAATATTAAATATTTGTTTACATGTGTAATATTCCATCATATTTTGATTGTAACGATATGCTGTGGACAAATCCATTGTCGTTGTTTGTGTGAGTTAAGGTGTTGTTTTAATACAATAACGAATAAGTTTGTTGTTGTTGGTTTCTGGAAACGGAACTGCAATTTGTTGTTGTAAATTTAATTAAAAAAATTATTATATGTGTATTGTTGTTGATTTGACACAATTACTCATTTATTTCCTGTACATGTGTTGTACATTTTCTATTTTTATTTATTTACAAACACTTTCATTTATTTTAGCGGATATTCGAAAATATTAGATATTTTTTAGGAATTAACATAAATTTTCTTTTACTTGATGAAATTTATCTATTAATTTATTTGGAAAATTGTGACTATGAATTGCTATTACATATTTTATTTCATTTTATTTTCTTGTAGGTAATTATTTTTTATTATTTGCAACTTTTTGATTTCGAATTGAAAAGGTTAAACAAATACAATTCATTATTGAACCATTTTTATTATTTGTTTAAATTTGTTTTTATATTATTTTATATTTGGACTACACGTGTATTATTATATTGTTGATGTTAGTCGAAATTTGTTGTCTGTTTAATATCCTGGAAATTATCGTGCCGAACTACTGTCACGTAACGCATTTAAGACGAGTTGTTATTGCGGTTACAAAACGATCGGAGTTCGGTTGCGTTTTTACTTTGCTTGGCTTGCTTCTTGTTATTTGTGTGTGTGTGTGTTAAGCTTTTTGGATACTGGATAAAATATCATCAACGTAAAGGAAACCCCGTTTCCAATAAAGGTTTACCACAAGATTTCAGATAACTTGTCGCTGTGTCTGTATGTATGTATATACATATGTATTGTGTAAGTATTGTTTTGTTTAAAATATATATTTTTTTTATTCACTTGTTTCTTTTATTTTTTATATTTGACTATATTATGGGTTCGCATTAAATGTCACGCTGCCACTTTTGCTTTGTAATGTGTGTCAACAAATCAGTGGGCAGATAACGAACCGTGGTGCATCTAACAGCCAGCCAGCCAACCAACCAACCAACCGTTGTTGGAAGATGTTGTTAATACATAACGTTAGCGCCAGGCCAAAGAGTGAGCAGTGCCATAACATCTATAAGTCTACACAGATGCGCGCGCGTCTTCCTCGCGCGTCTTGTAACATTGTTCGAAATCATCAACAATTTTTAATTTGCTTTTCTGAATTTAACTGCAAGAACACACACACGGATGAATATCACAATTTTTGACAAACAATAGAAAAATTAAAAAAAAAATAAACATTATTTTTGGACACAAAGAAAAAACGTTTATTTTTGTTGACTTCACAACTAACAAATATGTAACTAATGCGATGTAAAAATACCAAAATGCTCAGATTTCTATCCTGACGTTTTGTTGTCTTGTTGTTGCTTCTTCAGTGTTGTTTTTGAGTTATAAGCAAAACAAACATAAAACATAAAATAGAAACGTATTAGAAAGACATTTAGGCATAACGACATTCACAGGAGAATAAAATAAGAACCGAAACAGGGAAACAAACAGTAACATTGATGATGCTGTGTCGGTCTGTCTGCTTGTTGTCTGTAACTAATACTTGTACAATTGGCGATGTTGCAAATCCAACAAGATGTTGATAATAAAATGACAAAATACACACTCAAACATACGCATGAAGGCAATGACAACTGCGACGACAATGAGGAACAAGATAACAGCAGGGTTGCAATTGGAACCACAACCACTGTCGACAGTAAATTTACATACATTTTGTATTCAGTGCTAAAAATCTACTTATGGCTGACCACACTGTTTATTATATACATATGAATGTATATTTATTTTTATATTATATACCTACATACATACATATGTATATATTTTTTGTGCTCTAGCTGGCGTTTCTTGATTTTTAGAGTTGTGTTTACAAAATATTGCATGGAAATATACCTACCTACCAAACATCAGAAAATGTGGTCTTTCGACAGTGGTTCCAATTGTAATCAGCCTGCAATAGTGCGTTTGTTCACTTATTATGATGGTAGTGTGTGTGAGTGTGTGAGAATGTGTTCGGCTGAGCATCTTGTGTTCACTGTAACAACAATGACCGCCCAACCGCATTTGCGCGCAGCCAATACTTGACTGATAAACACGAATAAACGAACCAATAACGACCAACCCCGCAACGGAAATGTATAAAAACAAATACATAGTGTAGGTATGTATGTGTGTACAAACATATTTAAAAAAAAATGGAAATAAATATCAAACATGTTTACAAAAAACCAAACAAAAACTCTCAATCTGAATGAGATTACATGTGTCTATCTGTCTAACCATGGCTGCTTGTCTACCCGACTTGATTATTGGTTTAGCTCTTTAACGCTAAAAAATAAACTTACATACACACATACGTATGTACAAACATACATATGTATTGCATATCCAGCGTTGCCATTTGTCAAGTTTTACCTTTTTTTGCAAGTTTTTTTGAGATGCAAAAAAGTTTTTAAGTTTTATTCTAAAAAAAAAGTTTTTTGAAAATTTATAATTTTTGATAATTTTTAGTAGGCTTGAGTTCATTAAATTTAATTTTCATTAAATTATTATTTAAGCCTAACTAAAAATTATCAAAATTTGAAAAATTAACTTGAACTGTGAAAAAAACAATAATTGTAATTTATAATTTATTTATAAGTTTAATTTAGTTTATAAAACAAGTTATTTTCACAATTAACAAAACAATGTTTTTCTACCATGCTGCACTGCGTTAGTAATTTAATGGATTTTTTAATCCATTTTTACTGCAACAATGTTTAATTTAATCTACGTCTTAAGTACAGTAACTGCCATATAAATATTTATAAACTCTTTATTTTGTACATACGAGTACGTACATATGTACTTAAGGAGTACTCAAGTAAATATGTTAAAATAAAAGTTGTTTTCTTTTCAATAAAATTGGGTTTTGATATTTTACTACTTAAAAAAGTTTTTTTTTCTAAAAAAAGTTTTTTTTTAGAAATAAAAAGTTTTCTTAAAAAAATATATGGCAACGCTGTGCATTTCAAGAAAAAATAATGCTTGGTTTTCACTATGTCAGTTTTGTTGTCAAATTTAGACAATTTGACAACAAAAATGGCATAGTGAAAACCAAGCATAAAACTACGACGCGACGCATAGTTCCTTAAACAAAAACAAATAAAGGCCCAACTATAATATGCATATGCTAGCTTAAGCAAATTGCAAAAGTTAACGAAAAGGCTGTCAAATGCATAAGCAATTCAGAGTTAACTTTCAGGTGGCTACAATGACTTTGAAACTTTTTGTCCACAGTTGCTCATTTATGTTTAAAAAAATGTTTTTATTTTAACAAAAAGTCATTAAATGACTATATTTTATAAATATTATTATATTATTATATAATTAAAAGAAAACTTCGTACCCGAAACGCATAATTTTTCCTTTTTTTTAATTTATCGGCAAAAGTACTAAAATGTACAGCTGTGGCAGCACAAAATTGTAAATAATAATAAACGTTTACATATATTTTGTTAATTTTCGTATTGTGTTTGCAAACATGGAGAAAAAACTTAAAAATTTATTTAATATAAA